>CM019718.1:41276942-42476942 GCA_009760885.1 Achatina immaculata
TTGGATAATCATCATTGCACTGCGGACATGTTCATGCGTGCTTACATCCCTCCCCTCCCGTCCCTCAATATATCCATCAGCGTCCTGCTGCTGATAGTGTCCGTCCTGCTGCTGATAGTGCCCGTCCTGCTGCTGATAGTGCCTGCCCTGCTGCTGATAGTACCCGTCCTGCTGCTGATAGTGCCCGTCCTGCTGCTGATAGTGCCCGTCCTGCTGCTGATAGTGCCCGTCCTGCGTTGGTTTACAAGTCCTCTCATGCGCCCCATATGCCTTTCATTCCTGGCCTTGTTAGTCTGTACTCCCAGCTCTCTCAGTCTAAGTAGCCACGTAGATTAGCTTCTCTCTATGTCCTTCACTCTGCCTATCTCTCTCAGTCTAAGTAGCCACGCAGATTAGCTTCTCTCTATGTCCTTCACTCTGCCTATCTCTCTCAGTCTAAGTAGCCACGTAGATTAGCTTCCCTCCATGTCCTTCACTCTGCCTATCTCTCTCAGTCTAAGTAGCCACATAGATTAGCTTCTCTTCATGTCCTTCACTCTGCCTATCTCTCTCAGTCTAAGTAGTGACGTAGATTAGCTTCTCTCCATGTCCTTCACTCTGCCTATCTCTCTCAGTCTAAGTAGCCACGTAATTAGCTTCTCTCCATGTCCTTCACTCTGCCTATCTCTCTAAGCGCATTGATAATATCGGCTCGATTCAGTGAATGTCTATCTGCAATGACAGCAGAGCCAGCTAACCTATCACTTTTTCATTTCCCTGGACGTCTGTATGCCCAGGGATATAGATGAAGGTGACTTTGCGAAGAGTATGATTCTGAAGGTTGAGACAGGTTACCTGAAGGGTGAGGCAGGCTACCTGAAGGGTGAGGCAGGCTACCTGAAGGTTGAGGCAGACTACCTGAAGGTTGAGGCAGACTACCTGAAGGGTGAGGCAGGCTACCTGAAGGTTGAGGCAGACTACCTGAAGGTTGAGACAGGCTACCTGAAGGGTGAGACAGGCTACCTGAAGATTGAGGCAGACTACCTGAAGGTTGAGACAGGCTATCTGAAGGGTGAGGCAGGCTACCTGAAGATTGAGGCAGACTACCTGAAGGTTGAGACAGGCTACCTGAAGGGTGAGGCAGGCTACCTGAAGATTGAGGCAGACTACCTGAAGGTTGAGGCAGGCTACCTGAAGGGTGAGGCAGACTATGTACGAAGGCAGTGGCTTGGATCACTGCAGTGATCAACGCTTAGCGAATCTGAACTGATGTAAGGTACCAAAGATATAGATTTATGAAGACACATGATCATCAACGATGTCTATCGATGATGATGATGATGATGATGATGATGATGATGATGATGATGATGATGATTGTCGAACACTTGTCCTACGTGACCTGACGTGACATTTCAGAGACTGGAACTAAATATTTGTATGACCTGGTTGGTTCTTTCTTTTTTTGTCCAAGAGTAATACCGAGGACTGAGAAGGGCCCAGTTTCTTGTTGACTTTGGTCTCGTCCCTCGCAGTCGAGGAAATTATGGGATTCTTTTAGGGTACGGCTTTTTTGTGCACTGAATCACTCGGCCTAGACAAAGACTTTCCCCCATCTTGTCAAGTTATCCACTGAGTCAAGATAAGGAAATAAAACTTGTCAGCTCAGTATTCTGATTAATTTTGTTGTCCTATTTCACTACAAGAACTTAATATTGAAGAAGGCTGGCTAGTAAAGAGAATTAAAGAGAGAAAACTTAAATATTTTGGACACATTAAATGTTATGATAATCTAGAGAAAACCGTCTTGGAAGGGTACATAATGGGAAAAAGAAGGAGAGGAAGATCAAGGTGAAGATGGCTGCAAGACATCATTGATCTGCAAATGGATGCATCAGCAGCAGGCCATCTTGCTCACAACCGAGAGGCCTACAGGAGTGCTGTTAGGGAGGCAAAGTTCCGCAAGGGACATGCAAATGAATGAATTTCACTTAGCACAGACAACCCGTGGGGGCCCACCCAGCCTCTAAAACCGGGTATCAGAGAAGTTTGGGAAGGTAAATGCGGCCGTGCGTGACCCTGACTATATCAGACTTTCATGTACCGGTGGCCTTGGAAATGCGGGCCTAAAACACCGTATCCTCAGCGTGTCTTAATGGCATGGGAACAGGGAGCTTACAGACAGCTCTTGTGTCTGACATTATGGACAGAAGAAGAAGAAGAAGAAGAAGAAGCGATGTGATGATTTGCAGACACTCCAAGGCTTGGTTAAACCTGGAAAAGAGACTACAGCACACACATACCCACACACACACACATACACACACAAGAAAATAATTAAATCGCAGAAAGTCGGTTAATTCTCCCCCAGCATACCTGGACATTCTTAGGGCACGCTGAATGCAGCTTTCTAAGCAGTTCACACACTGTTCGTGAGAAGCAACCTCTCCCATATATCGGTCAGATGAAACCCCAGAGCTGGTCATTAACTTACTTTCATCATTTTCTCAACTATTTTAATCTTTTCTCAGACTTGGCATTTTAACTCTGATTTGTTTACCATCAGTTGCCAATCTCGAGCAATGGGTGACATGATGTCAGTTCTCAGACAAATTTGTGGTAATGTCATCACGTAAGAGGTTTAAATTTGAGCAATAAAAGGAGGTTTGTCGATCAGGAAGAAAGCTCCAAGCAGTGGACAGAAATAAACATTTTCTGGACTGTATTTTGATGGTTTTTTTTTTAAGAAAAGTCAGATCATGTCATAAAGAAGGTATCAGTCTGACATACAACTTTTATGTGTGTGTATACAGCACAGGAGAGTTTTTGTTCGGATTATTGTCTGGTGTTGAAAATTTTTGTTCAGATTATTGTGTGGTATTGAAATAAATCGTTAATGATCTGCAAATGGATGCATCAGCAGCAGGCCATCTTGCTCACAACCGAGAGGCCTACAGGAGTGCTGTTAGGGTGACAAAGTTCCGCAAGGGATGAATGAATGAATGAATGAATGAATGAATGAATTGAAATAAATTTTCTTAATTAAGGACAAAATACAAGACGGGTAAGGCACCCAATATTTTACCCTTTAGAAATAAAGATCACTCATTCATTGAATCACCGGAAGCTTATTTTATTTTTACATTTATAATATATTCCATAGTCTGATTAATTATTATATGTGTATTTGTTACGTATTTGTTGTGTAATTGTTGTGCATTTGTTGTGTGTTTGTTGTGTAATTTGTGTGTATTTGTTGTGTATTTATTAAGTATTTGTTGTACATTTGTTGTGTGTTTGTTGTGTGTTTGTTGTGTAATTTGTGTGTATTTGTTGTGTATTTATTAAGTATTTGTTGTACATCTGTTGTGTATTTGTTGTGTTTCTGTTCTGTATTTGTTGTGTATTTTTATCGTGGATAAACTAACTGATTTGGATATGAAATATTGTGGACTGAAGAAATGAACAAGACCAAGTACTTCACTCTGGTACCCGGCCGCCGACCAACATAATATATTTGTTATTTCATGGTTGGTCTGTTACATCAGTTCACAATGTATATCAAACATACAAATTCTTTTTTTCGATGTCCATTTATAATCGACATTTTTGGTCATTCTGTTTGTCAGTACCAGGTCACCTTTCCAACTTGCCTTTTACTGACTAACATAAAAGGTCTCATTCTAAGATACGTTTATGTTTAATATACTAGAAGTCTTAAGTCAAGTGTTCTCAAGTATCACATCACAACCTTCAAGTCTTAAGTCAAGTGTTCTCGAGTATCACATCACCACATTCAAGTCTTAAGTCAAGTGTTCTCAAGTATCACATCACCACATTCAAGTCTTAAGTCAAGTGTTCTCAAGTATCACATCACCACCTTCAAGTCTTAAGTCAAGTGTTTTCAAGTATCACATCACCGCCTTCAAGTCTTAAATCAAGTGTTCTCAAGTATCACATCACCACCTTCAAGTCTTAAGTCAAGTGTTCTCAAGTATCACATCACAACCTTCAAGTCTTAAGTCAAATGTTCTCACGTATCACGTCACAACCTTCAAGTCTTAAGTCAAATGTTCTCACGTGTCACGTCACAACCTTCAAGTCTTAAGTCAAATGTTCTCGAGTATCAAATCCAGACTGACTGTGTAAGTGATCAGAGAGCATCATGCACCAGACTGACTGTGTAAGTGATCAGAGAGCATCATGCACCAGACTGACTGTGTAAGTGATCAGAGAGCATCATGCACCAGACTGACTGTGTAAGTGATCAGAAAATTCAATCTTGGTATGTCTCAAGTGTTTCATATTCGATTTCTTAGTCACGTGCAGATCACAAACTGCTCACGTGATCATAATATCACTGGCCTTTACTCAGACTGCGAAGTATAACAACAACAACAACAATAACAACAATAACAACAAATATTAAGAAATGAAATACACGGATCCTGGTATGTCCGTTCTGCCTGATATTGATCTGGATGGTGAAGGGATTCTGTTTATCATAGACCATGTATTGACATTGTCTTTATCTTCTGGATAATCTGAAAGACTATCGGACCACACTAGAAGCACGGAGGGGAGTTAGATCACGTTTTTATTTCTTATCGTTCTGTATCTGCTTGCTCTTTTAAATCGTTTCCAAAATGACGGTGGTTGGGGGGTGGAAGGGTGGGGTGGGGGGAGAGAGAGAGAGAGAGAGAGAGAGAGGGCGGGGTTGCTAGTGTGTTCCAAAGCTATTTAAATTTTCTGACAGATTTATTGAAAGATGTCCCAGGTATTTCTGGGATAGTAACGCAGTCTGCGGCTGGTGTGTCTGGTTCTTCGTCCTTCTGTCTGCTTTTCTCTTGTCTCTCGATATATTTCTATCTGTCTGTCTGTCTGTCTGTCTGTTTGTCTGCCTTTATTTATCTGTGTGTAGAACTGAAGAATGGTATTTGTTTACTTTTGCAGAGCACCGAAATCATAGCATACTATGCTCAATTTAATAGTACAAAATAATAATAGTAATAATAATGTTATGATTATTATTATTATTATTATTATTATTATTATTATTATATTATTATTATTATTATTATTATTATTATTAAACTACGTACAGAACTTTAGGTTTTTAAGATTTATCACTTTCTTGAGCAATTCATACTGAACCAAAATTGACCTACTCCCTATCCCACTTCTGTGTAGTGGCCTTGACAATAGGCTGTTGTGTTCTTTCAACCAAGGCTGCCTAGTGGTGGAATCTGCAGAAACATCTATTTTTAACTGATTCACTCCGGGACTTCAAGCAAGTCATCATGGTTTACTCCATATCTGATCCGATTACTGTGCTTTAAAAGTCTGTGACACAAATTTGTGACACACACGTCTGTGACACACACGTCTGTGACACAGAGACAGTCACGTGATCACATGGCTTCATGACGGTCCTAATCCCATCAGAAAACATGTCCTTGTGAGAGGTACTAACCTACAGAAATAATTCTAATAAATAATATTTGAAACTACATAGAACAAAGGTTGAATAATATGTAATAAGCGAAGGTGAATGCCAGGTCACATGAATGAAGCAGAGAAAAATATTTATAATTTACCAGGAACTGAACCAAGATGACCCGGATGACAGCTAAGTATTTGACCTCTGATGATTTCACTGACGTACATAAAGTTACGATGTCCTCGTCTATTAATTACTTGACTCTCCCGTTGAATCTGAAAGGGCAGAGGTCGCCATAATTATTCATCATGACCTGTTGAACTGTTGGAAATGAAAACCTTGAAACTGGGATAGAAATTCTGAGCTCCATCTCATCGTCATGTTAGCTGACAGCATGGTTGCTAATAACGCAGCGAACTTCCGGCAGGTGGCAGCACGATGTCAGAGTAGATTAAAGATGACAGCTCGTTTAGAGGGATGCAAGAAGTGGAACACCGTTCCGTCACTTTTTTTTTTACCAGTAAAGGTGTTAGCATTATCGAAATTCATCGCCGAATGAATGTTGAATACAGTTTTACGTGATCTTCTCAGAATCCATCTTCAATCTACAATCATATCCAAACGACGTGAACTTGCTGAGTGCAGTGTTTTGCTGCAACATACAATGCTCTATCCAACACTGCCCTTTTAACAGACGAAACCATTACAGACATGCACTAAGAGTCTCTTCCACATCCAGCATATTCATCAGACCTCGCTCCGAGTGATTATCACATCTTTAAGCCACTCAAAGAAGCCATGAGCGGAAAGACTACCAAGTAAGTGCAAAAGGCGGTTCATGAGTGGCTGGGCGCTCGACCAAAAGATTTTTTTATACAGCTTTGTACTCGCAGGAGAATTTGCATCGGAGGTAACGGAGACTGTACAGAACTGATAATATGATATTTTTGCGTGTCCATAAATTATGAGGGAAAAGAAAATGAGTATCTTTATATGGATAACTCCTGTAAATGTTAACTGCCAGATTTTAGCTTATACAAGATTCATCAACTTTCTTTTTACCTCGTTCCTCCTCCCCCCCACCTTCCTTTCGGGGTATAAATGTTCTTTTTAATACTGACCATAGTCTCTTATAGGAAGAGAGAGAGAGAAAGAGAAGATAAAAAATATGCCATTATCGATTACGTCATTATAATTTCTTAACACAAATATTATTGGCTGGTCGCTGATAAGGTGGAGTTTTTCTACCTGAAACCGACAGAGAAAACTATGCTCAATTTAATAGTACAAAATAATAATAGTAATAATAATGTTATGATTATTATTATTATTATTATCATTACTATTATTATTATTATTATTATTATTATTATTATTATTATTATTATTATTATTATTATTAAACTACGTACAGAACTTTAGGTTTTTAAGATTTATCACTTTCTTGAGCAATTCATACTGAACCAAAATTGACCTACTCCCTATCCCACTTCTGTGTAGTGGCCTTGGCAATAGGCTGTTGTGTTCTTTCAACCAAGGCTGCCTAGTGGTGGAATCTGCAGAAACATCTATTTTTAACTGATTCACTCCGGGACTTCAAGCAAGTCATCATGGTTTACTCCATATCTGATCCGATTACTGTGCTTTAAAAGTCTGTGACACAAATTTGTGACACACACGTCTGTGACACACACGTCTGTGACACAGAGACAGTCACGTGATCACATGGCTTCATGACGGTCCTAATCCCATCAGAAAACATGTCCTTGTGAGAGGTACTAACCTACAGAAATAATTCTAATAAATAATATTTGAAACTACATAGAACAAAGGTTGAATAATATGTAATAAGCGAAGGTGAATGCCAGGTCACATGAATGAAGCAGAGAAAAATATTTATAATTTACCAGGAACTGAACCAAGATGACCCGGATGACAGCTAAGTATTTGACCTCTGATGATTTCACTGACGTACATAAAGTTACGATGTCCTCGTCTATTAATTACTTGACTCTCCCGTTGAATCTGAAAGGGCAGAGGTCGCCATAATTATTCATCATGACCTGTTGAACTGTTGGAAATGAAAACCTTGAAACTGGGATAGAAATTCTGAGCTCCATCTCATCGTCATGTTAGCTGACAGCATGGTTGCTAATAACGCAGCGAACTTCCGGCAGGTGGCAGCACGATGTCAGAGTAGATTAAAGATGACAGCTCGTTTAGAGGGATGCAAGAAGTGGAACACCGTTCCGTCACTTTTTTTTTTACCAGTAAAGGTGTTAGCATTATCGAAATTCATCGCCGAATGAATGTTGAATACAGTTTTACGTGATCTTCTCAGAATCCATCTTCAATCTACAATCATATCCAAACGACGTGAACTTGCTGAGTGCAGTGTTTTGCTGCAACATACAATGCTCTATCCAACACTGCCCTTTTAACAGACGAAACCATTACAGACATGCACTAAGAGTCTCTTCCACATCCAGCATATTCATCAGACCTCGCTCCGAGTGATTATCACATCTTTAAGCCACTCAAAGAAGCCATGAGCGGAAAGACTACCAAGTAAGTGCAAAAGGCGGTTCATGAGTGGCTGGGCGCTCGACCAAAAGATTTTTTTATACAGCTTTGTACTCGCAGGAGAATTTGCATCGGAGGTAACGGAGACTGTACAGAACTGATAATATGATATTTTTGCGTGTCCATAAATTATGAGGGAAAAGAAAATGAGTATCTTTATATGGATAACTCCTGTAAATGTTAACTGCCAGATTTTAGCTTATACAAGATTCATCAACTTTCTTTTTACCTCGTTCCTCCTCCCCCCCACCTTCCTTTCGGGGTATAAATGTTCTTTTTAATACTGACCATAGTCTCTTATAGGAAGAGAGAGAGAGAAAGAGAAGATAAAAAATATGCCATTATCGATTACGTCATTATAATTTCTTAACACAAATATTATTGGCTGGTCGCTGATAAGGTGGAGTTTTTCTACCTGAAACCGACAGAGAAAACTTTATTTTAACAGACAAAAATAGAAAACCTCTCGTCATCTTAAGAAGGGTTGCCAAGCAGAACAGCACAGCGACAAAATGAAGATAAGTAAAGATTGCGTCATAACAGATAGTTGTTCATGCTGAGTTGGGGTGACTCGAAATCAGGAAATAATGACTATTGCACACTATAGCTGCCTCTTGTTTTTGTTTTGTTTGTTTGTTTGTTTGTTTGCTTGCTTGTTTGTTTGTTTGTTTGTTTTGTTTTGTTCATTAAAGGCACTGTTCAAGAAATGGTCCGTTACAAAGTCAATACAGAAAATATAACCATTTATAGTTCTTAAAATCTATTTCAACTATACTTTTCCTGTACAATTAGAATAACGCAACAAATATTTCTTCCACCACAACCTTCGTCGGAAAATAATGATAACTGGAGGAAAAAAGGGAGATGTCTGACATTTATGTGAGGCCGGGCTGCAGGAAGGATGAAGAAACTGATGTCTTGGGATACTGGAAGCATGCAGAAGAGATTCCTCTTACATACCACATAGTCTACTTCTAGACTTTCCTCCCAGATATCACATAGCTTACTTGTAGACTTTCCTCTCAGATACCACATAGTCTACTTGTAGACATTCCTTCCAAATACCACATAGCCTACTTGTAGACAGTCCACCCAGATACCACATAGCCTACTTGTAGACATTCCTTGAAGACATTCCTCCAAGATACCACATAGCCTACTTGTAGACATTCCTTGAAGACATTCCTCCAAGATACCACATAGCCTACTTGTAGACATTCCTTCCAGATACCACATAGCCTACTTGTAGATATTCCTTCCAGATACCACATAGCCTACTTGTAGATATTCCTTGATGGCATTCCTCCCAGATACCATATAGCCTTCTTGTAGACATTCCTTGATAACATTCCTCCCAGATCCTACATAGCCTACTTGCAAACATTCCTTGAGAACACAAGACGCTCCTATCAAACACTACGTACTTGAAGACTTTCCTTGAGGACATAAGAAATTCCTCCTAGATGCTACATAGCCAAGTTATAGCCATTCCCTGAGAAGATAGCAGATTCCTCCCAAAAACTACATACTTGTAGACATTTCACAGGGACAAAGTAGGCAGTGTGAAGGATGATGACAAGCAAAACAGGAAGAGAAGATTGAAGAGACCAGCATGAGGGCGTGTATGTGTATACAAGCACAAGTAAGTGTACAGCTACAATCATAGTTACCATTTTTCTACACAGATTTGGTCAAACTTGTCTGAATATCGTTATATATATATATATATATATATCGTGTGTGTGTGTGTGTGTGTGTGTGTGTGTGTGTGTGACTGACTGACAACCTAAGAATGAATCTTGGCATCTGGTGAACATGTGGTACAAATGTTTCTAAATGACATAAACAAATCAGTCATTTTGAAATTATCAGAAACGAGACAATTTTCAAAAATAAATAATAAGTAACAAGCAACTTTCACAAATAAACAAAGAGTAACAAACAATTTTCACAGATAAACAAAGAGTAACAAACAATTTTCACAGATAAACAAAGAGTAACAAACAATTTTCACAGATAAACAAAGAGTAACAAACAATTTTCACAGATAAACAAAGAGTAACAAACAATTTTCACAGATAAACAAAGAGTAACAAACAATTTTCACAAATAAACAAAGAGTAACAAACAATTTTCACAGATAAACAAAGAGTAACAAACAATTTTCACAGATAAACAAGGAGTAACAAACAATTTCCACAGATAAACAAAGAGTAACAAACAATTTTCACAGATAAACAAAGAGTAACAAACAATTTTCACAGATAAACAAAGAGTAACAAACAATTTTCACAGATAAACAAAGAGTAACAAACAATTTTCACAGATAAACAAAGAGTAACAAACAGTTTTCACAGATAAACAAAGAGTAACAAACAGTTTTCACAGATAAACAAAGAATAACAAACAATTTTCACAGATAAACAAAGAGTAACAAACAATTTTCACAGATAAACAAAGAGTAACAAACAATTTTCACAGATAAACAAAGAGTAACAAACAGTTTTCACAGATAAACAAGGAGTAACAAACAGTTTTCACAGATAAACAAAGAGTAACAAACAGTTTTCACAGATAAACAAAGAGTAACAAACAATTTTCACAGATAAACAAAGAGTAACAAACAATTTTCACAGATAAACAAAGAGTAACAAACAATTTTCACAGATAAACAAAGAGTAACAAACAGTTTTCACAGATAAACAAGGAGTAACAAACAATTTTCACAGATAAACAAAGAGTAACAAACAGTTTTCACAGATAAACAAAGAGTAACAAACAGTTTTCACAAATAACCAAGGAGTAACAAACAATTTTCACAAATAAACAAGGAGTAACAAGCACTTTTCACAGACAAATAAGAAATTTAAAAAATTTTAAAAACTCACGAATACACAAGAAATAATTCTCAAGAGAAACACAGAAAATATGACAGAAACAAGCACAAAGAAAGATCTACTCAGTTAGATACAGTACACAACAAAGCTGAGATATTTTTTGTCACTGACGCATGTTGTCATTTTGACTGTTTTGTCACACACTGTTGCTGTTGCTGAAGACATACATCTTTTGTCGTAAAACAGGCTTGGATTAACACCATGTTCATCAACAAAACGTTGTCTTGTTAAACAAGATCTCCGTGCACCATCACGACACAGAAGCTGTCCCATCAAACGAAAGATAACAAGGGTGATGTCATCAAAGAAAACTAACTCGAGACTCGCTGTCTACTGTCGTGAAACAGAAAACTTACAAGCGACGCTTTCGTATTTTTTCATGAACAAAACAAGACAATTAATGTCTGGTTCTGACAAGAGAAAAGAGTGGGGGGGGGGGGGGGATGGGAATCCGTGGACACGACTGTTTATCTGAAAACACTAGCTAGCTCCGACTGTTTGTCTGAAAACCATGGCTAGCTCAGACTGTTTGTCTGAAAACCATAGCTAGCTCAGACTGTTTATCTGAAAACACTAGTTAGCTCAGACTGTTTGTCTGAAAACCATAGCTAGCTCAGACTGTTTATCTGAAAACACTAGCTAGCTCAGACTGTTTATCTGAAAACACTAGCTAGCTCAGACTGTTTGTCGGAAAACCATAGCTGGCTCAGACTGTTTGTCTAAAAACCATAGCTAGCTCAGACTGTTTGTCTGAAAACACTAGCTAGCTCAGACTGTTTGTCTGAAAACCATAGCTAGCTCAGACTGTTTGTCTGAAAACCATAGCTAGCTCAGACTGTTTGTCTGAAAACCATCGCTAGCTCATACTGTTTGTCTGAAAACCATAGCTAGCTCAGACTGTTTGTCTGAAAACCATAGCTAGCTCAGACTGTTTGTCGGAAAACACTAGTTAGCTCAGACTGTTTGTCGGAAAACACTAGCTAGCTCAGACTGTTTATCGGAAAACACTAGCTAGCTCAGGCTGTTTGTCGGAAAACACTAGCTAGCTCAGACTGTTTGTCGGAAAACCATAGCTAGCTCAGACTGTTTGTCGGAAAACCATAGCTAGCTCAGACTGTTTGTCGGAAAACACTAGCTAGCTCAGACTGTTTGTCGGAAAACCATAGCTAGCTCAGACTGTTTATCTGAAAACACTAGCTAGCTCAGACTGTTTATCTGAAAACACTAGCTAGCTCAGACTGTTTGTCGGAAAACCATAGCTGGCTCAGACTGTTTGTCTAAAAACCATAGCTAGCTCAGACTGTTTGTCTGAAAACACTAGCTAGCTCAGACTGTTTGTCTGAAAACCATAGCTAGCTCAGACTGTTTGTCTGAAAACCATAGCTAGCTCAGACTGTTTGTCTGAAAACCATCGCTAGCTCATACTGTTTGTCTGAAAACCATAGCTAGCTCAGACTGTTTGTCTGAAAACCATAGCTAGCTCAGACTGTTTGTCGGAAAACACTAGTTAGCTCAGACTGTTTGTCGGAAAACACTAGCTAGCTCAGACTGTTTATCGGAAAACACTAGCTAGCTCAGGCTGTTTGTCGGAAAACACTAGCTAGCTCAGACTGTTTGTCGGAAAACCATAGCTAGCTCAGACTGTTTGTCGGAAAACCATAGCTAGCTCAGACTGTTTGTCGGAAAACACTAGCTAGCTCAGACTGTTTGTCGGAAAACACTAGCTAGCTCAGACTGTTTGTCGGAAAACACTAGCTAGCTCAGACTGTTTGTCGGAAAACACTAGCTAGCTCAGACTGTTTGTCGGAAAACACTAGCTAGCTTAGACTGTTTGTCGGAAAACACTGGCTAGCTCAGACTGTTTGTCGGAAAACACTAGCTAGCTCAGACTGTTTGTCAGGAAACACTAGCTAGCTCAGACTGTGTGCAAAAACTAGCTAGTTCATACTGTTTGTCTGCAAACAAAAAATAGGTAGCTCAGACTGTTTGTCTGCAAACACCAGCTTAGACTGCTGTAGTTAGTTCTTGCTACAAGTCGTGTCTGACTTATATCAGTAGCGGAGGCACCAGAGTTTGCTCGTGGTGGCAGTGTACAAACATTTCTCTAAATCTTCTAGTAACTGCCCGCCTAGCTGACACCTAACCACATACCTTCCCCCTTTCCAGTTATCTATCTGAATGCCTGTCTATCTGTCTGCATGTGTGTTTATCTGAATGTCTGGCTGTCAGTCTGTCTGTCAGTCTGTCTGTCTGATCTAAATTAAAATAAATAGAAAATGAATCAATTTTGTTTTAATTGACAGCTCATTTTGGTGACAGCTGGTAGGGAGTTCATATCTCTACAGCCGAAATCTGTCTGGGCTAGATATGCTATACCTACAGGAATAGCACAAGATGATGATGATGATGATGACGACGACGACGACAACGATGATGATGATGATGGTGGTGGTAGTGGTGGTGGTATTGGTGGTGATGGTCATGATGGTGATGGTGGTATTGATGGTGATGGTGATAATGATGGTGGTGGTGTTGATGATGATGATGGTGTTGTTGATGATGATGATGATGATGATGATGATGATGATGATGATGATGATGATGATGATGATGATGATGATGATGAAATTACAAGCATACTGGCAATATATGTATATATTATAGACATACTTTGCGAGTTTCCATAATGTTTTCTTTTTTTTACTGTCTCCTTTGTTTTTTAGAATCACAATAGACTTCATAATGAAAAAATGCTGCACAGGTAACACAGGTATTGACTGGGTACATGGGACCCAACTAGAAGATCTTGATTTTGCTGATGTCATAACTCTTATCAGTAACAATCTGAATTCCATGCAAGAAAAAAACAGATAGCCTGTCTTCACTGGCTAGCAAAATAGGACTTGAAATTAACAAGGACAAAACAAAAATAAAGAAACTTCCCATTGATCGAAATGGAAAAATACACGTAGAAGGGACAGCTGTTGAAGAAGTCAAGCAATTTGCACACTTGGAAGCTAAGACCAGGATGGTGACACCAGAAAGAAAGTTAGAATTAGAATTCCAAAAACAGCATCGATCTTCAAGAATCTTGACAACATTTGGCATTCAAAAGTTATAAGCACAAAAACCAAGTTAAGATTATTCACTTCAAATGTAATATCCACCCTCATTTATGCATGAGAAAGCTGGAAAACAACTAAAGAAACAGACAAGAAATTAGACCCTTTTGAAAACACATGCCTAAGGAAAATATTCGGCATCGAGTGGAACGAATTCAAGAACAGTACAGAGATAAGACAGATGACTGAACAACAACCAGTCTCATGGGTGATCAGGAAAAGGAGATGGATATATGTTGGTCACGTGATGAGAAGAAACAATCAGAGGATCCCAAAACAAGTGGAACACAACAGGCCAAACCAACGTGAAACTCTGAAAAGGACATTGTTAAGAGAGACCAAATTAATAGGAATAAAATGCCTTGATGATGTTGAAAATATCGCCGAAAATAGGACAAGATGGCGAACTACATTGCAAGCCCTATGTGACGGTTAATGGCAGGAGAAGGATATAGGAAGAATAAGAAGAAGAAGAAGACATACTGGAATTAAATATACATTATAGACATACTGGCATAATATATACATTTTAGAAACACTGGCATTATATATACTTTTCATAGATAAACAAGGAGTAACTAACAATTTTCTCAGATAAACAAGGAGTAACTAACAATTTTCACAGATAAACAAGGAGTAACTAACAATTTTCACAGATAAACAAGGAGTAACTAACAATTTTCACAGATAAACAAGGAGTAACTAACAATTTTCACAGATAAACAAGGAGTAACTAACAATTTTCACAGATAAACAAGGAGTAACTAACAATTTTCACAGATAAACAAGGAGTAACAAACAATTTTCACAGATAAACAAGGAGTAACTAACAATTCATTCATTTGCATGTCCCCTGCGGAACTTTGCCACCCAAACAGCACTCCTGTAGGCCTCTCGGTTGTGAGCAAGATGGCCTGCTGCTGATGCATCCATTTACAGATCATCAACGATGTCTTGCAGCCATCTTCGCCTTGGTCTTCCTCACTTTTTTTTCCCATTATGTACCCTTCCAATACAGTCTTCTCTAGATTATCATGATGTTTAATGTGTCCAAAATATTTAAGTTTTCTCTCTTTAATCCTCTTTACTAACCAGCCTTCTTCAATATTAAATTCTTGTAGTATAGATATATTTGTTCTTTTTTTGTGTCCACGATATTTGAAGAATTCTTCTGCAGCATTTACAATCAAAGGCATTTATGTGTTTCTCAGCTGTTTTGTTAAGTGTCCAGGTCTCACAGGCATATGTTGCGATGGGAAAGATGCATGCCATTAAAAATCTTATTTTTGTGGTTCTGTCTGCTCCTCTCCACAGATTCTTTAGTTGTTTTACTTTTTGATGAGCGATAGATGTCCTGCTTTTAATTTCCCTCATTGTATCTCCATTATTAATTAGTAGTGATCCAAGATATTCAAAACTCTCCACTTCTTCCAGTTTTTCCTCATTGATACATATTTCAGCTGCCTTATTTGTTTTGTCAGTTGTCATCAATTTAGTTTTCTTTGCATTAAGATAGAGGTTTTGCTCTTCGCTGTTCTTACGGACTGACATAATTAGTTTTTCCATTCCTTTTTGTGTTGTGGACAGAAATACTGTGTCATCAGCATATCTAATCTCTGGTATTTCATAACCTCCAATTGTTGTAGCATCGTAATATTCTTTGTCTACATGTTCTCTAACATTCCTCATTATATTTTTAGTATACATGTTAAATAAGTAGGGTGACAATATGCACCCCTGACGGACCCCTTGTTTTATATTAAATCAAGTTGTTGTTTCACCATTTATTATAGACATACTGATATTATATATATATATATATATATATATATTATTCATTAAAGACATACTGGCATTAAATATACATTGTACATTATAAACATACTGGCATTATATATACATTATAGACATACCGGCATTAAATATACATTATAGGCATACTAGCTTTAAATATACATTGTAGACATACTGGCATTATATATACATTATACATTGTAGACATACTGGCATTATATTTACATTCTAGACATATTGGCATTACAGTATATGTACATTATAGACATACTGGTATATATACATTATAAACTATAGGCATACTGGCATTATATATACATTATAAACATACTGGCATTAATATATATATATATATATTATAGACATATTGAGACATACTAGCATTATATATACGTTATATATTATAAACATACTGGCATTATATATATATATATATATATATATATATATATATATATATCCATTATACACTATAGACATGCTGGCGTTATATAAACATTATACACTATAGACATTGGCATTATATATCTTACATCTTACATCCTTCCCGTGCCGTTAAACGTCATATAGGGCTCGCATTGTTGTTTGCCAAGTTTCATTATATATCTTATATATATATATATATATATATATATATATATATATATATATATATATATATATACTTTTTGAAGAGCGATAGTATCTATAGCAGAATTCAAAAATTGCGCCACCAAATCTGCAGCAAAGACTGATCTGCAGTTTCTTCAATATGCCAAGCAAAGATCTGAAACAAAACAAAATGGAGTAAAATTGGCTAAGTATAGCAATGTGTCTGGAAATCAGAGAAAATGAAGTGACTGAACTTTTGTAGACAAACAGGTACAACTAATGTGAATTTTGCTTCTGTGGCACAAGATAATACTCTACTGTCCAAAAAAAAAATAATAAAAGAAACGCATAACTACTAATGACCCAATTTTAGCCATAATTTTGATACTCTATAGCTTTTTAAATTTAATGAATAAAATTTTCAAATTGCACACAATAATACCTAAGGGTTTAAACACTCACTTGACAGTTTCTTGCATCTGTGTGATGAGAATTTGTTAGTCCCAGGGGTTCTCACGTTAGTATAGTGTGTGGCCTCTGCTTGCATCGATCAGCGACTGGCATCTCCTGGGAATAGATGCTATCAGATGTCTGATGTGCTCCTGTGGGATGGCTGCCCACTCTTCCTGGAGTGCCTGCCACAGATCATGACGATTGGCTGGAGAAACGTTTTGGCGACAAACACGTCTTTACAGCCCATCCCATAGGTGCTCAATTGGATTCATGTCTGGAGACAGGGATGGCCAAGGAAGAATGAGGTTGGCAGTCAGGAACTGTGTGGTGAACCGTGCAGAATGGGGTCTGGCGTTGTCCTGTTGAAACACAGACTTTTGCGCAGCCAAAAATGGAAAGACATGGGGTCAAAGAATTTCATTGACGTATCGTTGCACATTCAACCTTCCTTCAGTCTGTGCCAATAGACTCTTTCCGTTGAAATTGATCATTCCCCATAACATTACACCTCCATCACCGTGAGGTGGAGCTTCATCAACGAAATTTTGGGCAAAACGTTCATTTGGCCTACGGTAGACCCTTCTCCGCATATCATGGCGGTGCAACAAAAAGGAAGATTCGTCACTAAACCAGACAAGTCTCCATTGATTGTCAATTTCCAAGGCCAGTGCTGGTTGGCCCAAACAAGTCGATTCTGGCGATGGTGTCTCGTTAAGACAGGACCTCGGTGAGGTCGTCGTGCCACCAGTCCAGCTTCATGCAGTCTATTCCGGACAGTTTGATCAGACACACGACGTCCTGCAAGCAATGACTGGGTACTTGAGGAAGCTGTTGTAGACCTGTTTTCGAGGTGATGAACCAAAATAAAGTGATCATCAGTTGCTGTTGTCACCTTGGGTCGTCCACTGCGGTCGCCAGTCTTCACCTAAGCCAGTGGCTTGGAAATGGTGCCAAAATCGACTGATGGTACTCTGCTGCACGTTTAAATGCCTTTGACTTTCCCCTGCTTACAGCGGCTAACAGCAATGTTTCGTACATTTTTCGATAGTCGCGCCATAATTGTCTGCTTGAAAATTAACTGAATTTGTTTGTGTAACCTCATCCTTTTACAGGGTTTCATTTGCGTGGGAAGTGAGTTGTGCTCACCACAAAAATCATGACTTTTCCATAAATGCAGCGTGAGTTATGGTAAAAAAAAAGCGTGATTAGCAAGGGCAGCTACTGCGTTCTGACTACACACGAGAATAGGAAAATTCACGCTAAATCATGGACCTGATATCTTGGTGACAATTTTTAGTTTGGTTTGAGGTACCCGGGAAAACATTTTTGTCATAATATTTTTTTTAAAATGAAGCTTATATAAGCTATGCGTTTCTTTTTTTTTTTGACAGTATATATCTAGTTAACCTGCATGGCTTTCAAGCCTACCTGAACTTTTCTTGAGTACAGACAAGTATGTCCTAGAAAATAATAAAATTGTAGCAACTTTTTGTTAGCACTCACCTGTTTGTATCTCTTCTCCTCATACATCTGCTTGATTGCTTTATGGAGGTCATCAGCAGCAAGCTGTACATACAAAATTGTCATAATAAATTAACAAATGCTAAGCATAAGAGATATATCTTACAGCTATTCATTACCAGCTTTGTGGATGTGTGTTATTACAATATGAAAGCTATAGTCACTGACTGCCAACATCAGCAAGAAGTACATACAAAATTGTCATCATCAGTAAATGTTCTATACCCCATGATTACTCATTTCTGAAGGTAAATAATTTTAATTTGAATTCTCTTAAAGTAGTTTGGTAATTATTCATTAATGTGCAAGACAACGAGAGTAACTTTGTAGCCTGTATGTAGTTATTTCTATATAGTTATTACTTCCCCTCCCCCTACAAAAAAAACCCCATAAGCCGGAAGAAAAGATGGACTGATATCTTCTTCTTCTTCTTCTTCTTTCGCATTGTATGTCTACATCTGCAGTCCTGTCTCTTGGATAAATTTCACTGTTTTTTGTAATTCATGTATGGAACCGTAGAGCTTATCTTCTTTAGTGGTTTCACTGGGTCAGTAGTTATTTCTCAGTGTCTCATAGTTGGTGCAGTTTTGGAGGATATGTTCCACAGTTTGGGGCACTTGGGCACATGTACATAGATTAGTAGTACCAACCTTAAACTTTGTATACATATGACTTCAGAGTCGGCCGTGTCCTGTTCAGAGACGGAAGATGGTGACTTGTTCCTTTCTGCTTAGCATGTGATAGTCATCATGTGGTGGTGTTTGTGGCTTCCTGTAGGTTTTCATCATGCTTTTCTTCTGATTATAGATGACTGGTATGTCTGGTTGCTCCATTTCAGTGCCCTCTTTGGCCAGATGGTCAGATTTCTCATTGCCTGGTATCCCACAGTGGGAGGGAATCCATTGCAAAGTGACTCCATGTTGTAAGCCAATTTTTGACAAGGCATCCTTAAGGTCTGGTAGTTTGTTGCCCTGAAGAGCTTCCAGTACTGATCTTGCATCTGTGAGAGTTACTGCGGGACATGTATCAATTCTGGAGTCTGATAGTTTTTCAACTGCAGTAATAATTGCCCTAACTTCTGCATCATAGTTGTATGGACTGATATAAATGGAAAACGACTGGAAACGTTAAACTTCAAAGAGACAGAAAAGTGATTCTTAAAGTATGTACTATCAACATATGTGGCATAAATGATATCAACATATGTGGTGTAAATGATTATGTGGCACAAATGATATCAACATATGTAGCATAAATGATAAAAAGGAGGAATTAGTGGAGGGAATGAAAATGAGAAAAATAAAGATAATGGGAGTTGCAGACATCAAACTCAGAGGTAAAGGCTGTAAACAAATACATCAGAATTAGGTATTCTATACTCTGGAGTGAGTGAGCAAGAAAGAACAAAACAGGCTGTTGGAATGATGGTAGAACCAAACAGGCTGTCGGAATGATCGTAGAACCAGCCACCACAGGCAAAATCCTGGAAACAAAATATATATTAGAAAGAATTATAAAAAATAAAAGAAAATGAAGAGACCACATCTTATGTCCAAGTATATGCTCCCTGTAATACACCAGATATGGAGGAAGAATGTGAAGAGTTCTTTGACAACCTCCATGATAAACAACATAAGTAAAGAGGGAGATTTTAATGCAAGACTGGGAACTACTGGAGCTGATGTAGCAGTCCACCTGGGTGCCTTCGGTGACCGGCAGTGTGTTAGAAATGAAAAAGGTAGCAGACTCCTAGAACTGTGCAGCCAGCATGACCTTTTTTTATCACAAACACATTCTTTAAACACAGAGTCCCTAATATATACCTGGTACAAATTGAATGATTTGACCTGCAGAAACTAAACTGATTTCATACAAGCAAGGAACAACAAGAAAAGGTCAGTCATACTAGCAAGGAACAACAAGAAAAGATCAGTCATTGATGCAAGAGCAGTACCCAACCTGAGTTCAAGCACAGACCACAAAGCAGTGGTAGCAGTCATCAGAACACACAGGAAAAGCCATGACAGAACTCCCAAGAAGAAAAGTGAAACAATAAAACTAAGCAAGCTCAAGGAAGAGAATGTGAAAGAAGAATATGAGAAGAAAATAAGAGAATTCTTCATAAACTTACCAACAGAAACAAAATCAGTGAAAGAGGACTGAGGCTTGTTCAAAACCAGCATCTTGCAAGCAGCAGAGGAAACATGTGATGCTGTGAAAAAACGAGGTAGAGAAATGAAAATAATAACATGGTGGAAGGTGAAAGAGAAATGAAAATAATGACATGGTGGAAGGTGAAAGAGAAATGAAAATAATGACATGGTGGAAGGTGAAAGAGAAATGAAAATAATGACATGGTGGAAGGTGAAAGAGACTATAAAAAAAAAAGAAAAATAAACATAAAGAATGGGCCCCATAGAACTGGAACCAGACACACTACTAGCTGAAATCAGAGAGGCCCAAATGAACAAATCTCCAGGATATGATGGAATACTCATTGAGATAATCAAATGTGTGAAAGAGGTTGGACTAGCTTGGCTTCACAGACTCTGTAACCTGGTATGGGAAAAACAAGCAACACCACAGGACTGGAGAAATGCTGTAACTATTCCAGTATGGAAGAAAAAAGGCAGTAAAAGGGACTGCAACCAATATAGAGGCATCTTATTACTAAGCCATACTGGGAAAACATTCCGCAAGATCCTAGAGAACAGACTGCGACCAGTGACTGAACCACAGTTAAATGAAATTCACATGGGATTTAGAAAAACTAGAAGTTGTACGGATGCCATCTTTTCCTTAAGACAACTAACAGAAAAATCAGTTGAACACAATTAGATACTGCACATATCTTACATAGATCAAGAAAAAGCATTTGATAGAGTAGATAAACTGTGGCAAATCTTATAGCATTACGGAGTTAGTACACATCTGATCAACCTATATGAAAACAGTCAGTGTACAATTAAAACACATGCAAGTCACTGAATCATTCATCATAAAATCTTGAATGAGGCAGGGGTTTATACTGTCTCCCTTACTATTCATAACATACACTGACAACATCTGCAAAGAAGCTAACATCTCTCTCTCTTTCTCTCTCTCTCTCTCTGAACCTTAAGTGCCCAGGGCACATGGAGCTTCCACAGCATCCTCTCTGTTGTTCTTCTCCATGTCACTTTTGATCTACACCTACTTCTTTTCCCCTGTGGTGTCCATCTTAGTGCTATTTTTGGTAGTTAGAAGCTAACATACACAGGAAAAACTCCACAACAAAGCTGCCTGACAGCCCAACCCCAGAAAGAATGCTGATAAAACCCCAACACTTTCCAGAAGACAAACCCAACACGAGGACCATAAGCGAACTCTTTTTGCTGACAGTCAAGCACTTATAGCCACATAGAAAAAGACCTACAGCAGAACATGGATAATTTAGCAAGGGCATGTAAAAGCCACA
Source organism: Achatina immaculata (assembly GCA_009760885.1). Lineage (NCBI taxonomy): Eukaryota > Metazoa > Mollusca > Gastropoda > Stylommatophora > Achatinidae > Lissachatina > Lissachatina immaculata. The sequence continues at coordinate 41,298,780 of CM019718.1, forward strand.
ACATGAAGATCAGTGCTGAAAAAATGGTAGTCGTGACCATAGCAAGAGAAGAAATCCAAACGAAGATCTTCCTATAATATTATTCTTCACATACCTAGGTAGCATAATATCATCCTCAGAAAAAACTGACTCTGAGATTGAGAACAGATGCAATAAAGCAAATCAGGTCATTGGACAAATGGCTCCTTCACTGAAGGACAAATGCATCAAATTGAAACAAAAAAGATGTACAACACTTCTCATATTTTCCTCAATGTCGATGTCAAATATGGACACTAACAGCCAAGAACAAAAGAAAAATCTTCACATCAGAAATGAGATGTTTAAGGAGAATAGTAAATGTGACAAGAAGAGACTAAACAAGAAATGACACCATCAGGGCAAAGGTTGGAGCAACACCAGTATTACACTATATCCAGAAACAGCAAGTTAAATGGTTTGGCCATGTTACACGGTTACCACCAGAAAACATTCACACTAAGATCTGTAGGTAACAGAGCAAGAGATGGAGAGAGGAAAGTACAGAAGCACTAAACATCCCATTATATGAAGCAAATCGTCAAGCCCTATCAAGATGTCTACCTGTCCATTCAACACTAAAAGGTATATGAGAAAGGAGACAAGACAAGACGTTAACTGCATGGCACACGATGATTATTTACTATTCATTAAGTGGAAACAGATCATCATAGAGGTCCTCATCCTTATCATCTTCAGGCTGAGTAGGTTGAGGAAGAGGAGGAGCTGGTTTAGCAACCTCAGCTGCAGACCGTAGTCTACGGTAAATATCAAGCAGTTCAACTTTTTCCTGTAACGTCAGAACTTTTCTCTGCTTCTGGTTTCCCTGGTGAGAAGCTTGTCCTGTGCTGCTGTTCACAGCTTACCCTACTACACTAAACACAAAGAAAACCATGGCAGATCACTTTCTACTTTAAGTAATGGGGTTGCCTGCTAGTTTGAAAACTAAATTATGTTTTGAATGTTTTGGACTGACAGAAGTAATTATGTTTCTGAGAAACACTTACCAGCATCATTTAAAGAGTTCACTGACTGGACAATAAAAATCTCATAATTTTGGTGAATTATCAATGCCTGCATCTGTAGAAAAGACAAACACTGACTTATATTTGCTGATGGTTTGAAAGTAGCAAGAAAGAAAGAAACACTGTGATCAAGTTACTGTCTGAGAATACAAGATCAAACTTGTGAGCTGAAGCAGTAAACTAGGGGACAGTATGTTTACACATCTTATGGGACAGTTTTTACACTTGTCTTCATGCAAACAACTTTACCCAGTCAAGGAAATCTTTGTGCCATTTCTGTTCTATTCGCTGTACATTTCATGTGTTATGTTTTCTTTTCTCTGTCACTTTTCATGTGTAATTTTACTTTCCGCCACTTTTTGTGTTTTACTTCATTTTTGTAAACCTCTTCCTGTTTTTTTTTTTTTCAATTACTCTCTTTATACATACTCTTTTTTTTTTCTTTTCTCTGTCACTTTTCATGTGTAATTTTACTTTCTGCCACTTTTTGTGTTTTACTTCATTTCTGTAATACCAGTCCTCCGTGGCTGGATCGCTAAAGACGCACTTCAAAAAGTGCAGTGGCAACTGGAAGAAAAAAGCAACAACTCACAAGACCTCTGGGAGTCATGACCCAGAGGGGCCCACCCCCCTTAGAGTGTCAGGAGTTTAAAGGGCCGAAACACTCGTCTGAAGGGGGGGTACTTCCTCTGATGATCTGAAGGAGTTGTGTTGTTGTTCCGCTCTCTACGGTAGAGTTTCCTGCATATGTAAACCTCTTCCTGTTTGTTTTTTTTTTTCAATTTCTCTCTTTATACATACTCTTTTTTTTCTTTTCTCTGTCACTTTTCATGTATAATTTACTTTGTCACACTTTGTGCGTGTGTGTTATTTCATTTCTGTCAAACATTTTATAATGTAATTTTTTCCTCTCACTTCTCTCATTCTCTTTTCTCTGTCAGTCCTCTTTCTATTATTCTTCTCTTTATCCTTCACATTCTCATCACAAACACACAACACATCCAATAATACAAAGAAATAGTTTATACAGTTACAGTGGACTTCTAACTTTTAATAAGAAAATCTGAACATATAAATCACAAATTGATATATACATTTACAATAAAATGTTTTTAAAAAAAGGTATGCAGTTATTATAATTTTGACTGTCTTGTATACCACCACACATTTTTTATGCATGAATGGTTTTCAATAAAATAAATTTGTTTTATCTTTGTTCACCTTGAACATATAAAGCATAGAAAAATTGACCAAATATTTGAGACTTAAGTAAGATTCACAAGCTTCTTGTCTGCACTCTCCTCTACACACAATCACTTGTAAATCCTGCTGATGTCATCATGTGTCTCTCCATCTCAGACTGCTTGCATCACTGATTTTGATTTACCTCACTAAGATAAATCATCCTGTTATGTCAACACACTAGGCTGTACCTAAATATATACAGTTCTAAGTTTTACATAGTCCTAGCATACTGATACAACAGGCCCATAAAACAAAATAGACAATGTGTAATCTCAAATGTGTCAGATATACTCAGATAATGAGTGAAGCATCTTTTTAAGCATTATGTGTAGTTACAGCAAGCTATAGAGTTAAATTACTCACAAAGATAAACTGAAGGAGATTTTGTACCTTTCTCAATGGTTGATGAGATGTAGAATGTTTAGACATAGAAAAAAAGAAAATCTGTATGTTTACAATATCATCAGCATGTTATTACTATCATCTCTTTGCATTCCTCACATTTGTCAGCAAGAAGTCAGTCAGTCATTTGCATGTCCCTTGTAGAACTTTGCCTCTCTAACAGCTCTCATGTAGGCCTCTCAGTGTTAACCAAGATGCCTGCTGCTGATGCATTCATTTGTAGATTATCAGCAAGAATAGCAACTTTATTTGTGGTCATTATGTTATATATGTCCTAAATATCAATATCTCAGGTGTATCTATATAGTTATGCTGGTATAGCAGTAATATGGTATAGCACTGACTCTGAGACAAACATGTACTGGAAATGATCTCACATAATTCTTCAATTTTATCATCATCATCATCATCATCAGTCCTCTGTACTCCGAATGGACCATATGGCATCAACAAAGGTTCTCCAGTCAATCCTGTCTTGTATGAGTCAGGATACTTTCATTATTCTTATGTAATATACAGCACAACTCTACAAAAAAAACTGGTTGGAGATGAAAGGTTATATTTGGCTCACTCTAAATCTCTACCAACTCATGAGATACTTTTTTTTAACAAACATTTTTATGCCATACTTCAACCTGTACTGCTCACCTCAATCAAAGAAAAACTGAACAATACATGACAGAAAGTTTTAAACTTGCTCCCTTTCTGATTGCAGTGTGAGAAACCAAGGGCAATATGTTATGTCAAACTATACAAACAAATGTGGGAAGAAGAGCTGTGTTGATGGAATGTTTCACAAAAATCAATCATGAAACATGATACAAGATAGCAAACTACTGAAAACAGTAGCTCCAGATCTAAAACTAATACATTCTTGAACTGTTATTTATAATGCAGTTTCTTAAACATTTTTCACAAGTCATGGAAAATACATTTTTGATGTGTGCATCAGACATGACAGAGCCATTTCCAAACTAACAATTTGTATGGTATGACAAAATATTTTAGTTGAAAATCGTGAAATAAATGGTGATATTCACTTCTTTTGTGTAAACTTCTGTACGTTATCCTGCTGTATTAAAAAAAATTCATTTCTTTTCATATTATTATTTCCCCAGAAACATCACTTACAGGTAGGCATTGTTATAAAAACACAAATACACGACATAAAAGTAGCAGTAATATTAGATTTTCAACCATGTGAGAGAAACAAAATGACCTGATATGTTTAGAATCAAGAGCAACAAATACAAGGGAAACTTCAACTCCATAAACTGAACAAAGGAAAATGCTGCAGAACTCAGCTTGTTCGTGTGGAAACTCACAAGATCTTGTACATGAGCTGACTCTAGAGCTTCAAGCAACAAATAAAACTGCCAGAGCATATTACAAGCAGAGACGCATGCAAAGATCTTTTTAAAAAAAATGTTCATTACATTAACAGCTGTGTAAGCTGAGAAATGGTAAGACAAACTGATAAGAGACAACTTTAGACCTAAATAAGTTATTATAAGCTGTGAGATTTCTGGTTAAAAATATAAAGGTCACAACATTACAATAATGAGAACTCGACACAGGCAAGCTAAAGCAATGTTATTCTCAACATATTTGCTGATGACAAACAAATGGATTAGTAATGACATGTTGTGTGTAGTGTTAGCCTGTACTTGTACTGAGTGCAGATGTCAACAATGTTACTACTGCTATCAATGGTATCAACATTTTATAACAAAACTTATAAACCAACGGTTCATGTGTTATTCTTGTCTGCACTCACAACCAATACCTTCACAATAGCACAGAACACACATGACTTTCATATTTTGTAAAATAAACAGTGATTCAAAGTCTTCTTCTTCATACACAATATCTGTCTATATCTGCAGTCCTGTCTCTTGGATAGATTTCACAGTCTTTTGTAATTCATGTATAGAACAGCAGAGTGTATCTTCTCTGGTAGTTTCACTGGGCCAGTAATTACTTCTCAGTGATTCAGAATCAATTTTGATCAGAATCTTCAGGAAGGAAGAACACGTTTTTAATTCTAAAGTTTACAATAAAGTTTCAAATAAAACGTGGATTATCTGTAAATTGTTTATTTCTTAAACTGGATGTTTACTGTGACTTGTTTTTTTTGTTAACCCTGGAAATCCATCCAAACAACATTTCTCTTGGTGAAAGTTGTGTTATGAAAGACAATCAAACAAAACAATGAAAATTAAAGTGTGCCAGGACAACTGGCAACAATGTTTACTGTGCTACATCACAGATTGAAGATTCGAAAGCCACTTTTCCTATAGCAGACCAGATCTTTTCTTGAGGAATGTCAGTTTCACACATGTTGGCCAAGACCCTCAGTCGTCTCAGTGCGTAGTCATTCTGAGGATATGTCAGAAAGCAAAACTGTCAGTAATCAGACACTACATTGCAGTCTCTCCCTACAGCTACAAAATGCCTGTATTCCCAAGAGTAAGTGAATCTACAATAGACAAACTGTCAAAAAAATAAGGATCTTCCAACAATAAAAGAAATTATAATATGAATGAAAAGTCCATGAACAGAAGTACCCAGTATTTATATAAAAAGTCAAGTATATCATGTGCACTAAAATAAAGGAAAATGTTTTCCTGTATAATCTTTTTTTTTTCCTCCTGCTTCTTTCACTCTTTAAAACTTTATTTCTCTCACATACACTTCTCCCTTTCTATAAGCCCTACCCTTTCTCTAGCTGGCTCTCTTTCCCTGACACTAGCCCAGCTATCATCAACTACACACCTGCAAAAGCTTCAAGCCAGGACACATCTCCTTAATCAATCTCAAGCTCTCCTTATAGCAAGCAAAGTCTGTGAACTTGACAGGTGTTTGCAGGAACTTGACATACATGCTGTACCCACTCACAGTCCCGACAATATCCCTGAAGAACTCCTCTGTGTCTTGTCTTGTCTGCAAGCAGATCAATAATGTCATCAAAACTTGCATTTTAAAACTCAGACAAATGTTGTACTTCATACCTCAATCAAATGTTGCATCTCATGCCTCAATCAAATGTTGTATCTTAAATCAATCAAATTTTGCATCTTATAACTTAATTAAATGTTGTATCTCATACCTTAATCAAATTGCGTAGAGCTGTCTGGTGCCTGACCACATCATCACCTGAAGCTCTCAGGAACTTTCTCTTCAGAATATGCATGGCCACATCCTCAGATGGTACAGCATCATCCTGCATAATTAATCCATTTTTTAAAAATATTATGAAGCAATCTCTGACTAAGCCAAAACATATCAACACACACATGCATTTTTCTCAAACTTCTCCAACATACTCACATACTGTATGTGTAACAATAACATTCTCCACTTTGGCAATCACTGGTCCATGGTGGACATGCTAGCATCCGAGTTGGCAAACCATAGCTGATATGTTAGCATCCGAGTTGGTAAACCATAGCTGACATGCTAGCACAAGAGTTGGAAAACCATAGCTGACATGCTAGAATCAGAGTTGGAAAACCATACCTGACATGCTAGAATCAGAATTGGAAAACCACACATGACATGCTAGAATCAGAATTGGCAAACCATAGTTGACACGATAGCATCAGAGTTGGCAAACCATAGCTGACATGCTAGAATCAGAGTTGGCAAACCATAGCTGACATGCTAGCATCAGAGTTGGAAAACCATAGCTGACATGCTAGCATCAGAGTTGGAAAACCATAGCTGACATGCTAGCATCATAGTTGGCAAACCATAGCTGACATGCTAGCATCAGTTGGAAAACCATAGCTGACATGCTAGCATCAGAGCTGGCAAACCATAGCTGACATGCTAGCATCAGAGCTGGCAAACCATAGCTGACATGCTAGAATCAGAGTTGGAAAACCATAGCTGACATGCTAGCATCATAGTTGGCAAACCATAGCTGACATGCTAGCATCAGTTGGAAAACCATAGCTGACATGCTAGCATCAGAGTTGGAAAACCATAGCTGACATGCTAGCATCAGAGTTGGCAAACCACAGATGACATGCTAGCACCGGAGCTGGCAAACCATAGATGACCAGAACTGTCCCTTCTCTGTACTGGTTTCTCCCAGTAACAGGCCTAGTTTGGCTAATGGTGCAGGGATCGCCATAGACTCTATGTCAGTGGACTATGCAAAAGAGGCACTGCACACCCCCAGCTATTTAGTTTCACTCTGGGACCGAAAGAAATAGCTACCATAACCTGCTCCCAAGAAGCTGACATGATGCTGTGTCTCAACATCTTCACTGCATCGGCTGGCAAGAACACCAGCTTACAGCTGCAGGGAGATTGAAGAAGAAGTGTGCCAACAACCAGCATTAGTTCATCACATCTAAAGAGAGCAACACAAATGTCACTTATGTAACAAGTACCATTTTTCTTACGGCCTAACATGTTACGTACCATACATTACTTACCACTGGGTGATACTCCATTGAAGGGAAGAAATTCAGTGACTTTGATGTCAAATTGCCCTGAAAATCTCCAACTTTAAGACTTCCTAATTCCTGGGGAAGTTTAAAAAATATTTGTATCAAGTATTTGTATCTGCTGATAAAGTTTTAGTTTTCTGGGCAAGACATAAGCCAACACTGTTGTAATTATAACATGACTGGAGATTAGCTCATCACTTTTATATCTGAATTCAGGAGATTTTACTACAGTATTTACCTACTACCTCTTCCAGTTTCCTGAAAGACAGACCATATCTTTTTATGGAAGCATCTGTCTGCCTGTAATTTTCACCAGCTCCATTTAACACAGGTTCCCCAAGTAAACATAAATATATACCAGAAGGCATGCCCAAATTTAGCTATTAAAGATCTATTTATATGGCCTTATGTGCAATAACTTTACTACAGAAGCATGCAAGTTCTAAATCTGCCCTTCTTTTTAATTCCATAACACATTAAGCTTTTAAAGCACTTCTCTGACAGTCTGAGGTACAACTTCCTGTCACATATGGAGCTGATCAGATTGTTTCCTTTCTAGTGTCCTGTATCTCGTGATAATCTATAAGAAGTCTGTATGACGACTCCCATAATTTATATGTACATTAAAGATCTAGAACCTGATTATGTTTTGATGTTTAAGATTTTATTTGTATTTACACTTCCTAGATTCTAGCTCAGTGCTTGTCCAGTCACCAACTCTCAGTGTAGTGAACTACCACAACACAAACTTCTCATATAACTTCAGTGACGTAAATATAATTAAACAAACTTCTCATATAATTTTCAGTAAAGAAAAATATAACTCTAAGGACCTGTCATATAACTTTCAGTAAAGAAAAATATAACTATACAGATTCTCAAGCAACTTTCTGTGATGATAATATAACTATAGAGATTTATTTTAAACTAAAGTTAAGTAAAATATCACTATCTTCACCTCCCACATAACTTCCAGTGAGTAAACTAGCACTATCTAGACTTTTAATATGGCTCTAAAACCTACCAGATCCCCATACTCCTGGACATGGCTTGTATTAGTTTTCTCTCTCACAAGCTCAAACTGCTGCTCCAAGTCCTCTTTAGCCAGATTTTCCTAGAAAATAAAACACAACATTTCAACTTCACTAACTCTACTCAAAACATTTCACAAATTCTTCAGCAAATCCTTTCCTGCATATGCCTTCTGTAGAAATCAACCTATACAGCTATTCTAAGCTCTGTGTCATCTCTGCTTTCATGTCATTAATATTAAATGAAGATTAACTGGAATGAAGCATGTTTTTCTTTCATGTATGCAATAACATTGACCATCAGTTTTCAATCATCAATAACCATTTTTAAAAAAAGGTACACAAAAAAAAAGGATGAAAATAGTCATTTTCATTTCAGAAAAATGTGTTGCCCTAACTCCAGTATAATTTCTATGATTTTTCTATCAATGTAATAAGCACTAGCTAGAAGGACGAAACAATTTGTGAGAAATGTGAATCTCCTAGCTCAATATGTACAAGTCTTCTCCATGTACTCTCAGTATGATCATCGCAACAAATGACTAAGTGAGAACACACCCACATATACAGTACAAACATGTTTAGCAAACCTTATCAGAATCCTCCATCCAGACGACACTGTAAACATCACCAAGATAGGTATTTCTGGTGTCATCAAAGTAACAAGCATATGATGATTCATCAGCGTTGGCAGCAGTGGTTGCAAACACTGTACGTTAGAGAAATATATTATCTATCACACACACACAGAGTAACAGAGTTTGCTTTACTGTATGTGGTTAAAGAATTCAGATAATGTATCAGGGTCTTCACTAATTGCAGTAAAGACATGTTCTGTTGGACAAGATATATATGTTTATGTCTGAATGTTTCCTTTTATTATAAACCACAACTACAAACTGTTATTCTTTGCAATTTGTGTTATGGACATGAAGCAGTGATAACATGGCAACTGGGTAGTGGATGACACTGTCTTGCTCAAAGACTCAGGCTGATGGAGAGATAAGATAATCTTGGATATCCTGATATGTATCTACACTGTAAGGAGTTATCATATTTGAGACATATCAAGACCATGAAATCACTAAAAGTCATAATAAATGTCATTACTCCAGTGCAGTCATGATACCTGCCATTATTCTAGTACAATCATGGTATCTGTATCATCACTCTATTACAGTTATGATAACTGTGTCATTATTGTACCACAGTCATGATAACTGCGTCATTATTGTACCACAGTCATGATAATTGTGTCATTACCACAGTCATGATAACTGTGATCATCACTCTATCACAGTCAAGATAACTGTGTCATCAATCTATTACAGTCATGATAAGTGTGATCACCCTCTATAACAGTCAAGATAACTGTGATCATCACAGTCAAGATAACTGTGTCATCACTCTATTAGTCAAGATAACTGTGACATTACTCTATTAAGATAACTATGGCATTATTCTTGAGCAGTCATTTTCAGCAAATGAGTATTTAAGCCTTCTGTGATGATTAGGTCCTGTCTGTGATGACTGATAAATTGATCTGTCTGTTGTTAATTTAGCTGGTGAGGTTCTGGAATAAGTAAAACAAAATGTGAGAAATGATGTCTGAGTAAAATTTGGATCTGATGCTTCAGCTAATGGTGACGAAAGTTCAAGTGACAGTAGTTGATTTCAGAGCCTCAACAATGACGCAGCATGTTTTATATCACCTGGTAGAAACTTCCAAGTACATCATGCTAACACACAGCATGACGCAGCATGTTTTATATCACCTAGTAGAAACTTCCAAGTACATCATGCTAACACACAGCATGTTCTATATCACCTAGTAGAAACTTCCAAGTACATCATGCTAACACACAGCATGTTCTATATCACCTAGTAGAAACTTCCAAGTACATCATGCTAACACACAGCATGTTCTATATCACCTAGTAGAAACTTCCAAGTACATCATGCTAACAAAAAGCATGACGCAGCGTGTTCTATATCACCTAGTAGAAACTTCCAAGTACATCATGCTAACACACAGCATGTTCTATATCACCTGGTAGAAACTACCAAGTACATCATGCTGTGATATACACCACATTTTTACAAAATAATGTTAATATGTCTTTTTTACAAAACAAAGTGATATACATCAAACTTTCACACAAAAAAAAAAAAAATGATGCTACATAAAAAGATCAATATTTTAACTCTTTTACTCCTGAATTAACTTCCATGCTTTGCCAAAATAGTTAATTCAGGGGTGAGAGTTAAAACATAGTTATAACAATTCCTAATATCAGCATAACTGTAACTATTATAATGATCATTTTACTACTAAATATCCGTATACATGCCATTAGTATTGTCTTCCAGAATGTGTTCAAACATGGATCCAGACTCGCAAGCCTCAACATAGAACACCATCTGTTCAAAAAATCAGTTTCATTAGCCACATGAACCATGAGACATCATAAAGGAAGAACGACATTTTTTTCTTCTTCACGTTTAACATTTACAGACATTCTGACCCTGTCACTTTGACAATCACTATCAACTTCATGAGAGAGAGCTACAAGAAGGAAAGCACGATGTGGAAGTGGAAATAAAAACAATGTAACCAAACATGAGCATCACACAATCAAATACATGTATTACATGGCAAACAATGTCCACAGTTACTGTAACATCTACATGATAGTAGTAGTGATGAAACATAATAGAAATGTATTGTGTCTGTGCCAATCTCAGGAACCAATAATAGAAATGTATTGTGTCTGTGCCAATCTCAGGAACCAATAATACAGAGTATGTTTTGTTGCTGTAACTGTAAACTCTATGTATATGTAACTATATGAGTAACTATTTCTAGCCGCTGACAACTACAGTTAATTTCTAAATTATTTCTGATTATGACTGTGAAATACTAGAGCTACTCAAGTTACGCTCTTACACATTGCCTGAATAGATCATGCAGACTCAACAATGACTGTAAAATACTAGAGCTACTCAAGTTACACTCTTACACATCGCCTGAACAGATCATGCACTCTTCAGACACAACAATGGCCAGGAACACTTGTACTCGAACATGGCACAACAGCAGCATAAGCAAACTCCTCCTATACACATGGAGGATATTTGTTACATGAATATGATGATGATGTGCACAGATTTGCGGCATGTGATGTCTCTCAAGACTCAGAATAACATGAAAAACAATTCCACTGGTTACACTGCATCAACAGACGATCACCGCCGCAGGAATTCTCAATTTATCAACTCTTCATACATACCACAACTAACCTAAACTACGTGATCACACACCATGAACACTAACAATACACGCTCTCACCACATTCCAACTCAGACTCTATCAAAATCTCAAGTTTTCACTAACCACCCAGCTTGATCCAGCTATATACCATGCAAAGTGAGAGGCTCACTTCAAGGGGCAGGTAATATGACAATATTATTGGCAAATATGGGCCATAAACCTTAAAATCAAATCTTTCATGATTATCTAATTAATCAACTATCTTTGCTCAAATACTGTTAAAGAAAATATTGTACAGAATAATGAAAAATAATACTACTTACAGTCAAACTGTAATACACTATAAAAGGAATATTCTTATATACTCATATCAAATTGTATGATTTTATGAATGATGATTTTAAATGTTGACAAGACACTCTAACAGTTACATTACATCTGCAGCAGAATTTGAAAAAATGAACTACAAAATCCACGTTATCAGTACAGGAGGGTTTCACCTGCACTTCACGAAATGTCATTTATGTTATCATGTGCAAACGTTGCGGTTTGAAGTACATAGGGGAAACTGGCTTACGGTTAGGAGATCAATTTCGCCAGCATCTCAATGATATTTCTAAGAGGACACCTGTGGCTAAACATTTTTGCCTTGGTAACCACAGGGGCAAACAGGACATTTCGGTTAGTGCGATCCGCTCTTGTTCCGCAGATGTACGATCTCGGAGGGTCCTAGAACAGCGCCTTATTTTCCAGACTGGCTGTCTCCACCCAGCTGGAATTAACAATGTCTTCAGCTTTCTGTAACTTCTTTATTTTTCCACTGGCCTTTTTTATACTCTAATTTCTTTCTCTATGCTACCCCTCCCTACCACCATCCTATTTCCTTCTCTGCCAACATATTGGTCTTGTCCCATTTACCAGTTTTACATTTCCTCCCTGTAGGTGTTTAAGTTCTTCATTCATTATCTCTCGCGTCCTCTTTTCTCTCCCCTTTCCCCCCACCCCCCCCCCCCCCCCCCCCCCCCCCGACACCTCTAGCGGCTATCATGTTTCTATTGCCTTCCCCCAACCCCTTTCTCCCACTTGTTCTGCTCCTCTCTCTCCGCTTCTTCGCTATGATTGGCTATATCGGGAATCTTTTGTCTGTAGGCAACGGTTTGTTTTTTTTTCCTCCTCCTCCTTCTTCCACACACATTTCCGCTTTACTGAGAGCAAGACGCTTCAGATAAGTTATATATGTTTGTATTTTGTTTTTGCATGTATCCTCGAATAAGGCTCACGTCGAAATATCAGATGTTGTATGTTTTTCATTTATACATTCTCATACTTTATATTCGTTTTTTTCTCACCTTGCTCACTTCCTCCCTCATTTTGTAAAACTGCACCATACACCTCTATCTACCTTATTTATATTAACCAGTTTTACTGCAGTCGCCATCCCTTTTATCTGTTACAAAATCCACACAGAGGATGATCAGCTACAAAATACTAAACAAAAATCTAAAACAAAACAGAACAAAACAAATGGAACACTTGGAATACAATAAATAGAACAATGGATACATTTTGTAGAGCAATAAAATGAAAGAGGTTTCTCATAACTGGGCTATGAAAACAAACTAAAATCTACCTAGTTAACCTGCATGTCTTTCAAGCCTAGAAAATGATAAAATTGTAGCAACTTTTTGTTAGCACTCACCTGTTTGTATCTCTTCTCCTCGTACATCTTCTTGATTGCTTTATGGAGGTCATCAGCAGCAAGCTGTACATACAAAATTGTCATAATAAATTAACAAATGCTAAGCATAAGAGATATATCTTACAGCTATTCATTACCAGCTTTGTGGATGTGTGTTATTACAATATGAAAGCTATAGTCACTGACTGCCAACATCAGGTCAGAGATAAAAGATACAAGTTGAAAGCTTTCAACATGTACTTCAGAAATTCCATACATATATATAAATAACAAGTCATACAAATGATACTGAACAAAAGTTTAATGATCTTCTTAAAAACAGTTCACGGTTTGAGTACTGTGGCATTTCATATTAGCCTAACACTGACTATCAGATACAGTCAAACCCACTTTAATGTCACACCGGTGGGACCATCAAAATACGGTGACAAGCAAAGCTGACATTAACCGGGGGTCCATTACAAAGGATTTAACTGCACCAACATACAGTATGTGTGTCCCACATTTGCTACATTAAACACACAACAAGCAGCTAAATCTATCGTTAGATAGTGTGAAACCGATGAATCCAGGACGTGACAAGCCTATGGGTCTTTACAACAATGGCTATCAGAATGATGTAAACAAAACAGAGTCAGCAGAGGCAGGGAATGGATATCATTGAGGCACTCATCAGGTTCCTCATCCCACGGTCTCTGTGTCTCTGTGTCTGGATCTGATGTAGAGAAGAGGCGTACAGCCACCAGAGGCTGGAAAACAAAGTTTTGGCCAGGCCAGCCACACTGTCTTCATGGCAGTCCGAGCAAGACCACAGTCTGCCCTAGCAAGGAAAGGTGCTGAAGTCAGAGGTACCCAGCCAAAAGGCCCATCGCAAAAATCAGGGTACCAGGCATTATCGCTAATGAAATGTCTCTATCTGCAGTTTTCAAACATGGTGTTCACCTTATGAAGATGGCTGGTGCAGTGCCGGGCCCCCTGCCTTGAAAGGGTCCACCCAATGCTACTGGAGGTCCTCTCAGTTCGTCTTGTGGAGTCAGGTGATATGAGAGTAGAGCTCATCATCATTCATTTGCATGTCCCTTGCGGAACTTTGCCTCCCAAACAGCACTCCTGTAGGCCTCTCGGTTGTGAGCAAGATGGCCTGCTGCTGTTGCATCCATTTCCAGATCGTCAACGATGTCTTGCAGCCATCTTCGTCTTGGTCTTCCTCTTTTTCTTTTTCCCATTATGTATCCTTCCAATACGGTCTTCTCTAAATTATCATGACGTTTAATGTGTCCAAAATATTTCAGTTTTCTCTCTTTAATCCTCTTCACTAGCCAGCCTTCTTCAATATTAAGCTCTTGTAGTATAGATATATTTGTTCTTTTTTGTGTCCAGGATATTTGGAGAACTCTTCTGTAGCATTTACATTCAAAGGCATTTATGTGTTTCTCAGCTGTTTTGTTAAGTGTCCAGGTCTCACAGGCATATGTTGCTATGGGAAAGATGCATGCCCTTAAAAATCTTATTTTTGTGGTTCTGTCTGCTCCTCTCCACAGATTCTTTATTTGTTTTACTTTCTGAAGAGCGATAGATGTCCTGCTTTTAATTTCCCTCATTGTATCTCCATTATTAGTTAGTAGCGATCCAAGATATTCAAAACTCTCCACTTCTTCCAGTTTTTCCTCACTGATACATATTTCAGTTGCCTTGTTTGTTTTGTCAGTTGTCATCAGTTTAGTTTTCTTTGCATTAAGATAGAGGTTCTGCTCTTCGCTGTTCTTGCGGACTGACATAATTAGTTTTTCCATTCCTTTTTGTGTTGTGGACAGCAATACTGTGTCATCAGCATATCTAATCTCTGGTATTTCATAACCTCCAACTGTTATGGCATCGTAATATTCTTTATCTACATCTTCTCTAACATTCCTCATTATATTTTCAGTATACAAGTTAAATAAGTAAGGTGACAATATGCACCCCTGACGGACCCCTTGTTTTATGTCAAACCAACTTGTTGTTTCACCATTTATTCTTACTGCTGCTTGTTGGTCTAGATACAGCAGTGATGTTAATTGTATCAAATGTGTTGGAAATCCCATTTTTTCCATTATTTCCCAAAGTTTCTGGTGTTGTACACAATCAAATGCCTTTGAGTAGTCTATAAAGGATAAATATAGATTCACATTAAACTCTCTGCATTTCTCTATTATTAATCTTAGATTGAATATATGATCTCTTGATCCTCTTCCTTGCCTGAAACCAGCTTGGACCATATTGACTTCTTCTTCTATTTTCTTTCGAAGTCTACCCATTATGATTTTTAACAGAATTTTACTGGCATGACTAATCAAGGCAACAGTTCTGTAGTTGGTGCATAATTTCAGGTTACCCTTTTTTGGCAGTGGTATGAATACAGTTCTTTTCCATTCTTTTGGCCAAATACCTGAATGCCATATCTTTTTACATAGTGCATGATAGATTGTTGCACACTCCTTTCCTCCTGCTTTAATAAATTCAGCTGTTATCTCATCACATCCTGGTGATTTACCATTTTTCAGATTCTTTATTGCCCATAAAACTTCTTCCACTGTCGGTTCGGGTTCTTTCTCCTCCAGTAATAATTCACACTGTTGATTTCTGCTTCCACAGTCGGTTGTTTCATACATTCTTTTGCAATATTCCTTCCATCTTTCTAGAATTTCCTCTGACTCTGTCAGGGTATTCCCCATCTCATCACAAATTACATTTAGCTTAAGAGTAGAGCTACTGGCCAAAAAATACAACAACAGAAAAGTGCCAAAAAGCAAGAACTTAAAATAGTGCAGTGGAATGCTGAGGGTGTCAGCAGTGTTAGAGATGGCTATAGCAAAAAAGGTGGAACTAGAGAATATACTCTTTGCAGAGCAGGTAAGTATATACTGCATATAGGAGACACACCTAACAAAAGATGCTACCTTTAAAATCAGAGGCTACCAGTGTTTTAGATCAGACCGACAGGACAGAAGAAAAGGAGGAGTACTCACCCTTGTTAAGAATAACATCAGCGCATGTCAGGTGGGAGTGTACATGGAAGGAGCCGAATACCAGATGATCCATCTAAAAACCAGTAATACAGACTTCCATCTCCTTAACTATTACTGTCCTAATGACCGCCCACTTGCTTTAGAAACAATCCCACATAAAGAGAGACTGATGGTCTGTGGTGATTTTAACAGCCATTCCCAGAGCTGGGGCTATGACCACATAGACAAGAGAGGAGAGGAAGTTGAGAGCTGGCAGGATGATAATGGACTTCTCCTGATCAACCAGCCAATGGATCCCCCAACATTTTACTCATGGGCTTGGCATACAACCTCAACAAGAGATCTGGCATTCCACTCTCCAGGCCTGAAGTGGAACATTACAGGCGAAGTTGGAAAACAACTTGGAGGTAGCGACCATCGACCAGCCTTCCTGACAATAGAAAATGAACTCCTTAATACCAGTAGCCTTCTCCCCAGATGGAACTATAAAAAAGCAAACTGGACAATGTACAGACATCGTACAGGTATCCTGGTGGGGCAGCTGTCCATAGAAGGTAAGGTTATTAACAGCATAGTGAAGAATTCAATGCTTGTATCCTTCAGGCCGCTCGTGAAACCATTCCCAGAGGAGCTCGTAGGGACTATACACCATACTGGTCTAGTGAGCTGGGAAAACTCCATGATGACGTGGAAACAGCTCGAAAGCAAGCAGAAAATAGACTGTGCCAAGAACACCACAATAATTACCAACATGCTAAGGCCAAATTTCAGAGAGCCAAGCTGCAAGCCAGACGGGAAAGTTGGAAAGAGAAAACAGAGTCCCTAAACTTTGAAAAGGATGGAAGGAAACTGTGGAAACTAATCAAACAGTTAAACGATGAGAGCACTGGAAGAAGTACAAAGATTACACTAATAGAGGATGGGAAAACTCTTACGGGTAAGCATGTAGCAGATCATTTTGCTCGCATGTTTGCACAAGACTGTAAATTTGATATTCATCCAGAGAAAGAACATACAGTGTGCACTGATCCAAAGAAAGAAGAGGAACAAGGCAGGAATGTGGTGGTCATGGATGCACCAATCACGCGCAGCGTTTTAGACCTAGCAGTAAACTGAAACCAGAAAATCACAGGGATCAGATGGAGTGTCCAATGAAATGATCAAGAACCTGGGAATGGCAGCAATGGGAAAGCTGTTGGATATTTTCAATATGTGCTGGAGCACAGGTAAGTTACCTCAAATCTGGAAGGAAGCAAGCATGGTACCACTGCTAAAGCCAGGGCAAAACAGTGATATGGCCTCCAGTTACAGGCCAATCAGTCTCACTAGCTGCATATACAAAATGATGGAATGCATCATTGATCTGAGGCTAAAATGGTACCTAGAAATTGAAAACCTTGTTCCACAACAACCAGGATTTAGCAGTACTACAGTACAGAAGATCAAGTGACCTATCTCTCTCAGGATACTGAGGACGCATTCCAAGAAAAAAACCTTGTACTAGCAGCGTGGATAGACCTGAAGAAAGCCTTTAATAAAGTATGGAAAAAAGGTATGCTGTGGAAACTAAGAAACTGCAATGTGAATGGAAGACTGTACAACTGGATAAAGTCCTATTTACACAATAGAAGAGCTAGAGTAATAATGGATGGTCACAAAAGCCAGAAAGTACTGCTGCGACACGGTGTACCACAAGGTGGAGTCATTTCGCCTACACTATTCCTTGTATTCATTAATGACCTGGTCAAGGAACTTCCCTATGGAATCAAAGCAGCACTGTATGCAGATGATCTGGTCATGTGGTGTACAGATGAATATGCGACAGTTGCTACACAGAGACTCCAAAGAGCAGCAGACATCTTGACATCATGGACAAACAAATGGTGCGTAAGTATCAACACAGAGAAATCAAGTACCACTCTGTTCACTCTCTCATCTAAACAGAAAGCAGGTAAGATCTTTGTAAATGAAATATCCTTAAGGATGGACAATATGCCCCGTAGTAATTCTCACAGATGCAAGATCAGTATTGGAAGCTCTTCAGTGCAACAAACTACCAAATTTTAAGGATGCCTTGTCAAAAATTGGCTTACAACACAGAGTCACCTTGCAGTGGATTCCCTCCCACTGTGGGATACCAGGCAATGAGAAAGCTGACCATTTGGCCAAAGGGGGCACTGAAATGGAGCAACCAGACATACCAATCACCTATAATCAGAAGAAAAGCATGATAAAAAAGCTACAGGAAACCACAAACACCACCACATGATGACTATCACATGCTAAACAGAAAGGAACAAGTCACCATTTTCCGTCTCCAAACAGGACACAGCCGACTCCGAAGTCATATGTATACAAAGTTTAAGGTTGGTACTACTAATCTATGTACATATGCCCAGGTGCCCCAAACTGTGGAACATATCCTCCAAAATTGCACCAACTACGAGACACTGAGAAATAATTACTGGCCCAGTGAAAGCACCAAAGAAGATAAGCTCTACGGTTCCATACATAAATTACAACAACAAAAAAAACAGTGAAATTTACCCAAGAGACAGGACTGCAGATATAGACAGACAATGTGTATGAGGAGGAGGAGGAGAAGAAGCAGCAGCTTCTAACTAGATGTAAGAACTAGACTTGTCAGCTTCTAACCAGATACAAGAACTAGGCTGTATATCAGCTTCTAACCAATGCTGAGAACTTGACAATAAATCCTGACAGAGGAGATCAGCATCTGCATCTAAAAATTATTAACATTTCTGAACATAATGTCACAAAAAAAAAAAAAAAAACATGCACACAGCAGTGATGAAAATGTTATGGCATATGCTCTATGGTGTAGAGCACAAATAGCAAAACTTAATGTGCAGGACAAACCTTAGAACACAGCAATAAATTATTTCTGAATTTGAAAATCAGATCTGCATATCTAACATCACTTTTCAAGTGAATGTAAACATGATGGAATGATAACCCAGTCAGATATGGGAACCTGCTAAGAGTGAAGATTTACTGCAAAACTGATAACATAAGAGAAGAAGCACTTCATTTCTTGACTTTAGTTGTAATGAAAATGTCAGAAAACATACACTACATGGAAACAGACTACTTACAACACACTACATGGAAACAGACTACTTACTTCATCTTCAGGGAATGCCAGAATACCTGGAGCACCATGGTCTACAAAGTTAACAAAGATGCGATCATCTGGTCCACTGTGAACAAAAAATACACCCTGGAACTGACTTCTCTTATACCAATTACAATATTTTTATAATAACTAATCTCAAGCTTTTGTCTTCTTCTTCTTCTTCTTCTTTCACTTCTACCACCAAAAACCGCACTGTGAACCTACTGAATTCACGCCTGTGGTCCTCGTTAGGTCCCGTGGTCCCCTGTGTGGTCCAAAATAGACCACACGAGTTCCACGAAAGGACCACAAGGGGTTCAGAGTATCACAGTGCTTTAGCCTGTATTCTTGGTGGGTCTCGGAAGCGGGATTGCGTGACACCGTGGTTTTCATTGCACCAGTTTGGTCTAGGGTTGGACTTTCTCACTGGAAGACCTCGACGTGTTTGGAATATCAGTGCATCCCCGCTGGGTGAGAGGCGTTAGCCCACCCAGGCCAGAGTTGGACTTTCTCACTGAAAAACCTCGACGTGTTTTGAGATACCCGTGTATCACCGCCGGGTGAGAGGTGGTTGCCCATCCAGTCCAGGGTTGGACTTTCTCACCGGAAAACCTCAGCGTGATTAGGATACGCAGACATCCCCGCCGGGTGAGAGGTGGTTGCCTATCTAGACTTCCCTGGTCCAGTGTCTCCGACTTCAGCATTTTGCGGTGTGGCCGCTACCCTTCCTAGTTGTGACCAGGATGGAGCTTTTGTCCAGGAGGACGAATCCTCACCACTAGTGACTTCTACCCCTGGATTGAGCCGGTTTAGGCATTTCCCAGTATGGGCGTGTTTGGGACGGGACCGACCTCTAGAGCAGAGGTACTGTGACATGCATAGCCTTCAAGATTCACCCCTGGTATGAGCCGGTTTAGGCAAAATTCACCAGTATGGGTGTTTATCAGGCGTTACGGACCTCTAGAGCGGAGGTGGCATGACATGTCTAGCCATCGAGTTTCACCTCTGGTGTGTGCCGGTTTAGGCATATTTCACCAGTGTAGGTGTATTTCGGACGTAGGCGGCCTCTAGAGCAGAGGTGCCGTGGTATAGCTCTCGTAGCGATACTACTGGACATACCAGGTTAAACTTCACTTTCCACCACCTTTTCCCATCGGCACCGCACAGCAACCTTTATTTCCGCATTTACTTCCTTAACCGGGATGAGCTTCACTCCGCGCGCGGCATTTGAAAAGTCAAGCCAGCAGTGACTTAACCTCTGGGACAAGCCGGTTCATGCATTTCACCCGATATGACTGCACTCAGGACGTGGCCGACCTCCAGACCAGAGGTGCCGTGATTTGACTGTTTGCTTCGCTTTATTCTTTCAACCACCTTTTCCGCAGTGATGCTGCGCGGCAACCTCATTTGCAAATTTCTTCATTGGCCGGGAAGAGCACCGCTCCACACACGGCAGCTGAAGATCTCGCCAACAGCGGAAAGCTTTTGTCAATATCTATGGCTGTTTTTTTCCTTAGTCGTGTCCATTGAAAGAGGGACAGATGTAACCCTATTTTTACAAACAACTAGCCTATGACAAAAGAACATGATGCTCACAAAAGCAAATATGTGGGGGGAAAAAAGTACAGTCCATTTATACAGACTCAACACAGTGACTGGACTAATCTGCCATCATCACAAAGCAGAGAGCAATACTGGGTCATCAATTCATTCAGAAACGGTAAATAGAGACTCCTGTATCAAGCAGAACACTGACAAGCCAAGAAGTCAGGAAAATGTGCAAGACAGACTTGTCATTTTGAAGCATGCATCATTTTCTAGTTGGAAATGACAGTAGATATTGTCACAATCTCCACTTTTAAGTAATTCATGAAGTTGGTAAAGTGTTACATTTCTCAGGTGTTTGTCTTGGTAAAGAGCTACACACTTACCTGTTAATTACCTTCCCTTCTCGTCCCAATAAGTTCTTTACTCCTTCTGCATCTCCAGTCAAAACTTTCAGGAAAACATCAGGTGTTACATCCTGTCAATACAAATGACAACTGTAATGTTATATTTCCCTATATTAGTTCAAAAAGTCAACATGTGCATCAGAAGGAGGATATCAGAATAGTTTATGTACAAAAACTTAAACAGCTTTTCCTATTGTGACCTAACAAAACAAAACAAAACAAAACAAAACAAAAAAAAAGAAAAGAGAAATACCAGCTACAAAATCATTTTAGAGCTCAGATGCTGAAGTCGGCTGTTGATCGCTGGCAAATTTTTCTATACTAACCTGCATCAGAAAACACAGGAAAGTTACAGCTGCATGTCGGCTATGTTAAATTCTTATTTTTAATGTGCGAGTTAGGCGCATGTTTTGGTGAAATATATTCACAAAATAATATACCTTCAAATGAACTAAAAAGTTACATTTTATGAAAATTAAACGGACAAATTAAAAAACCTCAAACATTTGTTGCTTAATTTTTTTGTGAGAAGTATAAAACCAGCATGAGACCTGCAGTCATGAGTGACTCAGAAATATGAAGTACAACAAAGATGAAAAACAACTAAAATGCTTTGAGAAGAAGAATCTTAGGATGTTTAGTTCCAACAAAGAAATTCGTGACACAGTTTGCAGTAAGAACCCCTAATCAGCTCCACCATGAAAGCTAATAAATTACAATGGCTGGGTGGTTTTGAAAGAATGGAATCAGACCAGACTTTTATATACTTTGGGTTAGAAGTGACAAGACCAAGGGGCAGATCAAGACAGTGATGATGAGATATGGGGCAGATAAAGACAGAGATGATGAGACAATGTGGAAGAAGACCTAATGGAACCTGAAGTGAACAACTGGAGAGAGAGAGAGAGAGAGAGAGAGAAAACCAGATCTAACAGATAGATCTCAGGAGGCAGCTGTCAGGTCATCCCAGCATCTGCTCCACCACTTGTTCCAGTAACCAATGTAAAGTATGTATGCTGATTATCCCTGTCATGTACTGATTGCAAGTTTGTCACTTCTGTCTACAGAGGATGTGATTTATCCTGTTGGCAACACTGTGGTAGGCCTTCACTTCTGCCTGCTTGTTATGTTCTAATGATGGGTAGCCCCAGTAGGTACCTATTAGTCACAATGGGCATATACCTGGTGTATCCCAAGACTGCTCTCATGGTCTCATTTTGGGCTCTTTCAAACTTTGATATCTGGATCGGAGACAGTGTGATGAGACTGAGTCCATGGTCCAAAGTTGATATCACCAGCAAGTGCATGGCAAGAAGAGTGTTTGCTGCTGAAAACCACTTTTAGCCATCACTGTAACAGCATTAATCTCTTCCTTTGTTTTCTCAGCTACACTGTATACACGTTCTGTGAAAGATAATAACCTATCAAATGAGATGCCCGGGTATCTTCAGCAGTGATCTCTCTCAATGGAAACTGTATTGCACAGTAGCGGAGGCAGGCGACTCCTGCAAATTTTGTTATTCAAGGATCACCAGAGTATCTTGGCCTTAGCAGGATTAATCACAGCTTTGTTGTTGTCACACCAGGCCAATATTTGATTCACATTATCTTGGCAGGATTAATCACAGCTTTGTTGTTGTCACACCAGGCCAATATTTGATTCACTTTATCTTGGAGCCAGCTGATGGTTTGGTGTTAGCGTGCGTCAAGCACACAAGTCATCTGCAACTGTCATCTGCAATCTGTACCATATGTCTGATGACAGCCAGTCTTGGCTGAATATATGTTAAGCAGCACTGCTCAGAGTAGAGACCCCTTTTGGAGACCTGCTGTGATCCTTCAAAGCTCTAATGTCTAGGAACCAAACCTCAGTACTACTGTCTTTGTCAGCAGCATGGATGCTATCCATCGTACCAGCCATGGGACCACCTCCATATCCATCACAGGAAAGATTAGACTTCTGTAATCACCCCTTATAATCATCTTGAGGTCTAGACCAGCTATAGCTTATTATAACTCAGTAATCGAACATATATGTAACTACCTACATATCATTCTCAGATATCATCTTTTTCTCTCTTTAGGAACAACAAAGTAATTCCAGGAACTGATATCAGTGATGTCAGACTGTATAATAAGTCAGAGACAGAGAGCTCTAAAGCTGTATTTATAACAGAACTGAAATTTGTGGTGTATGAAAACGAGAGAGAGGAGAGAGAGAGAGAGAGAGAGAGAGAGAAATGAGAGATGGATAGAGGGAGAGAGAGAGAGAAAGGAGGGATAGAGAGAGTGAGAGATTAGATGGATAGAGAGAGAGATAGGAGGGAGAGAGAGCTATGTAAAGCTGTGAAACCTGTGATGTAAGAAAACAAAATCAAAGAGCATGAATGACAACTGAAAACTATATTTTATGTTTTGAACATCATTTCAAGCCACCTCACCTCTGCTATGTTTATCATTTTCACATAACAACACAATAAGAATGTGAATTCTTCTCCTATCAAAATGCCACTCGTCTGAAATGTTTCTTCCGTCTGTGCCATCCAAGACATCCCACACTTGATGCACCTCTCTTTCTCTGTATGTAGGCTTGAGATGATTTGTCCTGTTGGCAATTCACTTTCTCAATAACTACAAAAAAGGATAACAAGACCAGGATCATAACATACCTGTCCTGTGTAGTCCTTTGGCACACCTGGATAAACATTTGGCCCATTTGGTTTGTTTATGATGTTTCCTTTGAAAGGGTTCCTATGATAGAAACACAAAAAGAGATTGAAAAAAAAAAAAGAAAGAAAAAAGAAAAACTAAGCAATTCAAGATCAATTGTATGTGAAATTAAGCATGATGCTATACTCTCTACACTGTAACACACGAATGAGAAACTCTATGGTAAGTTTTCTTCTAGCTGAACACAAGGCCTAGAGCTCAAATATTACATATGTACAAAGTACCAAAATCAAATCTTACATATGTACAAAGTGCCAAAATCAAATCTTACATATGTACAAAGTGCCAAAATCAAATCTTACATATGTACAAAGTGCCAAAATCAAATCTTACATATGTACAAAGTGCCAAAATCAAATCTTACATATGTACAAAGTACCAAAATCAAATCTTACATATGTACAAAGTACCAAAATCAAATCTTACATATGTACAAAGTGCTTAAATCAAATCTTACATATGTACAAAGTACCAAAATCAAATCTTACATACGTACAAAGTGCCAAAATCAAATCTTACATATGTACAAAGTACCAAAATCAAATCTTACATATGTACAAAGTACCAAAATCAAATCCCACTTGAATATTTGGTGTGCCCCATTTCTCCCCCTCCTGGCCCTCTCTTTCCCCCCTCCCTCATGTTTTTTTTTTTTATTATCTTCCTCTGATGTCAATCTAAGCACAGTTCTACATACCTGGGATATATGTGTATGAATAATGTGTCAAAAAAAACCCAGAAATCTGAACACAGGTTGCATCTACACGAAAAAACTAGGAGATGATGCAGATGAATGATAAATAGAAATATTAAAGTAATAAACATTCAATCTTCTCTATATGTTGGTGTACATATATACGTCTGTCCATAATGACACATATAAACAGCCACATACTTTAGCAGCTTATCATAGAGTTTAGCTTACTCTGGATTGTTGGCAATGTCATCATACATCATAACAATAATCCTCTCATCAGGAATTCCATGGTTGTGAACAACGTGATATGCATGACAAATGTCAGCCTGCAAGATGAAAAGGAAAGCGTGACAAATATAAGCAAAACAGATGATGAGCAATATCAAGGGAACTGCAGTAATCAGCTTTACTGGGTGCATGACATGAGCATGGAAATAAAGCAAGGTGGACATCTGCAACAGCCATTCTTCCCTAAGCTGGTACAAGATATGTGAAGACTTCAGTGTACCTTGATTTTAATTTCCTTTTTTTCTAACAGAGATTAAACACAAAAACTGTTTGCAAATATTGCCCCCTCCCCTAAAAAAAGCCACATCACATTTTACCAAGACATAATTTTCTGCTGATTTCCCTGGATAAAAGAAGGTCACACTGTTGGCAGTCTGACCTGTTGTTCTTGAATGAATTCAATTAGGTATGGTTGTTTCATTACAACTGTAAATGCACTAGAGCAGAATACTACATATAGTGATTTCTGTGCTATAACTGGTTTAAGTGCGGTAAATTTAGATGAAGGTGTATAGTACTGAGATATCTCTCTCTCTGTGCGTGTGCATGCTTGATAAAGGCATTTTTTCTTAAATATGTATTATTTTTCATGACCACTTCACTGTAATGCTTTTTCTCCCCCCCCCCCCCCTTTTTCTTCCTATTTATATCTTTTTCATCTCCATAATGTCACTAGAAATTATCCCAAGTGTGTAAATTTGTATTCACTCTGATATTTTTTTTTTACATGTTTTCCATCTCTCATTTCTGTTATAATCTTATATACATATGTACATTTATAGTATAAAGACAACGTTAATATCTGTTTACATTCTTCTTACACTTCCTGGCATTTCAGTTTTTCTATTTCAGTTGCCTGGTCAACTGAGATACAATAGCAGCAAGGCCTACACAACAGGGCTTTGACAATCAACTTGTTACTTCTATAGTTAAATTATGTGACCACATGACCTTTGGTGCTCTGTCAAGTCATGGAAAATATGGGCACTATCACCATATCTTAAGTGTCTTTATAGCATGGTAAGATGATGTTATGCTTATTATGGAAATATTGGCACTTTCTATAAGCTATGACTCTGTGGTTCCCAGTTAACAAGAGTCCGTGGAGCACCCCCCACCCCTTTTCAAAATCCAGGCCATGGACTGCCATTCTTTGGAAAAATTTCATTTCTGTATGTTAGCTATGTGTTTTAAATGCAAAAGAAGTTTTCTCAGAAAATGTGGGTAACCTTTAATGAGTAAATGCTAAACTACACTAAAAAACAAAGTAATACTTTGTTAATTTTCAAAATGATAATAATGTATTTGAGAAATAAATAAACAGCAATTAACACTCCTACTTGTTCTGACAAAATTAACAGAATATGAAATATGCGACAGCTAACCAGCCTAAATGTCTTGGTCTTGTCGTCTCCTTCCTCATATACCTTTCAGTGTTGAAGGGACAAACGAACGTCTTGACAGGGCTCGATGATTTGCTTCATATAATGGGATATTTGTTGCTTCTGTAATTTCCTCCCTCTATCTCCCGCGTCCCCCGTGTGGTACCCTGGATCTGCAAAGAATAGGACCACTGTACCCTACCATGCATGATCGTAAAAGGCGACTAAGGAGGGTTCAGCATAGGGCCAGCAACCCTATCTGGTAAAAAAACTATCAGACTGCTACAGAAACGGAAGCAAGGGAAAAAGCAAATGCAGGTGGAAGGAGAAATGCGTATCAGGAAACTGAGCCCATGAAGGTTGTGGATGAAAGCCAGCCACTGGAAGTCCCCAGCCCGACTGCAGACCTCCTGGAACACTAAACCAGACTGGAAAACTAGCACAAACCATCAAGGAAATGCACAGATATAAACTAGACATACTAGGAATACAAGAAGCAAGATGGACAGGACAAGGCAGAAGGAAATTAACAACACAGCACACAGAAGATACAATAATATGGTCAGGTAAAGAAGATCTTCATGAAGGAGGAGTAGCATTGATTATAACAAAAGAAGCATCAAGAGCATTGCTGAAATGGACCCCAATAAATGAGAGATTATTATATGCACGGTTCAACTCAAGACTCACGAAGCTGTCTATTATAGTTTGTTATGCACCAACAGAAGCAGCTGAAGAGGAATTAAACGAAGATTTTTACAACAGCCTCCAAGCAACAGTAGAAACAATACCCAAGCATGATATCCTACTCATCTTGGGCGACTTCAATGCAAAAGTAGGTGAAGGAAATGAAGATAGAAGAAGAATCATGGGAAGAGAAGGAATCGGAGAAATAAATGAAAATGGAGAAAGACTGTGCAGTTTCTGTGAAGAAAACATGATGACCATCGGAGGGACAATTTTCCAACACAAAAACATCCATAAGGTGACTTAGAGGTCACCAGATAAAACCACAGAAAACCAAATTGATCACATACTAATAAACAACAAGTGGAAACGGTCACTACAAGATGTGCGAGCAAGGAAAGGAGCAGATGTAGGAAGTGATCACAACCTTCTGGTAGCAAAAATAAAACTAAAATTAAGGAAAGCCAAAATCGGAGAACACAGAAAGATACATTTTGATACAAGAAAACTGACAGACCAGCAAACAAGAAATGAATTCTCAATAGTACTTAAGAACCGCTTCAGTGTCCTACAAGACGAAGCAGAAATGTCCATATTAGAGTTCAATAAAACACTACAGGAAACAGCAAAAGAGGTGCTGGGATATCGGAAAAGGAGAAAAGAGGAATGGATAAGCGAGACCACATGGGAAAAGATAGAGCAAAGAAAAGAAATCAAGGGAAAATTACTGAACACCAAATCACAACGGCTTAAAGAACGAGTTTTAAGTAATTATGCACAAAATGACAAAGAAGTGAAGGAATCATGCCGTCAAGATAAACGTCAATATTATGACAACTTAGCAGAAACATCAGAGAAAGCAGCATATACAAATGACATGAAAACCATATATAAAATCACAAAGCAGATGACAGGTAACTTCAACACAAGATGTGAAAGTGCAGTAAGAACACAAAATGGACAACTGGTCAGTGGAGAAAGAGAAAAAATTGAAAGATGGAGGGAACACTTTAACACCCTACTAAACAGAACACAAGCAGCACAAACAATAGACATACCTGAAGCAAAAACGGAACTAAACATCAATACAGGACCAATAACAATAAATGAAGTAAAGGAGGCGATAAAGAAGCTAAAATCAGACAGGGCAACAGGTGAAGATGAAGTGACTGCTGAGATGTTGAAAGCAGAAGAAACAGAAACACCAAAACAACTTTGCCGGATATTACAACAAATTTGGGACTTAGAAAAAGCCCCAGAGGAGTGGAAAACTGGTCTTATAGTAAAACTACCAAAGAAGGGTGACCTCAGAGATTGCGGGAACTGGAGAGACATTACCCTACTGCCACTCACCAGTAAAGTATTTTGCAGAATAATCATCAACAGAATTGTACCAACACTTGAGGAAAAACTTCGGAAAGAGCAGGCAGGATTTAGGAAAGGAAGATCATGCATAGACCACATATTTGTACTTAGACAAATATTAGAACAGGCAAATGAGTGGCATAGCACAACATATGCATTATTCATAGATTTTGAGAAAGCCTTTGACAGTGTCAACAGAGATGCACTGTGGAAAATCCTAAGATGGTATGGCCTCCCCCATAAAATAGTTAATGTAATCAAAGCCCTATACGAGGGTTTTCAGTGCAAAGTTATCTGTGGAGAACATACCTCCAGCAGCTTTAGGGTACAAACAGGAGTGAAACAGGGATGTGTACTATCACCAACATTATTTATCTTGGCAGTAGACTGGTTAATGAAGGAGGCAACATCAGACAAACGCAGAGGATTACAATGGACCCTTGACACTGTGCTGGAGGACCTTGACTTTGCGGACGACATTTGTCTATTATCAAGCAGTCACAAAGATATGCAAGATAAAATAAACAAGCTAACTCAGAATGCAAACAACATAGGACTAAAGATCAACATAGGAAAGACAAAGTTAATGAAGCAAAATGTGAACAACAGAAATGTACTCAGAGTAGATAACAAGTTAGTGGAGGAGGTCAACGAATTTGTATACCTTGGCAGCAGAGTAGTAGAAAATGGAGACAGCACAGAGGACATCAACAGCAGACTTACTAGAGCAAACCAGGCTTTTGCAATGCTGCAGAATATATGGAAATCTAAAAAACTAAGCATAAATATGAAAATCAGGATATTTAAGAGTAATGTTCTAAGTGTACTACTCTATGGAAGTGAATGCTGAAAAATCACCAAAACTATAGAAAACAAGTTGAATTCTTTCCAGACTAAATGTTTACGAAGAATTAAAAAAATATTTTGGCCAAACACCATAAGAAATAACATCTTATTAGCAGAAATGCAGATGAAACCACTGACAACAATTATTGAGGAAAGACGCTGGCGATGGTTGGGACATGTGCTCCGAATGACTGACAACTCACTACCAAAAATAGCATTAAGATGGACACCACAGGGGAGCAGAAGTAAGGGTAGACCAAAAGAGACATGGAGAAGAACAACAGAAAGGATGTTGAGCAATAGAGGGCTGACCTGGGCAAGAGCAGAAAAAAAGGCGAAGGACAGGCATTTGTGGAAAACCCTTGCGGAAGCCCCATGTGCCCTGGGCACTTAAGGTTCAGAGAGAGAGAGATCTCCCGCGTGGGTGGCCTCTTACTCTGTTACCTACAGATCTTACTGTGAATGTTATCTGTGATATATTGTCTGGTGGTAACTGTGTAACATGGCTAAACCATGTGAATTGCTGTTTCTAGATATAGTGTAATACTGGTGTTGCTCCAACCTTTGCCCTGATGGTGTCACTTCTTGGTGGTTTCTTCTTGTCACATTTAGTATTCTTCATCTCATTTCTGTTGTGATGAGTATTCTTTTGTTCTTAGCTGTTAGTGTCCATGTTTGAAAATGATAGCATAGAGCTGGGAGGAAAATTGTATTGCACAGTGCCCTTTTGTTTCAGTTCATTCATTCATTTGCATGTCCCTTGCGGAACTTTGCCTCCCAAACAGCACTCCTGTAGGCCTCTCGGTTGTGAGCAAGATGGCCTGCTGCTGCTGCATCCATCTGCAGATCATCAATGATGTCTTGCAGCCACCTTCGCCTTGGTCTTCCTCTCTTTCTTTTTCCCATTATGTATCCTTCCAATACGGTCTTCTCTAAATTATCATGACGTTTAATGTGTCCAAAATATTTAAGTTTTCTCTCTTGAATCCTCTTTACTAGCCAGTTTCAGTTATGATGTATTTATTTTATATTATACCTAAATATGGTGAGAGAAATCATGCCTCTCTGTCCTCCACACGGTATTCGCCAAAGCATGGGTTGTTAAACATTTCATAGTGAAAACTGTAAAAAAAAAAAAAAAGGACCTCGAGTTTTTGTCACGGGCCCACAAGGCTTCGCGGACCATCGACTGGAAACCACTGTGCTATGTCAATATACTGCACTACTCTAGACATTTAAACCCGTTTTTAAAAAAAATGATTTAGTTCTGCGACATACTTACGTGGACACCATCAAAAGTGTGGAGAATTTGTCAAAGTGCGGATTTAAATAATTCTGAAATATAAGCTTCTTTACCAGAACAAAACCTCCATGTTGTTTGTGTACAAATGTTAATTTTTTTTACATACCTGATGTCTGTAATTGTAGTAACCACTGGATCCGGCAACTAGTAAGGCCCAGTGGTTTTCTCCCACTGCAGCCACAATGATGGAGACAAATACAGCCGAAGCTAGCATGGCCATATCAAGTTTGTTGAAAGATTTCCAAGCAGGATGAATGTTTGCGATCTCAGCGATGCTCCCCGACCACCAGTACTGGAGAAGATGCAGACTTGATCTGAGTTTATATTGAATTACTTCCTCCTGGCGGTCACATGCTTTCTGGTCATGTGACACACTCGTGCCTGGGGAATCACCTCATTACATTGTTTTGTTTGTTAACGTTTATCTACTTCGATACCGTGGTAATTTCCAGTTTATATACACATGAATAATATTGCATCTGTTTCTCCTAGTTTTTATTGCAGTAACTTCATATACTAATGTTAGTACTTTGGCCTATTGTTGGGCATTTAAATGTTAAAAGAAAGATTGACATTCCTCCAACTTGGAGGTGACCTCTTATTTAATTAAGGGGCATTATAAGTCCGACAGTTTACTGATCCTGTCGTCTCCAGCTGATCCAACCCCTGTGTCTATAGGTGTCTGTCTGTCTGTCTGTCTGTCCGTCTGTCTGTGTGTCTGTCTGTCTGTCCGTCCGTCCGTCTGTCTGGTGTCTGTGTCTGTCTGTCCGTCCGTCCGTCCGTCTGTCTGTGTGTCTGTCTGTCTGTCAGCTAAAGTAGCTGTAAGGACAAAAGTCACTCAGCAAACAAAAGCTGTCAAATATTCATTTCTCCCCGACACACTACTTCTGGCCATATGCTGTTGTGCTCCTGGAGTTTTCCATATAAGATGACCCAATGGTGACGTGTAACACAGTTTGTTTCATGCGACTGCTGACAGAAATATCACTGCAGGTTTTCCCAGATCTTACGTGATAGTTTTGTTGTCAACATCTGCACTAAAGCACCGACTGCCTCAAAGTTGCTGGAAGGTGGGCGTGGTTCTGTCATAATCTGGGATCGATAAAGATGGCGTTCTTGCAATATCCCTATGTGCCTCTAAGACATGACAGGATTACCTTTACCTTTTTACCTTGCACTATTACATATAAACCGATGGCCCGCAACGTACATATAACTAGAAAAGTGGTCTCTGGGTGTAAAAATGTTGAGAACCACATTTATAAAATGCTTTTGGGGCAGGGAGTGTGGCTTGTCGAAACAACTACAGACCTCTAGCGGCCAAGCCAAAACAAAGAGCATGAGAGCAGGAAGGGAAGGGAGAGATGGAGAGGTAGGGTGCTCATTGTATACACCTTTTAGGCCGAACAAAAGAAAGCTCTAGGTCCAGTGTTTCCACACCTGGGGCGTACGTGGGGGACAATGTGCATATTTTGGGGGAGCAGTTTAGACAATATTTATATTATATGTTTTTCTGGACTTGGTTGACTGTTATATTGGGGAGGGGGAGGGGGATTCATTCATTCATTTGCATGTCCCTTGCGGAACTTTGCCTCCCAAACAGCACTCCTGTAGGCCTCTCGGTTGTGAGCAAGATGGCCTGCTGCTGCTGAATCCATTTCCAGATCATCAACGATGTCTTGCAGCCATCTTCGTTTCGGTCTTCCTCTTTTTCTTTTTCCCATTATGTATCCTTCCAATACGGTCTTCCCTAAATATGGTGAGGGGGGTGGGACATCAAAATCTTTGAGACGTTGAGGTGGGGGCATGATCCAAAAAAGGTTGGGAGACACTGTTCTAGTCTGATTGGGTTAGAAAGGTCATGATTCTCTGTGGTTGTTTCAACTACATCGTCCTTGTTTTTCTTCGTCGTGGCAAGCGTACGCTCTTCGCGGATATGCTGGGCTCAGTGCGCAAACTAAGACTTAGTGTCTACGAGGAAAGACGGAACGTTTGGGGGGAGGGGGCGTGACTAATCGTACGAGGGGTGACTGATAAGTTCTCGGCATAAGGTACAAATACTTGAAACACACAGCTGATATTAGGTGCATTTGTAGATCAGGTTAATGTAAGATTAAACACAAAGTTTCAAGAAATTAACTGCAACGATTTTTTTACATGCTAATGAAGTGATAAGGTGTGGCAGAAATTGAGACAGCTGATAAAATTTCTCATCGAGCAGTCATTCGCTACCTCTGCATCGAAGGAGATCCATGAGGATATGGTAGAGACTCTAGGGGAGAGTGCCCCTTCTTACAGCACAGTGAAGAAATGGGCAGCTCAATTCAAACATGGAAGGGAGAGTCTGGAAGATGATCCCCGTCCAGGAAGACCAAGAACGGTAACCACCGATGAAACCACCGGCAGAATCCATGACATGATAATGGAGGATCCATGACTAACTTAGCGGTACATTGCTACTGAGTTGGGCATCTCCCAGGTATGTGTTCATGGCATTATTCACAATGATCTTCAAATGACAAAGGTCTCAGCTTGAAGGGTCCAGAAACTTCTTGAAGCTGATCACAAATGACAGCATCTCAACATGTCAAGAGACAATCTTGGTAATTTTTCTGCAGATCCTGAAAAGTTTATTCAGCAAATTTGTGACTATGGATAAGACTTGGGTTCATCATTTTCAACCAGAAACCAAAGAACAGTCAAGCAGTGGAAACATCATGGATCCCCACCTCCAAAGAAAGCAAGGGTGGTTTTGTCTGGAGGCAAAGTGATGGCTTCCATCTTTTAGGATTCAGAAGGTGTGCTATTGGTAGACTATCTTTAAAAGGGCAGTATAATATTGATGATTATGAATCATATTCTTCTTTTAATGACTGATAGTAGAAGTGTTCTTTGGTTCTCTGATCATAACACCTCGAGGTTTCACAAACATTACAACATATGCTAGTTCAGAGCAAATGTGATGCAATGTTCTCTACAGAATTCATTTAATTCTGACAAATAAGTTCAAGATGTATAGTTGATAACATCACTTGAACTGAGTCACTTAATAATTTGTTCACAATATCAAACACTATCATATTATATATGCAACATATCTCAATTTCTCAAATTCACAATATTCTACACTTGATACGAGAACATTTCCTAACTCAGTACTATATCAGATCTGCACCACGTGGTCAATCTATTACACGACTAAATCACTGTACTTGAAGTTTCAAAAGTAACAAATCTTCTTAATCACTTGAATCACATCTTCAATCTGTCCTAAAACTACTTCTTCAAAACTGCTTTTCCTGTGTATCTATTTCTCTAGTTGTCCATCTATTCCATCTGTCGTTATCTACGTCTTCTTTCTCTCTCGTGTCTTCTCTGGTGTGTGTTCTCCTTCTGCTGTTCTTCTCTGATTGTCTGTCCTTTTACATTCGTCTTTTCTATTTTGTTTACACTTGTCAACGTCCAGTCACTGTTTTGTTATCACTGGACCATCCTACTTCCTGGCGCCCTTCCTTTGTATCACCTATATGTCAGCGTCACTGAGTCTCGTCTTTTTCTATTCACTGTTTCCATTGTTTACTTTTGTCTGCGTCTTGTTCCAGTGTCATGGAAGTTTTATACCTTTCTCATCCTTTCCTAACTACTTTTCTCTTTTCCTATTCGATGTTACTATTTTGTTTACAGTATTTTTTCATAATTATATTCATTAATAATAATAATAATAATAATAACAATAATCATTACTTACAAGGCTATGCTACAGCAGAACTGTCACCGGAGCCTATTACGCTAATCTTGTGAAGCAACTGCGGGTCAAACTGAAGGATAAGCGTTGAGGGAAATTGACGAGAGGAGTCATCTTTCATCAAGACAATGCTCCAGTTCACAAGTCGGCGGTTCCCCTGGGAACAACTGTGTTAAGAGCACACTTATCTTAACACAGTGTTTGTGAGACAGGGAACATAGATCTGTTTGCTTAAAAACTCTGACCTACCTATGTAGCCCAGAAACTTGTAGCAATCAACACTAATTGTAATTGTAATTGTTATTTTTGCAAAATGTAATGTCAGGTTGGTGGACGGATGGGGACATGGAGATCTCTGGCGGGGATGAGGGAAGTCTGGTGTGAAACCAATGAATCCAGGACGTGACAAGCCTATGGGTCTTTACAACAATGGCTATCAGAATGATGTGAACAAAACAGAGCCAGTAGACTATAGGTGGCGGGGAATGGATATCGTTGAAGCACTCATCAGATTCCTCATCTCAGAGTCAGAGTGTCTTTGTGGAACTGTCTCAAACCATCTGACATGGAGAAGGGGTTTACAGAGGCTGGAAAACAAAGTTTTGGCCAGGCCAGCCACACTGTCTTCATGGCAGTCCGAGCAAGACCACAGTCTGCCCTAGCAAGGAAAGGTGCTGAAGTCGGAGTTACCCAGCCAAAAGGCGCATCGCAAAAATCAGGGTAACACGCATTATCGCTAATGAAATGTCTATATCTACAGTTTTCAAACATGGTGCTCGCCCTGTGAAGACTAACCAGGCAGGTGCAGTGCCGGGCCCCCTGCCTCGAAAGGGTCCACCCAATGCTACTGGAGGTCCTCTCAGTTCGTCTTGTGGAGTCAGGAGACATGAGAGTAGAGCTACTGGCCAAAAAATACAACAGAAGAAAACAGCCAAAAAGCAAGAACTTAAAATAATGCAGTGGAATGCTGAGGGTGTCAGCAGTGTTAGAGATGGCTATAGCAAAAAGGTTGAACTAGAGAACATACTTTTTGCAGAACAGGTAAGTATATGCTGCATACAGGAGACACACCTAACCAAAGATGCCGCCTTTAAAATCAGAGGCTACCAGTGTTTTAGATCAGACCGACAGGACAGAAGAAAAGGAGGAGTACTCACACTTGTTAAGAATAACATCAGCGCATGTCAGGTGGGAGTGTACATGGAAGGAGCCGAATACCAGATGATCCATCTAAAAAGTAGTAATACAGATTTCCACCTCCTTAACTATTACTGTCCTAATGACCGTCCACTTGCTTTAGGAACAATCCCACACAAAGAGAGACTGATGGTCTGTGGTGATTTTAACAGTCATTCCCAGAGCTGGGGCTATGACCACATAGACAAGAGAGGAGAGGAAGTTGAGAGCTGGCAGGATGATAATGGACTTCTCCTGATCAACCAGCCAATGGATGCCCCAACATTTTACTCAAGGGCTTGGCATACAAAATCAACACCAGATCTGGCATTCCACTCTCCAGATCTGAAGTGGAACATTACACGTGAAGTTGGAAAACAACTTGGAGGTAGCGACCATCGACCAGTCTTCCTGACAATAGAAAATGAACTCCTTAACACCAGTAACCCTCTCCCCAGATGGAACTATAAAAAAGCAAACTGGACAATGTACAGACATCGTACAGGTATCCTGGTGGGACAGCTGTCCATAGAAGGTAAGGATATTAACAGCATAGTGAAGGAGTTCAATGCTTGTATCCTTCAGGCTGCTCGTGAAACCATTCCCAGAGGAGCTCGCAGGGACTATAAACCATACTGGTCTAGTGAGCTGGGAAAACTCCATGATGATGTGGAAGCAGCTCGAAAGCAAGCAGAAAATAGACCATGCCAAGAACACCACAATAATTACCAACATTCTAAGGCCAAATTTCAGAGAGCAAAGCTGCAAGCCAGACGGGAAAGTTGGAGAGAGAAAACAGAGTCCCTAAACTTTGAAAAGGATGGAAGGAAACTGTGGAAACTAATCAAACAGTTAAATGATGAGAGTACTGGAAGAAGTACAAAGATTACACTAATAGAGGATGGGAAAACTCTTACAGGTAAGCAGGTAGCAAATCACTTTGCTCGCATGTTTGCACAGGACTGCAACATTGATATCCATCCAGAGAAGGAGCGTACAGTGCGCATCGAGCCACAGAAAGAGGAGGAACAAGTCAGAAAAGTGGAGGTCATGGATGCACCAATCACACACAGTGAGTTAGACCTAGCAGTTAGTAAACTGAAACCAAGGAAATCACCAGGACCAGATGGAGTGTCCAATGAAATGATCAAGAACCTGGGAATGGCAGCAATGGGAAAGCTGTTGGATATTTTCAATATGTGCTGGAGCACAGGTAAGTTACCTCAAATCTGGAGGAAGCAAGCATGGTACCACTGCTAAAACCAGGGAAAAACAGTGATACTGCCTCCAGCTACAGGCCAATCAGTCTCACTAGCTGCCTATGCAAAACGATGGAACGCATCATTGACCTGAGGCTAAAATGGTACCTAGAAAGTGAAAACCTTCTCGTTCCACAACAAGCAGGATTTAGGCAGTACTACAGTACGGAAGATCAAGTGACCTATCTCTCTCAAGAGATTGAGGATGCATTCCAAGAGAAAAACCTTGTACTAGCAGCGTGGATAGACCTGAAGAAAGCCTTTGATAAAGTATGGAAAAAAGGTCTGTTGTGGAAACTAAGAAACTGCAATGTGAATGGAAGACTGTACAACTGGATAAAGTCCTATTTACACAATAGAAGAGCTAGAGTAGTAATGGATGGACACAAAAGCCAGAAAGTACTTCTGCGACACGGTGTACCACAAGGAGGAGTCCTTTCGCCTACACTATTCCTTGTATTCATTAATGACCTGGTCAAGGAACTTCCCTATGGAATCAAAGCAGCACTGTATGCAGATGATCTGGTCATGTGGTGTACAGATGAATATGCGACAGTTGCTACACAGAGACTCCAAAGAGCAGCAGACATCTTGACATCATGGACAAACAAATGGTGTGTAAGTATCAACACAGAGAAATCAAGTACCACTCTGTTCACCCTCTCATCTAAACAGAAAGCAGGTAAGATCTTTGTAAATGAAATACCCTTAAGGATGGACAACCAACCCACTTACTTAGGAGTGACTCTTGACTCAAAACTGACTTGGAAGCAACACATCAACAGTGCAGAAGCAAAAGCCAGAAGAAAACTAGCCATATTAAGAAAATTGAGTGGGACTACATGGGGAGCTAGTGAAAGAATCCTCAAGAATGTATATCAGCAAAGTATTCTACCACATTTAGAATATGGCTCAACATCTTGGTGCACAGCATCAAACACTACGCTGCATAATCTAGACAAAGTTCAAAATCAGTCACTACGGATTATCACAGGTGCCATGAGGTCCACACCAATAGTAGAAATGCAGAAAATAGTTGGTGTTCAGCCGCTAAAGGAACGTAGAGACACAAAGGTCATGACCATGGGAGAAAAATTCCTTAGCTCTGTAAGCCATCCCCTGAAGGAGAGATTCAATAACTTGGCATTAGGACGGCTTAAAAGAAGCAGCTTCATTCATCAGGCCAAGCGTATGCGTAAGCTGATACCTGACCTTCCAACTGTAGTCACTCCATTATCATCTGTACCAGAGCATACACCATGGAAAGAAGCAGATTATACACAAATAACTATTCAGACTGAAGTGAAAGGTGTGCAGAATGGTGAGATGCAGAGCAGTCTTGTAAGATCAATAGCCACACTTAGTGTTCTAGATGACAAATATCCATGTGACACCTGGATACGTGTGTATACAGATGGATCTGCACATAATGCCATAAAAAATGGTGGGGCAGGAGCATATATTGAATATCCAAACAACACCATTGACAAGATTTCCATACCCACTGGTAAATACTGCAACAACTTTGATGCAGAAGTTAGGGCAATTATTGCTGCAGTTGAAAAACTATCAGACTCCAGAATTGATATATGTCCTGTAGTAATTCTCACAGATGCAAGATCAGTACTGGAAGCTCTTCAGTGCAACAAACTACCAGACCTTAAGGATGCCTTGTCAAAAACTGGCTTACAACATGGAGTCACTTTGCAGTGGATTCCCTCCCACTGTGGGATACCAGGCAATGAGAAAGCTGACCATCTGGCTAAAGAGGGCACTGAAATGGAGCAACCAGACATACCAGTCA
This sequence comes from Achatina immaculata, assembly GCA_009760885.1. Lineage (NCBI taxonomy): Eukaryota > Metazoa > Mollusca > Gastropoda > Stylommatophora > Achatinidae > Lissachatina > Lissachatina immaculata. The sequence continues at coordinate 41,337,309 of CM019718.1, forward strand.
CCTATAATCAGAAGAAAAGCATGATAAAAACCTACAGGAAGCCACAAACACCACCACATGATGACTATCACATGCTAAACAGAAAGGAACAAGTCACCATCTTCCGTCTCCGAACAGGACACAGCCGACTCCGAAGTCATATGTATACAAAGTTTAAGGTTGGTACTACTAATCTATGTACATGTGCCCAGGTGCCCCAAACCGTGGAACATATCCTCCAGAACTGCATCAACTACGAGACACTGAGAAATAATTACTGGCCCAGTGAAACCACTAAAGAAGATAAGCTCTACGGTTCCATACATGAGTTACAAAAAACAGTGAAATTTATCCAAGAGACAGGACTGCAGATATAGACAGACAGTGCGAACGAAGAAGAAGAAGAAGAAGACAAGTCGGCGGTGGCAATGGCTGCTATTCATGAATGCGGCTTCCAGCTTCTTGAACATCCTTCTTATTCCGATTTGGCCCCTTCGGAATATTACCTGTTTACCAAACTCAAAAAGGAGTTCAGTGGTTGCAAATTTGCTTCAGATAATGACATCATTCATGCTGTAGACCACTTTCTACTGGCAAAAGATGATGACTTTCATAAAGAAGGGATCCGTATGCTCCAGGATCGCTGGACTAAGTGCATAAACTTGCAAGGGGACTATGTTGAGAAATAACCAAAAAAAAAAGTTGTCCACAAGCAGTCCGTTGTACCTTTGCCGAGAACGCATCAATCATCGCTCGCAGTTTTAAAAAAAAAATGGAATTTAAAATTTCCAGACAACTTGAACTGATACGTGTATATCTTAAAATAAAGTATGGATACACTAGAAGTGTGTGTGTGTGTGTGTGTGTGTGTGTGTGTGCGTGTGCGCGTGTGTGTGCGTGTAAAAAGTAAGAAAGAAAGAAAGAAAGAAAGGAAGGAAGAAAGAAAGAAAGAAAGAATATCAGCTCTGGCGAAGGAAATAAAACTTGCAAGGACAAAAGAGAGAGTATATATATATATATATATATATATATATATATATATATATATATATATATATATTGTAATAATGCAACACGAGGTCCCACCCACCCACACACACGAGACTGACCCTATAGCGTGGGAACCGAGAGTGGAAAGAGAGAAACAAAGAGGTGGTTACAGAGCATGTTCTAACATGTCCCATAAGACAAGGCTCAACTCCATCTCTTTATTCAGCACCAGCGGGCGCGTGTTCAAATACGAGACTCAGTCGGAAAACAGTGAAAAGTGAGTCAGCATCAAGTTTCTTCTGAAGCTGAAGAAGTCCGAGATGGAAATTTTTCAGTTATTGACAGAGGATTGCTGTGATGAGTGCTTGTCTCGTGCACGCATTTCTGAATAGTGCAAATTATTTTCCGAAGGCAAAGAGAGCGTGAAAGAACTTGACCGTCGATTGGATTTTGCATCAAGAAAATGTGCCAGCCCATAGTGCTTTGTCTGCGAGGCAGTTTTTAGCAAATCACAAGGTTACTATGCTCGAAGTATTGTAGTGAAGAAGAGTAGTGGCACCACTATACTCGCCAGACCTGACTCCCTGTGACTTCTGCCTATTCAAAAGGATCAAACTGGTGTTCAAAGTAATCTTTTTTTTTTTGTCAGTATAATATGTGAAAGCAAAAACAAGGGAGGTCCTCGACAGCCTTTCAAAAAAATGATCTGCAAAAAAAAAAAAAATGCTATAAACGTTGGCAACATCTTATGCAACTTTGGGTCAACTCAAATGGGAACTATCACGAAAGAGACCAAATTTCAAAGATTCAAAATCAGAGGACAACCCCATATATCCTCTGCTGCATGCCGCAGCATTAATCAAAGAGTATGTTTGCTAATAGTTCCCATCAAATGTTGTTTCTTTACGATGCGTTTTCTGCCACACAGTTCAGATTTCCTGCCAGCACCCTTCATTTGTTCTAGCTCCAGCAACCGCTTGACAATTACATTGTTCTTCCATTCCTGCTCTTCATTTTCCCACACTCTTTCCAATACGGCTTTAGCAATGTCGCTCTTGTCCATTCTCAGCCTGTCATTTATTTTAGCCTGTCCAGCAAGCCTGTCTGCCACTTCATTGCCATGTACTCCCGCACGCCCTGGACAATAAAGTCACGCTGGGCTCCTCACAGTTGACTGGCTTAACAGATGAACCCATTCTTTTCGAAGCAATTTTTTTTTCTCAGTCTTATGAAGCAATCTCTGTGAATCCGTCACAATGAGGCTATGGCCTACATCATGGCCAACTAACCATTCTATTGCCGCCAACATGCTTGATGTGGTCATTTCAAAGGCTCCCGAACCCTGTGCCACTACTCTTCCATTGCGGTAGACAACAAAACCCCAACCACTTCTGCTGTTCCTAGACACTAAGTCATCTGTAGATATTACAGTGTCGGAAGACCCACAGTGATGTTGGGTGAGATCTTGAACCCGAAGTTCCACTGCCCCCCTTGCTCAGTCTCTCTACATTCACGGCCCATCTGTGTAACAACCTTAGTTACCTGAGGTCGATCCTGTATCCGTAACCAATCATCACTTTTAGGCACCTCATCTAGATCACATAGCATTATTGTATCCTCAGCCAGCTAGGATCTGCCTCGTTTGATGTGTCTGCCCTTTATAAACCCCAGCTCCTTATGCAGAGGATGGTCCTTCATGCCAGTAACCCTGGTGTATACCTTTACCTGAGCTTAACTGTGTTTTGACCTCACACTCGGCATATCAAGCAGAAAATGCATGACCGCTACAAAAGTATCTCTGGTGCAACACAAGACCACTCTCATTGCCTCGTTCTGTACACGCTCTAGTCTATTCACCTGTGCATTTGACATGGTGAGTAGGCCTGCATCAGCAAGAACAGAGTGTGCTGTGGAAAGTTTGCTGCAGACATTAATCTAACTGTTCCCAACGCTTTCCTGGCTTTTCGTAATTACATTATCCACATGTTGTGCAAAGGACAAGGGTCGATCAAATGTGATCCCTAGATACCTCACGAAATGTGTTATCTTGTTCCGGACACTTCACAATCTGAACTTTAGATCTTACAATTCTGTTATTTAATGAGGACTACAGGATGCTAGCTTTTTCAGGGTTTATCACCGCACTATTATCCTCACACCAGCTTGTTATCCTCACACCAGCTTGTTATCCTCACACCAGCTTGTTATCTGATCCACCTTGTTCTGTACCCTCGCGGCTAGCTCCTCTCTACCCCCCCCCCCCATGCTCATATGTTAACATATCATCACCGTATGTCAGTGTTCTCCCCCACAACGTTCCCAAGTACCAGGGCAATGCCAGTAGAATACACAGTGAATAGCATAGGGGACACTGTCCTTAAAGCTAGTAGAATACACAGTGAATAGCACAGGGGACAGGGTCCTGGGACAGCCAGTAGAATACACAGTGAATAGCACAGGGGACAGGGTCCTGGGACAGCTAGTAGAATATACATTGAATAGCATAGGGGACAGGGTCCCGGGACAGCCAGTAGAATACACAGCGAATAGCAGAGGGGACAGGGTCCTGGGACAGCCAGTAGAATATATATTGAATAGCATGGGGGACAGGGTCCTGGGACAGCCAGTAGAATATACATTGAATAGCACAGGGGACAGGGTCTTAGGACAGCCCCGCAGCAATGGTTCTGGGCTCTGAGATCCATGTTCTGTATCTCAAGGCAACGGATCGTCTTAACAACACTGAAGCTATCCATCGAACTAATCTTGCATCTGCCCCCAAACTCCATCGGAAGTGTCAACAGCATTGTATAATCTACTCTGTTGTGTGCATTCTCATGATCACGTGCCACAGCTATGGTTTCCTCTTGTCCCTGGACTCTCTCATATACATCATATGCCAGGATTTTCTCTTCCTGGACGATAACTTCCTAACATATTCGGTAGTAGCCTGATGGTCTCTATAAACCCCAGTAGTCGCCCCGCTATAATCCTCTCAACCACTTTGATATATACATTTTGCAAGATAACCATTCAGTTTTGTACTGTCTTTACCTATTTTTTGGCAAGGGAATCAAGTAACTGTGCAGCCATTCCATGGGTATTACGCTAATCACCAAACTCTGGTTGTAATCTTCTGTCACATGCTTTGTTATCTTGTCGTCAGCTTCTGTGAGATACCCATATGGGACGCCATCAGGACAGCGTGCACCATTTTTTGCAGACTAAATTGTCTGTCTTACCTTGGCAAACTACCATGCGAGTCATATGTGACGTTTAGCGGCACGGGAAGGATGTAAGAAGACGAAGATTACCTTGATCCTTTTGTTTGACGTATCTTTGGAAAAGGGCTCTCCCTTTCTGCTCATCAGATCTCAGTACATTGCCTTCTTCATCCCTTATGTTGGTATTCCAGTGTACTCCTGCCTGGCTGCTCATCCTCCTCTGAACTTGCCAGAATTTGCGCAAAGACTTCTCGGCTGTTGTCTTATAGAAGAAATTTGATTTTCTCAGCTTGCTCGGTACAATGAGATTCAGGTACAGTCTCGCTATTATTGCCTGCACCTTGTATAAGCGAGACAATACCACTATACTTTGAAAATAGTTTAGCAAATTAAAACATAAAACAAAATTGCTTTTTTTTTTCACTGCTGGAAGCTTAACTGGCATATTTGTCATTGTCGGTTCATCTACCAATATTCGCAACGTTTTACACAACACTTTTCAGATGCAGTTCTCCTTTAGACACACGTGACAGTCATACCGAACATACGTACTGTCCAACGTGCCTTCTAAGCTTTCGGGGTTCGTGTGCACAATGTTCAACATATGTGCAAATATATTCTAAAAAATATTTTGTGTGCATATATGCGTAATAACACCAAATTGCGGAGTATAGTTTGAAGTTCTCATAGACAAAATTGAAATCCAAAAAAATCATTAAAACAAACTCATGCAGTGCTATCATATTTGTATTCAGCCACGCACTATCACAGAGTAACCACAAAGGCACAGAGTAACTACAAAGTCACAGAGTAACACAAGGAAACTGAAAAATAAAAGTAGCAATGTTATTATTTTTGCAGAATATAAAATTTCGTGCGTAGCATGATCTTTTTGTATGTGCGAGCCACGCACAGCTTAGACGGATAATTGGTGATATCATAGTTACTTATGAGGGAACACTGATGATGTCATAGTTACTTATGAGGGAACACTGATGATGTCATAGTTACTTATGAGGGAACACTGATGATGTCATAGTTATTCATAAATGAGTAGAAGAAACTTGTTAGAACTGGATCAACGGGAACTAAACTCTGGGCTCTCTCTCTCTCTCTCTCTCTCTCTCTCTCTCTCTCTTTCCCCATTACATCATTCTCTCAAATGCTCCACTACCTAATAATAACAACAAGAAGTAATATAAAAATAAACTTCCCCAAATCACAGATTAACCTTCCTGATGTGTATGGGTTCATTGCTGAACTGTCGCTAATTGAAAGTAACAAAAAGTTCAATCTCATAATCAGTAAACAATATAACACGTTCAGATTCATTCTCACGTGATAGTTCTTTGACCTACTTTATTGGACGAATGACCTAAATTATCGACTCATAAAATGTACCCACTCAGACGTGGGTGGTATTATTGTTCTGAATGTCATTGAACTGTTTTGTTTCTTTGATAAGATAAAAGATAATGGTGGCGGTGAAAACTGGTGATTATAGTTTTCCTTATTTCTCGGAGACAAACACGAGTGAGACGATGTCCTCACAGCAAAGACTTGACATGAGCATCCATCTTGCTTGGAATCACGTGGATATATCTAGTACAGAATGTAGATAAACGAAGTTCAGTAAATATCAAGGCATGGTCAAGATGTACTAAGCTGTTAGTGTCAGCCAAACTTACCTACGCTTTCACTCTTCTTCTTGTGTTGTGATTTGTTTGGAGAGAAATTGTATGATTTGGTGTGTGAAATGAGGGAGTCAAATGTTAGATGTCTTAGGTGAAAGTTCGTTTCGTGTCTGGTTCTGATAGTAGTAGAGAATTAAGGAAATCGCATTTCAAATGTGGATTTGTTTGTCTTGTTAGAATATCAATATTTTCAGTCGTATGGTGGACTGAACTGTGTAGACTGTAGCACCGCCTGTGCACTTTTTGAGATACCACTTCACCACCTTCATCTCCATCTCGCCTTGGCTTAATCATCATCATGAGCTGGAAAGATTAAAAGTCATTAACTATTGATACGGCCTTATCATTGACATACACGTATGCAACTTGTATGTGTTGTGAACATTGTTCCCAAGTCGTCGTGATCTTGTATTACACGTCATCAACATCTTCGTCTGGCTGTTATGCCTCGACCAGTTTCAAGAGAGCACTTCTTACCACGGCATGTAGGAAAAAGGCTGGACAAATTAGTGAATTAAGTAGGTTATAAAACATGTCACGAATATAGATTTTTCACTTCCACGTGTTAAACAACACAGAAACACAGTCAATAATCAAACATCATCATGCTTCTCCAGAGTACACGACGCAGGCCATCAGGTCACTTGGTGATCTCCTCTCACACCATCCCGTCAGACTGTCCAGTATCATTTCTCTTGGTCTTCCTCTTGATCTTCTTCCTTCTATTTTTCTTGTTGTTATAATATTTTCAATGCCCCCTCTTCTCATTACATGTCCTATTAAAGTACATTGTCTCTCTCTTATTTATTTTTTTTACAAGATTTGTTGTCTCTCCAGCTCTTCTCATACATTCTTCATTAGTTATTTTTGCTGTCCAGGGGATTCGCAACATTCTTCTAATAAACCACATTTCTGCTGCTTCCAATGATTTTTGTGCAGACCTGCCTATTGTCCATGATTCACTTCCATATAACAAGATAGGTTCAATCTAGCATTTTAGGACTCGTTTTCTAACATTCAATGATAAGGATGTGTTGGATAACATATTTCTCATTCTCTGAAATGCAGTCTTTGCTTGGCCTATTCTGTTCCTAATTTCTGTTCTGCGTTTACCATCTGAAGTTATTACTGCTCCAAGATATTTGAATTTTTGCACCTGCTTTAGAACAGTTCCGTTTAATTTTATACTGCATGTTGGTGGATTCTGTTTCTTAGATAATCAAACACGAACTATTAACAACATTATACTGACAGTCACGTCCTATATCCCTTATTATTTGCGACAGCCCTTTAATCCCTCAGACTCCTGATTAAACTAGTTGGAGTTCTGTGAAGTTTTATATAAATTCTGTCTAAAGTTTTGTCTTCTTCTCGTAGGCATGCATTAGATCAGTTGCCGTTTACTGGAAGCAACACGTGGAGGTAGGGCAAGGTTTTAACCACATCAATCACGTCAGCTCCAGACAGCAGCTGCCAGCACGTGACAACGTACTTGATACAAGAGGGGAAGGTCGAGCGTATGCTTCTTGTGTCTTTATCCTAGTATTAACGTCATCTCATTTTATATGTTGTGTCTTTATCCTAGTATTAACGTCTTCTCATTTTATATGTTGTGTCTTTATCCTAGTATTAACGTCATCTCATTTTATATGTTGTGTCTTTATCCTAGTATTAACGTCTTCTCATTTTACATATTGTGCCCTCACGTAGTTGGAGGGTGACTCAAAGATGTGACTTACTAACACGTGATGACTAACTCAAATCACGAGCTAGCAATGAGTACACACTAAATCCTTTCTTATCATCTGCAACCACTCTTCCCATCAATTTTATCTGTTTGCGAGACAGCTGGTCTGCTCTGACTTACTGGTGTTATGAGACCACAGCTCAGAAAACGGAAGTGGCATCTCAGACTGAGGCTTGTGGGCGGAGCCTCCCAGAGACATTTTATTAACCAATGCGAACTCTTTTATCTCCTCCCCCCCCACGTGTTTTCATCCACGACCCCCCCCCCTTACACCACCAGGTCACAGGTCACGCTAGTGACCTCTGTTTGTCACCGCTTCATTTGTTTAGAACTCTCGATACTGCTGGAACACGTACTGTCCACGTACCGTCCACGCTGTACATGTACCTCTTAGAGCATTTGTGGGCTTCTATAGCTCAGTGCAGAAGGTTCTGTAACATTATTTATGCCACACTCCAGTGTCGTAGTCTGGGGCAATTCACGGAAGGCCAGTCATTATCATCGTCATATTATGTACCACCTCACAGAGAAAGGCCAGTCATTATCATCGTCATATTATGTACCACCTCACAGAGAAAGGCCAGTCATTATCATCGTCATATTATGTACCACCTCAGAAAGGCCAGTCATTATCATCATCATATTTTGTACCACCTCAGCGAGAACGGCCAGTCATTATCATCATCATATTTTGTACCACCTCAGCGAGAACGGCCAGTCATTATCATCATCATATTTTGTACCACCTCAGCGAGAAAGGCCAGTCATTATCATCATTATATTATGTACCATCTCACAGAGAAAGGCCAGTCATTATCATCGTCATATTATGTACCACCTCACAGAGAAAGGCCAGTCATTATCATCGTCATATTATGTACCACCTCACAGAGAAAGGCCAGTCATTATCATCGTCATATTATGTACCATCTCACAGAGAAAGGTCAGTCGTTATCATCGTCATATTATGTACCACCTCACAGAGAAAGGTCAGTCGTTATCATCGTCATATTATGTACCACCTCACAGAGAAAGGTCAGTCATTATCATCGTCATATTATGTACCACCTCACAGAGAAAGGTCAGTCGTTATCATCGTCATATTATGTACCATCTCACCGAGAAAGGTTGACAGCTGTCTATCTCCTGCTTGCTATCACGGTGTGATCGGCCTTGCCCAGTCCTACCTATCATTGTAACAGCCCAGAGTTTGTCACCTTGTCCTATCTCTCACTCTTCACCATATATTTGTGCATATGTGAGCTAGATATGTTATTGTGAGTTTATGTGATTTAATTATGTTGAGTTAATTATATGAAACTGCTTATGTGAATATGTTAATCTGTTTATGTAAATTATATTAATGCATTTATGTGACAGTGTTTATATAAGTTAATTACATTAATGTTTTTTTATGATTTAACTATGTAAATATGATTAGGAATATTAAACATGTGAATATGCTTTTGTGATTTAACTATATAAATGTGTTTAAATGAGTTAATTATGTGAATGTGCTCAAACTGATTCACCTGTGTGAATGTGTTTAAATAATCTAACTATGCTGAACATCAGAGATGAGGGTCAGAACACAAGGGAGATTTGTGTGCTCAGTTCTTTACTTTCTGAATACAGCAGTTCAATTCTGTATTTATTCAACAAAAATCTTATACATAACAAACATATCTGCCCTGATACCTTACATACAAACATGGCCATCTGAAAAAGTACTGACTAGTGACAAAATATGTTCATTTCTAGATACCATCAAAAACTAAATGTACCAAACTCTAATATATGTGTGTATAATAGGAAAAAGAAAGAGAGGAAGACCAAGGCAAACATGGCTGCAAAACATCGTTGATGATCTGCAAATGGATGCATCAGCAGCAGGCCATCTTGCTCACAACCGAGAGGCCTAAGAAAGGAGTGCTGTTAGGGAGGCAAAGTTCTGCAAGGGACATGCAAATGAATGAATATATATATATATATGGAATCAGGAAAAAAAATCAGCAGTGTAGTACATCTAATTTAAATTTCGAAGCTACACAAGTTTTCTGTGATTCACTATCAAATATTTTCACAGTATCAGCAATAATCTAGGGAATGCAGGCCAGGATTGCTCACATGCACTAATACAAAAGTATTCTGGCTGCTGTTAGAACATTTTCTCCCTGAAAACTGAAGAGTGATTTCCTACTTTTCTGGGGAAACAACAAAATAATCAGAACTTCCTGAAGCTAGGACTAGGCACAAACTTTATCAACAAGGAAACTAAAGCATCAGAACTGAGAACAAATTACTGACTGACTTCGTCAGTAAATGTACTGCATATACCAAAATGATCAAATTATCACAAATTTCAGTCAAGCAAGAACAAAGGACAATATTTACCCAGCAAAGAACAACTGCTGTACAGAACTGGAGCAGAACTGGCCAAACAAATGCTGGAACTTACAAACAGCAAAGGAACAAAGTCAACTACAAGATTTAGTAAATAATAATAATACTAAAAAGTGACAGAAAATGGCACCCAGAAAAGAAGTACAAACTTTTGTATGAAAAAAAAAAGAAAGTCTACTGGAGATTAGCAAGTGATGACGTGAATTTTACCTCATTTAACTAGGTCATCCTGTGGCCAGGTGAGACTACAATTGCTGAGATAATTTAATATGCCATAAACTAACAATGCTATCTTGTAATGGCCAGACAATTTAATGTGGTTAGAAGCACCATTAGTTGCCTTTGGAGACGATTTCAGGAAACTGGCTCAGTTGCCTACTGGCCGCGCAGTGGAAGACCCATAGTCACAACTCCTGCTGAAGACCATTTCATACGGCTGCGTCACCTCAGGAACTGATCTGCATTTGCGTCCTCAACAGTCCAGTCAATGACAGCAGCTTGTTGAATTTCAGATCAAATGGTCAGGAACTGGCTGCACGACGCTGGTCTTTGGGCTAGAAGGTCCTGTTCTTACGGACCGATATCGCCAGAACCGACTGCAGTGGGCGAGACAGCATTGTCAATGGACCATTGTAAATGATTGGAGAATGGTTTGGTTTAGTGATAAATCATTCTTTCTGCTCCAGTGACACGATAGACGGAGAAAGTTTACTGCAGAGTCCATGAGCGCTACGCCCAGAACTGCATGGATGAGGCTCCTCCACATGGTGGTGGAGGTCTACTAGTGTGGGGGACAATCAACTTCATGGGAAGAAGTGACCTGGTGCAAATTAAAGGACACCTGAATACCCAACAATACTTCGCTGAAATTCTTCGACTTCTCGTCCTTGCGTCCTTTTACTTCCGGCTGCACCAGGGTTGATTATTCAGCAGGATAAAGCTCGACCTAATGTGGCACAACTAACCACCCAGCTCCTCGCTGACAACAACCTCCAGACCACTCCGTGGCCATCCATGTCATCAGACATGAACCCAATAGAACACTTATGGGATGAACTCAACAGACAAGTCCGCCAGCGAGACGTGGCACCAACCAATCTCCGACAGTTGTCTCTTGCATTGCAGGAAGAGTGGGCAGCCATCCCACAACAACAGATCCAACGGTCAGTCTGATCCATGTCAAGGAGATGTTCTCTGATACATGACAGAGGAGGCCATACACCTTACTGAAACGGAGGCCTCAGTCACAAATAATAAAAGTCCAAACCAAATTTAATGAACATCATTTCATTGTTAAAGTCTTAAAGTTTCTTCATGCCAAGATTGAAACATTAATTCAATAAAATAAAATTTTGATACAAGTTTGAAATTTGGTGTCCATTAGGACTACAGTAGTGTTGCGTTTCTTTTTTTGAACAGTATAATATACTAAATGCAACACAACCAGAAATACAAGTTCAGTGACCAGGTAAGATGAACTCTGGAATGCTGTTAACACAAGTACAGCTAAGACATATATATATATATATATCCATACTACAAGAACTTAAGGTTGGATAGTAAAGAGGATTAAACAGAGAAAACTTTAATATTTTGGACACATTAAATGTCATGATAATCTAGAGAAGACCATCTTGGAAAGATACATAATGGGAAAAAGAAAAAGAGGAAGACCAAGGCAAAGATGGCTGTAAGACATTGTTGATAATCTGCAAATGGATGCATCAGCAGCAGGGCATCTTGCTCACAACCGAGAGGCCTACAGGAGTGCTGTTAGGAAAGTTCCACAAGGAACATTCACATGACTGATTGACAGCTAAGATGAACACTGGAACAGAATTAACACCTATAAATTACTGATAACCAAAAATAACACTGGTCCTGACTTGACACAATTAACACATATAAATTACTGATAACCAAAAATAACACTGGTTCTGACTTGACACAATTAACACCTATAAATTACTGATAACCAAAAATAACACTGGTCCCAACTTGACACAATTAAGACATATAAAGTATTGATAACCAAACATAATACTGGTCCCAACTTGCTGACAAGTCCTGCTCATTAGGCCACACTTAACTAAAAACAGCTACTGTGATTCCCTCTTTGTTGAAGGACTATATTAGTATACAGTAAAACGGAGAACAAGTTAACACGTCATTAGCACCAGAACCACAGAAATCTTGGGACATATTAACACTTCCTTAGCAGTGATACAGCAGAACAACCTCCACAGCACCAAAAGGGTTAAAAGAAAAAAAAAAAAACATACTCCCAGGTAAATACAATTTAGCTATGGCTTAAGAGGGATAATAAAAAAAAAATGAAAGCACTTTCATCTTTCAAAAAAAAAAAAAAAAACAATCATTGTAAGGTGCAATAAAAAAATCAGCAATGTATCATGAAAGAAACAACTTCACTAACACTGTACATTAGATACAACAGCTCAACTGCCATCTCAGGCAAACAGCATCAAGATTTTGTCTCTAAGCTTTCCCAGCTTATATATTTTAATTGTCAAAAAAGAAAAGTAATAACAAACAGACAGATAAATTCACAATAGCATCACTCTGTGACCTGTATGATAAAGCTTGACAGCTGTCATAGCTGCAAGATTTTGAAATCCGAATGAACTTAAATATAAAAGCACATATGATTCAATGAACATAAATACAAGATATAACTATCACTTTGTTCAGTTCTTCGCAGCATATGTTTCTTTTTTCATCAATCCGAAAATCCTTAACTGTACCAATTATATTATTTATATCCAGTTGCCTCGGAGATGCAATGTTGTGTATTTTTTTCCATTTCCTTCAATTTCTAATTATCTCCCCAAGATCAACATTACCTCACTAATTTTTTGAGTTATCTCCTCCCTATCATTGGCCTGCCCATATTCCACCTCTTCCTTCCGTGAGTGTGTGGCAATGTCAATTTGCACAGATTATAGTAGCATAACATATCCTATAGAGATGTCAGCTACGCAACCCAGTCAGACCCCAGCCCCCTACAGGAGATGCTCTATGGCAATGCAGAAAACCAGAGATGAGCTGCTGCATTTGTGAGAGAGGTTAGCGTCAGTGTCTGACAATGACAAAGATGACAAATTTCAGTTTATCCGCACTTCAGCAAATGAAACTGTTGCCTGGCATTTTTTTGTTTGTTTATTGTCACAGAGGTTTTAACTTCCTTCTTCCTTTCACTTCATCAATGTTATTTTTTTTTTTTTATTTCTGTTTCTTGTAGGTGAATCTCTAGAGATGATAAGCACATCTCCAAATGAACATTTTATGATGAACCTTTAATGAGCTTGTAAAGTTGACCAAAGCTGTGAAAAAATGATATCCACTGAGCATCCATAATTTCAGGAGGCAATGGCCAGAACAAATCCTGCAACACAAGCGTGACCAGCGGAATCAGTTGTGCGAGAAGTTGCTCAGCAGCCAGCGTGGACGTCTGATATCCACCAGTTTCAAAACAAAACTTGATAAGATGATAAATGTCCTGGTCTTTGTGCCTGCATGTTCATCTCAGAATCATCAGCGCTCATATACAGGGATATGGTCTTAGTCTTAAGAAGCTCTTCACTTTGACCCATTAGTCATCTGACTGAGCTTCAGGCTTCGTTTCTGTACAGCTGCCTGCCTCTTCTCCTCGATTTCTTTCAGTGAGCACTTGAGCTGGCTCGGAGGTTCTCTCTGTGACAGTGAGCGCTTGAGCTGGCTCGGAGGTTCTCTCTGTGACAGTGAGCACTTGAGCTGGCTCAGAGGTTCTCTCTGCGACAGTGCCTCAGCTGAAACAGATGGACATACAGGAAATCTATGGCAGTACATGGAAGTCACAAACGAACATTCAGTAAATGTATGATGGCACATGGATGTCACAAACGAACATTCAGTAAATGTATGACGGCACATGGATGTCACAAACGAACATTCAGTAAATGTATGACGGCACATGGATGTCACAAACGAACATTCAGTAAATGTATGACGGCACATGGATGTCACAAACGAACATTCAGTAAATGTATGACGGCACATGGATGTCACAGATGAACATTCAGTAAATGTATGACGGCACATGGATATCCATGAAAGTCTAAACTGAGGTCTGGATGAGTCAATGCTTAAATAAACAAGCATGTAATGAACAGCTTGAGGCTGGGCTAAGATCATCACCCCGGCACCCTGGACAAGTTCACAGCTCCCGTGATTTGCTGCTCAGTATATCCCTTAGTTTAGAAAAAAATGGTGACACTAGTTCTACATCAACTTTCAGGTCTTCCGGTGTTTTTAGCATGTTTGTGTCAGGGATCAGCTCACCTCCTGCTCCACCTTCCTCGTCCTGGACCACACAATCACCAAGTACATCAACTTCAATTCTGCTTTCTTTCACGTTAATGTCTGTCTAACCCAGTATTAATGTCTGTCTAACCCAGTCTGTGCTGATACAGATGCAGCTAGCTCTGCTAGCCAGTCTGCTCTCTCACTTCCAGAAGCACCTGTGTGGTCCTAGGATGAATGTACAGCAAGCAGAATGGTAGCACAGCCATGTGAAGCAAGGAACCAGACAGTGCTGTCACAAGTCATGTGTTGTACAAGTCATCACAGCACTGGAAGAGAGTTAAAACAAATAGGAACCAAGTTATGAAGAGCATCCTCCTCCATGGCCACTTTAAGCTTTTGCTATCAGAAGACATTTATAAACAGAATTTGCTGCACAATGTTATAACACTATCAGAAGACTATCAGAAGACATTTATAAACAGAATTTGCTGCACAATGTTATAACACTATCAGAAGACTATCAGAAGACATTTATAAACAGAATTTGCTGCACAATGTTATAACACTATCAGAAGACTATCAGAAGACATTTATAAACAGAATTTGCTGCACAATGTTATAACACTATCAGAAGACTATCAGAAGACATTTATAAACAGAATTTGCTGCACAATGTTATAACACTATCAGAAGACTATCAGAAGACATTTATAAACAGAATTTGCTGCACAATGTTATAACACTATCAGAAGACTATCAGAAGACATTTATAAACAGAATTTGCTGCACAATGTTATAACACTATCAGAAGACTATCAGAAGACATTTATAAACAGAATTTGCTGCACAATGTTATAACACTATCAGAAGACTATCAGAAGACATTTATAAACAGAATTTGCTGCACAATGTTATAACACTATCAGAAGACTATCAGAAGACATTTATAAACAGAATTTGCTGCACAATGTTATAACACTATCAGAAGACTATCAGAAGACATTTATAAACAGAATTTGCTGCACAATGTTATAACACTATCAGAAGACCATCAGAAGACAGTCAAAAAACAGAATTTACTGCACACTGTTACAACACTATCAAAAGACAGTCAAAAAACAGAATTTGCTGCACATTGTTACAACACTATCAGAAGACAGTAAAAAAAACAGAATTTGCTGCCCACTGTTACAACACTATCAGAAGACAGTCAAAAAACAATTTGCTGCCCATTGTTACAACACTATCAGAAGACAGTCAAAAAACAGAATTTGCTGCCCATTGTTACAACACTATCAGAAGACAGTCAAAAAACAGAATTTACTGCACAATGTTATAACACTATCAGAATACAGTAAAAAAAAAACAACAGAATTTGCTGCATACTATTATAACACTATCATAAGACAATCAAAAACAGAATTTGCTGCTTGATGTTTTGAAACTGCCAGGAGAGAGTCAAAACTGGAATTTCCTGCATTCTGTTAGACAACGGCCAAAAAGGAAAAGATAAAAATATAAACTGACAAACACACTAACAACATAATATAGCTTCTGCCTTTGGTCACCACCACACTCTTCAGTCAGGTCCAGTCCCTGTCTGGCAAATATTAAAGACTTCACTGCACTTCAAACAACTGCTTCAGTCAAACTGCCTGCTTCCAGACAAGCCCAAGTCTGGTGAGAAAGTATGAGAGTCAGGCATATTCTCACTGATCACAAATGCTGACGCAACAATAACTGATAAACCTTGGAAACAGTAAATGACAGGAGAACAATATTCAACAAGGTAAGAAAGAAAACTTTCAAAAATTGTCACATTCACCAAAAATAAGAAAAGTATCTATTTAACTCTTTCCGTGCCACAGGAAGAAACACGGACATGTAGTGGAGTGCCAGAGCAAAAGCACGGGTCTTGATATGTTAGGGGGTATAGTTATAAAATGGAATGGAAAACACTATTTCCATGTACTTCCGTATACTTATTATGTTTCAAAGTATAACTAATGAATGAAAATTTCATAAATGTTGAGTTTTTTAGGAAAAATGAAGTAATGTGATGTTTTTAGATAATGACTGTGTCCAGCTCACCATCGGCTAGGTCTAGATATGCACTACTTACCATCTGAGATGTCTAGATCTACTTGTCGATCTTGTATTGTGATTCTGTGTTGCATTCTTGCTAAATTAATGTCTGAAATAACCTCCTAACTACTTCTCCAGTCGTCTGATATGTCTAGATCTACTTGGGATACATTCAAGAGCTGTGGGGTGGTGACAGGCCATGTCCATACCCCTATCTATGTCGTCAAAAATTGAAAAATTTCCATGTTTCTCTTCCTTTTTCTCGCTCGGCATCGCTCGTATCCTAGGACTCTTTCAACATTTTGAAAAGTGTCACCGGAAATGCAGACGAAATATGCACAATTTAAATGTTACACTGGTTGTTTTATTGAAACAAACCAAGCGTAAAAAAACTGATGCCTGGTAAGCAATGGGGGTATAGGAAGCGTCAAAAATTGACGCCCGGCACGGAAAGAGTTAAAAAATGTCACATTCAGCAAAATATGAAAGACAACTTTTAAAAAAGTGTCACATTTAGCAAAAACTGAAAGACAACTTTCAAAAGCTGTCACATTCAACAAAAAATAGAAAGACAACTTTCAAAAACTGTGATGAATATTTTTAAAAAAGCTCACAAAATGCTGCTCAAACCTGCATCTTCCTTCATGACTGTGGTGTCCATATTCTTAGCAAAATCTGCACTTTTGACAGGTGTGCTTGAGCTAGGTAGAGATGACTGTCTAAGTCTGTCTGTCCTCAGATGTCGTGGAGATCCTCTGTTTAAGGAAAATGTTTTCTTAAAGTAGTCATGTAGGGGTGAGTTAACGTTCACTTTCAGCATGCTCTGGCCATTTGTTTCAGCTCTTACAGGGGACAGCAACATTTCAGTGAGTTTTGGTGCTGCAGGATGTCTGCTGCTTGCTTCAGGGACACGAGGGTGAGTTTTACGCTTCAGTGATGTGTACACTGACCCACATGACATGGTGCTGTATGCAACTGCTGGCCCTGAATCTCTGCATGACACTGGGGTTCTCACTTCATCCTTCGACACACTTTTACATGAGGTCAGCGTGGAAGTTCCTGAAGGAGCACCTGAAGTTGCTCTGGGCAACAAAGCTGCTTCATCACACAACCCCAGCACAGTATTAGTTCCTGAAGCAGCATATGAAGGTGCTCTGGGCAACAAAGCTGCCTCATCACACAATCCCAGCACAGTATTAGTTCCTGCTGTGGCAACAGTGCCACTCTGAGTGGCCAAAATCTCATCAACTTCCAGAAGCTTCTGGAAAACATCATCAGGAAGGCTTACATCAAAACCATCACTCTGGTTATCAGCCACAACAATAAAGCTACCAGGCTGCTGATCTAACTCTGTTTTATGTTCATTTGCACTGTTCTGTACAGTCCCTTCAAGTTTTAGATTTGGACGCACAGAAGTAGAACACGCTGGTCTTGGTTTCACAGCACCATTCTGACCATTTTTTAAACTTACAGCTGTGCTAGATGCATTTGTTTTGGCTGGATACTTTGTAAAATCTGCAGCTAATGGTCTGTTTGTTGTACACAACTGGCCTGAACTTCTATCACGTGAAAGTGAGTTATCAAAACTGAGGGTTTTCCTGAAAGATCTGTTCAGGCAAGACAAGCGAGCCTCCTTGGCCTCCCCAGCCCTGATACTCCTGGTCCCATTTGCTGGACCATCAGCCTCAAAAGTGTTGAATTTCCTGAAAGAAGTCTTGTACTTTGCTCCTGGTGGTGGATTCACAATAACGGTTTGACTGCTTTGGCTCCTAGATTTATTTACAACTGATGTATAATTATTGTTATTACTGCTAGACGTGGAAGCAGCGGTTGGTTGTGTGAGGTCAATATTATTTGGTTTGGCAGTGACGGTGCCTGTTGGTTTGAAATTTCTAACAGAATTTGTGGTGCTGGTTGTACATGTATTGTTATTCCTGTTGGTAGACCTTGTGGACACTGTCCTGGCAACTATACCATTACTGTACTTAGCTGATTTATGGGAAGTCTGAAAATTATTTATAATTTTGGCAAGGGAGTCAGATGGCACGGAGCCTTTCACCTGCCGAATCAACGGCTGCTTTATGACACATGTAGGGGGGATAACTGATGATTCATCTAAGAATGTTTTTGTGATGGCAGGCTTTCTTGAAAACATAGCAGACTCCAAAGTGACTTCTGTACTCTCAGACACCAAGTTCTGTGAGGACTTTAAGAACTTCTCTGGGTTCTGAGTTGCTTCGATGATGAAAGAGTTATCTTTAAAAAAGTCCTCATCAGACCAGCAATCACTGTATCCATCATTATAGTTTTCATCACAACAAGCATTAACAAACATATCACATCCTTTGCTCAAGTGGCTTGTTGGGGACAATCTGAAAATGACAAGAGATACTCATTGTCATGTACAATATATGAGGGTCATAAATAAAGTCGTGTGCAAACATTTTTAAAACATCAGAATTTAGAGATAGAAAAAATATAAATGTATCACCTTAACCTGCATCCTTTGCACTTCATGTAGAGGTCACATGACCACACAGAGCAGAAACAAAATGGTGGGTGCTGAAGTTTCGTTTTGTCAACATGCTATTATTGAATTCTTCGTTAAAGAGGAAATCCCCGCTGCTGAAAGTCACCAAAGACTTCAACTTTGTTATGGAGATGTTTGTATGGGTGCTAGCAGTGTTAGGAGTTGGGTGAAACATTTCAAAGATGGAAGCATGATCATCAAAGATATGCCTTGCAGCAGTCGTCCTTGAACTGCCTCCCCTGAATGCAACGTGGAAAGGGTTGACAACATCATTAAAGAAGACAGACGTGTCACAGTATCTGAAACCGCTGTAAATCTTGGAATAGGACGCAATCCAGTACAGGAAATGATTGAAACCGTAGGCTATAGAAAAGTTTGTGCCAGCTGGGTCCCACAGGAGAGAACGTCCAGAAGGCAGCACATCTGTGCCATCGGTCAACTAGAACGGAATTCTACCGGGAGGGTATTTTCAAACTTGCAGAGTGATGGGAAAAATATGTGCAGAGAAATGGAGATTATGTTGAAAAGTGAAGAAAAGGATGCAGTTAAGGTGATACATTTATATTTTCTCTATCTATAAATTCTGACTTTTAAAAAATCTTTGCTCACGACTCTCGGTATGAGCCTTTTTCAAGGATTATATACAAAAACAAACACAACAAATAATTTATAAAAGAAAAAAAATGAAAAAACTTAGCTTTGTGACATCCCTCCTTGTACACAATAACAACATAATGCGCCCTAAAGACAAGGCTCGGAGACCACAAAGGGAAACAAAGTGAACCAACTGGAATTTAGTGGCAGTGAAAGGGAGAGAACGATGTGGCTGTGTGTGTGTGTGTGTGTGTGTGGGGGGGAGGGGGGCTCAGGAAAGAGATCATTCATTCATTCATTTGCATGTCCCTTGCGGAACTTTGCCTCCCAAACAGCACTCCTGTAGGCCTCTCGGTTGTGAGCAAGATGGCCTGCTGCTGTTGCATCCATTTCCAGATCGTCAACGATGTCTTGCAGCCATCTTCGTCTTGGTCTTCCTCTTTTTCTTTTTCCCATTATGTATCCTTCCAATACGGTCTTCTCTAAATTATCATGACATTTAATGTGTCCAAAATATTTCAGTTTTCTCTCTTTAATCCTCTTCACTAGCCAGCCTTCTTCAATATTAAGCTCTTGTAGTATAGATATATTTGTTCTTTTTTGTGTCCACGATATTTGGAGAACTCTTCTGTAGCATTTACATTCAAAGGCATTTATGTGTTTCTCAGCTGTTTTGTTAAGTGTCCAGGTCTCACAGGCATATGTTGCTATGGGAAAGATGCATGCCCTTAAAAATCTTATTTCTGTGGTTCTGTCTGCTCCTCTCCACAGATTCTTTATTTGTTTTACTTTCTGAAGAGCGATAGATATCCTCCTTTTAATTTCCCTCATTGTATCTCCATTATTTGTTAGTAGCGATCCAAGATATTCAAAACTCTCCACTTCTTCCAGTTTTTCCTCATTGATACATATTTCGGTTGCCTTGTTTGTTTTGTCAGTTGTCATCAATTTAGTTTTCTTTGCATTAAGATAGAGGTTCTGCTCTTCGCTGTTCTTGCGGACTGACATAATTAGTTTTTCCATTCCTTTTTGTGTTGTGGACAGCAATACTGTGTCATCAGCATATCTAATCTCTGGTATTTCATAACCTCCAACTGTTATGGCATCGTAATATTCTTTGTCTACATCTTCTCTAACATTCCTCATTATATTTTCAGTATACAAGTTAAATAAGTAGGGTGACAATATGCACCCCTGACGGACCCCTCGTTTTATGTTAAACCAACTTGTTGTTTCACCATTTATTCTTACTGCTGCTTGTTGGTCTAGATACAGCAGTGATGTTAACTGTATCAAATGTGTTGGAAATCCCATTTTTTCCATTATTTCCCAAAGTTTCTGGTGTTGTACACAATCAAATGCCTTTGAATAGTCTATAAAGGATAAATATAGATTCACATTAAACTCTCTGCATTTCTCTATTATTAATCTTAGATTGAATATATGATCTCTTGATCCTCTTCCTTGCCTGAAACCAGCTTGGACCATATTGACTTCTTCTATTTTCTGTCGAAGTCTACCCATTATGATTTTTAACAGAATTTTACTGGCATGACTAATCAGGGCAACAGTTCTGTAGTTGGTGCATAATTTCAGGTTACCCTTTTTTGGGAAAGAGATCAGGAGGCAATAAATACCTCTAGGCCGCTAGAGAAGAAGGGGGGGGGTAAAGAAGGAAAGCTGGGAGATAACGTGAAACTGATGAATGAAGAAATGTAGCAAAATGCGTGGGGGGACAAGAAAGTAGAATATAAATGGCAGAAAATAGGTGGAAATCTAAAAATGATTAAAGGAAGCTGAATATATTGTTAATTCCCGCTGGGTGGAGACAGCCGGCCTGGAAAATAAGGCGCTGTTCTAGAGCCTTCCGAGATCGTACATCAGAAGAACAGTGTTGCATACGATGTCTGCAACGTCTGGTACCATAAAAAGAGTCCTCCATCTTAAGGCAACTTCTAACTAATAGGTCCCTGAGGTTTTTGTCCCATCTGTAGTCCACCAATGGGGGTTCCCCAAAGAGTTCACATGTGTCAAGCTCGGTCCAGAGGAGATGGAGATGGTGAAACAGTATGTTCTTAACTGCCAAACTATGGGGGTAGTGCATGAGTATTTCACTTTTCACATCATCTATTCTGTCATCTCTCTCTCTCTCTCTGAACCTTAAGTGCCCAGGGCACATAGGGCTTCTGCAAGGGTTTTCCACAAATGCCTGTCCTTCACCTTTTTTTCTGCTCTTGCCCAGGTGAGCCCTCTATTGCTCAACATCCTTTCTGTTGTTCTTCTCCACGTCTTTTTGGTCTACCCTTACTTCTGTTCCCCTGTGCCATCTTAGTGCTATTTTTGGTAGTGAGTTGTCAGTCATTCGAAGCACATGTCCCAACCATCGCCAGCATCTTTCCTCAATAATTGTTGTCAGTGGTTTCATCTGCATTTCTGCTAATAAGATGTTATTTCTTATGGTGTTTGGCCAAAATATTTTTCTTCTTCGTAAACATTCTGTCATACTCTACTTTTAGTCTTTACATTGCCTATCCTGTCATATAATCTAGTTTTGCTTGTTACATCATCCATCCTCTGTCATATAATCTAGTTTTGCTTGTCACATCATCCATCCTCTGTCATATAATCTAGTTTTGCTTGTCACATAATCTATGTCACATCCTCTGTCATATAATCTAGTTTCACTCTTCACCCCCGCCCCCACCACATATCCCAAGTTAACTTTTCACATCATGTAACATATACTCCATAGATTTTTAACATCTTTCCTTTGTTATATGCTGAGTGCAGTTCCAACACAAATACTCACATAATGATTGTCAGATGTTACTAATCATTATTTTCCGTATGTTCTGTTCACAATGTACATGACGTAAATTGACATATCACCACAGAAAAAAACAACCAGTAATTCAACTGGCCTCATAAATTAAAAATCTTGCCATTCACCACAGTGTTTCCAACTCCAGCAAACCTTTGACCTCTGGTCACACAAAGCACCGGTTTATAGGCTCAATGATGAAGTCAGGAAGTATTTCACTTCATTCCTTCATCAGAAGCACTGCTGGTGTGTGTGTTGTTGATGCTTTCTATTCTGATCTTTGCTATTTTCAAGTGGATCTGCTGCACTTTCTTTCTCAAGTTGACAGCTCAGCTCATTCAGTAATTTTTCTGTGGCTGTCTTATCCCTCAGTTTTCCAGTGTCAGCTACACTCTTAATCTTCTCATGACGTGTTCACAGAATTTCTCTTCTCATTGTTGTTTTAGTATTTTTATGTGTTGTACGACCTCAAAGAGAGGTTGGAAATGCACACAGCACCATTTACAAATCAAGCTACAGTTAATTATGTTTAAATACTGCCACAATATACATCTATTACATTACACAGGCATCTATGGGATATGGTGTTAGTGCCCATATTTTAGGGGATGCAGTGTTAGTGCCCATATTTTAGGGGATATGGTGTTAGTGCCCATATTTTAGGGGATATGGTGTTAGTGCCCATATTTTAGGGGATATGGTGTTAGTGCCCATATTTTAGGGGATATGGTGTTAGTGCCCATATTTTAGGGGATATGGTGTTAGTGCCCATATTTTAGAGGGATGCGGTGTTAGTCCCCATATTTTAGAGGGATGCAGTGTTAGCCCCCATATTTTAGGGGATGCGGTGTTAGCCCCCATATTTTAGGGGATGCGGTGTTAGTCCCCATATTTTAGAGGGATGCGGTGTTAGTCCCCATATTTTAGGGGATGCGGTGTTAGCCCCCCTATTTTAGGGGATGTGGTGTTAGCGCCCAAATTTTAGGGGATGCGGTGTTAGTCCCCATATTTTAGGGGATGCGGTGTTAGCCCCCCTATTTTAGGGGATGCGGTGTTAGCGCCCAAATTTTAGGGGATGCGGTGTTAGCGCCCAAATTTTAGGGGATGCGGTGTTAGCGCCCAAATTTTAGGGGATGCGGTGTTAGCGCCCATATTTTAGGGGATGTGGTGTTAGCGCCCAAATTTTAGGGGATGTGGTGTTAGCAACCATATTTTAGGGGATGTGGTGTTAGCACCCATATTTTAGGGGATGTGGTGTTAGCAACCATATTTTAGGGGATGTGGTGTTAGCACCCATATTTTAGGGGATGTGGTGTTAGCATCTATATTTTAGGGGATGTGGTGTTAGCAACCATATTTTAGGGGATGTGGTGTTAGCATCCATATTTTAGGGGATGTGGTGTTAGCACCCATATTTTAGGGGATGTGGTGTTAGCACCCATATTTTAGGGGATACGGTGTTAGCACCCATATTTTAGGGGATACAGTGTTAGCATCCATATCATCCTTAACCTGCCAGCACATATCAAGCCTGGCCATCATTCCTTTCCTACACAGAAGAGTAATACACAAGTAGGTCTTGATTAGTGCCAATCTGAATGGTGTGACCATCAGTAAAGATAAACTGAGACCCGTCTATGTTCAGGAGCTCACACTACTACAGATGAACTTTTCTTGACATCAGTTGCTGTGTTACTATGCTAAACTCCCTAAACAAGTGAACCCATTACTCAGCATGAGTGAGTGCATCAATTTGAGAATCAGGAGTGAATCCAGTTCTTTCTGGTCTGAACAGTCAATGCTCTAAATACTGTGTTAATCCTGATCTTACTCACGAGTCAAGGAAAAAAAAAAAAGCAGAATGGTGAACTAAAATATAAAATGATGGTATCAATACACAAAAACTACACGCAAACCCAGCTTCCTTTATTTTCTTATACAGTCGCCATGTTTGATCTCTAGCTAAAGAATACGAAAATATTTCAGAGTCGTACCTTTCACAACGGCTGTTCATGTCTGGGGATGAAGAAAAAGTTAATCTGAATTATAATGAAAATTATCTTATTACAGAGGCTCACTTTTCATATTTATAATTTATTGAAAATTGACACAAGTTTAAAAAAAAAAAATTAGTCTTCAAGGTAAAAAAATAAAAACCCACACTGAAATCATTTTAATGAGTTTTGAGTTTCTTAATTAAGCATACCTGTTTTCTTATCTTGTTAACTAAATATACCTGTTTTCTTATCTTGTTAACTAAATATACCTGTTTTCTTATCTTGTTAACTAAATATACCTGTTTTCTTATCTTGTTAACTAAATATACCTGTTTTCTTATCTTGTTAACTAAACACACCTGTTTTCTTATCTTGTTAACTAAACACACCTGTTTTCTTGTCTTGTTAACTAAATATACCTTTTTTCTTGTCTTGTTAACTAATCATACCTGCTTTCTTTGTCTTGCTAACTAAACACATACCTGTTTTTTTGTCAGTTTTGTCTTGTAACAGTCTGATCATCTCTTGTACAGAGTCTCTTTGAAACTTCTGCTGCTGCCATCTTGTGCTCCTACAGATAATAGTGTAGCAGCAAATTAACAGTATTTTCTAAAGTTTACTATTTCTTGTCTTCAGTGTTCACACGCCAGGGCATGCTATACTTGCACCTTGTCAAGTGTTTTCTCTGGGCTCCAAGACCAGGCTCGTGTGTTTCAGGGCATGCTATACCTGCACCTTGTCAAGTGTTTTCTCTGGGCTCCTAGACCAGGCTTGTGTGTTTCAGGGCATGCTATACCTGTACCTTGTCAAGCATTTTCTCTGGGCTCCTAGACCAGTCTTGTGTGTTTCAGGGCATGCTATATCTGCACCTTGTCAAGTGTTTTCTCTGGGCTCCTAGACCAGTCTTGTGTGTTTCAGGGCATGCTATATCTGCACCTTGTCAAGTGTTTTCTCTGGGCTCCTAGACCAGGCTTGTGTGTTTCAGGGCATGCTATACCTGCACCTTGTCAAGTGTTTTCTCTGGGCTCCTAGACCAGGCTTGTGTGTTTCAGGGCATGCTATACCTCCACCTTGTCAAGTGTTTTCTCTGGGCTCCTAGACCAGGCTTGTGTGTTTCAGGGCGTGCTATACCTCCACCTTGTCAAGTGTTTTCTCTGGGCTCCTAGACCAGGCTTGTGGACTGTGTTTCAGATGTAGACCACATGGGCAGGTTTAGTGTGCCTTTCCTGGCTGCTTGGTAGCAGAAGCAGAAACAGCCAGTGCCAAGTCTTGAGTGCCACTCCCACGGAAAGTGACCAGTGGGAACAAACTGTTGCCAGTCTAGGCTGTCACAGGATTGTGAATGTGTGGCTGGATTTCTTCTTGGGCCTGGCTCACACTATTTATGTTAGAACAGGTGGCTTCTGGCTGGTTCACTGTTTTAACAAGCACTTTCTGGGACACAGAAAATATCTGGGTCTAGTTAGGACTCATCTGGAGCCAGCGACAAAGGAGGTTAGTGTACACAACAAGCAGAAGAAATCAGGCTTATTTCACAGTAACCTCAGGGGGTGTTAGAACAATGCTCAACCTCAGGGGGTGTTAGAACAATGGTCAACCTCAGGGGGTGTTAGAACAATGGTCAACCTCAAGGGGTGTTAGAACAATGCTCAACCTCAGGGGGTGTTAGAACAATGCTCAACCTCAAGGGGTGTTAGAACAATGCTCAACCTCAGGGGGTGTTAGAACAATGGTCAACCTCAGAGGGTGTTAGAACAAATCTCAACCTCAGGGGGTGTTAGAACAATGTTCAACCTCAGGGGGTGTTAGAACAATGGTCAACCTCAAGGGGTGTTAGAACAATGCTCAACCTCAAGGGGTGTTAGAACAATGGTCAACCTCAGGGGGTGTTAGAACAATGCTCAACCTCAGGGGGTGTTAGAACAATGCTCAACCTCAAAGGGTGTTAGAACAATGGTCAACCCTAACCTGTCTTCTCGCCTGGAAGGCTAGGAGTTCGAGCATCAATATGAGCACTCTCCAGTCAACCTAGATGTAGATATAGATAGCCTCTGAAGACAGAGAATATCTACCTGCAGGTAATGCACTGCAGACTGCACTAGTCACATGACTATCAGTGAATAAAGGGAATGCTGTATGTCATGTGATGACATAAAGGACTTCCCCCATGGTCAACGTGAGAGAACAAAAGAAAACTGAAACTCACAAACTATTACAGTCAATAAATAGAAACAAAAAAATCACAGCTGGTTCAAATGGCGAAGCTAGTCAGTTTAACTTTTCTATCAAAACAATGACAAAACTTACTTTTACACTGAAATAACATTGAAATTCACCTAGGAGAAGAAGATAGGTTTTTCAATTCCAACATACAGAAAAACAACTTACTTTTCTTTTGCCTTCCGGAGTCTGCCATTTCTGGAAAGTGAGACTTCACTTTTGGTTGGCAAGTAAATCTTCCCAGAATTCAACAGAAAATTTCCTGCCTCCACTTCCTGTGAAAAAAAAAGATGTTTAAAATGTGTCTCTGCAAGACTTTTAAAACAAGTAAGGCTGGAAATGAGCCCCGTCTCAACCAGTTTATGTATCAAATGGCAACAGCTTTAACAAAATCAAGTCTTTGAAATCCCCTGTCACATGAGGAGATATAGTGAGAAAGTGGAGTCTGGGTGATCCTACACTACTGTTGTCACTGAAGGGAACAGAGATAACCTCTTGCCGTAATCCTTCAACACAGGTTAATTCCAACCAATAAAACCTCTAGCAGTAATCCTTCAACACAAGTTAATTCCAACCAATAAAACCTCTAGCAGTAATCCTTCAACACAGGTTAATTCCAACCAATAAAACCTCTAGCAGTAATCCTTCAGAACAGGTTAATTCCAACCAATAAAACCTCCAGCAGTAATCCTTCAACATAAGTTAATTCCAACCAATAAAACCTCTAGCAGTAATCCTTCAAAACAAGTTAATTCCAACCAATAAAACCTCTAGCAGTAATCCTTCAACACAAGTTAATTCCAACCAATAAAACCTCCAGCAGTAATCCTTCAGAACAGGTTAATTCCAACCAATAAAACCTCCAGCAGTAATCCTTCAGAACAGGTTAATTCCAACCAATAAAACCTCTAGCAGTAATCCTTCAGAACAGGTTAATTCCAACCAATAAAACCTCCAGCAGTAATCCTTCAACACAAGTTAATTCCAACCAATAAAACCTCCAGCAGTAATCCTTCAGAACAGGTTAATTCCAACCAATAAAATCTCCAGCAGTAATCCTTCAGAACAGGTTAATTCCAACCAATAAAACCTCCAGCAGTAATCCTTCAGAACAGGTTAATTCCAACCAATAAAATCTCTAGCAGTAATCCTTCAGAACAGGTTAATTCCAACCAATAAAACCTCTAGCAGTAATCCTTCAGAACAGGTTAATTCCAACCAATAAAACCTCTAGCAGTAATCCTTCAACACAAGTTAATTCCAACCAATAAAACCTCTAGCAGTAATCCTTCAACACAAGTTAATTCCAACCAATAAAACCTCCAGCAGTAATCCTTCAACACAAGTTAATTCCAACCAATAAAATCTCTAGCAGTAATCCTTCAACACAAGTTAATTCCAACCAATAAAACCTCTAGCAGTAATCCTTCAACACAAGTTAATTCCAACCAATAAAATCTCTAGCATTAATCCTTCAGAACAGGTTAATTCCAACCAATAAAACCTCCAGCAGTAATCCTTCAGAACAGGTTAATTCCAATCAATAAAACCTCTAGCAGTAATCCTTCAGAACAGGTTAATTCCAACCAATAAAACCTCTAGCAGTAATCCTTCAGAACAGGTTAATTCCAACCAATAAAACTTCTAGCAGTAATCCTTCAACACAAGTTAATTCCAACCAATAAAACCTGTAGCAGTAATCCTTCAGAACAGGTTAATTCCAACCAATAAAACCTCTAGCAGTAATCCTTCAGAACAGGTTAATTCCAACCAATAAAACCTCTAGCAGTAATCCTTCAGAACAGGTTAATTCCAACCAATAAAACCTCTAGCAGTAATCCTTCAGAACAGGTTAATTCCAACCAATAAAACCTCTAGCAGTAATCCTTCAGAACAGGTTAATTCCAACCAATAAAACCTCTAGCAGTAATCCTTCAGAACAGGTTAATTCCAACCAATAAAACCTCTAGCAGTAATCCTTCAACACAAGTTAATTCCAACCAATAAAATCTCTAGCAGTAATCCTTCAGAACAGGTTAATTCCAACCAATAAAACCTCTAGCAGTAATCCTTCAACACAGGTTAATTCCAACCAATAAAATCTCTAGCAGTAATCCTTCAACACAAGTTAATTCCAACCAATAAAACCTCTAGCAGTAATCCTTCAACACAAGTTAATTCCAACCAATAAAATCTCTAGCAGTAATCCTTCAACACAATTTAATTCCAACCAATAAAATCTCTAGCAGTAATCCTTCAACACAAGTTAATTCCAACCAATAAAACCTCTAGCAGTAATCCTTCAACATAAGTTAATTCCAACCAATAAAATCTCTAGCAGTAATCCTTCAACACAAGTTAATTCCAACCAATAAAACCTCTAGCAGTAATCCTTCAACACAAGTTAATTCCAACCAATAAAACCTCTAGCAGTAATCCTTCAACACAAGTTAATTCCAACCAATAAAATCTCTAGCAGTAATCCTTCAACACAAGTTAATTCCAACCAATAAAACCTCTAGCAGTAATCCTTCAGAACAGGTTAATTCCAACCAATAAAATCTCTTGGGATGTCCTTTATACAATAAATTGTAAACTTCCTGTTGCACATTGTATATCAATTACTCTTTTACAACACAGTATTATACTAAAAAATAGCAGCAGCATAACAAACACAAACAAGACATGATTAGACTTATGTTAAGGGTGTGGGAGCAGTCACAGTTGTAGCAGTCAAAACATCACAACTATGTGCTTCATCAATGAATGCAGCCATTAGTATGTTTTTAACTCTTTCCGTGCTTGTCGTCACAGAGGTGATGTTTCTTATGTGGTGCTTTTCGTCACTTAGGTGACGTCTGGTTTGTTTCATTAAAAACCTGGTGTAACGTTTAGATTGTAAACATTTAGTGCACATGCCCCGTGACCTTTTTCAAAATGGCCAAAGAGTGCTTATTTATAAGGGAGAAAATTGAAGTTTTCTGCGAGAAATTTCAATTTTTGGTGATGTAGCTAGGGGTATGGATATGCCCTGTGATCAGACCATTGTTCTTGAATATATCCCAAGTAGATCTAGACATATCAGACGTCTGGAGAAGTAGTTAAAGGTTATTTCAGACATTATTTTAGCAATAATGTAACATACTATCACAAGATGAGACCAACAAGTAGGTCTGGGCATCTCACATGGTAAGTACTGTACCCTAAGACCTATCCGATGGTAAGTTGGACACAATCATTGTCTAAAAACATCACATTACTTCTTTTTTCCTAAAAAACTCTGCATTTATGGAATCTTCATACATTTAGTTATATTTTGAAACATAATAGGTACATGGAAGAACATGGAAATACTGTTTTTCATTCAATTTTGCAACTACACCCCCTGTACATATCAAGACCCGCACTTTTAATCGAGCATCCAACTGAACGTCCGCGTTTCTTCCTGAGGCACGGAAAGAGTTAAAATAACCCCAATTATTTGTTATCAGAGTCACTATCACAGTGCTGGCCTTGTGAGTATATATTTATGTATTCAGCTGTATGTAGTTATACACAGTAACTGTTTATGAGTGAATTCTCTTTCAATGAAATGGCCAAAACATACATTCAAATGATTTCAAATAACTGAAACCAAAAAATGCTTACACATGCTGTATATACTCAGTGTAGCTTAAACAGATTTATAATAGTTATAAACATAATCATTTATATTCAAAGGTAATATAAATATCTCTCTCTCTCTCTGAACCTTAAGTGCCCAGGGCACATGGGGCTTCCGCAAGGGTTTTCCACAAATGCCTGTCTTTCGCCTTTTTTTCTGCTCTTGCCCAGGTGAGCCCTCTATTGCTCAACATCCTTTCTGTTGTTCTTCTCCATGTCTCTTTTGGTCTACCCTTACTTCTGTTCCCCTGTGGTGTCCATCTTAGTGCTATTTTTGGTAGTGAGTTGTCAGTCATTCGGAGCACATGTCCCAACCATCGCCAGCGTCTTTCCTCAATAATTGTTGTCAGTGGTTTCATCTGCATTTCTGCTAATAAGATGGTATTTCTTATGGTGTTTGGCCAAAATATTTTTCTAATTCTTCGTAAACATTTAGTCTGGAAAGAATTTAACTTGTTTTTTATGGTTTTGGTGATTTTCCAGCATTCACTTCCATAGAGTAGTACACTTAGAACATTACTCTTAAATATCCTGATTTTCATATTTATGCTTAGTTTTTTTTATTTCCATATAGTCTGCAGCATTGCAAAAGCCTGGTTTGCTCTAGTAAGTCTGCTGTTGATGTCCTCTGTGCTGTCTCCATTTTCTACTACTCTGCTGCCAAGGTATACAAATTCGTTGACCTCCTCCACTAACTTGTTATCTACTCTGAGTACATTTCTGTTGTTCACATTTTGCTTCATTAACTTTGTCTTTCCTACGTTGATCTTTAGTCTTATGTTGTTTGCATTAGACTGGTTAATGAAGAATATAAATATAATAATCTATAATTGATGCAGCAGTGGAAATAAAGCTCTTACAACAAGAGGAAAGCTCACAACAGAAAATGTAGATGAATTAACACTTACATCATCATCATCATCATCACCATCAAAATTTGCTACAAGTTGCTTCACATCATCAGAAGTGTACAGTCCTCTACCTGGACAGAAAGAAATGAGCAAAATATTTTAAAAGTGTAGACAAAGCATTGTCATTCCTGCTCCCCATCATCATAAACTTTCACACAAACCACCAAGACATCTGCACAAAATGTTGCCATGTCTGGAGTGAGCATTATGTAAAGTGGATAAGAAAAACAGCAAATCAATACAGAATGATTATCATCAGTTGCTGCATGCTGAGAGAGAGAGAGAGAGAGAGAGGAGAGAGAGAGAGAGAGGTAATAAAGGATGGGAGTTGACCACCATTTTCTTGTTTAGAGTGCCTTAAGGTTTAATGTTAGGTTGGGGGGGGGGGGGATATAGATGTTCCCATACTTATTAACAGGCATAACAAATTAACAGGCATAAAATCCTTTGATGAGGTTGAAAGACTCGGCGAAGACAGGAAAAATTGGCGAACTACTTTGCGAGCCCTATGTGACATTTAATGGCATGAGAAGGATATAAGATAAGATAAGATAAGAAGATACTTATATTATTAAGGAGGGAGAGATAAGTTAGCCTGTCATCTGCCAGTAAATGCTGAACTAATTTCTCATAAACTGATACTCAGAGGCAAAAATCTTGACCACAGTACCAAGACCAAGTTACTGTAAATCTATGGTTCATGACATGAATACCACAGTACCAAGGCCAAGTTACTGTAAATCTATGGTTCATGACATGAATACCACAGTACCAGGACCAAGTTACTGTAAATCTATGGTTCATGACATGAATACCACAGTACCAAGACCAAGTTACTGTAAATCTATGGTTCATGACATGAATACCACAGTACCAGGACCAAGTTACTGTAAATCTATGGTTCATGACATGAATACCACAGTACCAGGACCAAGTTACTGTAAATCTATGGTTCATGACATGAATACCACAGTACCAAGACCAAGTTACTGTAAATCTATGGTTCATGACATGAATACCACAGTACCAAGACCATGTTACTGTAAATCTATGGTTCATGACATAAATACCACAGTACCAAGACCAAGCAGACATCCCAGTTAGTTCATAAGTTAGTTAGTCGTTGGATCATCCTCATTGCACATCAGACAATTAGTCCATAAATGCTCTGATCCCATCTTCAATATTTCCACCAGTGTTTGGTGGGTGGTGATAGCAGTTCTGAGCTGATTAACCAGTCTTCTTCGCTTCCCGCTTTAGCGCTCTTGTCTGGCCACTCCATGTTTGACGTTATGTTCCAGCAATCTCTTCATGGTTGCAGATTTAGAACTGTTGCTTGAACTGGCAATTCCACCAGCTTCTCTGACTGCATTCAGGATATCAGCCTGGTCCACTGCCAATCCACCCACCACTGTAACCATGCCAGCAAGTCTGTCCACCCACCACTGTAACCATGCCAGCAAGTCTGTCCACCCACCACTGTAACCATGCCAGCAAGTCTGTCCACCCACCACTGTAACCATGTCAGCAAGTCTGTCCACCCACCACTGTAACCATGCCAGCAAGTCTGTCCACCCACCACTGTAACCATGTCAGCAAGTCTGTCCACCCACCACTGTAACCATGGCAGCAAGTCTGTCCACCCACCACTGTAACCATGCCAGCAAGTCTGTCCACCCACCACTGTAACCATGGCAGCAAGTCTGTCCACCCACCACTGTAACCATGCCAGCAAGTCTGTCAGCTTGTCCATTACCTCATGACCTGGCACAAAAACGAAACGGATTTTTGTCAGCTATGATCTTCTCAGTTACTCCAACCAGTCCAGTGCTTTCGCACCCAGGTCAACTCAATCTTCTTGAGCATATTCACTGAGTCGCTGAGACATCCCAGTAAGCTCCTCTACCTTGAAGGGCATGTTGATCCTCATCCTGATTTGACTTTTTCAGGAAGTAAGACTGGGTCTAGATCTGCTCTAGTGTGCTGGCCCTGACAAAAGTACTATTCTCTTATAACAGTCATCTTTGATTTCAAGACAAGGAGACACACAGATTTACCCACATATGGATGCTACCATCTGTGACTGTGTTAACCAGCAATTACCAACATTTTATGTTAGATCTTGCAGCAAAAAAGGTGAGAGAAAAAAATGTCACACAAACATTTAATTCCCTCTCATATCTGTACAATGTTTTTAATTTTAAATAAAAAAAAAAAAAAAAGCATAAAGTGGTGAGTGTTGTAGTGACACAACTAGTACTTCATGCAAGGTGAAAGACAGGTGTAACTGTACCAGTTTAACAAAATCCTAGCGCAATCAATGGATAATATCATAGTTTTATACAGTGACTGGATACTGAAACAAAAAAGCTCATCCATACATGTGTAAGATATCCATTATGAATAATCCATACATGTGTAAAACAACTATTAGGAACACTCATCCACACATGGGTAAGATATCCATTAGCGAATAAAGAAATAAATACAGTTTTGCTTGTAGACTTGTGCTTATCTTCCTGTACTAAACAGCGAAAACACCATGACAGCCATCATGAAAGAAATAAAAATGGGAGGCCATAATACCAATAACCTGATGTATGTGGAAGACACTGTTCTAACAGAACAAAGTGAAAGCAATCTGCAGGAAACTCAGCCAGTCAGTCATCTGCATGTCCCTTGCGGAACTTTGCCTCCCTAACAGCTTTCCTGTAGGCCTCTCTGTTGTAAGCAAGATGCCCTGCTCTGCATAAACTAGTGTACAAAATTATTAAAGACAGCAATAAAAGAGGCTTATAGCTAAACAATAACAAGACAGAAACAATGGTAGTATCAAATAGATTAAATACACCAAAGTGAAACATCTCTTCAAATGGGAAGATACAAGTAAATAAATTTAGTTATCTCGAAATAACAATAACAGCTGAAGGCAAGTGCCATATGAAATCAAATCACAAATAGGTAAGCAAAAGACGCTTCTATAACATGAAGAAGAAACTAACAAATAAGAAAACATTCATAAAAATGAGGAAGATATTATTACAGTGCCATACAGTGCCAATACTGATGTATGGTTGTGATGCTAACAATTGACAAACAGATAATAAAGAAATTGGAAGCAACATAGATGTGGGTATGGAGAAAGATGCAACAAATATCCTGTATGACAGACGTAAAACGAAGGTATCATATCTGATGTGGAAACGACCCCATTCATTACCACAGTGAATGTGAAGATGGCAGCACTGGTACAGCAGGCCTTAGAAATGCACTTCACTCCACCTACAGAGACCACTCTGAATCCAGATAAAAGAGATAATGACTGCAGTAAAACTGGTTCTAGTAATACAGGTAAACAGACATGATGTACAATCTCGGAAGGCTCTAGAACGGCACCTTATTTTCCAGGCCAGCTGTCTCCACTCAGCTGGAATTAACAATATATTTAGCTATCTAATAGTATCTGTTCTTCTTTAGATTTCTACTTATTTTCTGCTATTTATGCTCTACTTTCTTGTCTTTGTCCCACACATTTTGCTGCAGTTTTGCACTCATCAGTTTCACATTATTTCCCAGCTTTCCCTTCTTCCCCATCCCCCCCCCTTCTTCTCTAGCGGCCTAGAGGTATTTATTGCCTCCTGATCTTTCTTCTGTGGCCCCCCACCACACTCGCATCATTCTCTCCCTTTCACCGCCACTAACATTTGATTGGTTCAATTTGTTTTCCTTTGTGGTCTCCCAGCCCTGTCTTTAGGTCACATTCTATTTACTGTGTACAAGGAGTGATGCTACAAAGCTAAGTTTTTCATTTATTCTATTATTTTATGTTGCGTTTGTTTTTGTAATCCTTGAAAAATGCTCATGCTGAAATATTGGATTTTGTTTGTTTTTCATTATTTGTGAATTTTCTCACTTTTCTCACTCCCTCTATTGTTTTGTAAAACTGTACCATACACCTCAATCTACCTGTATCACTCTGATTTTAGATTGCTTGGCTGAGGTAACATATGATCTTGTTTATGTGAGCTAATGACAAAGCAGACATGGTCTTGATCAGCTCTGAGCTGTGTTCCAATAACTCAACGACACAGTCACCTTCTCTAAAACTGAAAGTCTGAACGACAACAGCAAGACCTTGTCTGCTTGTGAACATCTCTAAAAATTTAAAACACTGACAAAAAGAAACGGCTTACGTCTCTTCAGCTTCTTTGTGGTTTCTGGCGACTGATAATCCCACCTGACCTCACGGTGAAGGTCATGCTCTTGGGAGAAGCACATCACAGTCTCCTGGCTGCAAGGATGTGGCTCTGGCACAGTACCACATGCTGAAACATTCAAATATTTAATACACTTGTCAAACCTGGAACTTCATAGAGCATGGCTTTGATGTGCTTTGTGCTTAACATCTTTCAGCTTTGTGACATGTATATCTAACTTCCTTCTGTGATATTTTGATCTCTGTAAAACTTTGTGATGTTTATGGGTGTGGCTGCCTTTTTGTTTTGTCTGTGATCTGCCTGTATTTGCCACCTTTCAGCTTTGGCTGTGATGTGTTACTATAGGATGTCAGTTACCGCTGGAGGGTATCCTTGTGTCTGTGAGCTTCAGTTATCTGCAGCTAAGACAGGCATCATGCCAGGTCAGACAATAGTTATGTGTACCCTGTGACATATTATGGGCAAGCAACAAAGTTGCATCCAGCCTTTGTATAGTGTGTCAGCTATTTGCCAGGCGCTTTGCCTAGTTGTTCTTGGTCAACCTGTCTTCCTCTTTCTTTCAGCTGTCTGCCAGGTGCTTTGCCTAGTTGTTCTTGGTCAACCTGTCTTCTTCTTTCTTTCAGCTGTCTGCCAGGTGCTCTGCCTAGTTGTTCTTGGTCAACCTGTCTTCCTCTTTCTTTCAGCTGTCTGTTATGTTGCTTCTCTAGCAACAGTGTTGAGGTCTGCATGAAGTCTTGAGCAATCCACTTCCAGTGACTTTTTTTTTTGGTTAGAATTATGTATTTGATGGATTACACTGACTTTCCTCAATTTTTTTTAAGAAGAACCATGATACCCAACACCCTGAAAAACATGTCTACCCTTGCCCAGTTAGGCTGCGGTAATGCCAGAAACCTGCTTCCAAGACTAAACAAGAACACACAATCAGTCCCTGAGCAACTCTGGTATGCTGGCTTCAAGAGCTGTACTGCACCACTGCTGTAGTAACCTATGTTCTTGCATATATTAACAAACTCTTGAATAATAAAAATTTCTTTCTCACCTTCGTGGTGAACTTCCAGGACAGCAGCTTCATTTCCTGTGATTGATTCATCATGACTTGGATCACATTTTTTTGTTTTCTTATGACCTCTTTTCTGACACACAGCTGCTTGATGTTCTTTCTTCCTTCTTGTTTTGATTTGGGTACATGTTTTGTTCATGTTAATCTGAACACAGTGTCCTCATTCAATGGAAATCAAATAACAACTATGTTTTATGTTTCACATTTGTGCTTTCTATTGAACTGTTTAGCAATTCAAGTCTCCATAATGTACTGTTAAAACCCATGTTTCACATTTAATGTTGTTCACGATACTTCGGTCTGAGGCAC
The DNA here is from genome assembly GCA_009760885.1 of Achatina immaculata. Lineage (NCBI taxonomy): Eukaryota > Metazoa > Mollusca > Gastropoda > Stylommatophora > Achatinidae > Lissachatina > Lissachatina immaculata. The sequence goes on from CM019718.1 coordinate 41,374,058, forward strand.
AAGAACATATTGCTTACTTTTAGTATAACAAATCACTCTCTGACTGAACTTTCATAAAACTCATACGGATAATGCAGGATATCGTAATGATTTCTTATTTACAAATTGTTATTTTTGTTACGATATCAATAATTTTGTCACTTCCTTATTCAATTATCTTGGGGACCAGGGACAATGTACTGAGAAACACTGCACATCTACAACAGGAATAATGTACATTCTATGTTATAACAAATTTTTCTTTATTATTGTCGCAACGAAACGTCCGAAAGCTGATAACTAAGTCTTCTTCCTACTCAAACTTGACGCCATTGGACTTATAAGCGGAAATGCTATTTTTAAATATGTCGTGAAAATAAATACTGAATGGTTAGAGTACAAATAAGAGTATAGATTTCTAGAGAGAAAGATTTTAAAAGTAACAGTCACTTTATTATTATTATTACAGCAGTTGCTCCATTCTACAAAATATCCCATTCAAAGTTTATAAATTTCGACTGCGAAAACTTTAGTATTTAATATTACATCCTTCCCGTGCCGATAAACGTCAAATAGGGCTCGCAAAACAGCTGAGAAGCACATAAATGCCTTTGAATGTAAATGCTATAGAAGAGTTCTCCAAATATCGTGGACACAAAAAAGAACAAATATATCTATACTACAAGAGCTTAATATTGAAGAAGGCTGGCTAGTAAAGAGGATTAAAGAGAGAAAACTTAAATATTTTGGCCACATTAAACGTCATGATACTTTAGAGAAGACCGTATTGGAAGGATACATAATGGGAAAAAGAAAAAGAGGAAGACCGAAACGAAGATGGCTGCAAGACATCGTTGATGATCTGGAAATGGATGCAGCAGCAGCAGGCCATCTTGCTCACAACCGAGAGGCCTACAGGAATGCTGTTTGGGAGGCAAAGTTCCGCAAGGGACAAGCAAAGGAATGAATGAATGAAAGGGCTCGCATAGTAGTTCGAGTTGAAAATAGAACTGGAAAATATCAACCTATAAAACAAGGATGTGTACTATCTCCAGACCTTTTTTCTCTGTACAGCGAGAATATTCTAAGAACAATCATCACAGAACCTGGCATAAAAATTGGAGGATACAATAATTAACAACCTTCGGTATGCTGACGACACAGTACTGATAGCTGAGAACCAACAAGACCTGCAAAATCTCTTGGATAAAGTCGCCAAAGAAAGTGAACAGAAAGGCCTTACTTTGAACATCAAAATGACAGAGACTATGGTTATATCTAAGAAACAGAATCCACCAGCATGCAGTATTAAATTAAACGGAACTATTCTAAAGCAGGTGCAGAAATTCAAATACCTTGGAGCAGTAATAACTTCAGATGGGAAATGCAGAACAGAAATTAGGAACATAATAGGCCAAGCAAAGACTGCATTTAAAAGAATGAGAAACATATTAGCTAACACATCTTTATCAATGAATGTTAGAAAACGAGTCCTAAAATGCTATATTGAACCTATCTTGTTATATGGAAGTGAATCATGGACAATAGGCAAGTCTGCACAAAAATCATTGGAAGCAGCAGAAATGTGGTTTATTAGAAGAATGTTGCGAATCCCCTGGACAGCAAAAATAACTAATGAAGAATGTAGGAGAAGAGCTGGAGAGACAAAAAAACCTTGTCAAGAAGATAAGAGAGAGACAATGTACATTCATAGGACATGCAATGAGAAGAGGGGGCATTGAAAATATTATAACAACAGGAAAAATAGAAGGAAGAAGATCAAGAGGAAGACCAAGAGAAATGATACTGGACAGTCTGACCGGATGGTATGAGAGGAGATCACCAACTGAACTGATGGCCTGCATGAAGGATCGGATACTCTGGAGAAGCATAATAGCCAACGCCAGTCGGCACGGCACATGATGATGATGATATAGTAGTTCGCCAAGTTTTCCTCTTTTCGGCGAGCTTTTCAAACTCATCAAGGGATGTTATGCCCATTAAACTGGCCTCTCTTAACAATGTCCTCTTTAGAGTTTCACACGGTCGACCTTTTTTTTTTCTTCGACCAGTTATGTTCCACTTTATAGTTTGTTTTTGGGATTCTCTGATTGTTTCTTCTCATCATATTACCAACACGTCCCATCTATTAGTATCTAATAGCGATAATGAATACTGCTGGCGAGGTATAAAGGTGATGGCCAACAAATATTTAAAAATGAAGGTGGGGGGGGGGGGTGGCACAACTTTACGTAAATTTCTTACTGAAAGCTGCTTATCTCTCTCTCTCTCTGAACCTTAAGTGCCCAGGGCACATGGGGCTTCCGCAAGGGTTTTCCACAAATGCCTGTCTTTCGCCTTTTTTTCTGCTCTTGCCCAGGTGAGCCCTCTATTGCTCAACATCCTTTCTGTTGTTCTTCTCCATGTCTCTTTTGGTCTACCCTTACTTCTGTTCCCCTGTGGTGTCCATCTTAGTGCTATTTTTGGTAGTGAGTTGTCTGTCATTCGGAGCACATGTCCCAACCATCGCCAGCGTCTTTCCTCAATAATTGTTGTCAGTGGTTTCATCTGCATTTCTGCCAATAAAATGTTATTTCTTATGGTGTTTGGCCAAAATATTTTTTTAATTCTACGTAAACATTTAGTCTGGAAAGAATTCAACTTGTTTTCTATGGTTTTGGTGATTTTCCAGCACTCACTTCCATAGAGTAGTACACTTAGAACATTACTCTTAAATATCCTGATTTTCATATTTATGCTTAGTTTATTTGATTTCCATATATTCTGTAGCATTGCAAAAGCCTGGTTTGCTCTAGTAAGTCTGCTGTTGATGTCCTCTGTGCTGTCTCCATTTTCTACTACTCTGCTGCCAAGGTATACAAATTCGTTGACCTCCTCCACTAACTTGTTATCTACTCTGAATACATTTCTGTTGTTCACATTTTGCTTCATTAACTTTGTCTTTCCTACGTTGATCTTTAGTCCTATGTTGTTTGCATTCTGGGTTAACTTGTTTATTTTATCTTGCATATCTTTGTGACTGCTTGATAATAGACAAATGTCGTCCGCAAAGTCAAGGTCCTCCAGCACTGTGTCAAGGGTCCATTGTAATCCTCTGCGTTTGTCTGATGTTGCCTCCTTCATTAACCAGTCTACTGCCAAGATAAATAATGTTGGTGATAGTACACATCCCTGTTTCACTCCTGTTTGTACCCTAAAGCTGCTGGAGGTATGTTCTCCACAGATAACTTTGCACTGAAAACCCTCGTATAGGGCTTTGATTACATTAACTATTTTATGGGGGAGGCCATGCCATCTTAGGATTTTCCACAGTGCATCTCTGTTGACACTGTCAAAGGCTTTCTCAAAATCTATGAATAATGCATATGTTGTGCTATGCCACTCATTTGCCTGTTCTAATATTTGTCTAAGTACAAATATATGGTCTATGCATGATCTTCCTTTCCTAAATCCTGCCTGCTCTTTCCGAAGTTTTTCCTCAAGTGTTGGTACAATTCTGTTGATGATTATTCTGCAAAATACTTTACTAGTGAGTGGCAGTAGGGTAATGCCTCTCCAGTTCCCGCAATCTCTGAGGTCACCCTTCTTTGGTAGTTTTACTATAAGAGAAAGCTGCTTATACTTTTCAGTATTTTAAAAAGTTTATTTGAAAAAAAAAACCCTTAGGAAAGATTTCTCTACAAGCATTCATTGTTGAAATTGTAAACAAACTCTTATATTTCTAATATTGTTTCGTGGTTGATTTTACTCATTTTATATTAAGTTCAAGGAAATGAGAGAGAGAGAGGAGAGAGAGAGAGAGAGAGAGAGAGAGAGTGAGAGAGAGAGAGAGAGAGAGAGAGAGAGAGAGAGAGAGAGAGAGAGATAGATGAAATGACTGATTATCTGACATGGGAAAAAAAAACACTGAGGATACTCGATGACCTAAATCTGTTGCTGAGCTACTTCATCACATTTGGAACATGACCATAAATGTTCTGCATTAGACATCAAGATGTCCTCCAGTGTCTTGGCTGATATAATACCAATACTGTGTTGGCTAGAAATGGCTGGTGTTCTAGCACACAGCTTGGTTTTGCTTCCACTTCCTCTGAGGTCATGTAAGTCACTGGGGTGGGCGTAGTAAGTTCTTTTGAGGAAGTTTTCCTGCGTAGATTCTTGGATTTACTGTTTCAGAGACTGATGTGTTTTATTTGTCCAAACTGATGTTTCCTATCGGTTTAGCCCTTGCTGCAAGTTGATCATCTACGGAATGCTACGAGCAGCTTATCACGTGACTTATGTTTTAGGATATTATGTCCAACCACTCTCTTCAGAGGGTAGAGTGTTCTAACTTTCTTATATACTTTGAGAGTCCATGGTGATTGTAGTTCGTTGTACTTTCTAGGTAATCACCCAATTCAAGGCTTGCGTAACGACTTCAGTTTCCATCCGCATGTTTGAGCAGGTGTTGTGGTATGCTCTGGCCATGATCTTGAGTAGTTTTCCTTCAGAGTATGCTGGGAAACTCCAACCACTTTTAACACTTCTGTGTACTGATCCATCCGTTTACGTGACGATGTCTTCCTGTGTAGCGACGAGATACTTCCTTGATCTCCCAACCATGAATCACATGACCAGACCTGGAAGTCGCGTGAATCACAGGATCAGATCCAGAAGTCTCATGAATCACAGGATGAGGCCTGGAAGTCGCGTGCATACTTCAAGATAAGCACAGATAAGAAGCAACTATTGCATCAAGAGCTCCTCAAAGAAAAAAATGACAGGCTAAAAAGGGGTAAATCATGGATGGGTCGTGCAGAATATGTTATCAAGCAGGTCTGTGAACCCAACAACATCAACCTAGGCGAGGAACCTGTGCCTCCAGCGTTCAGGGGCACCTTCTCTTGTATTGTCAGGTATGACAAGAAGAGTAGGGAGCAGATTCTACTCGCCGTGAATGCAAAGGTCAACACCCTCGTCATTGAAAACCCCAATGAGGCAGACGCAGTTATTTACACAGATAGGCCCATTATACGACATAAAAGGAGTGCATGGGCATTCACAGCAAGCTCAGCAGGCAGAACAATCCAGGAAGCCAGCCGTGCCTTCCCTGTGACCACAAGCAGTATGATGATGATGGAGATTATGGCAGTAAAGAAAGCATTCGTGTGGCTGGAGTTACAAGACTACACCCCTGTCTGCATACTAAGGGATTCAATGACTATGGCTCAAAAGGCCGGGGCAGGCTCTGTAAGCAGGGGGGTGGGGGGGGGGGCGGTGGCTTGAGTTGATGCAGAGATCAACGACTCAAAAAGTCAACTTCATCTATGTTCCTGGGCATACAGACGTCCAGGAAAATGAAAAAGCTGATAGGTTAGCTGGCTCTGCTGACATTGCAGATGGACAACCACTGAATCGAACCGATATTATCAATGCGCTTAAAAAGATAGGCAGAGTGAATGACATGGAGGGAAGCTAATCTACGTCGCTACTTAGACTGAGAGAGCTGGGAGTACAGACTAACAAGGCCAGGAATGAAAGGCATATGGAGCGCATGAGAGGACTTGTAAACCAATGCAGGACAGGCACTATCAGCAGCAGGACGCTGATGGATATATTGAGGAAGGGGGAGTTGACCTGAGTACCTACGGATATGTCCGGGGAGCAATGATGATGATCCAAACCATAAACCATTCCCGGGTCAGTGTGATGTGCACTTCAGTGAGATTTTGGTAAATAAAAACTCAGCCGAACTGACTGGAGAAACAAACTGGAATGAATGTGATTGGAGATACTTGATAGTTAATTAAACGTCTATTGACACGGCAGGTAATGATTCGTGAAACTCAGTGATATTTACAAAATATTTGTTGATGTTGCTATTTGCACATCATTCGTGTCACCACCCACTTCCCCATCGTCTGTTGGCTCACATCAGTTGACAACAAGAGGGATGTATTTCGTGATTTTCTGACATATCTGTTCCAGTTTCGCCCCACTTCACTTGTTTACAGTATTTCATCTCGTCATAATCTCAGATGTCACTGTGAGCAAGTCACGTAAGAAGTATGAATGAATATGTGAACGGAGCAGAAAGATTAAAACTGTGCGGCTCGTCACCGTCTGCTGCCGGAGAAAAGATGGGGGAATCCTTTCTCGGCTTCGAACTTCTTCTCTTTCGGAGATTCCAGCAGCAGCCTTCACTTTGGTACGAATGGCGTGAGCGATTCAGAAAGAAAGCAGACACAGGAGAGGCGGAAGACACGGAGAAAGTACATGGTGGATCAACTCCTCAAACATCAGAGAGTGTAGAAGAACTTGATGTCGGGGTGAGTGCCAGGTCATGTCTTTGTTTTGTGCAAGAGTTTCCCAGATGTGTCATTATGTCAAGTCTTTGTTTTGTGCAGGAGTTCCCCAGATGTGTCATTATGTCATGTCTTTGTTTTGTGCAGGAGTTCCCCAGATGTGTCATTATGTCAAGTCTTTGTTTTGTGCAGGAGTTCCCCAGATGTGTCATTATGTCATGTCTTTGTTTTGTGCAGGAGTTCCCCAGTTGTGTCATTATGTCATGTCTTTTGTTTTGTGCAGGAGTTCCCCAGATGTGTCATTATGTCATGTCTTTGTTTTGTGCAGGAGTTCCCCAGATGTGTCATTATGTCATGTCTTTTGTTTTGTGCAGGAGTTCCCCAGATGTGTCATTATGTCATGATTTGTTTTGTGCAGGAGTTCCCCAGATATGTCAAGATTTGTTTTGTGCAGGAGTTCCCCAGATATGTCATGATTTGTTTTGTGCAGGAGTTCCCCAGATATGTCATGATTTGTTTTGTGCAGGAGTTCCCCAGATGTGTCATTATGTCATTTCTTTTGTTTTGTGCAGGAGTTCCCCAGATGTGTCATTATGTCATGATTTATTTTGTGCAGGAGTTTCCCAGATGTGTCATTATGTCATGATTTGTTTTGTGCGGGAGTTCCCCAGATGTGTCATTATGTCATTTCTTTTGTTTTGTGCAGGAGTTTCCCAGATGTGTCATTATGTCATTTCTTTTGTTTTGTACAGGAGTTTCCCAGATGTGTCATTATGTCATTTCTTTTGTTTTGTGCAGAAGTTCCCCAGATGTGTCATTATGTCATGATTTGTTTGTGTTTGTGGATTTGAACAAAGAAAAAAGATTGCATATTTTTTAGGGAGCATTTAACAAAATGTTGTGAGAAAATCTGAACATTAAGAAAATGGCATCAAATTTCTCAAGGTGTGAAACAAAGTCACTTTTGTTGAGCTGTAGACTGAAGCTGAGGGTAGACTTCACTAATCAGCAAAACAACAATATATGATAATTCTGTCTTCTCTTTTATCAAAAAAAAAAGGACAAGGAACAGATGATATGCCTAAAGAAAGATAAAATATGAAACAGAGCGCTGGATCTCTTATCTTAATAAACATTTTTAAAACATTGGGTGTTAGCTGTTTATGAAAGTTGCTGATCTGTTTCCTCATGATTGATTCCAGCAGTATTTGATTGATATGTTTGGCTATGATCACAATAATCCATGTTTATAGCATAAGGTCCAGTACCTTAGAGACTGTGTTGAAGTGAGCTTGCTGTTTCATTTGTGTGCACAGAGAAAATGTTTTAGTGTTGAACCAACACTTTCTCAGTTCTTCCAAACAGCTGTATAGGAAAGATTAGGTCCAAATGCATGAAAATCTTACAAATTTTCATGGGATCAGAAAGAAGTTCACCTAAGTTGCTTTAATGAAAAAAAAACCAGTGTAAGTTTATTGTGTTATAAGAGCTTGCTTATACTTTTACAATAGAAATGAAGAAATCTAAGTTACCTAATAGATAATCATGGCTTTTATTTCCAGGTTCTTTAATTCTTGTAAAATAAAAACCTCAGTATTGTGGTATGATAAGGTTGTCTTGTGGTGTGATAAAGTTGTCTTGCACTATGATAAAGTTGTCTTGTGGTGTGATAAAGTTATCTTATGGTGTGATAAAGTTGTCTTACACTATGATAAAGTTGTCTTGCACTATGATAAAGTTGTCTTGTTGTGTGATAAAGTTGTCTTGCACTATGATAAAGTTGTCTTGTGGTGTGATAAAGTTATCTTATGGTGTGATAAAGTTGTCTTACACTATGATAAAGTTGTCTTGTGGTGTGATAAAGTTGTCTTGCACTATGATAAAGTTGTCTTGTTGTGTGATAAAGTTGTCTTGCACTATGATAAAGTTGTCTTGTGCTGTGATAAAGTTATCTTATGGTGTGGTAAAGTTGTCTTATGGTGTGATAAAGTTGTCTTATGGTGTGATAAAGTTGTCTTATGGTGTGATAAAGTTGTCTTATGGTGTGGTAAAGTTGTCTTGTGGTGTGGTAAAGTTGTCTCATGGTGTGATAAAGTTGTCTCATGGTGTGATAAAGTTGTCTTGTGGTGTGGTAAAGTTGTCTTGTGGTGTGGTAAAGTTGTCTTGTGGTGTGGTAAAGTTGTCTTGTGATGTGGTAAAGTACATCTCCATACATGCTGTGAAACTGATTAAATGGAGGCTTTCTTGAACTTGGCAACCTAATATACAAATAAGAACAGCCGCAAAACTGAAACAAACCATGAAGACCTATATGACTTAGAAGGTGAAGATAAATACAGGCTCAGGACCTGGTTAGATGGAGTTTACACTTTACCTTTTGTCTTCAAATGGGCATGATCAGGATTTGTGATAATTATGTTTTTATTTTCATGTAAAGCTTGCTGTAGTTATGATAATGATGAGTTTTTAACATAAAGCTTGCCATAGTTATGATAATGATGAATTTTTAACAAAGCTTGCTGTAGTTATAATAGTGATGAGTTATAACATAAAGCTTGCTGTAGTTATAATAGTGATGAGTTATAACATAAAGCTTGCTGTAGTTATAATAGTGATGAGTTATAACATAAAGCTTGCTGTATTTATGATAATGATGAGTTTTTAACATAAAGCTTGCTGTATTTATGATAGTGATGAGTTTTTTAACATAAAGCTTGCTGTAGTTATGATAATGATGAGTTTTTAACAGAAAGCTTGCTGTAGTTATGATGGTGATGAGTTATAACATAAAGCTTGCTGTAGTTATGATAAAGATGTCTTGCACTATGATAAAGTTGTCTTGTGGTGTGATAAAGTTATCTTATGGTGTGATAAAGTTGTCTTACACTATGATAAAGTTGTCTTGTGGTGTGATAAAGTTATCTTATGGTGTGATAAAGTTGTCTTACACTATGATAAAGTTGTCTTGTGGTGTGATAAAGTTGTCTTGCACTATGATAAAGTTGTCTTGTTGTGTGATAAAGTTGTCTTGCACTATGATAAAGTTGTCTTGTTGTGTGATAAAGTTGTCTTGCACTATGATAAAGTTGTCTTGTGGTGTGATAAAGTTATCTTATGGTGTGATAAAGTTGTCTTACACTATGATAAAGTTGTCTTGTGGTGTGATAAAGTTGTCTTGCACTATGATAAAGTTGTCTTGTTGTGTGATAAAGTTGTCTTGCACTATGATAAAGTTGTCTTGTGCTGTGATAAAGTTATCTTATGGTGTGGTAAAGTTGTCTTATGGTGTGATAAAGTTGTCTTATGGTGTGATAAAGTTGTCTTATGGTGTGATAAAGTTGTCTTATGGTGTGGTAAAGTTGTCTTGTGGTGTGGTAAAGTTGTCTCATGGTGTGATAAAGTTGTCTCATGGTGTGATAAAGTTGTCTTGTGGTGTGGTAAAGTTGTCTTGTGGTGTGGTAAAGTTGTCTTGTGGTGTGGTAAAGTTGTCTTGTGATGTGGTAAAGTACATCTCCATACATGCTGTGAAACTGATTAAATGGAGGCTTTCTTGAACTTGGCAACCTAATATACAAATAAGAACAGCCGCAAAACTGAAACAAACCATGAAGACCTATATGACTTAGAAGGTGAAGATAAATACAGGCTCAGGACCTGGTTAGATGGAGTTTATACTTTACCTTTTGTCTTCTAATGGGCATGATCAGGATTTGTGATAATTATGTTTTTATTTTCATGTAAAGCTTGCTGTAGTTATGATAATGATGAGTTTTTAACATAAAGCTTGCCATAGTTATGATAATGATGAATTTTTAACAAAGCTTGCTGTAGTTATAATAGTGATGAGTTATAACATAAAGCTTGCTGTAGTTATAATAGTGATGAGTTATAACATAAAGCTTGCTGTAGTTATAATAGTGATGAGTTATAACATAAAGCTTGCTGTATTTATGATAATGATGAGTTTTTAACATAAAGCTTGCTGTATTTATGATAGTGATGAGTTTTTTAACATAAAGCTTGCTGTAGTTATGATAATGATGAGTTTTAACAGAAAGCTTGCTGTAGTTATGATGGTGATGAGTTATAACATAAAGCTTGCTGTAGTTATGATAAAGATGGGTTTTTAACATAAAGCTTGCTGTATTTATGATAGTGATGAGTTTTAACATAAAACTTGCTGTAATTATGATAGTAATGAGTTTTTAACATGAAGCATGTTGTAGTTGTGATAATGATGAGTTTTTAACATAAAGCTTGCTGTTGTTATGATGGTGATGAGTTATAACATAAAGCTTGCTGTAGTTATGATAAAGATGGGTTTTTAACATAAAGCTTGCTGTATTTATGATAGTGATGAGTTTTAACATAAAACTTGCTGTAATTATGATAGTAATGAGTTTTTAACATGAAGCATGTTGTAGTTGTGATAATGATGAGTTTTTAACATAAAGCTTGCTGTTGTTACTGTTTGTAATGAACTTTTTCTACAGGACATACAACAAGATCTATGGTTCCTGTCAGTTATGGTACATCGTAAACCCAGACATTTTCTGGAGTTTGTGAAAGAAGAGATTGATAGAGAGCGTCATAAGAGGTTTCCTAAGTATGGGGGTGAGTATTGATGTGTACATGGTGGGTCATATGAGGGTGAGTGGTGGCCTTTATGAGGTGAGTTGTTGTATGTATGGTAGATCATATAGGAGTGAATGTTGATGTGTGTATGGTAGGTTATATGGGAGTGTATGGTGTCATGTGAATGTAGGTGTTAATGTGTACATGATGAGTCATATGGGGGTGAGTGTTTGTACATGGTGAGTCATATGGTGCTAGTGTTGATATGTGCATGGTGAGTCATATAAGGGTGAGTATTTGTACATAGTGAATCATATAGGGGTGAGTATTTGTACATGGTGAGTCATATAGGGGTGAGTATTTGTACATGGTGAGTCATATGGAGGTGGGTGTTTGTACATGGTGAGTCATATAGGGGTGAGTATTTGTACATGGTGAGTCATATGGAGGTGGGTGTTTGGTGAGTCAGTGTTTACATATGAGAGTGAGCGTACTTGTGGTAATTCTAGATTTGTGAGATTCTTTGCTTTTTGTGCTTAAATCTAACTGCAGCTGTAACAGACAAGATGGCTGGAAGTATTCAGGCTGAAATATCACTCTACACAAGATGGGTGGAAGTATTCAGGCTGAAATATCACTCTACACAAGATAGGTAGAAGTATTCAGGCTGAAATATCACTCTACACAAGATGGCTGGAAGTATTCAGGCTGAAATATCACTCTACACAAGATGGCTGGAAGTATTCAGGCTGAAATATCACTCTACACAAGATAGGTAGAAGTATTCAGGCTGAAATATCACTCTACACAAGATGGGTGGAAGTGTTCAGGCTGAAATATCACTCTACACAAGATGGGTGGAAGTATTGAGGCTGAAATATCACTCTACACAAGATGGGTAGAAGTATTCAGGCTGAAATATCACTCTACACAAGATGGGTGGAAGTATTGAGGCTGAAATATCACTCTACACAAGATGGGTAGAAGTATTCAGGCTGAAATATCACTCTACACAAGATGGGTAGAAGTATTCTCTAAACCTCCAAGGTAGGTGGAGATTGACAGGACATTGTTCCAGCTTACACAAGTTCTCACAGCAGCCCTGTATATATTCAACACACACATCTTTAAACCTCCAAGGTGGGTGGAGATTGACATCTCTAAACCTCCAAGGTGGGTGGAGATTGACATCTCTAAACCTCCAAGGTGGGTGGAGATTGACATCTCTAAACCTCCAAGGTGGGTGGAGATTGACATCTCTAAACCTCCTGTGATGTGACTGCAGCTGTGGGTGTCCAGCTGGTTTATTGCTGAATGTTAGTTGTGAATAAATTGACATGGCACTGAAGTCTTGATAACATTTTTAAAAAGTATTTTTAATTAATTAATTTATTTTTGCAGAAACCTTGATGATGCGGTATCTGAACCTTCACAATTTTACAGAGCTCAACTTGGACAATGTGTTCAAATTTGGAGATGACAATCGTTTACCAAGAGAGGTGAGACACTTAACTTTTGTGGAATGTTCCCCCAGATAGCTCAATCAAATGAATTCATATTCTACAAGAAACTCACCACATAAGTAGGTTGTTAGCTAGAAACTCTTCTTCATACACTCACCACATAAGTAAGTTGATTGCTAGAAACTCTTCCACATACACTCACCACATAAGTAGGTTGTTAGCTAGAAACTCTTCTCCACTCGCTCAAAATCTGTCACTCTGCAATGACAGAATGCTGCTTCATGAGAGATTTTTCTTTAGAAAATCAGTCCATCTTTTCTCTGTGATAATTTTCAGTATTTCTTGCTTTGTTAGTGAAAATCATGATCAATTCACACTTGAGTCTTCTGTGAACAGATTTGTTGATGTAAATTGGATTTGCTGTTTCAGAAGGCATAAATGCTGTTAGTTCTGGGTCATTAAATGCTACAGAATTAAGTAGGCAGGCATTGGCACCAGGAAATAGGGAACAAAGCCAGCAAAAGCCAGGCTGGTGAAGAACTGTCAGAGCTGAGAGGAACAGTATGCTGCTCCTCTGGTCCAGTGTACAAAAACTGTGAGAACTGGAGTGAATTTGTTGTCAGCAAGCACTTGTGAGACAGGCACTACTTTGTTGATCAGTTTCAAAGTTTGCTTTGGCTTAAATGCTAAAAAAGAATGCTAAGAATACTGAGATGAATGGCTGTCTTGCTGTTTGTAAGCAAAAATGTTAAAATTTACTGTTAAGGCATTGGCTGCCAAAATAGAAATAATTTGGCCTTTAAAAGTTGTTAGTAGCAAATGTCATGAGGAAAATATTATCTGCAGATTTTTCGATGCCCAAACGTGAAGTACCTGAGCTTGAAGTACAACAGTCTGGAATATATTCCCTGTGATATTGGTCGCATGTCTAGTCTCGAGTACCTGGCACTCACTAACAACAAGCTCTCCGTCTGGTCTCTTCCTTTCTCCATAACATTTCTCAAGCGACTTCGAACCCTTTACTTGGGTAAGTACAAGTTTTTCTGTGATTTTACTGGCACTGTGTAGCATTGAGCTGTGCTTTGGTTAGCAAAGATTTTGGTACTGTCTGAAGTGACTACAGGTGCTGTACTTGAGTGAGAAAAAAAGTGACTTTACAACCTGTACTTTGATAAACACAAGTTTTTTATGATTTGCTAAACATTCTGAGATCTGTATATGATGAAATTACAGTGAAAATTCCTTTGTTACATTTCTGTATAAAGATGGTATTTTCACACATAAGATAAAAAAACCACTTTCCTGTAAAAATAACCATGTATAAAATGTATACTTTTATGTAATGTGCAAGCATGCATGTTTTCAGTATATGTATTTATGTGTGAGAGAGAGAACAGAATTATGGTTACTGGGAGATTGTGCATATGGTCTTGACCTGACACTGAAAAAAAGAACATTCATAAAAAAAAAAAAAATCAAAGAATTGACCAAAACTTTCTAAAAGGCTGTGAGTAAAAGAGTAACGGCACAGGCCATCAAAGGGATGCTACTATGATTACTATCCATGGTGGAAATTCAGTGGTGTAATGTTAACAATGTCTCTCAGTGAAAAATCAGGCTCGGTAGTTTTGGTCGTCCATGGACAGGCCAGCCATCATCCACCTGGACAGAAAAGAGTTAATTTGGAATTACCTGATACCTCAATTTTCATTCTTCATTGGTCTGCGTTTGTGTTTTCTGTATCAAGTCAGATATTTAAAACTTCTTGTCCTACTTTCATTTTTTTATGTAAATTTTGTTTTCTCTTTTGTTCACTGAATAAAACAATGTAAAGAAATGAAGACGAAATGAAAGTGACAAATAACAACAAAGAGGAATATAAATATTTAACAAAAAAAGTAAGAAGAAACATAAGAAAAGATAGAAAACAGTACATACAAAATTGTTGTGAAAGAATAGAAGGACATCAGAAGTGTGGAAGAGATTGTGAAATGTTTAAAGAGATGAAGACATTGACGAGGAATGTCACACCTAAGCTAAATGTAATTTGTGATGAGATGGAGAAGACCTTGACAGAGACAGAGGAAATTCTAGAAAGATGGAAGGAATATTGCAGAGAATGTATGAAACAATCGACTGTGAAAGCAGAAATTAACAGTGTGAATTATTATTGGAGGAGAAATAATCCAAACTGACAATTGAAGTTTTATGGCCAATAAAGAATCTGAAAAATGGTAAATCACCAGGATGTGATGAGATAACAGCTGAACTTATTAAAGCAGGAGGAAAAGAATGTGCAACAATCTGTCATGCACTATGTAAAAAGATGTGGCATTCAGGTATTTGGCCAAAAGAATGGAAAAGAATTGATATTTATACCACTGCCAAAAAAGGGTAACCTGAAATTCTGCACAAACTACAGAACTGTTGCCCTTATTAGTCATGCCAGTAAAATTCTATTAAAAATCATAATGAGTAGACTTCAGAAGAAAATATAAGAAGTCAGTACTGTCTAAGCTGGATTTAGACAAGGAAGAGGAACAAGAGATCATATATTCAATATAAGATTAATAATAGAGAAATGCAGAGAGTTCAGTGTGAATCTATATTTATCTTTTATAGACTTCAAAGGCATTTGATTGTGTACACCAGAAACTTTGGTAAATAATGGAAAAAATGGGATTTCCAACACATATGATACAATTAACATTACTGCTGTAACTAGACCAACAGGCAGCAGTAAGAATAAATGGTGAAACAACAACTTGGTTTGACATAAAACAAGGGGTCCGTCAGGGGTGCATATTGTTGCCTTACTTATTTAACTTGTATACTGAAAATATAATGAGGAATGTTAAAGAAGATGTAGACAAAGAATATTACGATGCCATAACAATTGGAGGTTATGAAATACCAGAGATTAGATATGCTGATGACACAGTATTACTGTCCACAACACAAAAAGGAATGGAAAAACTAATTATATCAGTCTGTAAGAACAGTGAAGAGCAAAACCTTTATCTTAATGCAAAGAAAACTAAATCAATGACAACTGACAAAACAAATAAGGCAACTGAAATATGTATCAATGACGAAAAAGTGGAAGAAGTGGAGAGTTTTGGATATCTTGGATTATTACTAACTAATAATGGAGATACATTGAGGGAAATTAAAAGGACATCTGTCACTCTTCAAAAAGTAAAACAACTAAAGAAGCTGTGGAGAGGAACAGACAGAACTACAAAAATAAGATCTTTCCTATCACAACATATGCCTGTGAGTCCTGGACACTTAACAAAACAGCTGAGAAACACATAAATGCCTTTGAATGTAAATGCTACAGAAGTGTTCTTCAGATGTCATGGACACAAAAAAGAACAAATATATCCATACTACAAGAGCTTAATATTGAAGAAGGCTGGCTAGTGAAGAGTATTAAAGAGAGAAAACTTAAATATTTTGGACACATTAAACGTCATGATAATTTAGAGAAGACCGTATTGGAAGGATACATAATGGGAAAAAGAAAGAGAGTAAGACCAAGGCGAAGATGGATGTAAGACATCGTTGATAATCTGCAAATGGATGCATCAGCATCAGGGCATCTTGCTTACAACCGAGAGGCCTACAGGAGTGCTGTTTGGGAGGCAAAGTTCCGCAGGGGACATGCAAATGAGTGACTTGTTCATTGAAAGGTTGCGGGCCAAACTACTGCTTATATTTTACACATAGACCTCTGTCATCTGTCTTCTTCTTCGTTCACTTCTACCACCAAGACTGCCCTGTGATCCTACAGAATTTACTCTTGTGGTCCTAGGACCAAGAGGTCCTGAATTTACTCTTGTGGTCCCTGAGAGGACCATAAGAGATCCCCGAGAGGACCACAAGAGGCTCAGAGTATCGCAGGGCTTGGGCCTGTATTTTCAGTGGGTTGCAGAAGCGGGATTGCGTGACATTGTGGTTTTCATTGCATCAGTTTAATCTAGAGTTTGAATTTCTCACTGGAAAACCTCGATGTGTTTTGGATATCAGTATACACCCGCCAGGTGAGAGATGGTTGCCCATCCAGTCCAGCTTTGGACTTTCTCACCGGAAAACCTCAGCATGATTAGGATACGCATATATTCCCATCGGGTGAGAGGTGGTTGCCTATCTAGACTGCTCTGGTCCTTCAGCATTTTGTGGTCGTGGCTACTACCTTTCCTAGTTGTGACCAGGATGGAGATTTTGTCCAGGCAGAAGAATCTTCACCACTAGTAAGTTTCACCCCTGGGTTAAGCCGGTTTAGGCATATTTCACCAGTATGGGTGTATATAGGACTTGGCTGGCCTCTAGAGCAGAGCTGCTGTGGTATGAGTAGCTCTCACCGCTAGACTACTGGACATGGTGATTTAACTTCACTTTATCCTTTCCATCATCTTTTCACAGCATGCTGCATAGCAACCTTTTTCGCATTTTCTTCAGTGGCCAGGAGGAATTTCACCCCCACGAGTGGCAGCCGAAGAATCTCTCCAGTAGTGTTTTAGTTTAACCCCTGGGTTAAGCTGGTTTAGGCAGTCTGCCCCAGTATGGGTATAGGACGTGGCCAGCCTCTAGAACAGAGGTGCTGTGATTTGAGTAGCCCTGACTTCAAAACTGCTGGTTACTTCACTTAATCCTTTCCTTCACCTTTTCCATGGTGGTGCTGCACGGAAACCCTAATTTGTCTTCATTGGCCAGGAGGAGTTTCATCCCACACATGGCAGCTGAAGAATCTCGCCAGCAGTGGGTTTTAAATCAGAGTTTTCCTTCTCCTAGATGAGCTACCAACCAAGACTCTCATCTACCCGAAGTGTCTGATTTTCAGGCGCCAAATATTCGCCTTTCGCCGCTTCTCCTGTCAGTTTAAGCAGTTCCGCTGCGAGAAGGCCAGGAGCTAGACTTGGACTGTCAGAGGCTGTTTGAGACATACGCCTTGGAGGCATTTAAGTGGAGTGGAGAGCGTATCCCCCACCCTACCTCTGGCTATAACAGTCCTTAGAACCTCTATCATCTGTAAAAAAAAAAGTTAGTATGCAGCATATATAGGTGTGTGTGTGGGGGTGGGTGTGTGTGTGTGTGGGTGGGTGGGTGGGTGTGTGGGTGGGTGGGTCCATGGTTTGAAAAAATAAAAACTGTATAAAACATGCATTACATGCACAAAAATATGGCAGTAATAATTATGCTACAGTGATTTTTAAAAATGTGAATTCTTTTTCACTTAGCTCATGAAATTTTCATTATATTTGAATACTTGATATTTTCTATTTTGTTTCTTTGAAAAAAAAATTCAATGAATGTCATTACATGTGAAATATTGTTGTATTTGTTTCTTGGTTCCAGACAATAATTTACTGGATGCTTTGCCTGGATTCCTTCTCTCACTGCCTGCATTAGAGACTGTTCATCGACATGGCAACCACAACTATTTCAAATCAACATTCATGTGGTATCACACAGATGTCAATCTTCGAATTATACCCGTTTCATGTGATGCACAGGTAAAAGTTGGACTTTATATGATATTTGTTGTTCTTTTTTGGTTGTCTTTGAGTATAGCAGAATGCTGCATTCATTTATGTTTGCCAAGTCAGAATGCTATTTGGACGTGTGATGGTAATTTTATCACTACAGCATTGAGAAACAAAGATGTGGTGAAGATTTAGGGTTTCAGGCCTGATCAAGTAGAGCAAGAGATCTCTGCCATGTTGCTGAATTAGTTTGTTGAAGGACCTGTTTGATGCTTCACCTCATGTGAGGGTGTGGAATCATGCACAAACAGTTAAGTTGTCTTTTGGGTGTTTGTTTTAATGTGATGGTGGTGGTGGATATCCCAGTTTATGAAAGCTAAATGCCTTTGGTATATGATGTCTTAGTGAAGAACTTGACTGTTCTTTGTAGTTTTGTTCAACCTGGGAATATAGGCAGTTTTGTATTGTAGGGTGTCTTTGATGCAGTTTTATTTGTAGTTTATTTAGTTTGAGGCACTTAAGGAGATGCTCTGTTTCCTGTTTATTATTGCAGTGTCTGCAGTTTGGGCTTTGTTTTTCTGAGCTTGACATCTGTTACATATAGTCAGACCATGTTAGTCAGACCATGTTAGTCAGATCATGTTAGTCAGACCATGTTAGTCAGATCATGTTAGTCAGACCGTGTTAGTCAGATCATGTTAGTCAGACCATGTTAGTCAGCTCATGTTAGTCAGATCATGTTAGTCAGATCATGTTAGTCAGATCATGTTAGTCAGATCATGTTAGTCAGATCATGTTAGTCAGATCATGTTAGTCAGATCATGTTAGACAGATCATGTTAGTCAGATCATGTTAGTCAGCTCATGTTAGTCAGACCGTGTTAGACAGACCGTGTTAGTCAGATCATGTTAGTCAGACCATGTTAGACAGACCATGTTAGTCAGACCATGTTAGTCAGACCATGTTAGTCAGATCATGTTAGACAGACCATGTTAGACAGACCATGTTAGTCAGACCATGTTAGTCAGACCATGTTAGTCAGACCATGTTAGTCAGATCATGTTAATCAGACCATGTTAATCAGATCATGTTAATCAGATCATGTTAGTCAGACCATGTTAGTCAGATCATGTTAGTCAGACCATGTTAATCAGACCATGTTAGTCAGATCATGTTAGACAGACCATGTTAGTCAGACCATGTTAGACAGATCATGTTAGTCAGATCTGATGTGATATGGTGCAGGGAATTGTCTGTCTGATAATGTGTATAAAATCATTTGTCTGATCTCTCTCTCTCTCTCTGAACTTAAGTGCCAAAGACACATGGGGCTTCTATAAGTTTTCCACAAAAGCCTGTCCTTTACCTTTTTTCCAGTCTTTTAAAAATCAGAATTTATAGATTGAGAAAATATAAATCTATCAACTTAATCAGCATCCTTTGACCTAGAGGTCATATGTCATGTGACCATGCAGAGCAGAAACAGAATGGCGGGTACTGAAGTTTCATTTCATCAACGTGCTGTTATTGAGTTTCTCGTTAAAGAGGAAATCCCCGCTGCTGAAATTCACCAAAGACTTCAACTTGCTTATGGAGATGTGTGTATGGGTGCTAGCAGTGTTAGGAGGTGGGTGAAACATTTCAAAGATGGAAACACGAGCATCCAAGATATGCCTCGCAGCGGTCGCCCTCGTACTGCCTCCACTGAACGCAATGTGGAAAGGGTTGACGACATCATTAAACAAGACAGTTTTTTGTAAATCTTGGAATAGGACACAATGCAGTACAGGAAATGATTGAAACCATAGGCTATAGAAAAGTTGTGTCCACTGGGTCCCACAGGTGAGAATGTCCAGTAAGCAGTGCATCTGTGCCATCGGTCAACTGGAACGGAATTCTACCAGGAGGATATTTTCAAACTTGCAGAGCAATGGGGAAAATGTGTGCAGAGAAATGGAGATTATGTTGAAAAGTGAAGAAAAGGATGCAGTTAAGGTGATACATTTATATTTCTCTATCTATAAATTCTGATTTTAAAAAATCTTTGCTCACTACTTTCGGTATGACTCTCGTAAGTTTGAAAGAGCAGATCTCCAGATGTGTGGACCTCCTCTTGCAGCTGATTGATAGTTAAAGATGAGGTTTTAGCAGCATGATCATGACAGTTTACACTAACTGCCCAGGTTAATTTATACCAACTGCCCAGGTTAATTTATACCAACTGCCCAGGTTAATTTATACCAACTGCCAAGGTTAATTTATACCAACTGCCCAGGTTAATTTATACCAACTGCCCAGGTTAAGCGGAAAGTGCACACATTTAATGCAGATGTCAAAGACTGGAGCACAAACATGGTCTGGTGTTACAGTGTCTGATTATATCGATCAAATTTTAGTAGAATCAGCCGTGATAGAAGCTGCTCAGCAAAAAGATACTCTTAGACTCCCACAAACAGCGAACATCTACCAGCTTTTCAGTCATCTTCGTAGATAAAAGAACCATTGCAAGGTGTCCCTGGCTATGCTGAGGAAGCTTTGACATAATTGTGTGTAGAAAAAATAGACGTAATTGAAGTTTTCTTGCAGGCTTATTGGAAGCATGAGTGCCTGCAGTTCTGGGCAGCAAAAGCCATCATAGGATCCAAGAAAGACTTTTTCCAAGAGCCAGATGTTGTTCCTGTTCTCAAGGACTACATCTCTGATATCTACCATCTCTTTAACATCTGTCATCACTGCAGCAACGCCTGCCTGTCTAACACAGTTGGTAAGATATGTCTTTGTTTCCATCACATTTATGCCGGTGATGCTGTCAGAAATTGTGAGAAATGATACTTTTTTTTTTTTTTTGGTTGATTCTATTTTTAGCACTTGATTTGCAGAAAGTTTTCCCCTTTGTGGCCAATGTCAAGGTCGTCTTCAGTGCTAGAAGATGATAGTTTTGTTTTCAAAGCAAGAGTTGAATCTGGATATAATGTCATAATGTATTACCAACATGGATAATATAAGAACTGTGTGAAGCAGGTAAATAATATAGAACATCAGAAGAACTGTGTGAAGCAGGTAAATAATATAGAACATCAGAAGAACTGTGTGAAGCAGGTAAATAATATAGAATATCAGATGAACTGTGTGGAGTAGGTAAATAATATAGAACATCAGAAGAACTGTGTGAAGCAGGTAAAAATATAGAATATCAGATGAACTGTGTGGAGTAGGTAAATAATACAGAACATCAGATGAACCGTGTGGAGTAGGTAAATAATATAGAACATCAGATGAACTGTGTGAAGCAGGTAAATAATATAGAACATCAGATGAAATGTGTGGAGTAGGTAAATAATATAGAACATTAGATGAACTGTGTGGAGTAGGTAAATAAGATAGAACATTGGATGAACTGTGTGGAGCAGGTAAATAATATAGAACATCAGATGAACCATGTGGAGTAGGTAAATAATATAGAACATCGGATGAACTGTATGGAGTAGGTAAATAATATAGAACATCAGATGAACTGTGTGGAGTAGGCAAATAATATGGAACATCAGATGAACTATGTGAAGCAGGTAAAGAAGATAGAACATCAGATGAACTGTTTTGAGCAGTTGAGGAATGTTGCAGTTGCTTTCAGAGAAACATAACTCTCACAGTGACATCATTGTCTAACACACTGTGTTTTGGGCATACCCTTCAGAACCACAAAACACTGATTTTTTTGCTAACTCAGAATAAACACACAACTATAAGCATTCACAGATCATGAACAGACCTGCTCATAATGTTCCATGCTATCAAGCTGGTAATATAGTAGATCACAGCATACTTAGATTTCCATGCTATCAAGCTGGTAATATAGTAGATCACAGCATACTTAGATTTCCATGCTGTCAAGCTGGTAATATAGTAGATCACAGCATACTTAGATTTCCATGCTATCAAGCTGGTAATATAGTTGATCACAGCATACTTAGATTTCCATGCTATCAAGCTGGTAATATAGTTGATCACAGCATACTTAGATTTCCATGCTATCAAGCTGGTAATATAGTTGATCACAGCATACTTAGATTTCCATGCTGTCAAGCTGGTAATATAGTAGATCACAGCATACTTAGATTTCCATGCTGTCAAGCTGGTAATATAGTAGTTCACAGCATACTTAGATTTCCATGCTGTCAAGCTGGTAATATAGTTGATCACAGCATACTTAGATTTCCATGCTATCAAGCTGGTAATATAGTAGATCACAGCATACTTAGATTTCCATGCTATCAAGCTGGTAATATAGTTGATCACAGCATACTTAGATTTCCATGCTATCAAGCTGGTAATATAGTTGATCACAGCATACTTAGATTTCCATGCTATCAAGCTGGTAATATAGTTGATCACAGCATACTTAGATTTCCATGCTGTCAAGCTGGTAATATAGTTGATCACAGCATACTTAGATTTCCATGCTATCAAGCTGGTAATATAGTAGATCACAGCATACTTAGATTTCCATGCTATCAAGCTGGTAATATAGTAGTTCACAGCATACTTAGATTTCCATGCTATCAAGCTGGTAATATAGTAGTTCACAGCATACTTAGATTTCCATGCTATCAAGCTGGTAATATAGTTGATCACAGCATACTTAGATTTCCATGCTATCAAGCTGGTAATATAGTAGTTCACAGCGTGTTTGAATTTCCATGTTATCAGGTTAATAATTTAGTGGATCTTTGAACATTGAAACACAGCAGAAAATAATAAAGCAGGCATTCTTTGCAGTGAAGGTGTCAAGACAAGAACAGATACATACAGCTACAACCATGAGCATAGCCAAGCAAATCATTGAGACGGAGAACTGGCTGAACAGATGGGTTCTAGAAATAACAGAAATAGAGGTTTTCAAAATATGTGAAAAGCCCAGGCCAGGAGTTGGTGGCCATGGAGATAGCTCACTTTCTTCTTGTGTTTAGTGGCTTGTGTCATAGAAGAGAACTGTGCCATCATTTGTAGTTGTTCTGTTTTAGAGTAAGCAGCTGTGAATTGTGGGGTATCTTAGAAGCAGTTTTAGTTTTAGTTAACCAGCACATGCTCATCAGTTTCCACATTGTTATCAGAGTGTCTTATGTTTGGCTTATGGTTCTTGTTGATTCTGTTCAAGTGTTTAGATAAAGTGGCTTGGTGTATTGGCAGATAGTGTTAGTTTCATTTTCATCTTTATGACAGCAGTCATGTTTTGACATATGACACCAGTCATGCTTTGACATATTTTGTTTCCTCAGGTTACAAAGTGATCACTTTCAAGAATCCTTACCTTGGTAACACTTGTGTGCCGTTCCAGCACTGGGCGTGCTCGTTAGACTGCGCCAAGGCTGTGGAAATCCCAGCGAGGCTCGAACAGATCTCTGCGGCAAGAGAGCTCGATCTGCAGTACGAGAAATACGTCAAGGAATGTATACGAAGGTTCGCCGCTTACCGCAGCCCTCGCAGCATGCTCTCTTGCGCTGCCAAATCATCAGATCATTGCGACAGCGGATTCAGAAAGTTTAGCCAACCTGACTGTGATGGTAGCAGCTTTCCCAGAAAACGCAGAAACAGGAGAACAGACAAACGATTCTCAGCCCGAGGTTCAGTCAGAAAAAAGTGTGGCTGCGTGATTTCTTGATACTTATCAGCTCGTTGTATTATAACTGAACCATCATTCACACAACATACACGTAATATCAGCTCTGAGAATATTTGAAAAACATCAGCCATGGAGTGCTTTTTGTGCACTCGATTGTCCTCACTGGTTCAAATGACACATGCAGCAGGAGCAGCTGCAACGTGAAGATAGCTGTACTCTGTGTTTGTGAAGGCAAAGATTTCTGTTTATTTGATGGCTTATATAAGTACAGTTTGCTGCAGGCACAGTTTGTCTCATGTCCTTGGATGAATCTCTGTCCACAAAGTTCTTGATAATTATTTATAATGAAAGTCCTGACTTATGTGTGTTTTTTTGTCTTTGTTGTTAGTAACACTTTCACACAAGCATCATTTTGTTTGATTCAGTAATGCTAACCAAACACTTGTATGTGTTTATCACTCAAGCTGTATGTGATGTAGTGAAAATCCAGCCCTTCACAAGTTATTGAGATCTAGAGTCACACATCCTGGAACTGAGTTTATGGAAAGATATGACAGACTGGTGATCTTCGGGAACTGAGAGTTAGACTTCTGTGTAGCTGATGCTGTGGTGAAGATCTTCAAGGACGGGCCTCAGATTGGATTCTGGGCCAAGAAGCATATTTCATAGTAAAGTTGACCCCCCTGTAGGATATATAGATCCCTAGGCTCGGCTGGGTGGCAGCACAGGTGAGGAATATTATTGAATGTTCTATACCCATAATTTATTTATCCAGCTAACAGCTTTACCCTTCTGGCCCGCATTTGCTGCAAGGAAGATTTTGCTTGAAGAGTTTGTAATTCACATTGAAAGTTTTAATGTATTTTGACATCTCATCAAAAGAGCATCATCATTTTCTAGTGCCACTCTTAACATCTTACCACAAGAACATCACCATTTTCTAGTGCTGCTCTTAACATCTCTCCACAAGAACATCATCATTTTCTAGTGCTGCTCTTAACATCTCTCCACAAGAACATCATTTTCTAGTGCTGCTCTTAACATCTCTCCACAAGAACATCACCATTTTCTAGTGCTGATCTTAACATCTCTCCACAAGAACATCACCATTTTCTAGTGCTGCTCTTAACATCTCTCCACAAGAACATCACCATTTTCTAGTGCTGCTCTTAACATCTCTCCACAAGAACATCACCATTTTCTAGTGCTGCTCTTAACATCTCTCCACAAGAACATCACCATTTTCTAGTGCTGCTCTTAACATCTCACCACAAGAACATCACCATTTTCTAGTGCTGCTCTTAACATCTCTCCACAAGAACATCACCATTTTCTAGTGCTGCTCTTAACATCTCTCCACAAGAACATCATCATTTTCTAGTGCTGCTCTTAACATCTCACCACAAGAACATCATCATTTTCTAGTGCTGCTCTTAACATCTCACCACAGGAACATCACCATTTTCTAGTGCTGCTCTTAACATCTCTCCACAAGAGCATCACCATTTTCTAGTGCTGCTCTTAACATCTCTCCACAAGAGCATCACCATTTTCTAGTGCTGCTCTTAACATCTCTCCACAAGAACATCATCATTTTCTAGTGCTGCTCTTAACATCTCCACAAGAACATCATCATTTTCTAGTGCTGCTCTTAACATCTCACCACAGGAACATCACCATTTTCTAGTGCTGCTCTTAACATCTCTCCACAAGAGCATCACCATTTTCTAGTGCTGCTCTTAACATCTCTCCACAAGAGCATCACCATTTTCTAGTGCCACTCTTAACTCTTCCCGTGCCATAGTCGCTATAGTGAGAATTTCCGGTTACTGAGTTGTGTGCCATAATCGTTATAGTGACAATTCATTTGTTTCAATAAAACCAACCGGTGTAACATTTAGATTGTACATATTTCGTTTGCGTTTCCGGTGACGCTTTTCAAAATGGTAGAAGAGTCCTTAGTTACGAGCGATGCTGAGCGAGAAAAAGGAAGAGAAACATCGAAATTTTTCCATTTTTGACGATGTAGATAGGGGTATGGACATGGCCTGTGACCACCCCACTGCTCTTGAATGTATCCTAAGTAGATTTAGACATATTAGACGACTGTAGAAATAGTTAGTATGTTATTTCAGACATTAATTTAGCGAGAATGCAACATAGAATCACAATACGAGATCGACAAGTAGATCTAGATATCTCAGATGGTAAGCAGTGCGTATCTAGATCTAGCCGATAGTGAGCTGGGCACAGTCATTGTCTAAAAACATCACATTACTTCTTTTTTCCTAAAACAACTCTGCATTTATGAAATTTTCATACGTTTAGTTATACTTTGATACATAATAAGTACACGGAAGTACATGTAAATACTGTTTTCCATTCCATTTTACAACTATACCCACTATACAGATCAGGACCTGCGCTTTTTGTGTGGCACGAACGGGAATGTCCGCATTTTTTTCTTGGGCACGGGAAGAGTTAACATCTCTCCACAAGAGCATCACCATTTTCTAGTGCCACTCTTAACATCTCACAACAAGAGCATCACTATTTTCTAGTGCCACTCTTAACATCTCACAACAAGAGCATCACTATTTTCTAGTGCCACTCTGAACATCTCTCCACAAGAGCATCACTATTTTCTAGTGCCACTCCTAACATCTCACAACAAGAGCATCACTATTTTCTAATGCCACTCTTAACACCTCACAACAAGAGCATCACTATTTTTTAGTGCCACTCTTAACATCTCACAACAAGAGCATCACTATTTTCTAGAACCACTCTTAACATATCACAATAAGAGCATCACTGTTTTCTAATGCCACTCTTAACATCTCACAACAAGAGCATCACTATTTTCTAATGCCACTCTTAACATCTCTCGACAAGAGCATCACTATTTTCTAATGCCACTCTTAACATCTCACAGCAAGAGCATCACTATTTTCTAATGCCACTCTGAACATCTCTCCACAAGAGCATCACTATTTTCTAGTGCCACTCCTAACATCTCACAACAAGAGCATCACTATTTTCTAATGCCACTCTTAACATCTCACAACAAGAGCATCACTATTTTTTAGTGCCACTCTTAACATCTCACAACAAGAGCATCACTATTTTCTAGAACCACTCTTAACATATCACAATAAGAGCATCACTGTTTTCTAATGCCACTCTTAACATCTCACAACAAGAGCATCACTATTTTCTAATGCCACTCTTAACATCTCTCGACAAGAGCATCACTATTTTCTAATGCCACTCTTAACATCTCACAGCAAGAGCATCACTATTTTCTAATGCCACTATTAACGTCTCTCGACAAGAGCATCATTATTTTCAAGTGCTACTTTGAACATGTCACCACAGGAGCATCACCATTTTTAAGTGCCACTTTTGACATCTCATGCCTATCATCACCTTCTAGAGCTAGTCTTGACATCTCAGTTCATGATAGTCATCATTTTCTAGTGCTACTCTTAACATCTCATCATAGTGAATGTCATTCTCTAGTGTTTCTCTGAACATCAGTGACACTGAACTGTCTGTACATCAAGGTCAAGGGGAAATTCTTACCATCTCAGTTCATGTGCTTATAATTTTGTGTGTGTGTGTGTTTGCCTACTACAAGTGGTTATCCTCATATATATATATATGTGTGTGTGTATTTATGCTTGTATCAGCACATATATTTATAAATTTGTATGAGCAACATACATATGGTTTTTTGTTCAGAAAGTATATGTTGGGTTGCTCTTTTTATGTAAGATTTAGACATATAAATTAAATATGTGCTTTATCAGACTTGCTTCTGTTTCTGTAACAGTCTGATGTTTTTTTTTTACTGGATAGGGTTGCTGGCCCTATGCCAAACCCTCCTTATTCGCCTTTTACGATCATGCGTGGTAGGGTACAGTGGTCCTATTCTTTGCTTCCCAAGCATGTGCCCAGTTCCCAGGTACCACACAACCTCGACTTTGCCGACCACATTTGTCTACTGTCAAGCAGCCACAAAGATATGCAAGATAAAATAAACAAGCTCACTCAGAATGCAAATGGCATAAGAGTAAAGATCAGTGTAGGAAAGACAAAGTTAATGAAGCAAAATATGAATAACAGAAATGTACTCAGAGTAGATAGCAAGTTAGTGGAGGAGGTCAACAAATTTGTATATCTTGGCAGTAGAGTAGAAAAAAATGGAGACAGCACAGCGGACATCAACAGCAGACTTACAAGAGCAAAACCAGGCTTTTGCAATACTGCAGACTATATGGAAATAAAAAAAACTAAGAGTGAAGACAAAAATCAGTATATTTAATGTTCTAAGTGTACTACTCTATGGAAGTGAATGCTGGAAAATCACCAAAACCATAGAAAACAAGCTGAATTCTTTCCAGACTAAATGTTTACAAAGAATTAGAAGAATATTTTGGCCAAACACCATAAGAAATAACATCTTGTTGGCAGAAATGCAGATGAAGCCACTGACAGCAATTATTGAGGAAAGACGCTGGCGATGGTTGGGACATGTGCTTCGAATGACTGACAACTCACTACCAAAAATAGCACTAAGATGGACACCACAGGGGAACAGAAGTAAGGGTAGACCAAAGGAGACATGGAGAAGAACAGAGAGGAAGTTGAGCAATAGAGGGCTCACCTGGGCAAGAGCAGAAAAAAAAGGAAAAGGACAGGCGTTTGTAGAAAACCTTTGTGGAAGCCCCATGTGCCCTGGGCACTTAAGGTTCATAGAGAGATAACAGACTTATAAGTACATGTCTTGGTAGTGAATATAAAGTATGTCATTGATAAAGCCTTGCTTGAGGATTTGTCAGACAGCAAGTAAGGAATCAGATTTCCTAGCATGAACTTTTCACTAGATTTTTACCGTCAGTTAGTTAGTCAGCTGCATGTCCCTTGCAGAACTTTGACTCCATAGCAGCTCTCCTGTAGGCCTCTTGGTTGTAAGCAAGATGCCCTGCTGCTAATGCATCCATTTGCAGATTATCAACGATGTCTAATATCCATCTTTGCCTTGGTCTTCCTCTCTTTCTTTTTCCTATTTCTTTTACCACGTACAGGATCTGTAATTGAACTGTGTCCAAGCCACAGGGACTTGCCTGTTTGGCAGTACTTATTTACAGAAACAGAAAATTTAAAAATTGTGATATGTGGGTGAATAACAAGCATAAAAGTATCAACAGTCTTTCTTTATATGTGACAAACAAAATGACAGACATATATAATCTCACCAGACCATTTTTTTCTTTTACATACAACAGACCCATTGGGAAACCTGTAAGAAAATCTCGGAAGGCTGTCATTTATGTAGATTTTTTGGTCATACTTTTCCACATGTCCAACGCAAAGTCAAAGACTGTCCGTGCATGCCCTCCACCACTTGGCCATAGATGAACAAAGCTGATTTCTTCCCTTAGATCCAGTTTTAAGATTACAGCTGTAGAGAGATAAGTGCTGCTAGGTAAATGGAGATGTTTGGATTATATCAAACTATCAAATATGAGACACAATGTTGATTCTTATGCTGAGTTCAGAAAAGGTCATTTCTGTCAAGTGTGTGGACACTTTGACATTGAGAATGAGGTTTATAGAATCTGTTGTGTTTTAAAAATGTTCCACATATGTGTAGGGTCTCAGAAACTGAGAATTGCTGAGAAAAATACTTGGATACAAGTTTTTTTTTATGTTGGAAACTACATTATAATTTGGTGAATGTTTATAAATGCAGGAACTTTGCAGCCTGTATTAATATTGTCCTTTTTCTGTGCAGTCTTTCTTGATGTTGTCCTTTTTACGTACAACCTATCATAATGCTTCCTTCATATTCTGATCAGCCTGTTTTATTTCTGTCCATCTTATTCTGTGCAGTCTGTCTTGTTGCTGTTCACACTATTCTGTGTTGTCTGTCTTATTTCTGTTCATCTTATTCTACACAGCCTGTCTTGTTGCTATTCACTCTATTCTGTACAGCCCATCATTATCTGTGCTTGTTTTCAACTGTTACAGAGAACTATGAATAGAGAACCAGGAATCCAACCCTCCAACTTCATATGTCTTTCAGATCATGTAATTCATCACAGAAGTATTACAAATGTCATGTACATAACAGAGCATTGCAAGTCAGTGTACAGAGCAGATTATTACATGTCAGTGTACAGAACAGAGTATTTTCAAGTCAATGTACAGAACAGAGTATTTTCAAGTCAGTGTACAGAGCAGAGTATTACAAGTTAGTGTACAGAACTAAAGTGCACATAATTTGACTGTGGTGAACAAAAAAGGTGAAATGTAGAAATGTTTGTATTTAATGTGAGGTTGGTTTAGATAGAAGGTTTTGATGTTTTGAGTGTTGAATTTATTGTAGTCTGAGATCTGAGATTGTGGAAGAGGTTAAGTGTTTTACTGTAGCCATATTGTTTGTTTTGTTTTGTTTTTGTTTTTGTGACAGATGTCGTCATGCCAGGAATATTCTCATATAAAAAGTGTGTTTTTGACAGTTTTTTAGCAAATCAAGTTTTTTTTCCCATGTTATTTTCAAGTCCCAGCTGGCACATGTATCAAGGTAGGCGTAATTTTTTTCTTTGTGTTACAGGTTTGAAATATAAACTACCATTCATCAGTTCTATATACAGCAGTAGACTGAGGCAGTTATTTCTGCTTATGTTGAACACAACGAGAGAGTACCCTTTTATGTGTGTTAATTATAGAGTTCTTTGGGTTTTTTTTTTTTTTTGTAAGAAATATACATTAAATGAGATCTTAACATTATTGTACTGCCTTGCTCTATAACCACCATTTAATGAGATCTTAACATTCTTGTCTTGCCTTCCTCTATAACCATACTTCCCCCAACAGCCACCTGTCCAGTTTTCATGCATGAAATAAACTATTCTTTCATTTAAGCTTGTGTATTTTTTTTTTTTTCAAAGTATGACATGCAACCCTTGTTTCATGTTTATAAAATTTGTCTCAATCAGAACATGGCATATCGAGGTCATTCATTTATTTATTACTTCACAGGCCAGTGAAAACATGCATTACTCAAAAACAATAAAGCCATGATTTCATTTGAAAGATTTAATCCAGGATTCATAAAGAATGTTTTGGTATGTCTTAGATAACATACACTTTGCAAGAAGATAAAAACATTTTTCATAGAGACTAAAAATGTATGAAAAACCATATTTCTGTGCACATATAAATAGCATACATACTCTTCCAACTTAGGCATATGATAAGTCACTTATCATGTATGTTAGTGAGTTACTTAGACACAGAGAGTTGGAACAGAGCATAAACAATGAAATCCCTACAACAGATATTGTGAGATCTTTGACCCTATCAGCAGTCAGGTTAGATAACTTTATTACAGCAGTTGTTCCCCCTTTGAACATCTAATAATGTTGATACAAATAATTGTGTGGAACAGCTTCTTGTTTGAGAAGCTCACAGTGCCTGCTTTCTTTGTCACCTTGACCGGACAGTTCTTTAGTGCAGGTGAGATCTTGTTTCCCAGGATTGAAGGTAAGTGACTTGATCAGAAAGTCTTTCTCCACTCTGATGTGGTCCTGTCATTCCTGCTGCAGTAACCATGACATCTTTCTGTGACATCCGCTGTAGGAACCATGACATCTTTCTGTGACATCTGCTGTAGGAATCATGACATCTTTCTGTGACATCTGCAGTAACCATGACATCTTTCTGTGACATCCACTGTAGGAACCATGACATCTTTCTGTGACATCTGCTGTAGGAATCATGACATCTTTCTGTGACATCTGCTTTAGGAATCATGACATCTTTATATGACAACTGCTATAGGAACCTTGACATTTTTCTGTAACATCTGCTGCAGTAACCATGACATCTTTCTGTGACATCTGCTGTAGGAACCATGACATCTTTCTGTGACATCTGCTGCAGTAACCATGACATCTTTCTGTAACATCTGCTGCAGTAACCATGACATCTTTCTGTGACATCCTCTGTAGGAACCATGACATCTTTCTGTGACATCTGCTGTAGGAACCATGACATCTTTATGTGACAGCTGCTATAGGAACCATGACATTTTTCTGTGACAGATGTGACAACTGCTACAGGAACCAGATAAACTCAGACCTGTACCTAGAATGACAGAGTATAAGAGTAAGAATTTTGTTGACTAAATACTGAACAAACAAAAAAAACATTAAGACAAGCGTCTAATTAGTTAGTGTATAAATGTATAAAGCTAAGTATATAACTATACACAAAGCCACAGCAATAAAATTGTAGTAACAAAAAGGTAAAACTATTTTTAAAAAAGTAGAAACAGCTTTATTAATTAACAAGCACATAAATTGGTGGCCAGAAGTTTAAGGTCACCTAGTAAATAATTGATATTTCCATACTATTACAGAGTATTGCACTGTCTGCTATTTTTATGCACATTAATTTCAATCACTGCAGTCCACTGCATCATCTTTAAACTGTGAAAACACAGACTGTTGTATTCAATGACATTTGGTTGTTTCAACGGGATTATCTATGGATTTTTTTGTTTGCAAGAAAATGGGCAAAAAACTGACACTTTGTGCCATTCAAAGAGCTCACATAGTAACATTGCATGCAAAATGGTACACAGAACGTGATATTTCTGTTCTAACTGGCTATAGCAAGATGGCAGTCCACAATGAGATCACCAGGCACCAGCTGGATGGTACTTTTTCAAACCGAAAGAGAAGTGGACATCCCAGAAAAAACGTCCCCTAGAGACAATCCATCGTTTCACACTCTCCAACAGCTTCATATAAGAAGATCCTATCTGCTTTGATGTCTAGAGGAATTTGATGTACTGCATCTCGCAGGTTAGTGGATGAGTTTGGGCTGAAATCACACAAACCTGCCCGAAAACCAAGATTGATGCGAAAATGAAAAGGAAGCTCCTGGAATGTGCTTTAAAGTGAGAACATTAGACTGAAGAGTAGTCGGGAAATGTTACGCTTTCTGATGAATCAATGTTTCAGCAGTTTGTAGTACATCAACATCATGTAAGAAAGCCTCAAGGAAATACATATGATGAAAAATCCACCAGACAGACAATGAAACATCCACCAGACAGACAATGAAACATCCACCAAGCCAGATGATGTGGGGTGCAGGATCAAAGTCTGGAGCTGCTGGTTTATATTTCCTGGACCCTGGAAAGATGACGAATGGTCAAAAGTACTTGGAGTAACTGGAGATGCACATGGACATACATTCTTAAATGATATTCATGCATGCTGGTGCCCCATGCCACAGAGCGAAAATCACACAGGAGTACCTTCAGAAGGTCAAGGTCAAAATGCTGAAATAGCCCAGACTTAAACACTATTGAACATTTGTGAGCCCACATGAAAATTAAGGTTGCAGACGAACAACCATCCTGTGCCAAGATGCTTATTGAAGCTATTAAAAACGTCTGGATCCACAGCATCTCAGAAGATTATTGTCAAGAGTTCATCTTCAGCATGCCTGGAAACAACCAAGCGGTGATGAAGACAAAAGGTAGACACACGAAGTTAATGAAAGAAATTCTGCAAGACAAATGATATTAAACAAATCTGACTTAAAAGTGAGTACTGTATTGTTTTTATTTCTGTATAGCGTTTAGGTCAGTTTTGTTGACAAATGTTTAGTGGTTTTAAACTTTTGGCCACCCCATAGTTGTGACATTTCGGTTTGCACCTTAATCATACAAAATATACAGGGCAAAGAAATAGGGAAAGAAGAATGAATACCAAACAACAAATAGGAATAAAAAAAAAGATAGAATAAATAGAGCACTTAGCTGTGACTTGTAAGAAGCTGTGTCCAGGAGTGCATGTGGCTGAGTGTTGAGAATGTTTAAATGGAGACTTGCAATGTGTGGTAGGTTGGTAGTAACGAGGGGTGGGGACTATTGAAAGGAGAGAGAGTGATATCATGGTAATATGGTAATCTAGCCAAGAGAAGGGCAGGTGGAATAGGTGAATGTTGTTGGGGTAGAGGGTTTGTAATCTAATGCAGTGAGGAGGATCTGAAATATGCATAGCAGGAGATGAAGGAGTTGAACTTAGTACAGAGGGAATATGACTTTGGTGAAGGGGAACATTAAGTGTAGCTTTAATTTTGAGTTCAAGTCATGTGGTTCCGGCATCCTATATTCCTGAATGCAGCGGTTCTCAAGCATTAGATGGGTTCTGTCATCAGAGTGACATTGTTTGATGGCTGTTACCAGAAACTCAGAATTGCCTCTGTTTGGGCCATTGAAATGATTTGGGACCAGCATAGAAGCATGGTGGGTGATATCATGCAGATGTTTCTGCATGCGGTCCCCTAATCTGAGACCAGTTTCACCTATGGAAGTTATCCTTATATGGGGGGGGGGGGGAGGAAGGGAGGATGATATAATCACCCACTTTGGGAAACACTGTCCGACATCTTGTGCATCTGTTGTTGAATGAAACAAAACTAGCTAAACTGTGAAGGTTAACACTCATCCTTCCATGAACTATTTAAATGAATTTAACAAATATTTACAATAAAATAACTATAATCATATGGTTTTGTTCTGTAGTTGGGAATCCATAATATTCTATCTTATATCCTTCCCGTGCCATTAAATGTCACATAGGGCCATCAGGTAGTGTGCCAATTTTCCCTGTCTTCGGCGAGTCTTTCAACCTCATCAAAGGATTTTATGTCTGTTAATTTGGCCTTTCTTAACAATGTCCTCTTTAGAGTTTCACGTGGTCTGCCTCTTTTTCTTCGGCCTGTTGTGTTCAACTTGATAGCTTGTTTTGGGATTCTCTGATCATTTCTTCTCATCAAGTGACCAACATATGTCCATCTCCTTTTCCTGATCACCCATGAGACTGGTTGTTGTGATTTAAAAAAATGCTCTTGAGTATTGTTTGTTAGGTTAAGAGTTAGAAAACAATTTAATTTCTCAAGTCACTCCAATAAATGAAAATATTGTGTCCATGCTCACAAACATCCTCACCCATATGCTAGACATAAAGTACATGGTATGTTATATACAGGGTGTAAAAACAGGGCAGGAGAACATGGAAAATACAACAAAGAACACTTTGATGTGAAACAAATAAAAGCCACATGAGAACTGCTTTAAGATTGGCTGCCAGCAAGTCACATCAGGATCAACAACTAGTAAGCCACAGTAGGATCAACAACTAGTAAGTCACAGTAGGATCAACAACTAGTAAGTCACAGTAGGATCAACAACTAGTAAGTCACAGTAGGATCAACAACTAGTAAGCCACAGTAGGATCAACAACTAGTAAGCCACAGTAGGATCAACAACTAGTAAGTCACAGTAGGATCAGCTACTAGTAAGCCACTAGGATGAGCAGCTAGTAAGCCACAGTAGGATGAGCAACTAGTAAGCCACAGTAGGATCAACAACTAGTAAGCCACAGTAGGATCAACAACTAGTAAGCCACAGTAGGATCAGGAACTAGTAAGCCACAGTAGGATGAGCAACTAGTAAGCCACAGTAGGATCAGGAACTAGTAAGCCACAGTAGGATGAGCAACTAGTAAGCCACAGTAGGATGAGCAACTAGTAAGCCACAGTAGGATCAACAACTAGTAAGTCACAGTAGGATCAGCTACTAGTAAGCCACAGTAGGATGAGCAGCTAGTAAGCCACAGTAGGATGAGCAACTAGTAAGCCACAGTAGGATGAGCAACTAGTAAGCCACAGTAGGATGAGCAACTAGTAAGCCACAGTAGGATCAGGAACTAGTAAGCCACAGTAGGATCAACAACTAGTAAGCCACAGTAGGATCAGGAACTAGTAAGCCACAGTAGGATCAGGAACTAGTAAGCCACAGTAGGATGAGCAACTAGTAAGCCACAGTAGGATCAGGAACTAGTAAGCCACAGTAGGATCAACAACTAGTAAGCCACAATAGGATCAACAACTAGTAAGCCACAGTAGGATGAGCAACTAGTAAGCCACAGTAGGATCAGCAACTAGTAAGCCACAGTAGGATCAACAACTAGTAAGCCACAGTAGGATGAGCAACTAGTAAGCCACAGTAGGATGAGCAACTAGTAAGCCACAGTAGGATCAGCAACTAGTAAGCCACAGTAGGATCAGGAACTAGTAAGCTATAGTAAAAGTAAGCCAAAGTAAGAAGAGCATCCAGCAAGCTGTAGCAGAAGAAACAACCGGCAAGCTGTAGCAGAAGAAACAACCGGCAAGCTGTAGCAGAAGAAACAACCGGCAAGCTGTAGCAGAAGAAACAACTGGCAAGCTGTAGCAGAAGAAACAACCGGCAAGCTGCAGCAGAAGAAACAACCGGCAAGCTGCAGCAGAAGAAACAACCGGCAAGCTGTAGCAGAAGAAACAACTGGCAAGCTGTAATAGAAGATAGAAGAAACAACCGGCAAGCTGTAGTAGAAGAAACAACCGGCAAGCTGTAGCAGAAGAAACAACCGGCAAGCTGTAGCAGAAGAAACAACCGGCAAGCTGTAAATAGAAGAAACAACCGGCAAGCTGTAGCAGAAGAGACAACCGGCAAGCTGCAGCAGAAGAAACAACCGGCAAGCTGCAGCAGAAGAAACAACCGGCAAGCTGTAGCAGAAGAAACAACTGGCAAGCTGTAATAGAAGAAACAACCGGCAAGCTGTAGCAGAAACAACCGGCAAGCTGTAGCAGAAGAAACAACCGGCAAGCTGTAGCAGAAGAAACAACCGGCAAGCTGTAAATAGAAGAAACAACCGGCAAGCTGTAGCAGAAGAAACAACCGGCAAGCTGTAGCAGAAGAAACAACCGGCAAGCTGCAGCAGAAGAAACAACCGGCAAGCTGTAGTAGAAGAAACAACTGGCAAGCTGCAGTAAGAGGAACAACTGGCAAACTTCAGTAACAGGAACAACCAGCAAGCTGCAGAATGAGGAGCATCTAGTAAACCACAATATAGCTACCAAACTACTCAATCATGAATCATCTTTCACTATGTAAGCAGAATCATATATGAAATGACCTAACAAAGGATACCAGATTAGACACTCAAAAAGTGAAAGAAAGCAAATCCTCCATATCAGGTAAAATAACATGATAACAATATGAATGAAAAACTAAAGAGAAAATGAGTAGAAGGGCAACATGCACAGATATAAACTTCAATATGCATCATGTGTTGATATAAATTTATCACAATATTATCAGATCTTTTGTAGCAAAGTTCCATACTTTAAAAAGAAATGAGCCATTCTATGAAAACAAAATATTCACTAAGGCTTGTGCAAGTTTGTGTCCTTTCAAACATACAAACTTTCAAGCATACAAACTATCTTTTCAAAACTGTTACTTTTCCATGTATTTCCATGTCTGTGTATCTAACATACAAACATAATTATGGTATGTTGATCATATACATGTAAATGACAGACAATGGGCCTTATGTACACCATGCAAACAGCCTGTCAAAGGAGGACATATACATGCAGTTTTTGAAGCGCAAAGTTAGAATATCACATTAGGTACTGAACATTCACATAACTCAGTACCTGAAGTAATACTCAAACCCTGGACCCTCATGTGCTCATGCTAAATCAAAGATGTATGACACAAAGGCACCAGGTACAAACCCAACATACAGGACCGAGTATGTTCAAAGATGCAAATAAATGAAATATGAAGACATCCTGGAAGGACTGTACTGCCAGGCGTCTCAAGCTGAACATGCCAAGAGTCACTGACATGGAAAGTGCAAAGATAAAATCCTGCATCAGACACAGAATGATCCAGAATACAGAATTCCAGGAAAAGCACACAGGAAATATAGCTCAGAATTCCAGGAAAAGCACACAGGAGATATAGCTCAGAATTCTAGGGCACATCACTCTAGAGCCAGAAATGATTACTGCTGTTGAATAAATTTTCATGTAAATTAACTGGAGTATGTGTTTTTTTGTGCTTTTTATAACAATAATAAACAAGCATGCATACTTAACATATAAACTCTGATATCTTCCATGTCATGAATACAATGTCTGATTTTTTTCTCATACACCAACATAAATTCTGGTATTTTCCATGTAGATATATGTCAGCAGTCATGTCTATCCATTTTGTGCTGACCATCACTCATTCATTCATTTGCATGTCCCTTGCAGAACTTTGCCTCCCAAACAGCTCTCCCGTAGGCCTCTCAGTTGTGAGCAAGATGTCCTGCCGCTGCTGCATCCATTTGCAGATCGTCAACGATGTCTTGCAGCCATCTTCGTTTTGGTCTTCCTCTCTTTCTTTTTCCCATTATGCAGACCATGGTATTTCTAAATCAGATCTGACATTGATTTTTTCTTGTGCCATTAAATCAGCCTTACTAGATGATTTTATATCTGTATATATGTATATATATAATTCTGTAATTTTCCAAGAAAGTCCGAATATTTCCAAATGCACATACACTTTATAACATACACTTTACACTTTATAACATACACTTTGCACTTTATAACATACACTTTGCACTTTATAACATACACTTTACACTTTATAACAATACGACAGATGTGAATCAGCCTGTGTGTCATTCCCCCTACATAAGTTTTAGCCTCTGTTTTTTCCTCTGAAACATTAACGATTAGAGTTATGTTTTTGTTTATAATCTTTGTACATGACCTAAGACAGATATTTTACAAAATTTCTTGGAAACCTGGCTTTCCAGTTAATGCTTTATCACTGATTTTGTTTTCTGCTGAAATTTAAAAAAAAAACCTGGTACTGCAAATGAAACAAATCTGAATCTTACCCACAGGAAGGCAGAGAAGCAGGAAGACATCTTTGAAACAATAACCTTTCTGATACACTGTGAAATCCAGTAAATGTCATTAATAAATAATGAAACCTGCAACTGAGATAGCAGCATTAATACCACACACAATTCTCAGAGGAGAATCAATGTCTGAATTTTTTAAAAGGGATGCCAGATGGCTGAGGTGATAGTTTATTTTACATTCTTGGCTAGTGGTCATAGTTTATTTTACATTCTTGGCTAGTGATCATAGTTTATTTTACATTCTTGACTAGTGGTCATAGTTTATTTTACACTCTTGGCTAGTGATCATAGTTTATTTTACATTCTTGGCTAGTGATCATAGTTTATTTTACATTCTTGGCTAGTGATCATAGTTTATTTTACATTCTTGGCTAGTGATCATAGTTTATTTTACATTCTTGGCTAGTGGTCATAGTTTATTTTACATTCTTGGCTAGTGATCATAGTTTATTTTACATTCTTGGCTAGTGATCATAGTTTATTTTACATTCTTGGCTAGTGATCATAGTTTATTTAGTTTATTTTACATTCTTGGCTAGTGGTCATAGTTTATTTTACATTCTTGGCTAGTGGTCATAGTTTATTTTACATTCTTGGCTAGTGATCATAGTTTATTTTACATTCTTGGCTAGTGATCATAGTTTATTTTACATTCTTGGCTAGTGATCATAGTTTATTTTACATTCTTGGCTAGTGGTCATAGTTTATTTTACACTCTTGGCTAGTGGGCATTCATCCTATTAGACTCCACAGTTGAGTGAAGGTCATTCTCTTACTGTTTGTCTTTCACTTTCCCGCTGTGCTTTATTTATTTATTTTTTTTGTTAGGTTAACCGTAGCAAACAATTTTCTATCACTTCACTGATTTTTAAAAAAAATATTTTTCAGTGGGTTATACATTTTTCATGACACTCTCAACAGGTTTTCATGAAAAATTCATGATCTGGAACAGGAAAAGGAAAAGAGAAAGAAAATATTCACTTCACTTAGAGCACCTTCCAGTTCAGATGTCAGAAGTTTTATAAAGAACTGAAGGAGAAAATAACATAAACAAAAAAAAAAACAAACAAACAAAAGAAGAGCCAACCCAGACAAGAAAGCTTAGGGAATGACAGGAATGCAATCTTGTACAAAAATAACAACATAAAGATGTTATTATGTAAATACTGATAATAATGTTTTTGTTTGTATATATCTGTGACATAAATTTTAATGAAACAGTGTAACAAATTGGACAATTTTCACATCATGCGCCTGATGAAAGGTCATTGACATACTAATGATATTTATAGCTAGATTTCATGCACAACACAGAATGCTCTGTGCTGACAATTACATATGCAATCAGGAACAAACAAGAGCTTATGCAGAGAGTGGACTTACAAATCTGGACAGATATCTACTCAAACATCATGGCAGGGAAAGTATAACTGCACCAATCAGTTTCTTTGACAGAAATTAATATGGACATTTACCTGTTTAATAAGATTATCTGACAATGTTATAAAAATGCACAAAGAATTTTCATAACATAAATGTGAGTTTCCATTGTTTTAAAAAATGATAAGGACTGAAATCACATTTATAGAAGTTTCTGAAACTGACCATTTTTTTAAAAATTGTATTTTATTTAGGTTTAAAGTTTTTTATGTACATAAATTCCGCATAATTATTTAAAACAATATTTCTTATCCTTCATAATGACAAGGTTCAGTAAATTGTTGGTAAAAAGACAGGAACTAATGTAGCTAGGAGCAGAAACTGTATTGAAGATTAACTTATTTATAAAGTAAATGCTACCACCACTGATGCTATGACAATATTTAGTAAGCACATATGCACATGCACAATCTTACGGTAGTGGAATTATGTGAATATTTTTATGTGAATTAGACTAGGAATAAGTCTGAAATGTAACAGTGTGGCGAATATATGCCATGAATGAGTGAAGTGAATAAATAAAATGACTAAAAGAAATGAATATATGGATGTGTGTGCTGCAAGTGAAAGAAGCAAATATAACTTGGTGAAGTAAATGGAGAAAATGAATGTAGAAAGTGAGTTAACTGAACTGAGAAAGTGAGTGTAAAAAGTAAATGTACAGACTGTGATGTGAATGTAGGAATGAATGTAGAGACTTCAATGTGAATGAAGGAAATGAATGTAGACACATTAATTTCAATGGAGGAAGTGAATGTAGAGATATCAGTGTGAATGGAGGAAGTGAATGTAGGGATGTGATTGTTAATGTGCCTCTAAGGCATGACAGGATTACCTTTACTTTTTTTTTTACCTTTGTTAATAGGACAGTGATATGAGTTGAGAAAGTGAATGTAAAGACAGTAACATGACTAGAAGAAGTGAATATTGAGAGTGAATGAAGTGGAAAAAGAAGAAAATGAATTCAGTCACTTGATGGAAAGAATGGATGAATAAAGAGAGATGAATGAATGACTGAATGAGACAGAAGAGCCAAAGCAAGGGATTGAATGGTCTATAGGAAGCCAACAATTGCAAGTACATAGATACGGGTTGTGGGGGGTGTGGGGGGGAGGTGTCTGGATAGGTCAGGTGGTTGTGGTTGGTTCAGCCAGATAAGTGAGCTGCAAGTAAGTCAGTAAGCTACAACAGCCATGCAGCATGTGAACGGGGGTATTTGTGTAATCCCAGCTGGCAACTTGAGAATCCCCCAACATCACTCAGATTTACCAGCTGAGATTACTCAAACGCCGACACCAAAGTACAAGCCACACCCAGGCAGGCAGGTAATAATGCATAACAAAAATGTATTAAGTACTACAGGTGATGAGCAACAGACAGGTAATAAGTTCTATCAATAAAACATCTAAATAAGTAAAACCTAAAGGGAAGAGGCAGATAAAATTGTTAATTCATACAATGAACAGCTACTGGGCACCCTATGGTGAACAACTACTGGGCACCCTATGGTGAACAACTACTGGGCACCCTATGGTGAACAGCTACTGGGCACACTACAGTAAACAGCTAGAAGACACACTATAATGAACAGTTAGTGGACACAATGAACAGCTACTGGGCACCCTATGGTGAACAGCTAGGGGGCACACTACAATAAACAGCTAGTGGGCACCCTATGGTGAACAGCTAGGGGGCACACTACAATAAACAGCTAGTGGGCACCCTACAATGAACAGCTAGTGGGCACCCTACAATGAACAGCTAGTGGGCACCCTACAATAAACAGCTAGGGGGCACCCTACAATAAACAGCTAGTGGGCACCCTACAATAAACAGCTAGTGGGCACCCTACAATAAACAGCTAGTGGGCACCCTACAATGAACAGCTAGTGGGCACCCTACAATAAACAGCTAGGGGGCACCCTACAATAAACAGCTAGTGGGCACCCTACAATGAACAGCTAGGGGGCACACTACAATAAACAGCTAGTGGGCACCCTACAATGAACAGCTAGTGGGCACCCTATGGTGAACAGCTAGGGGGCACACTACAATAAACAG
Organism: Achatina immaculata; assembly: GCA_009760885.1. Lineage (NCBI taxonomy): Eukaryota > Metazoa > Mollusca > Gastropoda > Stylommatophora > Achatinidae > Lissachatina > Lissachatina immaculata. The sequence goes on from CM019718.1 coordinate 41,415,839, forward strand.
CTAGTGGGCACCCTACAATGAACAGCTAGTGGGCACCCTATGGTAAACAGCTAGGGGGCACACTACAATAAACAGCTAGAAGACACACTATAATGAACAGTTAGTGGACACAATGAACAGCTAGTGGGCACCCTACAACGAACAGGTCATGGATACCATGATCAATGTTGGCATCTGCACCTCTATATGCTCTTACATCTTTCAGAGATGTTCTGAATTGCTTCTTAATACATAAATGGTTTATCTGGTTTCTAGTTCTATCGTCTGCGGATATCCATGTTGTTTTATGTATCTCTTTGCGTGGAAATATTGTTCCTCCAATGACCATGCCCTTTGTTAGATATAGTTCAATTAATCTCTCTCCATTCTGATTTACCATATCTATTCCTTCTTTCCCCCATTACTTTTTTGACATTAGTGTTATTTTTTCCTACCTTAGCATTGAATCTCCCATTACAATTAGGATATCATGTTTAGGGACTTTGTTGAGTTGTTGTAGCTGGTGATAGAAATTGTCTTTTATTTTATCATCTGCATCGTTCATGAGTGCATAGCATTGTATGACTGTCATTCTTCCATTTCTTAGTTTGTATCATGCTCTTATTATACGACTGTTCACTGGTTCCCATTCTATAAGGCTCTTTGCTGCTACATATGACATAATTATACCCACTCCTTCTTGATATTTCCCATCATCATGTATTATTAACATATGGTTTTCCGCTGTTCTTTCCCTGCTTCTGCCCATTGCACTTCACTGATGCCCAGTACATCTAGATGGTATCTATCCATTTCTCAGATTACTTGAGCAGTTTTTGATGGTGCTATCATTTGTTCTTACATTCCAGAATCCAATCTTTATCCCATATATAGGTCACCAAAAATCATTTCAGTCAAAATAAAAAAGAATTTAAACAAGACCATTAAAATAAACAATATCTGTGGAAAAGCAAATGAATTTGCTAGAAATGTAAATGATTCATGCAGAAATTTATACTGTTGTAAACTGTTGTCAGCCTAGACGCTGTTAATCTTATCATCTTAATCCAGGAATCTGTGAGGTCATTGAAAAAAAAAAAAAGAATACAAAATGAAAGTACACTATATCTCTTAAAGTTCATAAGTACATATAACTTACAAACACCCACAGACTTTTGAAATAATTTTTTAAAACCCACAAAAGATGGCAAGATGCTTTGCTGAAGCTTTTGTCTACACATCCTCCTACAAGTATATACACACACACACACATTTTACAAAAATATTACATGACCATCAGTGGCAACCAAAACTTTTCAATAATTTACCATTTTAAAAAAGCACAAATTTATGATTGGAATATTACTTTCCTGTTCATGATTTGTGTTCATTGTTCCTTCTATAACTTTCATCTTTTTCTTTCTTTCTTTCTTTTTTTTCTGTCCGAGAATTTCTCTTGATATTCACTTCCAATTTAAAAAAAAAATTTTCAAGTTACATGCCAAAAGTATAATACTTAGCATTCAGTATACATTTTCTAAGTTCTGTCCCTTTGACCAGTGCCTGCAAGATTTTCATTCACACTGCATCACTCAACAACAGAACATAGAAAGCAGATGCAAGCACACACATGTAAGCAAGAACAGAACATAGAAAGCAGATGCAAGCACACACATAAACACAGAACATAGAAAGCAGATGCAGGCACACACATATAAGCAACAACAGAACAACCAAAAACGATTTCAAATGAAGTAAACAATGCTACACATGAAGAGCCAAAAGAAAACCAGATTTTAAGATTAATTAGAAGTTACTGGAGACTTTCTGGATCTAATATTACATATTTTCAAAGCATTGAACCTGAAGTTCTACAAAAGTGGGATGATCAAATTAGTTTCATTTCTTTCCTCAAATTTTGCTGAAGTGAGGTCATAGCTCTGTTCATAAACAATTGTGAGATATAGCTCTGCTGAGTAAACAAAGTAAGATGCCTGGGTTATAAATTAAGTCAGAAATGACAAACACAATGTTCTATTTTGTTTGTAATAATGCAGGAAATGATTAAGATCTCAAGACTATAATGTTACTTCATGATTTCAAGGTTATAGTGTTGCTATTTTATCATGATTTCAAGGTTATAGTGTTGCTATTTTATCATGATTTCAAGGTTATAGTGTTGCTATTTTATCATGATTTCAAGGTTATAGTGTCACTATTTTATCGTGATTTCAAGGCTCCAGTGTCGCTATTTCATCGTGATTTCAAGGTTACAGTGTTACTATTTCATCATGATTTCAAGGTTACAGTGTTACTATTTAATTATGATTCAAGGCTTTAATATAATTTTTTTTTTATCTCTGAGTAACACACGCTCTGTTCTACCTATGTTCTGGCAATACTCAGGATTATTTATGCCTTAGATGAAGTTTTATCCTCATATTCAAGGTTGAAGGCTGAAACATGATGATGATGATTAAAACTTGAAACTTCTCATGTAACCCATCTATTAAAAGTTTTGTTTTAATGTTCTACATTTTTGTTTAAAATCCCCAACAAATCATGTTTTATAAGTCACACGGTCAAATTCACTTAGTATTGCAGGTCCTGCTTTTGTCTGAATATTGTGGCTTACTAAACAATGCACTGGCCATCATGGGGACCACAACAACGTGACAAAGAGAGAAGAACATCCAGTGAAGAACTGAATTAAAGCAATAAACTTTACCAAAAAAAAAATGATGCTTCTTAAGTAAAGCATTAGTCACAGCCAAGGAAAAGACCTGAGAATGCTAGTTTGGTTGCTGCCATGACAACACGATTATGAAATACCAATTGGCCTCCTGAGATTCAAACAAACTCAGGATTACCAGCTGATATTACACCCTCGCAGCCATTTCCAACTTCAGCGAAAGAGTTCTTCCTCTAGGACAGTTTTCTAAATTTCTCTTGTGGATAAGTTACTGTACAGATCTAGAGTCTGCCATTTCATACTTCAGGTGTAGCTATGTTTGAAATCATGAAACAAAATAAGTCTTGAATATAAACTTTATGATTTCTACACATGGTAGAAAACTTTGCCAATATTGACCCATTTCATTTCTCCTGATCCACCTTTTATCCATAGCCTCATTCACATACATACAGTAAGAAAAAGAAAAGAAAATCATCATCACCATCACATGCCATGTTCAGTAAAAAGGTTGACAATAAGGAATCTCTAGTTTCCTTGCTCCCCCGTTTTGATGATGCACTCAGCCAGGCTATACCCTGTCCATTCTCATGTTATCTTCCCATTCACATCTCTTCTGTCTACCTCTCGTATGTTATCTTCCCATCTACATCTCTGTCTACCTCTCACTCTTTTCCCTTCTACCTTTCCTTCTAGTATGGCCTTCAGCATATTATTTTTTCTTTTGATGTGGCCAAAGTTTTCTTGATCCTTGTATTCTTTACTTCCTAAAGAAGCTCATGCTGCATATGCAGTTGTTTTAATACTTGCACATTTGTTCTTTTGATTTTCCAAGATACATGACCTATTTTCATGTAAATCCACATTTCTTCTGATTTATCATTCTCTCCAACTTTTTACTTACAGTCCAGGATTCTGGTTCATACACTAGTACAGAATAAACATAACATTTTATAAATCTCATTTTTGATTTTATGGACAGATTCATGAAAAAACAGCATTGCCTTAAAGTGTGTCTTGCCATTCTTTTTATCTCTATCTCTCATCTCCCATCCTCGGTTAGTATATGCCCTAGGTAGCTGTAGTTTGTCACTTGTTCCAGTTTCTTGTTGTTTATGATTATATCCACTTGTGGCTTTTGGTACTTCCTGTTGAACACCATTACTTTGGTCTCCCTGATATAAATCTCTAGTCCCCATTCTTGGCTTGTGTTATTTATCTTATCTAGTAGTTACTATAAGTTCTGTGGATTCTCTGCTAGAAGGACTGTATCATCTGCATATCTTAGACTATTGATATTTTCCCCCCTTTGTCCAGTCTGGTAGTTCTTCCAAGTATATAAGAAAATAGCAGCTTGTAATCTGTAATCATTGGCAGGCATCCCTGGACTCCAGGCATCCCCATATGTGCTTCACCTTCTGTTCCAACACCCCCTGAAGTGTGCATCTGGTGATGGACCCAATCACACGCTGGTTGTGGACAATGCATGCTAAGCCACTTCATTCAGAAAAATGTCCACTTCTTCTCTCCTCCCCCAATTCAATCATCCTCCTGATGTGATTGTTGTCATTCAACCCAGTATCATTCTCCTTGTCAGCCTATTCAAGGTCGTTCTTGCAAACTTCTCCTTGTCCATTTTTAGGGTGCCCTGAACTGATACCATGCCTGCCAGCTTGTCTGCTTTCTCTCTGCCTCACACTCCCACATGACCTGGCCAGTAGATTCAAAATAGCAGCAGCTTATTTTATTCAAATTTCTGACCAGTTATTATATTTCTCTTTCCTATTTATCACACTCCCCAAAGTCTTACATAGGATAAATGTTTCCACAGAGAATACACTGGCGTAGCTTAATTTTTTTTAGTCACAGCTCAAAATACTGAGTTAACACTTTACTTATTTACTCATCTTTATTTATGTCTTCATTTAACTACATAAAATGCTCTGTTTAAAAAGTTATTTAAAATACACTTTTTTCCTTGCATGTTAGAGGTGAGCATGTGCTGTACTTGAAACCAACAGATCAAATAAGGTTTCTTTTTAAGTTTAAAAATGTAGCACCTTATTTCAGATTTGTACAGGCATCGTTCATCTTTGTATGAAAGACATCTTATTAAAGCATAGAGCTGCTATATCTGGGCACACAGTAGAGTATGTACAGGAAATGTAGAAATTTGAATGACTGGTATAAAATGCATGAATAAAGAATCAATTTTCAGCAGAACTGAAGGAACTGTTTCTAAGTTTGGCTTTTACTATGAGTAACTAAAAATCAATATGCATAGTATAATTTATTACATAAAATAAAACTGTCACTAACTATAGATGAAAAATGACAACAGGTGAAACAAAAATAACACTAATACAAAACTGAAGCAACAACAAAGATGGCAGAAGCAACCCAAACAGATGTCTGAACAGCATATTTTACAGGAAATCTACTTTACAAGGTACACAAAAATAAAATAAAAGTTACATTTATCCACCCCATTCTTCCGCTGCTTATCCTGCTACACTTCACAGATACCTTGTGCTGCTGATTTCTGATTATGTTATTTTACTGAGGCTAGGCTTGTTGTCACGTAACACTTCTTTAATATGACTGCAGATAAATTAATGTTGTCCTCTATTTTATGAGTACCTTTAAAGGGTGTGTGAAATTTTAGCTTTTTAGTTCAAGTTAAAAAAAAAAAACGTTTTGACTATCGGGTGTAGCGGATGATTGTGTTTTGATTTTGAAAGCCATAAATGCTATGGATGTTTTGCTGCTGCTGTAGATATCTCTAAAGAAACAACAGCTGATCATACACTAGCAAGTTTAGCTACTTCTTACATTGAAAACTCTATGCTTGCACATATAACTAGTGTACGTTAGATGTATTATTACTACGAGATTTAACAATGAGGTGTTTTCTTGTGACGATCTTTTAAACGCTGTTCAGTAACATATTACCTTCGGAAATACATGAAAGCACTAAACAGAAAAGTTTTTCACTGTGACTTAGATTTTTTTTTTAAATGCAGAATTAACTAAAAGGTTTTTGATGTAATGTTACATGTTTTATTGTAATAATACTACACATGATTTTTTATTGTAACATTACACAGTGGTTTTTAGCAAAACTGTACACATATTTTTTCAGTGCGATATTATTTATATAAATAACTGTTATTTCTTTAGTTTGTTTTCACAAAATGTTCATCTCAAGCCAAGACTAACTTACATAGAAGATCTGTGACTGAGATCCATAACTAGGACTCCATCATGTTCAAGACTGTGTCTGCAATCTTCAGTCAAGACTGAGTTATGTGTAAATTAATTTCATTCTTATGTTTACATACTAGCTCGTGTCAAGCCTAAGTCCTTAACTACCGAAGTCTCTTTGGATATTTATAGTATGGATTGTCTTCTCTCAGTTACTCTGTATATTCTTTATAGTAACATGGATATACTGCCCGGGGCACTTTGACATTGTTGGTAGTGAAGAAGCTAATCACCTTGAGGTTACAGGTAACCCACCAGGAAACAGTTTAGATAAACAAGGCATAAATCAATCCTTCAAGCAGCAAATCGAAGAATATGCACAAGAAAACTTCCTCAAAAGAACATACTACGCCCACCTCAGTGACTTACATGTCCTCAGAGGAAGTGGAAGCAAATCCAAGCTGTGTGCTAGAACACCAGCCATTTCTAGCCAACACACTATTGGCATTATATCAGCCAACACACTACTGGCATTATATCAGCCAACACACTACTGGCATTATATCAGCCAACACACTACTGGCATTATATCAGTCAACCTATTGGCATTATATCAGCCAACACACTACTGGCATTATATCAGCCAACACACTATTGGCATTATATCAGTCAACACACTATTGGCATTATATCAGCCAATGCACTATTGGCATTATATCAGTCAACACACTATTGGCATTATATCAGTCAACACACTATTGGCATTATATCAGCCAACACACTATTGGCATTATATCAGCCAACACACTATTGGCATTATATCAGCCAACACATTATTGGCATTATATCAGCCAACACACTATTGGCATTATATCAGCCAACACACTATTGGTATTATATCAGTCAAACACTAAAGAACATCCTGATGTTGAATACAGAACACTTATGAGCATGTCCCAAGTGTAATGAAGCATCTCTCTCAGACCAGCAGCAGAGCTAGGTCATATCCAGTATCCAGTCATATCCAGTATCCAGTTTTCTTTATAGTAGTTTTATCATTCACATCCACTTGTTCATAGACTTATGCGTATATACTGTCTCTTGCCTTTGTTAGATACAGACAATACAATGTTTGGAGCGAATTGTTTGCAAAATTTAAAATAATATACTGATAAAATAAAATATTTTTTAACAAAATCTACCTTGGCATGAGGGCATCTTGATTTAAGTTCAACAATTTGACTTCTTTCTGCCATCTGACCTCTACTTTCTGTGGTCTGACTTTTGCTTTCTGTGGTCTGACTTCTGCTGCTTATGGTCTGACTTCTGCTGCTTATGGTCTGACTTCTGCTGCTTATGGTCTGACTTCTGCTGCTTATGGTCTGACTTTTGCTGCCTATGGTCTGACTTCTGTCTATGGTCTGACTTCTGCTGCCTACGGTCTGACTTCTGCTGCCTACGGTCTGACCTCTGCTGCCTACGGTCTGACTTCTGCTGCATATGGTCTGATGTCTGCTTCAGGCTTATGCAGAAATGAATCTGGCCATGCTGAAACAAAGTAGTTCATGAGCATAGAACATCTGCAATGCAAATCCTCATGTAGCTCTTTTTACAAGAAATTGTCAGACATCATGAAATTGTAAATGTCCATCTCCCCAAGATACAATTCTTTAGTCATTTTTCATATTCAGATGTAAAGTCACAGCAATATTTTGAATATTTTATCTGGAGTAAGTTTATTTTAAAAATTCTGTCAAATAAATATAGAAATCTAACTCTTCCCATGCTGTGGACACTTAATAAGTGTCTGCATCCAGTTTGCCCTGTTGTTGCTAGAGACTTTATAGTGACCTCTGGTTTGTTTCAGTGTAAAATCAGTTGAATTTTTAGATCGCATGTTATGTGTACACATCACATTTACCCAGCATTCTTTTTGCAAAGAGTTATTTAACAATGTGGGTCAAATGGAGTCAAATTCAATGTTTTTGACCAAAGTTTTCAGCTTTTTTGTGTGACCTTAGAGGCAAACATGTCCCCCTACGACTACAGCACTGTTCTTGAATGTATCCTAAGTAGATCTAGACATATTACATGACTGGAGAAGTAGTTAGAAGGTTATTTCAGACATTAGTGATTTTTGGCACATATAATTACAATATGACATCAACAAGTCATCTAGACATCTCAGATGATAACTAGTGTTGATCTAGGCCTATCCGATGGTAAGTTGGACACAAATATTGTCTAAAAACATCACATTACTTCTTTTTTCCTGAAACATTCTGCATGTATGAAATCTTCATACATTTTTAGCTATTTTGAAACATAATAAGTATAATTTTAATATGGAAATACGTGTTTCATTCACTTTTACTAATATACCCCTATTCATATCAAGACCCGCACTTTTACTTTGGCACCCACTTGAACGTCCGCTTTTTTTTTTCCTGCGGCACAGGAAGAGTTAACTGTTATTTGGAAGTCCATGTTAAATATTGAAACTGTATATGCAGCATGCATTTTAAAATAATGTATAGGATATTCTCAATCAAGGAAAAAACACTGTATACATGGAACTACCACCATAGGCAAGAAAATACCAATATGAGCAAGAAACAGCTAATAGGAGCAAGAAACAATCACCACAGGCAAGAAACAACCACAGTGAGCAATAAAAAAAACAATGATCATTAACAATAAACAAATACCACAAGCAAGAAACAACCATCACAAGTAAAAAAATTAGCCATCACCAGCAAAAAACACCCATAAGAAGTAAAAAATAACCATCACAAACCAAAAAAAACCCATCATAAACAAGAAACAGCCATCACAAGAAAGAAATAATAATCACAACTAAGAGAAATAGTCACCACAAGTAAGAAACAGCCACCCACCACAAGTAAGTAATAACCAACACAAGCAAGAAACAGCCAAATAAGAAACAATCATTACTAGCAAGGAAAAACTGTTACATATATAGTCCTTGTTCTCAATTATACCATTAACATTGATATCTCAGCATTCAGTTTGTTCATAATTGGCTGCAAATTATATTATCTGTTAGTAATTTATTCATGTAAGATATAAGATGTAAGAATTTATTCATGTAAGATATAAGATGTAAGAATTTATTCATGTAAGATATAAGATGTAAGAATTTATTCATGTAAGATATAAGATGTAAGAATTTATTCATGTAAGATATAAGATGTAAGAATTTATTCATGTAAGATATAAGATGTAAGAATTTATTCATGTAAGATGTAAGAATTTATTCATGTAAGATATAAGATGTAAGAATTTATTCATGTAAGATATAAGATGTAAGAATTTATTCATGTGTGGCCAGGCTATGACCACATACAATTGTTACAAGATTTAAAAACGTACAACAACAGTTAATAGAACTGGTACACGACATTTCAACACAGAAAAAAAAGGCGTTTTGGAAGAAGAATCTTGGCTTAAGATAAGAAGCCTGTTCTGCCAGTTCCTTTTCATACAAACAAACATTAGCATGCCAGGCTGTTCTCAGTAAACAATCACACCAATGATTTGATAAGAAAGAAATATTTCAACCTACATTTTCTAGTTTAAAAAAAAGCATTTGAAAATGAAATATGATAAGTCGATAAGGGTTGTTTTATATGATTCTTACATCCTTCCCGTTCCATTAAACATTACATGGGGCTTGCATGGTAGTTCACCAAGTTTTCCTGTTTTCGGCAAGCTTTTCAACCTCATCAAGGGATTTTATGCCTACTAATTTGGCCTCTCTTAACAATGCCCTCTTTAGAGTTTCACGTGGTCATGGCTGACCTCTTTTTCTTCAGCCTATTGTTTTATGTTTTACATTGTTTTACATTATTGTTGAAGGGGAAAAAAAGTTAAATAAAATGAAGAGCAGAAGGGAGCATACTGACACCCACCAAAAATTACCCTTTATTTCACTCTCTTTCTTTTTTTTGTGTGTCTGTTATTGCCTTTTAATTGTAAACTGTCATCCTGCATGTCTTATTTAGTGTCAAAATATTGTATGTCATCCTGCATGTCTTATTTAGTGTCAAAATATTGTATGTCATCCTGCATGTCTTATTTAGTGTCAAAATATTGTATGTCATCCTGCATGTCTTATTTAGTGTCAAAATATTGTATGTCATCCTGCATGTCTTATTTAGTGTCAAAATATTGTATGCATTGTGTTTCCTCCAAAAACAGCCAGTGAATTTCAGTTTCAGTACCTAGACTCTTCTGACATCAGGCTTCTGAGAGTTCTTCATTATGTTCCACTTTCATGGCTGGCGAGACTGAATCTCTTTCCCACAAGTCTAACTGTGGTCATCTAGGTATACTGAAAAGAACAAGACAGATGCAATTTCTGGTGAAACCACAAATCTTAAAATAAATCAACAACATACTATTTTTCTAAAACAATTTGTAATCACAAAAATGTCATGTTTTTGCTCAAGAGAGTTAAACAAATAATCAGGACATGATCTGTGTTCCCTTACAAATACTTTGATTTTAAACAAATATATAACTTGTGCAGGAAAACATGGCTTCAACTTTACAATGTAGTGGATCATAGGAGTAGATGGTTTAATAGTGGACAGGTTCCTCATACACAGGAAGTGGACAGGACCATACCATCACTGCTCTTTAGGTAACTCAGCTATGAAAATGATTACAAGGGTAATGTGCTTAAGGAATAAAGTCACTGAAATCAAAAAGAATTTCTACTTGCAAGATGAGGTGTACAAAAATGCTCTCTACATGACACATGACCGTCAGAACATGAAGAATATAATTTTAGTTCCATGTAAGTGAGATTATGTCCAAGTTGATAAAAGGTGAAATAAAACAAATATTACATGAACATTAATGGGAAACTTTTTTCGTTATTATCTTAAACTGCTGAATAAAATGTTTATTTAATAACTTGAACTGCTGAATAAGTTGTTTATTTCATAATTTAAAGCTCAGAATAAGTTGTTTATTTCATAACTTAAACTGATGAATAAGCTGTTTATTTCATAACTTAAACTGCTGAATAAGCTGTTTATTTCATAACTTAAAGCACAGAATAAGTTGTTTATTTCATAACTTAAAGCACAGAATAAGTTGTTTATTTCATAACTTAAAGCACAGAATAAGTTGTTTATTTCATAACTTAAAGCACAGAATAAGTTGTTTATTTCATAACTTAAACTGCTGAATAAGCTGTTTATTTCATAACTTAAAGCACAGAATAAGCTGTTTATTTCATAACTTAAACTGCTGAATAAGCTGTTTATTTCATAACTTAAAGCACAGAATAAGCTGTTTATTTCATAACTTAAACGGCTGAAAAATAATCAATGTACTTTCAGCACTTTGTCTTTTGACCCAAGTGTCTCTTGGAAAGTTGTACAAGTTCTAATCTAAATCTATTTTTTTTTTCTTCAATTTTTCACCTCAAAGAATTAAACAGTTTGAGACTGCAGTGAAACAAAAGAGACATATCCCTTTGTATGTGAAAGTTCATTCTCTATCACATAGTGGAAATCAATTTGTGTGAGAGTGTGTGTGTAAACACTTCAACGAATGAATGAAACAAAAGACTTTGCCTGCAACCTCAATTACCTCCCTTCTGTACCAGCCATATTTCCACTCAGTGGCACAGTTGTAATAAATAACACATGAGAGTTATTGTACATAAAGAAATGTTAGAAATGATATCACTACCAAGAAAATAACAACTGAAATGTGAATTCATACAATCATAAGTATTACATTTTTTTTTGTTTCACACACCAGTTCCTCCACAAGAAAGGATATGGAAAATAAAACCCGTAAACTGTGAAGACAGGCAACATATTCAAGATGTCTGGATTCTGCCTCCAAAAGCTGAACAAATGTAGACAGCAGAGAATAAGGAAGTCACATGAATGGTACATTTTGTGATTGCAAGAAAGTTTGTGGACAGACACTAAATTACAACTAACAGAGGTCTAGCAAAACTGGTAGGAAAAATCAGAATAGAAGTTATCATGGAACTCTTTTCAAACAAGAACAAATAAAAGCTTCAGCAAAATAAAGGATGCAGAAATATATCCAACAATGAGAATGTTTCTTTCTATGAGAATGTGCAATCATTGATTCATACAAACTTTAAAACATGACATGGACAATATCATGCACTCAAATAAATGTGTGACTTTTTTTTTCTACAGACTCAGAAAATGGAAATCAAAAAGTCTTAGAAAAACATATTTTGGAAAGTCTATTGTATAAATACTGATATATGAAAGGAAATTTTGTGAACTGAGATTACTATGAAATTAGAAGTTTGTGAAATGAAATTTTTAAGAACCGAGATAAGTAAGAATAAGTAAGTAACACTTATAAATAATAAAAAATAAATAAGCAATACTTAACACAGAATGTTCAATCAATGAACAGTTAAATAATTAAACTCTGTGAATAGTGTTCACATACTGTATTTACTACATATATCATATAACTGGCATATTAGCAGATTCACAAGTGTAAAACTGTTGAAAGTAATGTAAAGGTAAGAAAGTAGGAATACGTGTTAAACAAGTCACAAACATGATATTTTGGCTAAAAAAAATTAAAAGTTCTTTTCTGTTTATTTAATGTTGCAGTCTTATGAAGCTGTTTTCATTCTTTATTTTCTTTACCAAGTACATTTTATTGCTACTTTTAAAAGAAATATATTTGTATAAAAATATGAGACATAAAACATAATCAACAATTTGGGCATGTTTCTTCATCTCCACTGAAAAAGCTCTAAAATCATTCTATACTTAGAATTCCACACTGAATTCTGTTGTTAGTTTTTAGCATTTCATTAAAAAATTTCTTATGAAATGACCTGCTATATCCTTCAGCCAAGCCATCAATAACTTCACTAGTGTGCCATTGCCTGGCAACCAGATAAACATAACATTTAGGCTTTTCTAATCTCAGCAACACTGAAATTCCAAAGAAACCAACAGTTATCTGAAACCAACAATGTAAGCCATCTATGCTAAGTCCAAAGTTCTACATGACATAAAATATTAGTCCTGTGAACTTGAATCTTTTAAATGCTGCCCAGAGAACAGAAACTATTGTTTCTGAATACTAGAGGGGAAAATGAAAAAAAGAGAAAAAAAGACCAAAAGAAAAAAAAACACACACACATGAATTATCTATTTCATTTTTCTCTTCTTTTGAAATGAAAAGTTTTACAAAATTTAGTCTGAGAGAAAGATTTATTCAACATGAAATATTCAGGAGGTTTATTGATGTAGAAAATTAAATGCCACAAATATGAACAATTCAGCTTTTATTACATCCATTTTTTTTAAATGAAATTTTAGATTTAGTACTATTAGCAGTAGCAAATAACAGTATAATCTGGGAATACTAACAGTAACAAATAAATGCAGAATGTGGTAATACTAACAGTAACAAAAAAAAAAAAAAGATGTAATCTGGATCATTCTGATCATACAAACAATAGATATTCACATCACAGACCCATTTTTCAGATACTCTAAAAAATATTTGATGTACCTACACAGGGCATAGAACAAAATCCTTACTAAAGTTCTACAGCGGTCACAAGACATTGAACGTTATAAAAAAATATAGAACACACAGACCAGGTAATCCATTCTTAACACACTGAATTGTACCGGAACAGAATAGAGTTTCTGAGCAAACACAAGAAATGGCTTGCGATTATTTGAACTGGCTTTTCTTAGCATACGTATGCCTCATCAGCATGAGCATAGAGGGCGTGCAGCACCTGGTCTAAGATAACTCTATTCTGGGAGAGTTACACGACTGCCTAATGTGCCTTATCTGATCTGTAGGCCAGGCAAAACTCAGGCTGTTTGGCTGGGCAATATATTATCTCCCTTCAATTCTTATCTCAGCAAACAGAACTCGCCCATGTTTAACCCATAATGTACCTGTACATTGGAAAGTGTCTGCTAGGCTTCATGTTCAAACATGGAGCTTTAAGTCAGTTTTTTTTCCTAACACACATCCTGTACCAACATAATTTTCCCCATGTTAGAAGTTGCATTTAACTCTTTAGATACTTTAAGCTCAAAGCCTAACTCACTTGCCAGAGCCAGATTTTTATTTAAAATACTTTTAAAGTTATATTTCAAAATAATTTTAACTGATTTTGGTTTGTTAAAAAAGTAACAACTTATGTCATAAATGTTGGACGTATCTGTACAGTTTTCAGAAACACTGGGGTTAAACCCAAATCTAACACTGAAATGACAATTCCAGGGTAGTCAAGGATTGGCTAAGAATTTATAAAAGTTCTGAACATAAAGTTGAATAATTCAAAGCAACTTAGATTACTGCAGAAACTATCATGCGATCTGTTAATTCTATAAAAAGTTGTGGCAACATTTGATGGATAAAATCCTTCATAAATGTAACATACTGAAAGATTCAATATGGCAAACTTTTGTGCTATTATTCATATTTCTTGGAACACTGGCAAGAAAGACATGGGACTCAGAATAGAATGGTAAAAAAAATTATATCTAGAAAACTTTAGCAATACAAAGACATGGTAGAATACTGTAGCAATATAAATAAATGCTATAACACAACAGAAATGTAAAAAAATATAATAAAACTATAACAAAGTAAAAACAAATTAGAACACTATAGCAGTGTAAAGAAAGATTAAAACAATAAAACAGTGCAAAAAAATGTTAGAAGACTATAGTAATGTAAAGAAATGTTTTTGTTTCTGATCACATAAATTTTTTTTTTAAAATATTAAAAGAAAAATTTCAATAACATAGGAAAAAAAATGAGGCATATACAACATACTGTATTAAGAAGAATATTTTGTCAAAAATACTACAAATAAGAATATTGTGTCATAAATATAGCAAAATAAGCTGTATTTTCTATGGTTATTTCATCTAATCAAAACTGCTATACAGATAAAGACATCTTAGTGGAAATGTGTTGGTTGGTTGGTCATCATTTTGTAATTTGAACTTGTATTTTTGCAGCTGATGTTGTGATGAAAGTACTGAAACTCAGTCATTTGGCAAGTCCTATAAATAACTTAAGGAGAAGTCTTCTTCACAAACTCCATTACCTCGTGGAGCACAGTAGTTCCTGTTTCATACCTTGTGGAGAACAGTAGTTCCTGTCTCATATCTTGTGGAGAACAGTAGTTACTGTCTCATACTGTGTGGAGAACAGCAGTTCCTGTCTCATATCTTGTTAAGAACAGTAGTTCCTGTCTCATATCTTGTGGAGAACAGTAGTTTCTGTCTCATATCTTGTGGACCACAGTAGTTACTGTCTCATACCTTGTGAAACACAATAGTTCCTGTCTCATATCTTGTGGAACACAGTAGTTCCTGTCTCATATCTTGTGGAACACATTAGTTCCTGTCTTATATCTTGTGGAACACAGCAGTTTCCATCTCAGCAGGTCGGGATGAAGAAAAACTGTCCATTCCAAGAGCACCAGGAGAAGGAATGACACGACCCTGGTCAGCTTCTGTTCCATCCCTGAAATTCTTTATGAAATTAGAAAGAAATTGTTCCTGAAATTCTTTATGAAATTAGAAAGAAATTGTTCCTGAAATTCTTTGTGGAATTAGAAAGAAATTGTTCCTGAAATTCTTTGTGGAATTAGAAAGAAATTTTCCCTGAAATTATTTGTGGAATTAGAAGGAAATAAAAAATAAGACAGCATGTGCAACAGTTTTTTACATATTCATTAAAGCATTAGTCTGTTTAAAAAAAAAAAATCTGAAAAGATATTCTGAGAGAAAAATGAAGAAATAAACTCAGGGAAATAAACTGAAAGGAAATAAACTAAGAGGTTTACAAGAATATAAAAGTGTAAAAAGATGTGTGAAAAGCACTTTCATCAATTTTTTTCTACGAAGACAAGAGATGGAACTTACTGAACAAGCAAAGTATACATTCTTTGATCTGAAGATTGTAGCAATAACAGGTAATGCAAATGCTCATAATAAATAAACACTTTGTTAGGAAAAAGATGACAGCAGGAAGGTAAACAAGGGCTAATGAGACTAAATCTGATAGAGAATAATGACTGTAGATAATTCAAATGCAGAAAACAGATAAGACATCTGCTTGCTGACGTCCAAAACATGAACAGAATAAACATGATGATTTATTTGGTGATAATAACATAAGAAAAGAATTAATAAGGTGATTTGTTTGCTGATGTTCAGAACATGAACAGAAAATCAACAAAATTAATAGACGCTAGTATAAAGTTCATCATCATCAGTCCACTGTACTCCCAACGGAACATAAGGCATCAACAAAGGTTCTCCAGCCAGTCCTGTCTTAAGCAAGTCGGAATACCTCATACTATCCCTTTCTTCAACTCTTCCTGTCTTGTGTGTCTCCATGTCCCAAATGGCCTGTCCCTCTTTCTATTCCCCTGAGATGTCCAAGTCAAGGCAGTATAGGGGTGTCTTGTTCTTTGCATTCATCACATGAGGCCCATATATAGAGTAGATAATGACACATCCAGTATACAAATTACTTAAGTCATGCTTTTATTATTGCTTGAAATGAGCTGAAAGAACTTGACTTAGCAAAAATTGAAAAAAAAAATGTCATCTTTCAGAGTCTTCACAAATGTAAAACTAATCTTAAAAGTGCCTAAAAAAGTGTGAAAGAAAAAAATTAACATTACTTTTCTTTTGCTTTTTCAGGTAAAACTTGTTCATATCCTGTTAAGTATTTCCACAACTTCTTTGTGGTGAACCTTTGTTGCCTGTATTCATTTATTCTGTCAGCTGTTAACTCAGTTTTACTGTAACAAGCTTTTCACATTCATGAAAGTCTTCAAAATCATTGAGAAAAAGACAAACTTTATTTCACCAATGGCTTTTTAAACAAAATTAACAATAATAGTAAAAGATATAGGTCATACAATAACAAGTTATACTATGAGGAAAAATTTTTAAAAATAACCACAAATCAAAGGATATAATCATTGAAAAAATATATGAAATTACTGAACGGCAAGTCCAGAAGTCTTTTCATATATTTTTCAATGGTTATATCCCTTGACTTGTGGTTACTTTTTCTTCACTTGCCCTAGTATGAAGCTAATTTGCATAAAGTTAAAATAAATAAGTATCACTTGTCCTAGTATACAGCTAATCTGCATAAAGTTAAAATAAATAAGTAACTTGTACTGTAAAAATATATGAGTAATTTGTGCTGTCAAAATTTATGAGTAACTTATACTGTAACTTTTACTGTAAGACTATATGAGTAACTTTTAATGTAAAACTATATGAGTAAAGCAATTTCAAGCAATAACAAAATCTGAAACTGTAAAAAGTGCCAGGTCTAAATTGTGAAACACAAAGTCAACTCACAAAATTCCTGAGACAAATGGCCGGACTTTCAATCACAGATGAGGATTATTCAACAAGGTGCTCCAGCAAAAAAGGAAAAAAAAATTTGTTCCCTGACAATTTACGCACAAATTTTCATGAATTAACTTTTAGAATGTGCACAGGGAAATGCATGTTGGGATATGGCAGTCAGCCTCCGCTCTCTGTTTCACAACAACTGTGTTTGCTTCTTGGGGCTGAAAGTACACACAAAATTTGTGACACAACTTGACAGCAAAAACAGAAAGCCATGTTCTGTGTACACGGCAAAGATCATGGGCATGCAACTAATTGTCCTTGTCAGGGTGACCTGCAGACTAGCACATCACACCAGCTGCCAAATTAGCATTGCCCAGTGCTGTATGATACATGTGATTCTTTCTCTTCTCACAAGTGCAGCACAATGTGTTTCAGACTGGTTCAATAAATGCAGCTTCTCTCCGCAACTATGCACCCAGGTAGGCCCGCAGCAAGACATGATATGGATTGTCAGACACAATCACCAACTGCAGCAAAACTCGTGACCAATCCCATCATACTTTTAGAATTCAAAATCAACCAACAGAAAAACAGGGACATAGTATTTTGTAATGACTAGTCAAATCTTGATGGCCTGCACAAATAAAGCCGCATGCTGATAAAACAGCAACCACGAAGCAGTTCATAGATCAGTTTGATTTTCTTTTTTTTTTTCACTTTCAGCTTTGGTCTTGATTTAGAATAAAGAATGACATTTACTGATAGTGAGGGTACACATTCAGGCCTGCAAGCACAATAATTTATGGCAAGCAACAACTGGAATCATCCACATTTTCTGTCAGCTTTGTTCTACTTTGCATGAGATAAGAGAAACACACGAGCAGTCTACTTGCCAGTATTCAGCCACACCAACGGACCTGGTTTCCGTCCTGTGTCTGAACAGTGCTGCACTTTTACTGCCTACTATTAAGTTGTGTGGCTGACAGACCCGGACTTTTCTTTCACTCTCTTCCTTCATCCTGTCTTCCTCCAACAGCACATGCAGCCTGTTATCTCTAGTGGACAATGTGGAGTCCTTCTAATGATGACAAAGATTAAGATGACCATAAATCATTGTCCCAAATAACATAAGAACAAAAGAGCATGCAGCAATCATTCAGTTCAACTCTTGCACCATAGTTAAGCCACAATGAATGCACACAGTCTGGGTTCTCTCTCTCTGAACCTTAAGTGCCCAGGGCACATGGGGCTTCTGCAAGGGTTTTCCACAAATGCCTGTCCTTCGCCTTTTTTTCTGCTCTTGCCCAGGTGAGCCCTCTATTGCTCAACATCCTTTCTGTTGTTCTTCTCCATGTCTCTTTTGGTCTACCCTTACTTCTGTTCCCCTGTGGTGTCCATCTTAGTGCTATTTTTGGTAGTGAGTTGTCAGTCATTCGGAGCACATGTCCCAACCATCGCCAGCGTCTTTCCTCAATAATTGTTGTCAGTGGTTTCATCTGCATTTCTGCTAATAAGATGTTATTTCTTATGGTGTTTGGCCAAAATATTTTTCTAATTCTTCGTAAACATTTAGTCTGGAAAGAATTCAACTTGTTTTCTATGGTTTTGGTGATTTTCCAGCATTCACTTCCATAGAGTAGTACACTTAGAACATTACTCTTAAATATCCTGATTTTCATATTTATGCTTAGTTTTTTTTATTTCCATATATTCTGCAGCATTGCAAAAGTCAGTCTGGGTTGCTGTTATGTTATTTTGTGCCATAGGCAAGTTTAGCTACACTTCACCACCACCACCCACCAAATTTATTTCTACAACTACCCCTCTGCTGAGTTTCTTGGAGAAAGTTGTCTTTCTACAGGTGTGTTCCACCAGCTCATAGTTTCATTAACTCTACCTGTCCACAGCCCAGGGACTCATGGAAATGGCATTCTTAGTTCTTCCACTTTCATTTTTTGTTTCAGATTTATACACTGAAAAAAAAGAAAGAAAAAGAAAATCCAAACTATACAACCTGGAGGTGCTGCTCTGGTAAGTGCATGACTACTGACAGCAGGACTGAGCAAGTGCAGGACTACTGACAGCAGGGCTGAGCAAGTGCAGGACTACTGACAGCAGGGCTGAGCAAGTGCATGACTACTGACAGCAGGGCTGAGCAAGTGCATGACTACTGACAGCAGGGCTGAGCAAGTGCAGGACTACTGACAGCAAGGCTGAGCAAGTGCATGACTACTGACAGCAGGGCTGAGCAAGTGCATGACTACTGACAGCAGGGCTGAGCAAGTGCATGACTACTGACAGCAGGGATGAACAAACCAGAGCTTACACACCACATTGACTCTTTCACATATAATGTACAGCTCATAAAAGTAATCTGGTTTAGGTCCTTTTTTCATATGAAGGTTAATATAAAAACTAAATAAATACATTTTAAAACTTTATATTCTTTTCAAAAAATATAAACTGATAATCCACTGGATTAAAATATATGTTTAATATGTTTATACTATGTATACAGTATATAAAGATCATTTTAATTCTGGATTTGAGCCAGATATTAAATTTTCATCAGCAAGAATTACAAAAGAATTGTGCTGAAGAATCAGTAATTGTACAAGCTGATGATGACAATGAATACAATTTATTATACATATACATTTCTTAATATTTATGTATATATTTTTAGTAAAATCCAAATCTGGCACTAAAAACATATGTGTAATATCTGTAATATACCAAGTGTAATATACCAAGGCAAAGATGGCTGAAAGACATCATTGATGATCTGCGAATGGATGCATCAGCAGCAGGGCATCTTGTTTAGAACCCAGAGACCTACAGGAGAGCTGTTAGGAAGCAAAGTTCTACAAGGGACATGCAAATGACTGACTGACCGTAATATCTGTTCATGTCATGCGGATGTCAGACATCTTAAGGTTATCATAAGTGGCTCTTATCTTAAGCAAGTCTGGCCACCCCTTGTGTACAGACTTTCTGCAAGCCCCGAGTGGATGAACAGCTTACTTTACTTACTTTATCATTCCTCTTGTACCATGAAGTATCAAAGGAAGAGCAGCAATGTGAAAAATAATATGTAAAATACTTACCATCAGAAGTAAATGTTTATACATATCTGCACTCTGAAATTTTGTCTTATACCTATCTGTAAGTTTCCACAAAACACTTCCAGCTTTCTTAACTACTACTTTTGACAAAATACACCATTATACTTCACTCACCATTATATCCATACACCATTATATTCATACATCATTATGCTTCACTCATCATTATATCCATACATCATTATGCTTCACTCACCATTATATCCATACATCATTATGCTTCACTCATCATCATATCCATACATCATTATGCTTTGCTCATCATTATATCCATACATCATTAT
Organism: Achatina immaculata; assembly: GCA_009760885.1. NCBI lineage: Eukaryota > Metazoa > Mollusca > Gastropoda > Stylommatophora > Achatinidae > Lissachatina > Lissachatina immaculata. The sequence goes on from CM019718.1 coordinate 41,436,537, forward strand.
GCTTCACTCATCATTATATCCATACATCATTATGCTTTGCTCACCATTATATCCATACATCATTATGCTTCATTCATCATTATATTCATACACTGTTATATCCTGACACTGTTATATCCATTACCATTATATCCATACATCATTATATCCATACATCATTATATCCATACATCATTATGTTTCACTCACCATGTTCTTCCAAGCTGAGAAAGACTGATAATGATTTCAGTAGTCTATGCATCAGAACTGACTCCATGTTTCAGTAGTCTAGGCATCAGAATAGACTCCACATTTCAGTATTCTAGGCATCGAACTGACTCCAGGCAAACAAGAAGCCATGCTGGTCACCTGAGAGCCCTGACAGCTAATTCTGTTGAAATATAGCCAGTCTGTTCTGATGAGCATGAAGCAATGTTTAAACCAAATTTGCTACACAGCAAATGCCAAATTACATGATATTTGTGCATAGGCAGGGAGATGACATCAGAAATACATTGTTAATTCACTTATGCAAAATATATCCATAAAAACACTCATCTGCACTCAAAAACATGGATAATTATGTTGAATAGTTATCCCCAAACTAACAGTTCACAAGGGTCATTTGCAGGCGGGGGGCCTATAAACTGAGATCTATAAAAGATTCTAATGAACTCCCTCCCTCCCCATCCCCCAAGTATACAAGCATGATTTTAAAAAAAAAGGAAGTTCTGTTAATGAACTGAAATGAGAAGAACTGAACATGCATGAAAAATGTGGAACTTTTATGTTTTTGAGCAAAAAAGTATGATGTCAGATGTTACATTCACAATGGCAATGGATGTCAGATGTCATTTGTATGAGGGCAATAGATGGAATTGGAGGTGCAAAAAAATCAACATCAAGTCAACAGATAAATTTGATTAAACTATACACAGCAGTATTTTCTATTACAGACAAAAAAATAATGTAAAAAACAACACAATATCATGAAATGTTGCAGTGAGAAGACATTAAATAGAATGATCAGAAACAAAATCTTACACATCAGACTAATAAACACGCTGAAAATAATTATGAAATGATTATCATTTGTATATTGTCTCTTTATTCCAGATAGAAAAATGGGGGAAAAAAAGCAACTGAACCACTATTCTTCAGCTTTTCAAACCATCAGAGAACCACTTCCTATGCTCTGACTCAAAACTTTATTATCACATTATCAAGGAGGAGAAGACCTTTCTGGATCATACTTTTTTTTGGGTGGGGGGTTGGTGAGTCTGGGTGTGTGGAGGGGTACGGGGAAGGGTCCTGCAGATTTAGTTTGTACTCATCTTTCCAATCATTATGGCTGAAACTCATGGACATGTGACACTTACCTTCTACTTTTAGATCTGTAATCATTGAGAAAGGGAGAAAAGTAGTTACTTTTATCTTCATTTATGGAAAAGAAAATATAAAGTATAACACTGAGATATGGCATTCTTGTGTTCCTACTCTCTGGAGGATGCCACACAGATAAGTTTTTCGTTTAGTTATATGTTTTGTCTTGTTTTGTGTATGTAATCCTCAAAAAAGGCTCATGCCAAATATTGGATGTTGTATGTTTTTCATTTATACATTCTCATCTTACTCTCATACTTTCTATTCATTTTTCTCACTTACTCACTCCCTTTGCCACCTTGTAAAACTGTGCCATACACCTCTATCCACCTTTATTATTTGAACCAGTTTTGCTGCAGTCGCCATCTCTTTTATCTGTCACACTGAGAGCTCAACAAGCATACAACTTCCTGGATCATCAGAGGAAGCAGCTCTTTAGATAAGCTTCTCAGTTCTTTAAACTTGTAATATTTTTGTGGGTTTGAGTTTTAGATGTTTGTAAGATCAGTGTTGGTATCATTTTCTTGTTTACCTTCCTGTACAGTTCTCAAGATCTAAGAACACTCCTTAGTTTTCTATCATGAAATTCTGATACTTAAAAAGGCGATTTATTTTATCACAAGGCACTATTACTAAAAATAACAATTTAAAGAACTGATATTAAAAGTGAACAATTTATAGCATTTAAATTTAGATACTTCTGTGCTCAGTAAATGCTACAGAAGAGTTTTTTAAATATCATGGACACAAAAAAGAACAAATATATCCTTACTACAAGAACTTAATATTGAAGAAGGCTGGCTAGTAAAGAGGATCAAACAGAGAAAACTTAAATATTTTGGACACATTAAACGTCATGATAATCTAGAGAAGACCGTCTTGGAAGGGTACATAATGGGAAGATGAAAGAGAGGAAGACCAAGGTGAAGATGGCTGCAAGACATCATTGATGATCTGCAAATGGATGCATCAGCAGCAGGCCATCTTGCTTAAAACCGAGAGGTCTACAGGAGAGCTGTTAGGGAGGCAAAGTTCCACAATGGACATGCAAATGACTGACTGAGCTCAGTTTGTTTGTTCTGAAGCCAGCTGACACCATTGTAAAAATGTTCAATGATCTTGATCATTTCTGCTTACATATTTTCATAAGCATTTACTTGCATAAGCAATATGCTGAAACTACATTAAATTATCTTCTACACTACCCCTGGGAACAGTTGTGTTAAGAACACACTCAACTTAACATAGTCTTTGTGAAACATGGAACATCAGATCTGATTGCACACTTTCGGAACCTTTGTTCACTTTTATGACTTTTCCGGTTTCCCGATTCTTACCAATGGTCACTTTAGTAATCATTGTTTTGTTTCAATAAAACAAGCGGTGTAACATTTAGATTGTACATATTTCGTCCGCGATTCCAGTGACACTTTTCAAAATGACGAAAGAGTGCCTAGTTACGAGCGATGCCGAGCGAGAAAAAGGAAGAGAAAGACCGAAATTTTTCAATTTTTGATGATGTAGATAGGGGTATGGACATGGCCTGTGACCACCCCACTGCTCTTGAATATATTCCAAGTAGATCTAGACATATTAGACGACGGGAGAAGTAGTTAGGAGGTTATTTCAGGCATTAATTTAGCGAGAATGCAACATAGAATCAGAATATGAGATCGACAAGTAGATCTACACATCTCAGATGGTAAGTAGTGCATATCTAGACCTAGCCGATGGTGAGCTGGCCACAATCAGTGTCTAAAAACATCACACTACTTCTTTTTTCCTAAAAAACTCTACATTTATGAAATTTTCATTCATTTAGTTATACTTTGAAACATAATAAGTATACGGAAGTACATGGAAATACTGTTTTCCATTCCATTTTATAACTATACCCCCTAACATATCAAGACCCGCGCTTTTACTTTGGCACTCCACTACACGTCCGTGTTTCTTCCTCCGGCACGGAGCGAGTTTAAATTAACCAGACAACTGAAAAAAGTCAACATCCATATTTGCGACCATACAAGAAACCCTTCTATATGGAAAAGATCACATAGATCTTGGATACATCATGTACAAATGTGAATGTGGTAGATGCAAGGGTATTGCCACACTCTTGAGAAATGACATCCAAGGATAAGTTAAAAACATAAAGTGCAGTGAGAATGATATCCATGAGATAACAGTATGGCATGATGGACTGCGGTACACTCTGTATAATGTTTATTGTCCTGAAAATTCTAGAAGTCAAATCAACATACACAGCACAGGCATGCAGAAAACTATCACTGCAGGAGATTTTAATGCATATCTACCATCACTAGGATACAAAGACCAAAACCCTATGGGAAACAACATTGAAGAGCCATGCAACACCAGCAACATGATAATATTGCAAGACTCCTCCTACCCACCAACACTCCTCCACAGAGCCACTGGATGAGCTTACGGACCTGACCTCACCATTGTCTCAGCAGACATCCACAATGATTGTACTCTGAGAGTGCTTGGTGACATAGGAAGCGACCATCGCCCCATTCTTCTACACATTTCTCACACACGAAACCAAAGACCACACAAACCTCCTCGTTGGAATTATAGAAAAGCAGACTGGGAAAAATTCAGAACATAAACAGATTAAATCCTGTCAAAATTAAATGACACCACAAACATTGACACACTCTACACCAACATAATCCAAGCCATACTTGGAGTAGCCTACAAAGCAATCCCCCGAGGATGCAGAAAGAAATATAGCCCCTCCTGGACAAAATCTCTGGAAGACTTAGTCAAAAAAAAAAGAAAAAAAAAAGAAGAGCAGCCAGGAAGAATGCAGAGAAAAACCCTACTTCAGAAAACGGAATAGAGTACAGTAAACTAATAGCCACGACTCGAAACTAAAAAAGCAAAGAAAGAGAAGTGCACATGCAGCAATCTCAACCTCAGAACTGAAGGGAAAAAGGATTGGAAACTCTTAGGTGACATGTCAGGAAAGAACAAACTAACCTTAAGCTGAAGCGAATCTCTGGTCAAGTCGTCTCAAGTGACTTAGACAAAGTCAGTACTTTTAACAAATTCTTAGCTACCACCAACAAATCCTCCAACAGGAAAGTACTTGACAAAGCGCTGGGATAAGTTCTGAGAAGTAAAGAGAAATCTAGCTTGGCAAACATTCCACTTTTTGAGGAAAACTTTACCATCCATGAACTCCAGAGTGCTATGGATAAGCTACAGCTAAGAAAAGCACCAGGACCAGACAAAATATCAAATGAAATGATCCTTCACCTGGGCCCTGTAGGAAAGTCCACACTGCTCAACTTCATTAACAAGACCTGGCAAAGTGGAATACTACCAAAATCTTGGAAGTCAGCCATAGTTAGATATGTCCTGAAAAAAGGAAAGCCAGAAGATGACCTAAAAAGCTTTAGACCAATGTCACCGACTTCCAGCATTGGAAAGCTTGCAGAACAGCTCACAACAGGCTATACTAGTGGTTGGAATCCTCGGTGTCTCTCAATAGCTTTCAGGCAGGCTTCCGCAAAGGATCAAGAACGGAAGACCAGCTCAAAGTGTAAAATACAGTTTTTTACACAAGAGAAACGCTGTAGCTGTCTTTGTAGACTTCCAGCAGGCATATGACAGGGTCTGGTTAAAAGGCCTATTGTTAAAGATGCAAAACATGGGCATACATGGAAAAATGTATAAATGGGTTAAAAACTACCTGAGTAACAGGACCATACAAACTCAGGTCAACAACAGACTGTTAAACAAACGCACCCTGGAAGAAAGTCTGCCACAGGGTTCTGCTCTTAGCTGCACCTTGTTCCTAATCTTTATAATTGACCTCCCTGACCTGTTGAACACCCACAAAGCTATGTTTGCCAATGACCTTGTCATATGGACTAGTGGAACAGACCTGCAGCTGGCTACTGAGAGACTTAATAAAGCCCTCCTCACCATATCAGCCTACCGCAACTTCTGGAAGTTGAAGATCAATGTTAGTAAAACTACATATACAGTCTTCACTCTTAGCAACAAAGTAGCAAAGACTGAACTGAAAATAACTCTTGATGGTGCTCAAATCATGAAAGAAAAAAATCAAACATACCTTGGTGTGAAACTAGACAGAAAATTGAACTTTAAAGAGTTCATGGATGGACTAGCAGAAAAACCATCCAAAAGACCAAACTTACTCAAGCAGTTTGCATCCTGGGGAGCTGACAAAGCAACACTTACACAACTGTACACAGGATAAGTTAGATCTATAATAGATTACAACCTCCCCCTACAGGTCACAACATCAGAGAGCTCTCGTACACAAGTAGACAGAATCCAGAACCAAGCCATTCATTTCATTTGTGGGGCAATGAGATCAACACCCACAGCTGCATGTGAAATTGATGCAAACATAGAACCATTAGATATAAGATGCAAAGAGTCAACCACTGAGGCAGTAGAAAGATATAAACGCATGCCCCCAAACCATCCTAACAGAATAGTGGTTGATAAATGGAAGCGTAATAATAGACTAAAACTGAAAACTCCAGTGCACATAACAGAACAGTTAAACACAAGACACAAACTCCCTGAAGACAGAGAAGAACTTACAAAAGTACCAGACATCCCACCAAACACAAACTACACACTTCCTCAAACTAACACCAGACTCAAGAACAAATTAGTGAACAAATCATCAGATCCCAACACCCTAAAGCTGTGTGCACTGGAGACCATAGAATCCTACCCCAAGGACTGTTTCCATGCATACACTGATGGGTCAGCGTTCAAGGAAACAGACAATGCAGGATATGGGGTACTCATAATGTTTCCAGACAAGACAACAAGCCACATTTCTGCTCCTTGTGGATCTTGCTGCTCCAGTTATGATGCAGAGGTGCAGGCAATATTAGCGGCCCTGGCAGCCACCACCACCAAACACAAAAACAGTGCATCTCACCCAAAAACCTTGTTATTTTCTCAGACTCCCAGTCTGCTCTCCAGGCCCTTGAAAACTGGATACCATCAGCTGATCACATTACAACTGACATACTCAGTGCAATAAACCAACTCGCCTTCTATGACATCATGGAGCTGATCACAAACGACAGCGTCTCAACATGTCAAGAGACAATCTTGGCCATTTTTCTGCAGATCCTGAAAAGTTTCTTCAACAATTTGTTTCTATGGATGAGACTTGGGTTCATCATTTTCAACCAGAAACCAAAGAACAGTCAAAGCAGTGGAAACATCATGGATCCCCGCCTCCAAAGAAAGCAAAGGTAGTTCTGTCTGCAGGCAAAGTGATGGGTTCCATCTTTTGGGATTCAAAAGGTGTGCTATTGGTAGGCTATCTTCAAAAAGCAGAGCGGTCACCGGGGCCTGTTGCGCTAATCTTGTGAAGCATCTGCAGGTCAAACTGAAGAAAAAGCGTCGAGGAAAACTGATGAGAGGGGTCATCTTTCAGCAAGACAATGCTTCCAGTTCACAAGTCGGCTGCCATTCATGAATGCAGCTTCCAGTTCACAAGTCGGCTGCCATTCATGAATGCAGGTTCCAGTTCACAAGTCGGCTGCCATTCATGAATGCAGCTTCCAGTTCACAAGTCGGCTGCCATTCACAAATGCAGCTTCCAGTTCACAAGTCGGCTGCCATTCATGAATGCAGCTTCCAGCTTCTTGAACATCCTCCTTATTCCCCAGATTTTGACCCTTCGGACTATTACTTGTTTACCAAACTCAAAAAGGAGCTCAATGGTCGCAAATTTACTTCAGATGATGACTTCATTTATGCTGTAGACCACTTTCTACTGGCACAAGATGCTGACTTTTACAAATAATGGGTCAGTATGCTCCAGGATCGCTGGACTAAGTGCATAAACTTGCAAGGAGACTATGCTGAGAAATAACCCCAAAAAGTTGTCCACAAATAATCCGTTTTACCTTAGGCCGCGAACTTATCAATCACCCCTCGTAGATATCAGAGGAAATGAACTGGCAAAGAGTGGAGCCACAGCTCCACATCTCCACCAACATGGAAACAGCTAAACACATACACAACAACTGCAAGCAGCAGTGGATGGAAAGCTTGGCCAGTAATCCAACTGGAAGATCCCTATATACACACCTGCCAAAGCCTAACCCCAGAGATCACATCAACAGCTTATGTCGTAGAGACCTATGCACAATTTTCAGGTTGAGAACAGGACACATTACCCTCAATAAGCACTTACACAGAGTGACCGCTACCACACACCATACTGCATGCACTGCAACAGACAAGAAGAAGAAACTGTTAAACACCATCTGCTGAATTGAAGTGCACTGAAGGACCTTCGGAAGAACCTGATACCACCAAACTCCTCAATCATCAACATTCTGTATGGAGATGTAGAACAACTGAAGAGGACCTGTACGTTTCATTATCTTGCACAAGGGAAAAAGAGTGAAAACTCATAAACCCGGGGACAGGAAAGGTTAAAGTCAAAAAGTCAATCTTCTACACTTTCTTGGTTATTTCTGTCACTAAAATTCCAGTCACTGATGTTAAAATGTCTGATATTATCAAAGTAAATAGCAATGTACAACACAATAGTTGCTACCTCTGGGGTGTCTTACATCCTTCCCGTGTCGTTAAAAGTCGCATAGGGCTCGCATAGTTATTTGCCAAGTTTTCCTGTTTTCAGCGAGTTTTTCAACTTCATCACTAAACTGGCTTCTCTTAACAATGTCCTCTTTAGAGTTTCACGTGGTCGACCTCTTTTTCTTCGGCCTGTTGTGCTCCACTTGATAGCTTGTTTTGGTATTCTCTGATTATTTCTTCTCATCACATGGCCTACATATGTCCATCTTCTTTTTCTGATCACCCATGAGACAGGTTGTTGTTTGCTCATCTGTCTTACCTATGTGATGTTCTTAAATTCGTTCCACTTTATACCAAGAATTTTCCTGAGCATTTGTTTTCAAAAGAGTTTAATTTCGTATCTATTTCTCAATTTTTTTTTTCAGCTTTTGCATGCATAAATGAGGGTGGATATCACATTTGAATTGAATAATCTTAACTTAGTTTTTGTGCTTATAACTTTTGAATTCCATATGTTCTCAAGATTTTGGAATCACAATGCTGCTTTTGCAATTCGAATTCTAACTTCCTTTCTAGTGTCACCATCCTGGTCTATGCAGCTGTCAAGGTATGCAAATTGGTTTACTTCATCAACAGCTGTTCCTTCTACGAATATTTTTCCTTCTTGATTAATGAGAAGTTTCATTATTTTTGTTTTGTCTTTGTTCATTTCAAGACCTATTTTGCTAGCCAAGGAAGACGGGAACCTGTTTTTTTCCTGCGTTGTCACTGATAAAGTTACGTCATCTGCAAAATCAAGATCTTCTATTTGGGTCCCATGTACCCAATCAATGCTGTTTTTACCTGTACAGCTTATTTTCATTGTAAAGTTTATCGCAATTCCAAAAATCAAGGGAGATAATATATACAAGATCCAACAATTAAGAAATGAGACTGATTTTATTATGGCCAAGACAAGAATTGTTAAACCTTGAAACTGACTTACCAGCCCCACAACTAAATGTCAACCTAGATGAAATTAAATTGCATGAAATTGAAACAGCAGTGAATTTAATGGCTAACAACAAAGCTGCAGGTGAAGATGAAATAACAGCCGAGATGCTAAAAGCTATCAATAGTGACAACATGAGACAACTACAGAGAATGTTTAACAAGATTTGGAGAGAAGAAAAGGTCCCTTCTAATTGGAAGAAAGGAATCATTGTTAAAATACCAAAAAAAGGGCAACCTTAGTGACTGTAACAACTGGAGAGGAGTAACCTTAATATCAGTTGTGTCAAAAGTATTTTGCAAGGTCATTTTGAATAGACTCAAAGATATAGTGGATGCTGCAATGAGAGAAGAACAAGCAGGATTTCGAAAAGGGAGAAGCTGTCTCGACCAGATCTTTACTCTAAGAATAATACTTGAAGAACATATTGAAAAGCAGAAACCATTAATACTGAACTTCATAGATTTTAAAAAGGCATTTGATAGCATACACAGAGATTCATTATGGAGAATTTTATGTCTATATGGAATACCATCTAAAATTGTCAACATCATTAAGGACTTATACAATGGATATGGTTGTGCAGTCAAGACAGAAGAAGGGATGAGTGAATGGTTCCAGATTGAAACAGGCGTGAAACAAGGATATATACTGTCTCCTTTACTTTTTTGGGATTACAATAGACTTCATAATGAAAAAATGCTGCACGGGTAACACAGGTATTGACTGGGTACATGGGACCCAACTAGAAGATCTTGATTTTGCTGATGACATAACTCTTATCAGTAATAATGTGAATTCCATGCAAGAAAAAACAGATAGCCTGTCTTCACTGGCTAGCAAAATAGGACTTGAAATTAACAAGGACAAAACAAAAATAATGAAAATTCCCATCAATCAAAATGGAAAAATACACATAGAAGGGACAGATAGTGAAGAAGTCAATCAATTTGCATACCTTGGCAGCTACATAGACCAGGATGGTGACACTAGAAAGGAAGTTAGGATCAGAATTGCAAAAGCAGCATCAATCTTCAAGAATCTTGAGAACATATGGAATTCAAAAGTTATAAGCACAAAAACCAAGTTAAGACTATTCAATTCAAATGTAATATCCACCCTCATTTATGCATGCGAAAGCTGGAAAACAACTAAAGAAATATAAAAGAAATTAGACTCTTTTGAAAACAAATGCCTAAGGAAAATACTCGGCATCAAGTGGAATGAATTCAAGAACAATGCAGAGATAAGACAGATGACTGAACAACAACCAGTCTCATGTGTGATCAGGAAAAGGAGATGGACATATGTTGGTCACTTGATGAGAAGAAATGATCAGAGAATCCCAAATCAAGCTATCAGGTGGAACACAACAGGCCGAAGAAAAAGGGGCAGACCGCGTGAAACTCTGAAGAGGACATTATTAAGAGAGGCCAAGTTAACAGGCATAAAATCCTTTGATGAGGTTGAAAGACTCGCCGAAGACAGGAAAAATTGGCGAACTACTTTACGAGCCCTATGTGACGTTTAACGGCACGGGAAGGATATAAGATAAGATAAGATAAGACAAAAATGCTATCTATGAACCAAAGCACGGAATCCAAAGGGGCAACCTTCATCTATGATATGGCAACTTTTTATCGCCTCCCCCCCCCCCTCCGATAAGCAGACGACAGACAAGCCACCATTTTGTTGACCTAGTTAGAGGTGCATTGTCACGTAATCAGCATGGAGCAAAAAACTAACATTAAATTCTGTTTAAAACTCGGGAAAAACTGCCACTGCGACAGTTGAATTGATGCGACAAGTTTATGGGGATAATTCTTTATCTCGTGCACAGATATTCAGGTGGTATTCACGATTCAAAAGTGGTGTGGAAACGAGTACAAATGCAACTAGATATGGACGCCCAGTTTCTGTTCGTAATGAGGAACTCATTGCAAAAGTCAGAGAACGGATACAAGAAGATCATTGTTTGATTAAGAGGATGATGGCAGATGAATTTAGTGTTAACTGAGAGACCATTCGTAAAATTTTAGTGGAAGATTTGGGCAAGAAAAAAGTTGCATGTCGGTTTGTACCACATTTGTTGTCTGATGACCAAAAACATCAGCGTGTTGAGTACACAAAAGACATCATCAAAATGTGTCGCAGAAATTAACATTTCTTAAATTTGATTGTTGCAGAGGATGAAACATGGATTTGCCAATATGATCCCACAACTAAACGCCAAAGTGCTCAGTGGAAGTTATCATCATCATCATCACCAAAAGGAAAAAAAAATTCGTCTTCAGAAGTCGAAAATGAAGACAAAGTTGGTGTGCTTCTACGACAGCAAAGGAGTTATTCACAAATAATTTATTCCAAAGGGACAGACTGTCACTACCAAAGTTTAAGTATTTTGAAACTCCAATTGGAAAGAATTCTCCGAGTCCAACCGGAGTATTCAACACATGGCAATTTTTTCCTTCTTCGTGATATTGCACCGGCTCACCGGATGATAGTTGTACAGGAATCTTTGGTCCAAAAACAAGTGTGTGTTTTCAGCCATCCACCCTATTCCCAAGATTTGTCTTCCTGCGATTATTTTCTATTCCCTAAATTAAAGTTATCACTGAAAGGACGCTTCTTTGACGATACTGATGACGTCCAAAGGGCCGTAATATCGAGTTTAAGGGCCATACCAATAGAAGAACTGCAGAGGTCGTTCCAGTGTTTGTTAGATCACGCAACTCGCTGTATCAATGCACAAGGGGCTTACTTTGAATAAAATACGGGTTATATCTTCAACTGTTGTTTATTTTATTTTTTATGGAAGTAGTCTCCTTACTTAATTGTCGGATCTTGTACATTTTTGTTTCACGCCTGTTTCAATCTGAAACCATTCACTCATTTCTTCTTCTGTCTTGACTGCACACACATATCCATTGTAGAGATCTCTAATGATGTTGACAATTTTAGATGATATTCCATATATTCTTAAAATTCTCCACAACGAATCTCTGTGTATGCTATCAAATGCCTTTTTAAAATCTATAAAGTTCAGGATAATGGTTTCTGCTTTTCAATATTTTTTCAAGTATTGTTCTTAGAGTAAAGATCTGGTCGAGACAGCTTCTCCCTTTTCGAAATCGTGCCTGTTCTTCTCTCATTGCAGTATCCACTACATCCTTAATTCTATTCAGAATCACTTTACAAAACACCTTTGACACAACTGATAGTAAGGTTACACCAGTTATGTCCTGGGGTATATTGGGTTATAAATAAAAAGTAAAAACAAAGTAGGGAAAACTCAAAATATATTCAGAAGAAACTCAGATTTGAGAGAAATAACTTTGCACATGTCAACTTCTTTCAACCTTCATGTCTGCAGCTACAGGCTATCTAGGTTTAAGCTCTGTAGTTACCAAACCCTGCTTTAAAACAAAGTAGACACAGTGGTCACTTGTTATTTCAGTAGCACTGATGGGAAGTGTTGTAACTAGAGCAACCACACAAGAGACATCTGAAAGAAGGAAGAGAAGCAAACCTAGAATTAGTTGTTGAGACTGAGACGGGCAGCATGTGACATGATATTAGTTGTTGAGACTAAGACGGGGAGCATGTGACATGATATTAGTTGTTGAGACTAAGACGGGGAGCATGTGACATGATATTAGTTGTTGAGACTAAGTCGAGCAGCATGTGACATGATATTAGTTGTTGAGACTAAGACGGGGAGCATGTGACATGATATTAGTTGTTGAGACTAAGACGGGGAGCATGTGGCATGATATTAGTTGTTGAGACTAAGTCGAGCAGCATGTGACATGATATTAGTTGTTGAGACTAAGACGGGGAGCATGTGACATGATATTAGTTGAGACTGAGACGGGCAGCATGTGACATGATATTAGTTGAGACTGAGACGGGCAGCATGTGACATGATATTAGTTGTTGAGACTGAGACGGGCAGCATGTGACATGATATTAGTTGAGACTGAGACGGGCAGCATGTGACATGATATTAGTTGTTGAGACTGAGACGGGCAGCATGTGACATGATATTAGTTGTTGAGACTGAGACGGGCAGCATGTGACATGATATTAGTTGTTGAGACTAAGACGGGCAGCATGTGACATGATATTAGTTGTTGAGACTAAGACGGGCAGCATGTGACATGATATTAGTTGTTGAGACTAAGACGGGCAGCATGTGACATGATATTAGTTGTTGAGACTAAGACGGGCAGCATGTGACATGATATTAGTTGTTGAGACTAAGACGGGCAGCATGTGACATGATATAGTTGTTGAGACTGAGACGGGCAGCATGTGACATGATATTAGTTTTGAGACTGAGACGGGCAGCATGTGACATGATATTAGTTGTTGAGACTGAGACGGGCAGCATGTGACATGATATTAGTTGTTGAGACTGAGACGGGCAGCATGTGACATGATATTAGTTGTTGAGACTAAGACGGGCAGCATGTGACATGATATTAGTTGTTGAGACTAAGACGGGCAGCATGTGACATGATATTAGTTGTTGAGACTAAGACGGGCAGCATGTGACATGATATTAGTTGTTGAGACTAAGACGGGCAGCATGTGACATGATATTAGTTGAGACTGAGACGGGCAGCATGTGACATGATATTAGTTGTTGAGACTGAGACGGGCAGCATGTGACATGATATTAGTTGTTGAGACTAAGACGGGCAGCATGTGACATGATATTAGTTGTTGAGACTGAGACGGGCAGCATGTGACATGATATTAGTTGTTGAGACTAAGACGGGCAGCATGTGACATGATATTAGTTGTTGAGACTGAGACGGGCAGCATGTGACATGATATTAATTTATGGCCAAAACTCTAACGAAGTGGTCTCATACGATGTCAATATTTAGGAACAAATAATTAAGCTGAGAAAAAAAACTTTCACCTTGCCATAAGAGAAAAAGTTTGGTATATTGTTCTTGTAAACAATTCAATGAAAAATAGAACTACAGTTTGTCAGCGGGATAAAAAAAAAAACAACTAGACAGTCTGACATAATGGCATTGGAAAAAAGTCAGGAAAAAAATTAACAAAGAGAATGCCTTGAATAAGAGGCTGTGGTAAGACACAATCACAAGCTATGCCTCTATCCCTATATTTGTCACTATCTCACTATGCTACTATCCCACTATGCCACTATCCCACTATCTCACTATGCCACTATCCCACTATGCCACTATCCTACTATGCCACTATCTCACTATGCTACTATCCCACTATGAAACTATCCCACTATGCCACTATCTCACTATGCCACTATCCCACTATGCCACTATCCCACTATGCCACTATCTCACTATGCTACTATCCCACTATGCCACTATCCTACTATGCCACTATCCCACTATGCCACTATCTCACTATGCCACTATCCCACTATGCCACTATGCCACTATCCCACTATGCCACTATGCCACTATCCCACCATGCCACTATGCTACTATCCCACTATGCCACTATCCCACCATGCCACTATCCCTATATATGCCAATATCTCACTATGCTACTATCCCACCATGCCACTATCCCTATATATGCCAATATCTCACTATGCCACTATTCCACTATGCCACTATCCCTATATATGCCACTATCTCACTATGCCACTATCCCACTATGCTACTATCCCACTGTGCCACTATCCCACTGTTCCACTATGCCACTATCCCACTATGCCACTATCCCACTATGCCACTATCCCTATATATGCCACTATCCCACTATGCCACTATCCCACTATGCCACTATCCCACTATCCCACTATCTCACTATCCCACTATGCCACTATCCCACTATGCCACTATCCCACTATGCCACTATCTCACTATCCCACTATCCCACTATGCCACTATCCCACTATGCCACTATCCCACTATGCCACTATCTCACTATCCCACTATCCCACTATGCCACTATCCCACTATGCCACTATCCCACTATGCCACTATCCCTATATATGCCACTATCCCTCTATGCCACTATCTCACTATGCCACTATCTCACTATCCCACTATGTCACTATCCCACTATGCCACTATACCACTGTGCCACTATCCCACTATGCCACTATCTCACTATGCCACTATCCCACTATGCCACTATCCCACCATGCCACTATCCCTATATATGCCACTATCCCACTATCCCACTATCCCACTTTCCCACCATGCCACTATCCCTATATATGTCACTATCCCACTATGCCACTATCCCTATATATGCCACTATCCCACTATGCCACTATCTCACTATGCCACTATCCCACTATGCCACTATCCCACTATGCCACTATCTCACTATGCCACTATCCCACTATGCCACCGTCCCATTGTCCCACTATGCCACTATCCCACTGTCCCACTATGCCACTATCCCATTGTCCCACTATGCCACTATCCCACTGTCCCACTATGCCACTGGTGCAGAACCTGGAAAAATAATTTACGCAAAAAAACACTACAAAGATTTATGTTGCTAACTTCATTGTCATGTCCTGAAAACACAAGTTAAAAGAGAAATACGCCATCTCTTTGTTGTGGGTGCTTGTTCTGCCTTGGCTTTTCGCCATCTCTTTGTTGTGACGTCTAAAAGTACAGCGCTATTTTAGGTAACAACTCCAAATTTTTAACTGCCATGGGTCTCTAGGCCCCAGTTTACAATCATTTTATGATTGTATAACAATCTTACAATGTGCCCCTGAGGAAAGTTTGTACTAGTAAAAATGTAGCTAGTTTTATTATTGCTGGCACAGATGAGAAGGACTGTGTTACACTTGGTCCTTATCTGTGCTCATGCTCCAACCAGGCACTTTGAGGATAAAATAAAAAGCTGCAGCGAAAATGGAGGAACAATTATTAGGATTTTTTTTTCTCTTATTAACTTTTTTTTTTTTTGCAGAGATCTGAGGTTTGCAGCTTAATCTTTTTTTTTAAAAAAAGACTTTTAATTACTTTCATGTCCTTGATCTAGGAGTGCTGCATAAGATCATTTCAAACATAAGTTAATAAGCTGTTTTACAATGATTTGTTTCCGCTGTGTGTATTTAACAGTAAATTTGTTTAATGAATGACCGCAGTGTCTAATAAAATGCTAGCACAGGACAGGGGTTACTGTACTTTGACAAAGTAACAGGACAGCAGCTTGACACATGTCAACCATCTGAACTGTCTCTCTTGTGATTTTACCTATTTATCCATAGTTTTTACACTATGCTTGAGCATTTCTCTACACCTTCATTGTGGGGGAGGGGGTAGCTGTTTTATATCAATATAAAGGCAAAAGACAAGCGTTTGTAGAAAATCCATGTGGAAGCCCAAGGTGCCTTGGGCACTTGAGGTTCAGATATATATATATATATATATATATATATATATATATATATATATATATATATATATATATATATCACATCTTACATTTTACATCCTTCCCGTGCTGTTAAACCTAACATAGGGCTCGCATGTTAGCTCGCAGGTTTTCCTGTTTTCGGCGAGCTTTTCAACCTCATCAAGGGATTTTATGCCTACTAATTTGGCCTCTCTTAACAATGTCCTCTTTTGAGTTTCACGGGGTCGACCTCTTTTTCTTCGGCTTTCTGTGTTTCACTTTATGGGATTCTCTGATTGTTTCTCACATCATGTGACAGATATATGTCCATATCTTTTTTCTGATCACTCATGAGACAGGTTGTTGTATCTATGGACTGTGTATGCCTTATCTCTGCGTTGTTCTAGAATTCGTTCCACTTGATGCCGAGTATTTTCCTTAGGCATTTGTTTTCAAAAGAGTCTAATTCCTTGTATATTTCTTTAGTTGTTTTCCAGCTTTCACATGCATAAATGAGGGTGGATATTACATTTGAATTGAATAGTCTTAACTTGGTTTTTGTGCTTATAACTTTTGAGTGCCTTATGTTCTCAAGATTCTTGAAGGTCAATGCTACTTTTGCAATTCTAATTCTATATTCAGTTCTGGTGTCACCTTCCTGGTTTATATAACTGCCGAGGTATGCATACTGGCTTACTTCTTCAGCAGCTGTTCCTTCTACGTATATTTTCCCTTGATAATTAATGGAAAGGTTTATTATTTTTGTTTCTTCCTCATTCATTTCAAGTCCTATTTTACTAGCCAGTGAAGACAGGGTATTTGTTTTTTCTTGCATCGATTTCGCATTGTCACTGATAAGAGTTATGTCATCTGCAAAATCAAGATCTTCTAGGTGGGTCTCACGTACCCAATCAATGCCTGTTTTACCTGTGCAGCATTTTTTCATTATGAAGTCTATGGCAATTCCACAAACCAAGGGAGATAATATACATCCTTGTTTCACGACTGTTTCAATCTGGAACCATTCACTCATCCCTTCTTCTGTCTTAACTGCACAAACACATCAGTTATAGAGATCCTTAATGATGTTGACAATTTTAAATGGTATTTCATATAGTCTTAAAATTCTCCACAATGAATCTCTGTGTATGCTAGCAAATGCAGTCTTAAAGTCTATGAAGTTCAGTATTACTGGTTTTTGCTTTTTTCAATATGTTCTTCAAGTATTATTCTGAGAGTAAAGATTTGGTCGAGACAGTTTCTCCCTTTTCGAAATCCTGCTTGTTCTTCTCTCATTGCGGTATTCACTATATCTTTAAGTCTATTCAGAATAACTTTTCTAAATTCTTTTGACACAACTGATACTAAGGTTACTCCTCTCCAGTTATTGCAGTCACTAAGGCTGCCTTTTTGTTTGTTCGTATTTTAACAATGATTATTTTTTTCCATTTAGAAGGGACCTATTCTTCTTCCCGAACTTTATTAAACATTTCTCTGTAGTTCGCTCATGTTGTCACTGGTAATAACTTTCAACATTTCGGATGTTATTTCATCTTCACCTGCAGGTTTGTTGTTAGCCATTATATACATACATACATACATACAAGTTCCGACAATTAAGTAATGAGACTGATTTTATTATGGCCAAAACAAAATTGCCATCTATGAACCAAAGCACGGAATCCAAAGAGACAACCTTCATCTATGATCTAGCAACTTTTCATCGCCGCCCGATAAGCGAACGTCAAACAAAGCGCCATTTTGTTGACCTAGTTAGAGGTACATTGTCACGTAATCAGCATGGAGCAAAAAACTAACATTAAATTCTGTTTAAAACTCGGAAAAAGTGTCGCTGAGACAGTCGAATTAATGCGACAAGTTTTTGGGGATAAGTGTTTATCTCGTGCACAATATTCAGGTGGTATTCACAATTCAAAAGTGGTGTGGAAACGATTACAAATGCAACTAGACATGAACGCTCAATTTCTGTTCGTAATGAGGAACTCATTGCAAAAGTCAGAGAACGGATACAAGAAGATCGTTGTTTGACTTTGAGGATGATGGCAAATGAATCTGGTATTAACCGAGAATTCGTAAAATTTTAGTGGAAGATTTGGGAAAGAAAAAAGTTGCTTTCCGGTTTCTACCATATTTGTTGTCTGATGACCAAAACATCAGCGTGTTGAGTACACAAAAGACATCATCAAAACATGTCGCAGAAATTAACATTTCTTAAATTTGATTGTTGCAGAGGATGAAACATGGATTTGCCAATATGATCCCACAACTAAACGCCAAAGTGCTCAGTGGAAGTCATCATCATCACCAAAAGGAAAAAAAAGTTCGTCTTCAAAAATCGAAAGTGAAGACAATGTTGGTGTGCTTCTACGACAGCAAAGGAGTTATTCACAAAGAATTTATTCCAGATGAACAGACTGTCACTAGAACAGTTTATTTGAACAGACTGTCACTAGAACAGTTTATTTAAGTATTTTTAAACGCCTATTGAAAAAGATTCTCCGAGTCCGACCCGAGTATTCAACACCTGGCAGTTTTTTCCTTCTTCATGATAATGCACCGGCTCACCGGGCGATAGTTGTACAGGAATTTTTGGCCCAAAACCAAATGTGTCTTCTCAGCCATCCACCCTGTTCCCCAGATTTGTCTCCCTGCGATTATTTTCTATTCCCAAAATTAAAGTTATCATTGAAAGGACGCTTCTTTGACGATACTGATGGCGTCCAAAGGGCCGTAATATCGAGTTTAAGGGCCATACCAACAGAAGAACTGCAGAGGTCGTTCCAGTGTTTGTTAGATCGTGCCACTCGCTGTATCAATGCACAAGGGGCTTACTTTGAATAAAATACAGGTTATATCTTCAAATGTTGTTTATTATATTTTTTTTAATGGAATTAGTCTCATTACTTAATTGTCGGACATTGTATATATATTAGTTATGACCAATTTGTTGTGGTCTGCGTAGTGTGTATGCTTCAAAACTAAAAACGTGGTAGCACTGCTATATTCAGCACTTCTTTCCATGACATTGTGGTCTGCGCTGTTGGCACTGTAGGTCGCCATGTCTGTCTAGCATATGGAAGCCATGTCTGTCTAGCATATGGAAGCCATGTCTGTCCAGCATATGGAAGCCATGTCTGTCTAGCATATGGAAGCCATGTCTGTCTAGCATATGGAAGTGTGATAACGGCACAAACATTGTCCTGGTCTACGTGGTGAGCTTCCATATTACAGCTGATGTGGTTTACAGCACTGCTCATGTACGAAGAACTAAACGAACCTGACAGTGGGAGTTGTGTGAATGAAATTTTATCTTGAAAATGAAAGTTTAACAGAAATTTGATGAAAGAAAGGAACATTTGTTGCAACTAGTTATAGCAACACTTTCTGGAACATTCCGAAGAAAAAAAAATGACTGTATCTGAAGCAATCATTTCACCTCAGCAGAAACTTACAGTACAAAGCTACGGCTGTCCATGTAGGTCAAGAGTTCAGTCAGGTTCGAGAAATTTGAGCAAAACATTTTAAACGTGAGAACATAATAACAAATAAAATTGAAAATTGCAAGATAGTGATTGCGATTCGAACCCTGGACTATAACTGGGCGAACAACCCCCTGACCACAGTTGGAGGACAAAGAAGTGTCAAGAATATTTTTAGAATAAGTTTGTCAAGTTTGTTTTATGTAAAGACTGTGTATGTCAAGTATCATTTTATGCAAAGACTAGATATGGCAAGTATAAACACTGGGTGTGTCAAGTATAAAAACTATGTATATTAAATATAAAAAATATGTACGTCAAGTATATTTTATAAAAAGACTGGGTATGTCAAGTATTTTTATGGTAAAAACTGGGTATTATGTAAAGACTACATATGTCAAGTACATTTTATGTAAAGACTAGGTATGTCAAGTATAAAGACTATGTATGTCAAGTATATTTTATGTAAAGACTGGGTATGTCAAGTATGTTTTAGTAAAGACTGTGTATGCCAAGTATATTTATGTAAAGACTAGGCATGTCAAGTATATTTTATGTAAAGACTAGGTACAGTAAGTTTAGTATCATACCCTCAGTTACTAGGCTGTTGTTTCATATGACCACGTGGCAACATACAAGAACTACATTACAGAACAGTTAAGAGCTTCTGTGTGAGAGGTGATAGTTTGTTCTTGGCCTCAGACAACCTGGCTAAAATGAATAAATGAAAGTGTGAAGGTCTGAACGGTGCAGCAAAGACTCTCTCTCTCTCTCTCTCTCTCTGTCACACACACACACGCCCACATACACGCACGCACGCACATACACGCACACACTCTCTCTGTCACACACACACGCACACACACACTCTCTCTCTTTCTCTGTCGCACACACACTCCCTCTGTCCCACACACGCACACACACGCACACACACATTCTCTCTTTCTCTGTCACACACACATTCTCACCCTCTGTCACACACACATTCTCACCCTCTGTCACACACACACACGCCCACATACACGCACGCACGCACATACACGCACACACTCTCTCTGTCACACACACACGCACACACACACTCTCTCTCTTTCTTTGTCGCACACACACTCCCTCTGTCCCACACACGCACATACACGCACACACACACTCTCTCTTTCTCTGTCACACACACATTCTCACACTCTGTCACACACACACACTCTCTTTCTCTGTCACACACACATTCTCACCCTCTGTCACACACACACTCTCACTCTCTGTCACACACACACTTTTACTCTCTGTCATACACACACACACTCTCTCTCTCTCTCTTTCTCTCTGTACATGGTCAGTCCGTGCTGTTGAGTGTCTGTAGACAATAACTGTATAAGAAAGCCCTGTTGTTATTGTTGTTGTTGAATATGTCATTAAGAGATGAATGTAAGAGTTTGTTACATTTGTATACGTTCTTGTTACATTCATCTAATACCAGACTGAACGCTTCTGCTAGCTTGCTGCTGAGTTATGAAGGGAGTAATGTTAAATTTGCACATAGCCAGACAGTCTGGGAAAAACCGATGGACAGTCTGGGAAAGACCGATGGACAGTCTGGGAAAGACCGATGGACAGTCTGGGAAAGACCGATGGACAGTCTGGGAAAGACCGATGGATAGTCTGGGAAAGACCGATGGACAGTCTGGGAAAGATCGATGGACAGTCGGGAAAGACCAGAATCCTCACTGGGAAAGCGTCCCTGAACTGGGCTGTCCTGGCCAGCAACCCTGTCAGCCGTCGTACTATCAACCGTGTCAGCCGTCATACTATCAACCCTGTCAGCCGTCATACTATCAACCGTGTCAGCCGACATACTATCAACCCTGTCAGCCTACATACTATCAACCCTGTAAGCCGACATACTATCAACCCTGTCAGCCGTCATACTATCAACCCTGTCAGGCGTCATACTATCAACCCTGTCAGCCGTCATACTATCAACCGTGTTAGCCGTCATACTATCAACCCTGTCAGCCGTCATACTATCAACCCTGTCAGCCGTCATACTATCAACCCTGTCAGCCGTCATACTATCAACCCTGTCAGCCGTTATACTATCAACCCTGTCAGCCGTCATACTATCAACCGTGTCAGCCGTCATACTATCAACCCTGTCAGCCGTCATACTATCAACCCTGTCAGCCGTTATACTATCAACCCTGTCAGCCGTCATACTATCAACCCTGTCAGCCGTCATACTATCAACCCTGTCAGCCGTTATACTATCGCTACAAAGTCCAAAAAGAAGAAATACCCCCCCCCCCCCCCAAGGATTCACCGAAAAAGCGGGGGGGGGGGGGATAATGGATCCACAAAAACGACCATGCCCGCCCCAATTAATTTGAGTTGAGAACAGCGGATGGAGTATCCATGCATCTGTGGCAGGAAATTTAACACTCAACGTGGCATGAAGATACACAGAACGAAGAAGGGATGTGGTGGTTCCTCGCTGCCCAATACTCAACAGTGCACTGTGACGCCAGTCTCAGTTAAGACATTAGAAGATCTCTGTCAGGATATAATCCACAGTACAGAGAATATTCAGATTGGGTCAGGCAGCGGGGAGGCGATGCAACCCTCCGACGAGACCAGAGACAAAATTAACTTCCCACCAGCAAGTGCCAAAAGCATATGGGAAAACCTGGACACAGGATTATGCAAAGAATTGGACAAATAGCTGAGAGGGAAAAACCTTGAGCAAAAACTGGAAGCATTTGGTAACATCATATATCTTCACAAAGAGTTTGGAACCAAACAGGCAAATAGAGAAAAAATAACACCAAGAAAGTCCAGAAGACAAAGGAAAATAGAACCAATAAGACAGCAGAAAAACCATGCCCGGAAAATATTCAAGAAGACATATGAATTAAAAGGAAGGACTAAGACAGGTGTGGTAGCATCTAAAATCCCAGCACAATGCCCTTTGACAACTGAAGGACTGTGTAAAAGGAAGAAGGAAACCAGATATGCAAGAGAGAAGTTCTACAGAGATCACTTCGGGTTTGCCAAGCAGTTATTTGAACAGCCAAAATCAGGTACGCTGAAAGCAGGTAAGGAGGTGCTCGAGGAACATCTGAGCAAGACATACTCTGATAAAAATCAGCATACACCTCTCGAGCAGATGAAAGGTCTAGTGTGGCCCTGTGCACCAGGCAGCAAATTCAAATGCAGCCCACCAACCTTACAAGAAGTAGAGAGCATCGTAGGAAAGGCTAAAGGCAAGTCACCACCATGCCCAAATGTAGTCCCTTACGTACTATACAAAAGATGCCCCGAAGTACTAAAGAAGCTCCATAAACTCCTACGAAAAGCAAGGATCAAGGGACTCATAAGTGAAGAACAGAAAAAGGCTAAGATTATACATCCCAAAGGACCAGAATTCCACTGAAATCAACCAGCTCAGACCGATCTCACTTCTGAATGTGGAAGGAAAGATATTCTTCTCCGTGATGGCAAGGAGACTAACAACATACCTCCTAGATAATGGTTACCTTGATACATCCGTGCAGAAGGGAGGAATTCCAGGTTCCCAGGGATGTCTTGAGCATGCTTCAGTGATTTGTGAAGCTATTCAACAGGCAAGACCTGGAAAGCAAGATCTACAGGTAATATGGTGAGACCTAGCCAATGCATATGGCTCAGTACCGCACCAGATGATATGGCTAGCACTAGACATGTTTCGTGTGCCAAAAAAAAAAAAAAAAGAAAATCACGAAGATGCTGAAAATGTACTTCACAGGGTTCCTCGTGAGATTTGGAACATCAGGATATATTACAAGATGGACTGAGCTCCAGGTAGGAATTGCAATGGGCTGTACAATATCTCCATTACTGTTCGTACTAGCCATGCAAGTAATCCTGAGAGCAGCAGAAGGAGCAGCAGAAGGCCCAAGGTTCAGAAATGGATGTCAAATGCCACCACTAAAAGCGTTCATGGATGACACAACAGTAATAACAACCAGTGAAGCACAGACACGAAAGATGTTAGAGCGTTTGGACAGCCTTATCATATGGTGCCGCATGAGAATCTACAGATCCAGTGGTACGAGAAGTGCAGCCAACACTTAAAACTGGACGAAAATGGAAAGTAGGTGAGGAAGTGACCACAGCCAGGGAAACACAGGAGCTGAAAGAAGTAACAGGATACACCCAGACCAACAGAAGGGGATTTGGTCATGGTGAAATTAAATGGTGATCAAAGGCCTCCTGTAAGGAAAGAAGGGATATGATCATCAGTGAAGTAAGGAATTCAGAGGATGACAGGCGGGTCCAGAAGGCAGTCCAACAGCCACAGCAAGGTCAGTGGACGTCATGGGAGGCAGTCCTGCAGAGATCACTAACATGGAATGACATCTGGAAAATGGCACCCTTGAGGCTCAGCTTCATCATCAGAGCTACGTATGACCTTCTGCCTACAGGCTCCAACCTATACAAATGTTTCTGCAACGAAAGGCAAACATTGGAGCATGTGCTGTTAGCATGTAGAGTATCATTAGGTCAAGGACGCTACACCTGGCGCCACAACAGAGTGCTGCAGGAACTAGTAGCCATTGTAGACAGGGCAAAAGATAAAGCAAATAACAGCAAAAAAGCTGAGGTCCCACCTAAATACTTCATAGGCGCTGGTATGAAATCGAATATTGAAATCAGGGACATTCCCTTACCATTACTGCTAGATGGTGGAAATGACTGGGATGTGATAGCGGACCTACCAGGAAGAAGAGAATACCCGACTACCACCAAGAACACAGAAATGCGACCGGACATTGTGGTGTACTCCATAGAAAAACAGGAATTAATAATGATCGAGCTTACGGTTCCGTACGGGTGTCTGAGTGGCGAAGTGGTTAGTGTCTCTCAAGGAGAAGGTCGGGGGTTTCGAATCCGGAGCATCCTAGTCACCCAGCTGTAGAAATGGGTACCCGACTTCTTCTGGAGTGTGCTGACAGGTCAAGGTAAATATGTGCTCTAATATCATATCCCTATACGCCTCTAAGGCATGACAGGATTACCTTTACTACCTTTTTTTACGGTTCCGTACGAAACAAGAATAGAGGAGCAGCATCTATTCAAATGTGAGAAGTACAATGACCTGATCAAGCAACTGAGACAGGGGGCAGGAGTCAGGGCAAAAGTGATAGCTGTAGAAGTGGGAGAGAGAGGATTCATAGCAACATCAGCATACGACCTATGTATGCAACTGAGCATAAAGGGACAAGCAAGAGCAAGGGCACTGAAAATCCTTTCAGAAACAGCAGAAAAGGCCTCATGCTGGCTGTGGAGTGTGCGAAACAAGCATTGGGAATATAAACAGTTTCATTTGTCACAACCAATACCAGTCCTCCGTAGCTAAATTGCTAAAGACGCACTTCAAAGTGCAGCGCCAACTGGAAGATCACGGCTTCAATCCCGGGACGGAAAAAAGCAACAACTCACAAGACCTCTGGGAGTCATGACCCAGAGGGCCCCACCCCGGCCCACTCCCTCCTCTTAGATTGTCAGAAGTTTAATAGGTTCGAAAACTTGTCTGAGGGGGGTACTTCCTCTGATGATCTGAAGGAGCTGTGTTGTTGTTCCACTCTCTACAGTAGAGAGTTTCCTGCATACAGCACAACAAAGGTGTTAATTATAACAAATACATATAAATAAATCAGAGATCATATAACAGCACAAAAAGATGTTAATTATAACAAATGCATGTAACTAAATCAAAAGAGAAACAGTAACGAGGTCAAACACACTGCCAGGAATGTTCGTGCTGAGAAAGTTGTCCAGATCTATTTACAACTTTCTCGCTTTCTCCAGTGGCTGTTCAAACACTCGACAACACTCCAGAACCACAACCGAATCATGCTCTTACTTGCACACTTCACTCTTCGGTCCAGATACTAAACACAACAGCTGTAACACACCTAAACAGCCGTAACATACCTCAATCAACAGCCATAACACACCTCAAGAGCTGTAACACACCTAAACAGCCGTAACACACCTCAATCAACAGCCATAACACACCTCAACAGCTGTAACACACCTCAACAAATTCAACTACCTACATCAATGTTTCTTTAGTTGAACGAAAAGAGACCCCAACTAAAAACTACTAATTCTCATGTTCGTTGACCCCAACTAAAAACTACTAATTCTCATGTTCGTTGACCCCAACTAAAAACTACTAATTCTCATGTTCGTCGATAAATTACTTGGATTGTTTATATCACATTAGGACGTGCTGTCAGCTTGTAGAATGCCCCATGAGATTAATAATATCATATGGGCGTTTGTTTGGCGAAGTGGCTAGTGAACTAGTCTCTCATGGCGAAGGCCAGGGGTTCGAATCCAGTCGGAGACCCCCCAATTACCCAGCTGCAGAAATAGGTACCTGACTTTAATCTGGAATTGGGGATGTGCTGACCACATCACCCTCTAGTGTGCTGACAAGTCAAGGAAATTATGGGCACTAACACCATATCCCCTATGTGCTTCTAAGGCGTGACAGGGTTACCTTTGTCTTTACCTTTTATACCTTTGTACCAGGTAAGACTTATACGGTCAACTCTGTACTCATCATTGAATTGTCGATGCATCATCAGTTAATACATATAATCACATCGACAATGAAGACGGTACAATCACAGCCTAGAACATAAATCAGTAGAACTACATCACATGAGATTACTTCTTGACCAAAGACCAAACTATAGGTAAATCTATCCGTAACTATGATATGTAGGTGTGTGTGTGTGTATACCCTGGTTATCTGAGTGGTTAGGCGCTGTGTTTACTAATCCGGTGGTAGCAGTGGGATTTTTTCAGGTACACTTCCGGCCATTGCTCACGCATGGTTTGGGCTCTCTTGTTCCGGAGTGTGGACTCCACTGCCACGTGGCCACTCGTCTGTGTGAGCCATCTTGAGTCCACGTAACTGGCTCAGTGAAGACTTGAAGTCGAAATGGAAAGTGACAAATAACAACAGGGAGGAATATAAATCTTCTTTTAGAGACTATTCAATTCTTTTTTTTTAGTAGTCTGCCGTGGCCTGTCCTTAAACGAAAGAGGATGGTCTGCTGATATCTTTCTAGCTGGTGTATTTGATACTTAAAGGTCAGATCTTAGTGATGTATGTAAGACACTACAAAAAGACAAGTAAAGGTCAGATCTTAGTGCTGTTTGGAAGACACTACATGAAGCCAAGTAAAGGTCAGATCTTAGTGCTGTATGTAAGACACTACAAGAAGCCAAGTAGAGGTCAGATCTCAGTGATGTAAGACAGTACAAGAAAAGTTCTCATATTATCTTATTTGCACATCACAGTTCATGAGGATTCAATGTCCAACAAGTGATTATTAAAGACTCTTTCATATTTATATTATTCTTTCATACTTGATTATATGAATGCCCAGGACAATAAGACTGTTGAATTTAAGGTAATCCTGTTCTAATAGCAATATATCAAGAAGAACTATATTCAGACAACAAACCGATAGCGACCTCATCTAATCTATCTAGAAGAACAACTTTCAGCCAACAAACCGATAGCGACCTCATCTAATCTATCTAGAAGAATGAATTTCAGCCAACGAACCGACTGCGACCTCATCTAATCTATCTAGAATAACGATCTTCAGCCAACAAACCGATAGCGACCTCATCTAATCTATCTAGAAGAATGAATTTCAGCCAACGAACCGACTGCGACCTCATCTAATCTATCTAGAATAACGATCTTCAGCCAACAAACCGATAGCGACCTCATCTAAACAACCGATCAAGACGGACTTTTTCTTCCTCTACTTTCAGACTTTTAAACAACTTCACTTAGTGCCTGGGGTTTCATAACATAACTGGCATGTGTTGCTTGACTGGGTAAGCAATGACCAATCATTACTTCCTTACACAGAACTATACCAGAGCTGGTGGTCAAGAAGCCAGAAGCTTAAGTTGTGTACTTTTCCAGAGAGTGAGAATGTAGTTGAGAGTGATGTTCTCAGAGAGTGAGAATGTAGTTGAGATGAAAGTCAATAGCGACTCTGATGGTTCCTGGAAGAGATTGTTAGATGCCTGCATTTATTGACTTTACGTTGAGATGTAACAGGAACAGGTATAGATGTCTATACGGACGTGAAATACGACAAGAAACAGTTACTAATATCTACAAGAACTTGAGATATGACAAGAAGCAGTTACAAATATCTACATGAACTTGAATAAATCAAGAAACAGTTACATATATCTACAAGAACTTGAGATACGACAAGAAACTTACAAATATCTACAAGAACTTGAGATACGACAAGAAACAGTTACAAATATCTAGAGGAACTTGAATTCACAAAGAAACAGTTACAAATATCTAGAGGAACTTGAATTCACAAAGAAACAGTTAGAAATATCTAGAGGAACTTGAATTCACAAAGAAACAGTTAGAAATATCTAGAGGAACTTGAATTCACAAAGAAACAGTTAGAAATATCTAGAGGAACTTGAATTCACAAAGAAACAGTTAGAAATATCTAGAGGAACTTGAATTCACAAAGAAACAGTTAGAAATATCTACAAGAACCGAAACACGGCATGAGTGACCTCCAGGTTTGTACCTAGCACTTTGTTGTACTATCGAGACTCAGAATGGAATGGGATAAGGAACCATGCGAGCCCTGGTATCATAGAATGTTCTGAAGTTTCTGCAGAAGTTACCATGGAACTAAAAATCCAAAAATTAGGGCCACGAAGTCAGAATTAATAAGGAAGGTTCAGTTAACTTGAACTAATCGTTTGCACTTGCTAACCGCGACAAAATATCACGTCAGCCCACTTATCTTCTTCTTGTTAATCCTCAGATTAAGGAAGTTTATTTGGATTATCCCTCCTGGTGACCTAGTAATGTGTAAGAAAGCTGTGGTCAAGGACACTATGGGACAAAGTCATCATCATCATCATCATAGGGTGTCCTGCTGAAATATGCCAGGCAATGTTTCTCCACAAATTTCTAACCAGATTGTTTCCCACCATTCGCGTAACTTTCTGTCATATCTCTCTCTCTCTCTCTCTCCCCCCTCTCTCTCTCTCTCTCTCTGAACCTTATGTGCCCAGGGCAGATGGGGCTTCCGCAATGGTTTTCCACAAATGCCTGTCCTTCGCCTTTTTTTCTGCTCTTGCCCAGGTGAGCCCTCTATTGCTCAACATCCTCTCTGTTGTTCTTCTCCATGTCTCTGTTGGTCTACCCTTACTTCTGTTCCCCTGTGGTGTCCATCTTAGTGCTATTTTTGGTAACGAGTTGTCAGTCATTCGGAGCACATGTCCCAACCATCGCCAGCGTCTTTCCTCAATAATTGTTGTCATTGGCTTCATCTGCATTTCTGCTAATAAGATGTTATTTCTTATGGTGTTTGGCCAAAATATTTTTCTAATTCTTCATAAACATTTAGTCTGGAAAGAATTCAACTTGTTTTCTATGGTTTTGGTGATTTTCCAGCATTCACTTCCATAGAGTAGTACACTTAGAACATTACTCTTAAATATCCTGATTTTCATATTTATGCTTAGTTTTTTAGATTTCCATATAGTCTGCAGCATTGCAAAAGCCTGGTTTGCTCTAGTAAGTCTGCTGTTGATGTCCTCTGTGCTGTCTCCATTTTTTACTACTCTACTGCCAAGGTATACAAATTCATTGACTTCTTCCACTAACTTGCTATCTACTCTGAGTACATTTCTGTTGTTCACATTTTGCTTCATTAACTTTGTCTTTCCTACGTTGATCTTTAGTCCTATATTGTTTGCATTCTGAGTTAGCTTGCTTATTTTATCTTGCATTTCTTTGTGACTGCTTGATAGTAGACAAACGTCGCCCGCAAAGTCAAGGTCCTCCAGCACTGTGTCAAGGCTCCATTGTAATCCTCTGCGTTTGTCTGATGTTGCCTCCTTCATTAACCAGTCTACTGCCAAGATAAATAATGTTGGTGATAGTACACATCCCTGTTTCACTCCTGTTTGTACCCTAAAGCTGCTGGAGGTATGTTCTCCACAGATCACTTTGCACTGAAAACCCTCGTATAGGGCTTTGATTACATTCACTACCTTATGGTGGAGGCCATGCCATCTTAGGATTTTCCACAGTGCATCTCTGTTGACACTGTCATGACTTTCTGTCATACCATCGCTTTAAACTGGTCACGATCTTCTCTTTTGGCCTTCCTCTACCTCTCTTCTCATCTATCTTTCCTGTTATTTTGATGTTTTCATCTCATTTTTTTCCATTTGTCCAGCGAATAATGACTATGTGGATTTAATTAGATTCTTTTCTACATTTTCATAGGTTAGACATTCCCTGTCTGTCATCTTAGCTGTCCATGCTATTCTTAACATTCTTCTAAGAAATGACATCTCTGTTGTCTCTAGTGATCTGGTCTGTCTATTGCCCCCAAAAAAACTTCCATAGAACAAGATGGACTACATACAGAAAATTAATATTCGCTTTATGATATTCAGTGACAGATAGATTACAAACAATTTTTTGTCACTTTCCTAAATGCTATTTTTGTCATTTTCCTAACGCTGTTTTTGTCAGTTTCTGAACTCTGTATTTGTCCCTTCCTGAATGCTGTGTTTGTCCATTTCTGAACCCTGTGTTTGTCTCTTCCTGAATGCTGTTTTTTGTCCCTTTCTGAACTCTGTGTTTGTCCCTTTCTGAACGCTCTTTTTGTCCCTTTTTGAATGCTGCTGTCCGTTTCTGAACTGTGTTTGTCCCTTTCTAAACGCTGTTTTGTCCCTTTCTGAATGCTGTTTTGTCCCTTTCTGAGCTCTGTGTTTGTCCCTTCCTGAACGCTGTTTTGTCACTTTCCTGTTTGGTCTGACATAATTTTACCCGAAGACCTGGTATTAATCTATTCTTCGCTAATCATATCAGCTTATAGGCGGAGCGTGTAGCGCAGTCAACAGTGATCTGCCTACTAACCGAAAGTTATAGACTGAGAACTCGCTGCTGAGGCTGTCTAATCAATATAAACATAAAAGCAGGTAAATGACACAGTTGTGCCGCAGGTAAATGACACAGTTGAGCCGTAGGTAAATGACACAGTTGTGCCGCAGGTAAGTGACACACTTGTGCAGTGTGAATCAGCCTGGGAACAACAAAGATTTTATCCACCTGAAAGGCGAGTCACACTGGATTACACTGTACCTGGGGGCTGTCAGTGATCAGAAAACAGGATATCACTTTCAAGTCAGTCTCATGAAAACGGGACAACTTGCAACTCAGCATGTAAACAGAGCAGAGATATGAAGATCATCAGACCATAACACTACCGTAAGCAATAGTTACTGGCTCTGCATGAGCAGAAAATGTGACAAAAGTTGAGGGAAAAAAAAAACAGAGAATGAAAAAAAGGATAAAACCTTCGCGAATGTCTACAGCCGATGGTAAGGCGAGGGCCGAGCTAGTTCATGAGCGATCATTGAGGCTCAGTAAATTCCTCTCTCTCTCCACACACATCCACACACACACATCCACACACAACACACACACAACCATCATTCAGACACACACCCGTGACTGATCTGACGATAAATAAATCTAAAATAATTTTCTTTATCTTCAGACCCGATTTTAGACCACTCTGAGGCAAGTAGGGCTGTGATGTAGATCTGGAAAATCTGGGGGAGATGTGGACAATGTTCAGCTCGAGATCTCAGCAATATCTCCTACTTTCACGTGGTAAAACTGAGCAATGGAGGACAACTAACATCTCGTCTTCTCTCTTTGTATTTCTCATTTACATTTGTGTGTGGCTGGATCGGGTGACTATGTGTTTTGATAAAAGACCTTGTGTGCATGTGCATGTGTGTGTGTGAGAGAGAGAGAGAGAGAGAGAGTGAAAGAGAGATAGAGAGAGGAGGAGAAGGAAGAGGAGGAGGAGGAAATGGGAGGGGATTTACAATCCTGAAAGTGTGTGCTGTGTCTTCTCTATATATCTGTAAAATAACCAGAAATGAGACTAAGTTACAGTGACCATAACATTAACGATGTCATTGCTGTTTGTAACAGTAACATTGGACTAAGAAGACAGTTAACTTTCCCGTCACATTCTAAGTTTTCTCAGTAGTAAGCTGTGCTGCTGTATCCATGACAACCTATTTGTTGAGTTTACAAGCTGCTCGCGCAGATATGGGCTCTTACCCTTGACACTTGTCCAGTATAATCACAAGTATCTTGATAGATTGATAGGCAGACACACAGACAGACAATATAAGAGATAGACAGACAGTGTAAGAGAGATGCACGCAGACAATATTAAGGACGGACAGGCAGACAGCATAAAAGATAGGTTGGCAGATAAATAGTATAAGAGATATGCAGACAATAGGATAAGAGATATGCAGATAGAAAAGCCATTCCATACAGAGAAACACTGGCAAGAAAAAAAGAAAATATGATATTAACGTTTTTGTTAAAATATGTATGTGGTTTTATTTTATCCGGTAAACTGAATCATAAATACACCTACATCTCCTAAACTTTTATCTCAGATAACATTTCTCGTAAAAGAAGAAGACAGCACTTCGTTTGTGAATGTTAACATTTTACAAGATCAGTTAAGAAATTAATATCTAGATGTAGGTACAGTCTTTCTCTCTCGCCTCTCTTCACTCTCTTCATTCTCATTCTCTTCTCCTCCTCCCCTCTCACTCCCCTTCTTCTTTTTCTCTTTCCTCCCACAATGCTCTAAACATTGTTTATGATCAACTCATGTCCACAGACTTAAAACAAAAGACCCACTAAACTTTAGATAAACGACGCACTAAACTTCAGATAAAAGACGCATCAAACTTCAGATAAAAGAGCATCAAACTTTAGATAAACGACGCACTAAACTTCAGATAAAAGACGCATCGAACTTCAGATAAGGCGCATCAAAGTTCAGATAAAAGACGCACCAAACTTCAGATAAAAGACGCATCAAACTTCAGATAAAAGACGCACTAAACTTCAGATAAAAGCCGCACTAAACTTCAGATAAAAGACGCATCAAACTTCAGATACAAGACGCACCAAACTTAAGATAAAAGACGCACCAAACTTCAGATAAAAGACGCACTAAACTTCAGATAAAAGACGCATCAAACTTCAGATAAAAGACGCACTAAACTTCAGATAAAAGACGCATCAAACTTCAGATAAAAGGCGCACTAAACTTCAGATAAAAGGCGCACTAAACTTCAGATAAAGACGCACTAAACTTCAGATAAAAGACGCACTAAACTTCAGATAAAAGACGCATCAAACTTCAGATAAAAGGCGCACTAAACTTCAGATAAAAGGCGCACTAAACTTCAGATAAAGACACACTAAACTTCAGATAAAAGACGCATCTAACTTCAGATAAAAGACGCATCAAACTTCAGATAAAAGACGCATCAAACTTCAGATAAGGCGCATCAAACTTCAGATAAAAGACGCACTAAACTTCAGATAAAAGACGCACCAAACTTCAGATAAAAGACGCACTAAACTTCAGATAAAAGACCCACTAAACTTCAGATAAAAGACGCACTAAACTTCAGATAAAAGACGCATCAAACTTCAGATAAAAGACACATCAAACTTCAGGTAAGGCGCATCAAACTTCAGATAAAAGACGCATCAAACTTCAGATAAGACGCATCAAACTTCAGATAAGACGCATCAAACTTCAGATAAGGCGCATCAAATTTCAGACAACAAAAAAAAACGCGTGCCTCTCCTCACTTAGATTATTTTTATCCGCGAATATCTCAACAAGCACGGTGCCTATACAACATTATAACAGACACATATACAACATTATAACACATAACATACACTTATCCAACGTTATAACACGCAACACACAGTCACAACAACATCTTTACTATACCTTTTGAACCCTGATCTTTCAGGACATGGCGACATCAGTAAATCCACACTTTCTATTGGAAATAAAACATTCCAGAAGTCTCAGCAATATAATCGTATGTCGTCTATCAAGCGAAGCGAAAGTCCTGCCTTGATCACATTTTGAGAACCTCTGGCACAGCATACAGGCGGAACAAACCTCCAGAATATCCCAGAAAAGAATCCCGAGTATTTATGTCAGAAAGGAGCACAGAACCTCCTGTGATGCACAGAAGACAGAAGCAAAATGATCCAGGGCGTTTATGCTCAAGGGCACATCACTCCATTTTCAGAAATGATTGAAGGGGAGGCTACAACAGTTGCTATGTACTAATCCGGACACGAACCAGTGACCACCCAAATCGACAGCTTGAACGCTGAAGACGAGGCGCAACCTGACCAGGGTCACACACTTCATCCTCCACTGGCCTCGCTGAGGGCAGAGTGTCGAGCCACAAACCCACGCGAGTATTGACTCTTTGCTCAAAGAAACCAGAATGTAGGTCACCTGGTTGCTAACAAATAATGAGAGAAATGTGACACATGACAGCAGCCATAACTTGAGTGTGCAGATGAATTACATTGTCTTCTTCTTCTTCTCTCTTTCTTGATACTGACCCCAGAACATAAAATATATACTGTGTTTATGAATCAGACAGACAAACACTACATGTGTGTACAGACAGACAAACACTACATGTGTGTACAGACAGACAAACATACTGACAAACATGCGTGTACAGACACACACTACATACGTGTACAGACAGACAAACACTACATGTGTGTACAGACAGACAAACACTACATACGTGTACAGACAGACACACACTACATACGTGTACAGACAGACAAACACTACATGCGTGTACAGACAGACAAACATATTGACAAACATGCGTGTACAGACAGACACACACTACATACGTGTACAGACAAACAAACACTACATACGTGTACAGACAGACAAACACTACATGCGTGTACAGACAGACAAACATATTGACAAACATGCGTGTACAGACAGACAAACACTACATGCGTGTACAGACAAACACTACATGTGTGTACAGACAGACAAACACTACATGCGTGTACAGACAAACACTACATGTGTGTACAGACAGACAAACACTAAATGCGTGTACAGACAGACACACACTACATGCATGTACAGACAAACACACACTCTATATGTGTACAGACAGACAGAAACTACATTTGTGTACAGACAGACAAACATTACATGCGTGTACAGACAGACAAACACTACATGCGTGTACTACCGATGCGGTGAAGATGTGGCGGTAGAGCAGCATGCAGAACTGGGAGCAGGTTATGGCGGCCATATTTTCAGTCCCTGCGTGGAGCTGATAAAACAGGACGTGCAATGTTTGCTTAGCAGGCTCCACCACCAAGGGGAAAATCCTTGACTCGTTAGCCAGGCTAGGTCTGTTACGGGGGGGGGGGGCACCAACAAAGAGGTGGGACAGGGTCTTTGTCAGCTATAGTTCTCCAACCATGACCCTAGCATGTCAGCTATAGTTCTCCAACCATGACCCTAGCATGTCAGCTATAGTTCTCCAACCATGACCCTAGCATGTCAGCTATGGTTCACTGACTGCCAGCTCGGACAGCACCTCCGCCCCACCCCGGTATAAATAAATATACACAATATCTGAACGGAGAGCCTGATAAAATGTATGTAGATTTTCTCTCCTCACTTTCAGTCTACTTTACTTCTCTTATCACTGCCACCTACTTTACTTCTCCTATCACTGCCATCTACTTTACTTCTCTTATCACTGCCACCTACTTTACTTCTCTTATCACTGCCTTCTACTCTTCCTCTCCTCTGACCTACAAGATGCTTCATCTCTCCTCCCTACTCATATACGTTACCTCTCTCCTACCTACTCATGTACTTTACCTCCCTCCTCATTACCTCACTCCACCACCCAATCACCAGCCCATACAACTGTCAGAGAAAGTATGCGGTCCCAAGTAGAACAAAAGCAGTGTATACATTTCTGTACAGCAAGCACACTGTAAGCAAACAGACAGTCTTTCCAACATCAAACACAACTATACATTCATCCATTTAAACAAGCCATTGCTACAGATAAAAGCATAAGTTCTAGTTTTAACCATTGTTCTACAACATATTCAACTTAACATGTTAGAAGCGGAAAGTAATGTACGGTTAACCAAAACAATCAAATGTTTTTTTTTTCCTAAAGATCCTGTACGTGCTAACGATAATGGACAATGACGGGAGCAAAACGTGACGGTGGTTTGTTTAGCTAAGAGTATTTTTGCTATAGCATCCTTTTATCCTTAAAATACGCTCGCTTAGATTCCTCTATTCCTCTCTGCTATGTACTCATCGTATTTTACCATCAGTTTTCAACTAGCGAAACTTGACGGCAGCGTACCTCTCTACGTCAAAATATACGGTACAGTTTTCTGTACAAACAAAGCTGTACAAGACTTTGTACCAACACATGTACAACAGCTGCATACACATAGCATATCTCCCTGCAAACAACACAAGTAGTACAGTACAGCTGTCTATCAATAACACAAGTAGTACTGTACCGCTGTCTATCAATAACATAAGTAGTACTGTACCGCTGTCTACCAACAACACAAGTAGTACTGTACAGCTGTCTACCAACAACACAAGTAGTACTGTACAGCTGTCTACCAACAACACAAGTAGTACTGTACCGCTGTCTACCAACAACATAAGTAGTACTGTACAGCTGTCTACCAACAACATAAGTAGTATTGTACAGCTGTCTACCAACAACACAAGTAGTACTGTACAGCTGTCTACCAACAACACAAGTAGTACTGTACCGCTGTCTACCAACAACATAAGTAGTACTGTGCAGCTGTCTACCAACAACACAAGTAGTACTGCACAGCTGTCTACCAACAACACAAGTAGTACAGTACAGCTGTCTACCAACAACACAAGTAGTACAGTACAGCTGTCTACCAACAACACAAGTAGTACAGTACAGCTGTCTACCAACAACACAAGTAGTACAGTACAGCTGTCTACCAACAACACAAGTAGTACTGTACAGCTGTCTACCAACAACACAAGTAGTACAGTACAGCTGTCTACCAACAACATAAGTAGTACAGTACAGCTGTCTACCAACAACACAAGTAGTACTGTACAGCTGTCTACCAACAACACAAGTAGTACTGTACAGCTGTCTACCAACAACAAGTAGTACAGTACAGCTGTCTACCAACAACACAAGTAGTACAGTACAGCTGTCTACCAACAACACAAGTAGTACTGTACAGCTGTCTACCAACAACACAAGTAGTACAGTACAGCTGTCTACCAACAACATAAGTAGTACAGTACAGCTGTCTACCAACAACACAAGTAGTACTGTACAGCTGTCTACCAACAACACAAGTAGTACTGTACAGCTGTCTACCAACAACACAAGTAGTACTGTACAGCTGTCTACCAACAACACAAGTAGTACTGTACAGCTGTATACCAACAACACAAGTAGTACTGTACAGCTGTCTACCAACAACACAAGTAGTACAGTACAGCTGTCTACCAACAACACAAGTAGTACAGTACAGCTGTCTACCAACAACACAAGTAGTAGTTCCAACATACATGTAATGTTCCGTGTATGAGACTTCAGTACATACAGACACTGTGTATAGTGCCACGCCCTCCTTCTAATCACCCTGCTTGACAACGGAGCTTCTCTTCAGCTCCTGTTAGGAAGCGATACAAAAGACAACATACACAGGCTGATGATGATTCTCTGCTAGCATAAGGAGTTACATTGGCTGGAGTTTTTAGCAGTTCACAAAAAGTTTTTTAGGCGTCAAGTTTTTTAAAAATCCTGCATTTCCCCCCTGTCATTACTAAAAGACTCTCTCCATGTCAGTTCATCTGTAACATAGGACTTTCTGTGAAGTCAACCACAGTACAGGAATTTCTGTCAAGTCAACCACAGTACAGGAATTTCTGTCAAGTCAACCACATTACAGGAATTTCTGTCAAGTCAACCACAGTACAGGAATTTCTGTCAAGTCAACCACAGCCCAGGATTTTTTGCGAAGTCAACCACAGTACAGGAATTTCTGTCAAGTCAACCACATTACAGGAATTTCTGTCAAGTCAACCACATTACAGGAATTTCTGTCAAGTCAACCACAGTACAGGAATTTCTGTCAAGTCAACCACAGCCCAGGATGTTCTGTCAAGTCAACCACAGCCCAGGACTTTCTGTCAAGTCAACTACAGCCCAGGAATTTCTGTCAAGTCAACCACATTACAGGAATTTCTGTCAAGTCAACCACAGTACAGGAATTTCTGTCAAGTCAACCACAGCCCAGGATTTTTTGCGAAGTCAACCACAGTACAGGAATTTCTGTCAAGTCAACCACATTACAGGAATTTCTGTCAAGTCAACCACATTACAGGAATTTCTGTCAAGTCAACCACAGTACAGGAATTTCTGTCAAGTCAACCACAGCCCAGGATGTTCTGTCAAGTCAACCACAGCCCAGGACTTTCTGTCAAGTCAACTACAGCCCAGGAATTTCTGTCAAGTCAACCACAGCCCAGGATGTTCTGTCAAGTCAACCACAGCCCAGTAATTTCTGTTTAATATTTTGACACTTTCTACAGAGAAGGTGAACTTGATTCAACTCTGCCTGGCTAAAGCACCCAAGTTAGTGGAAAAACTGCTCATTAAAAGCACACAAGTTAGTGGAAACACTGTCCATCAAAAGTGCCCAAGTTAGTGGAAGAACTGCTCATTAAAAGCACACAAGTTAGTGGAAACACTGTCCATCAAAAGCACACAAGTTAGTGGAAACACTGTCCATCAAAAGTGCCCAAGTTAGTGGAAAAACTGCTCATTAAAAGCACACAAGTTAGTGGAAACAGTGTCCATCAAAAGTGCCCAAGTTAGTGAAAAAACTGACCATCAAAACCAAACACATTATTGGAAAAACTGTCCATCAAAAACACTCAAGTTAGTGGAAAAACTGCCCATCAAAAACACCCAAGGTAGTGGAAAAACTGCCCATCAGTAACACCCAAGTTAGAGGAAACACTGTCCATAAAAAAAACGCACAAGTTAGTGGAAACACTGCTCATCAAAAACACCCAAGTTAGTGGAAACACTGCCCAACAAAAACACCCAGGGTAGTGGAAAAGCTGTCCATCAAAAAACGCACAAGTTAGTGGAAAAACTGCCCATCAAAAACACCAAGGTAGTGGAAACATTGGAAGCAAAACACATTTTTTTCTGTTCTGCGTAATTAAATACTGAATGACTTTGATAAGAAGATGACATAAGAACAGTTAGATTAATCACTTCCAGACATCATCGGTAACTCTAATATCAGTGACCAGAACTCGCGCAGGAACTGATAAAACAAATACGTGCTTTTTATACAAAGTAAATCTCCTCTCTTTAGTTTGTTCCGTAAATTTCTTATAAAAAAGTAATGGCCGATTTTTGTTTTCGAGCGTCTAATACAAAATAGCAACAATTATGTAGGAAAATCAAAACTAAGACAGGAAAATCAATAAACAAAACGCCAGTCAGTTTATCTGTGACGGACTGATCGAATACGGACAAGGACAGTTATATCTCACACACGCGGGATGTTATGTTTTAACGTCAACTACAACTTCTCATCTCGTGTTTGTAGCAGCAATACATGAAGAAGTAACAAATCTTGTGTCTATGATGTGTCAGCACAAAATATATTGGGTCTGTAATGTGTCTGCACAAAAAATCTTCTGTCTTTGATGTGTCACAACAAAAAAATATTGTGTCTATGATGTGTCCGAACAAAAAAATCTTGTGTCTATGATGTGTCAGAACAAAAAATTCTTGTGTCTATGATGTGTCAGAACAAAAAATCTTGTGTCTACGATGTGTCAGAACAAAAAATTCTTGTGTCTACGATATGTCAGAACAAAGAAATCTTGTGTCTACGATGTGTCAGAACAGAGAAATCTTGTGTCTATGATGTGTCAGAACAAAGAAATCTTGTGTCTATGATGTGTCAGAACAAAGAAATCTTGTGTCTATGATGTGTCAGAACAAAGAAATCTTGTGTCTATGATGTGTCAGAAAAAAGAAATCTTGTGTCTACGATATGTCAGCAGAAAAAAATCTTGTGTCTATGATGTGTTAACAAATAAAAATCGTGTGTCTATGATGATGCCAGCATAAAAAATTATGTGTTTATGATGTGTCAGCGCAAAAAAAATCTTGTATCTATGATGTGTCTGCAAAGACATCTTATCTCTATTATATTTCAGCACACAAAAAATCTTGTCCTGTGTTTATGATGTATCAGCACACAAAAATCTTGTGTTTTGTCTACGATGTTTCAGCACAAAAAGTATTGTGTCTATGATGTGTCAGCATAAAAAAATTATTGTCATGCATCTATGATGTGTCAGCACAAAAAAATATCATGTTTTGTGTCTATGGTATGTCAGCACAAAAAAAAATCGTTTCTTGTGTCTATGATGTTTCAGCACAAACATTCTTTTCTTGTGTTTTTGATGTGTCAGCACAAAACAACGTGTGTCTGTGATGCGTGAGCACAAAGAAATCTAGTTTCTGTAAGAACTTTTCCTCCCTAACAGCACTCCTGTAGGCCTCTCGGTTGTGACCTGATGCATCCATTTGCAGATCATCAACGATGTCTTGCAGCCATCTTAGCTTTGGTCTTCCTCTCTTTCATCTTCCCATTATGTACCCTTCCAAGACGGTTTTTTCTAGATTACCATGACGTTTAATGTGTCCAAAATATTTAAGTTTTCTCTCCTTAATCCTCTTTACTAGCCAGCCTTCTTCAATATTAAGTTCTTGTAGTATGGATATATTTGTTCTTTTTTGTGTCTATAATATTTGAAGAACTCTTCTGTAGCATTTACATTCAAGGGTGTTTCTCAGCTGTTTTGTTAAGTGTCCAGGTCTCACATGCATATGATGCGACAGGAAAGATGCATGCCCTTAAAAATCTTATTTGTGTGGTTCTGTCTGTTCCTCTCCACAGATTCTTTAGTTGTTTTACTTTTTGAAGAGTGATAGATGTCCTCCTTTTAATTTCCCTCATTGTATCTCCATTATTAGTTAGTAATGATCCAAGATATTCAAAACTCTCCACCTCTTCCAGTTTTTTCCTCATTGATACATATATCAACTGCCTTGTTTGTTTTGTCAGTTGTCATCAATTTAGTTTTCTTCGCATTATGATAGACGTTTTGCTCTTCGCTGTTCTTACGGACTGACATAATTAGTTTTTCCATTCCTTTTGTATGTTGTGGACAGTAATAATGTGTCATCAGCATATCTAATCTCTGGTATTTCATAACCTCCAGTTGTTATGGCATCGTAATATTCTTTGTCTACATCTTCTCTAACATTCCTCATTATATTTTCAGTATGCAAGTTAAATAAATTAGGCGACCCCTTGTTTTATGTCAAACCAAGTTGTTGTTTCACCATTTATTCTTACTGCTGCTTGTTGGTCTAGATACAGCAGTGATGTTAATTGTGTCAAATGTGTTGGAAATCCCATTTTTTTCATTATTTCCCAAAGTTTCTGGTGTTATACACAATCAAATGTCCTTGAGTTTGGGTAGTCTATAAAGGCTAAATATAGATTCACATTAAACTCTCTGCATTTCTCTGTTTGTGGCCGACGACACGGAAGAATGACAGTAATACAGTGTTATGCACCCACGAACGATGTAGATGATGAGGTGAAAGACGACTTCTATCACCAACTACAACAAATCATCAACAAAGTCCCTAAACACGACATCCTAATTGCTATTGGGGACTTCAACGCTAAGGTAGGGAAAGATAACTCCGACGTCTAAAAAGTAATGGGGAAGGAAGGTACTGACATGGTAAATCAGAACAGAGAAAGATTTATTGAAATATGTCTAACAGAGGGCATGGTCATTGGAGGCGCAATATTTCCACACAAAGAGATACATAAAACAACGTGGATATCTCCAGATGATAGAACTAGAAACCAGATAGATCATTTGTGTATTAGAAAGCAATACAGAACATCTCTGATAGATGTAAGGGCATATAAGGGTGCAGATGTTAACAGTGATCACAACCTGTGTATAAGGAAAATAAAACTAAAACTGAAAAGCCAACACAAGAAATCAGTACACAGAAAGATAAACAGCCACAGCCTACAAGAAGAAAATACTAACATTAATTTCAATCAGGAACTTGTCAATCATTCCACAACACTCAGTGAAGTAGAGGAGATAGGTATAGATGAATTATGGAATTCTTACAGCACAGCCATAATCACAGCAGCAAAAGCAAGCGCTGGACTGAAAAAAAAACAATAGAAAAGCATGGATATCAGAAAACACATGGAAGTATATACATGAAAGACGAGCAGCCAAATTAGACATGTTGTATGGCGAAAACAATATATAAAGAAATAGACAAGAAAGTAAAAAGTTCAGCTAGAAGGGATAAAAGAGAATACATTGACAATATGGCGAAAGAGGCAGAGAAAGCAGCAAAAACAGGAGACAGCAAAACTTTATATAACATACAAAAGAGGCTAACAGGTACTATTACATCTAAAGAAAGACCAATCCTTAGCAAAACTGGAACCCTATTATCATCATGTAAAGACCAAAAGCAAAGATGGGCTGAACACTTCAAAGAAATACTTAATCGACCACACCCAAAAGAATTGTTAACCCTTGAAACTGACTTACCAGCCCCACAAATAAATGTCAACCTAGATGAAATTACATTGCATGAAATTGAAACAGCAGTGAATTTAATAGCTAACAAAAAAGTTGCAGGTGAATGAATGAATGAATAATCTTTATTTTTAAAGGGTAAAGAATTGGGCACGCAGGCCCGTCTAAAATTCTGCCCTTCATCACTCCATCTTTCATTCTTCCCACACACTTGATTTAGTACAAAAATTAGGAAAAACATATCAAAAGAGTGTAAGATTTAACTACTACATTCAAAGTAAAAGAGAAGAAGTAATTAACCTAATAAAATAGCACTTACGCACACATACACACGCAGACATATACATAAATAAAAATACATTGTAAATACAGATCTTCTAACATATGTTTTTTTAACAAACATTAAAATAATTTCTAACAATATCTAACAAGTTGCTTTTCTAACTATATCACTGAAGTACTTGATGGTTTACGAGCCATGTGTTGAGAGAGTACTGGCTATTTTATGGAGGCATATAATTACAAGCAAGTAAATAATGAAACAAGTTTGAGTTAAAAGATGAAGTATTACCAGTGGATTTTAAATT
Source organism: Achatina immaculata (assembly GCA_009760885.1). Lineage (NCBI taxonomy): Eukaryota > Metazoa > Mollusca > Gastropoda > Stylommatophora > Achatinidae > Lissachatina > Lissachatina immaculata. The sequence goes on from CM019718.1 coordinate 41,479,654, forward strand.
GTAGGGGAGGGTGTTCCAGAGCTGTACTGCAGAGTATGCAAGGCTTTTCTTGTACAGATCAATCCTGGGTTTAGGAAGAAGACAGTTTTTTAAACGCTGGCTATGTTTAGTGTTATACGTAAACAGTGACCACAAGTAAGGCGGAGCATTGTGCGACAGAATTCTGTGAACAAACTTAACTTTGTTAAAAATGATTCTATTTTTGAGGGGTAGAGTTTTGAGTTGTTTGTGATCAACAGTCTATACTGGGTGTTTGTCACAAATAAAATTTAATGCTCGCTTGTGAAGTGAGTGGAGCCTTTTTGTGATTGAGACTGAGCATCAATCCCAGATTGTGGAACAGTAATCTAAGTGTGTTTGTATGTGTGATATGTAGTATATTTTTCTTGTGTCTTTGTCTATAAAGTGTTTAATTTTGGCTAATTGGTAAACTTTCTGTGCAATCAAATTTGTTAGGTTATGTACGTGAGAATTCCAAGTTAAATGCTGCTCAATGATGAGTCCTAGGGTTTTATGTTCATGAACATTTTCTATTGCCTTAGTCCCAGCACAGAGCTGTAGTGAAGTTTTTGTTGCATTTTGCAGTTTCTGTCTTGTAGTGAAGATGAAATAACACCCGAATGTTAAAAGCTATCAATAGTGACAACATGAGACAACTACAGAGAATATTTAATAAGATTTGGAAAGAAAAAAAGGTCCCTTCTAAATGGAAAAAAGAATCATTGTTAAAATATCCCCCCCCCCCCCAAAAAAAAAGGCAACCTTAGTGACTGTAACAAAATTAATATCAGTTGTGTCAAAAGTATTTTGCAAGGTATTTTGAATAGACTTAAAGATATATTGGATACAGCAATGAGAGAAGAACAAGCAGGATTTCGAAAAGGGAGAAGCTGTCTCGACCAGATCTTTACTCTAAGAATAATACTTGAAGAACATATTGAAAAGCACAAACCATTAATACTGAACTTCATAGACTTTAAAAAGGCATTTGATAGCATACACAGAGAGTCATTGTGGAAAAATTTAAGTCTGTATGGAATACCATCTAAAATTGTCAACATCATTAAGGACCTCTACAACGGATATGTTCGTGCAGTCAAAACAGAAGAAGGGATGAGTGAATGGTTCCAGATTGAAACAGGCATGAAACAAGGATATATACTGTCTCCTTTACTTTTTGGGATTACAATAGACTTCATAAGGAAAAAATGCTGCACAGGTAACACAGGTATTGACTGGGTACATGGGACCCAACTAGAAGATCTTGATTTTGCTGATGACATAACTCTTATCAGTAACAATGTGAATTCCATGCGAGAAAAAACAGATATCCTGTCTTCACTGCCTAGCAAAATAGGACTTGAAATTAACAAGGACAAAACAAAATAATGAAAATTCCCATGAAGCAAAATGGAAAAATTCACATAGAAGGGACAGATGTTGAAGAAGTCAATCAGTTTGCATACTTTGGCAGTTACATAGACCAGGATGGTGACACTAAAAAGGAAGTTAGAATTAGAATTGCACAAGCAGCATCAATCTTCAAGAATCTTGAGAACATATGGAATTCAAAAGTTATCAGCACAAAACCCAAGTTAAGACTATTCAATTCAAATGTAACATCCATCTTCATTTATGCATGCGAAAGCTGGAAAACAAGTAAAGAAATAGAAAAGAAATTAGACTCTATTGAAAACAAATGCCTAAGGAAAATACTCGGTATCAAGTGGAATGAATTCAAGAACAACGCAGAGATAAGACAGATGACTAACAACAACCAGTCTCATGGGTGATCAGGAAAAGGAGATGGACTGTTTGTCACGTGATGAGAAGAAACAGAGAATCCCAAAACAAGCTATAAAATGGAACACAACAAGCCAAAGAAAAAGAGGTAGATCGGGTGAAACTCTGAAGAGGACATTGTTAAGAGAGGCCAAATTAACAGGCATAAAATCCTTTGATGAGGTTGAAAGACTAGCCGAAGACAGGAAAAATTGGCGAACTATCTTGCGAGCCCTATGTGACATTTAACGGCACGGGTAGGATATAATATATAAGATTTCTCTATTATTAATCTTATATTGAATATATGATCTCTTGATCCTCTTCCTTGCCTGAAACCAGCTTGGACCATATTGACCTCTTCTTCTATTTTCTTACGAAGTCTACCCATTATGATTTTTAACAGAATTTTACTGGCATGACTAATTAGGGCAACAGTTCTGTAGTTTGTGCATAATTTCAGGTTACTCTTTTTTGGCAGTGGTATGAATACAGTTATTTTCCATTCTTTTGGCCAAATACCTGAATGCCATATCTTTTTACATAGTGCATGATAGATTGTTGCACATTCCTTTCCTTGTGCTTTAATAAATTCAGCTGTTATCTCATCACATCCTGGTGATTTACCATTTTTCAGATTCTTTATTGCCTATAAAACTTCTTCTATTGTTGGTTCAAGTTCCTCTCCTCCAATAATAATTCATACTGTTGATTTATGCTTTCACAGTCGGTTGTTTCATACTTTCCTCTACAATATTCCTTCCATCTTTCTAGAATTTCCTCTCTCTCTGTCAAGGTATTTCCCCATCTCATCACAGATTACATTTAGTTTGGGTGTGACATTTCTCGTCAATGTCTTCATTTCTTTAAACATTTCACTATCTCTTCCACACTTCTGATGTTCTTTTATTCTTTCACAACAATCTTGTATGTACTTTTTTTTGTCTTTCCTTATGTTTCTTCGTACTTCTTTTGTTAAAGATTTATATTCCTCTATGTAGCGTTTAACGGGACGGGAAGGATTGCATTGATGTGAGAAGGTGATCACCATGTACATAAACAATATGAGAACATAATAAGAAACATATTACAGAATAAATTATGGGATTTTCATTAGCAAGTGGAGAAGCAGATATCCCAGCGGTTCTCAGACTTTTTCCGCTAGGAGACACGCTCTTTCATTTAACAATGTAAGTTTTCTACGCGCATAAACTGACTTGTAAAGACGAGCTAAGTTTGCTGACGTTGCAGGTAGCAACACTTTTAAGTACATTTTGTTTTTCACAAATGTATCCAGACAAACTTTAAACACGTTAATGTTGTCTGTGCTGGTTGGATTATCCAGGGTCTCTTGCTGAAGATATTCCACTATTCATTGTCTACCACGTGTGCCTTGGCTTCTAGAAGTATCCAGAAAGTAGTCTGGGGTTCTGGCAGCCGTGTAGCAATGTCAAGCTTCTTAGCTGGCTCCACTGTGTCAGTCTGTATTTATTAACCAGATGACACGGCACGGCCAGATAACATACATAATATGACCAGTTTCCTAGATGACATATGAGTAGTTTCTCAGATGACATGATATGACCAGTTTCCTAGATGACATGGTATGACCAGTTTCTCAGATGACATGATGTGACGAGTTTCTCAGATGACGTTATATGACCAGTTTCTCAGATGACATGATGTGACGATTTTCTCAGATGACATGATATGACGAGTTTCTCAGATGACATGATATTACCAGTTTCCTAGATGACATGATATTACGAGTTCTTCACATGACATGATATGGCGAGTTACCTAGACGAGTTGATTTGGTCAGTTTCCACAGATCACGCTCGGAAGCTAGTTACAATCCAGATCACTTTGACACGATGGCCTTGAATCAAGTTCACAGAAGAAGAGACGTATTTACGAGAGGAAAATACTAAGAATCTAAGGCAACAAATGATACTGTCAAAACTGTGTAATTTTGTTCTATAAGAAAACCCAGTGTGTACCAGTTCGTATGTCGTCATTTTCTGCTACTTATCTTCCAAATATGGAGCTGATTTAGTCTTCACCATATCATTTATAATCAGACAGAAACAAATGAGAATACTGAAACTTAACAACCAAATTTATCCACCAGATCAAAATGACGCGTCAAATCAAAATCATGTATTAGTTTGTTCTCTGGCAAACAAGTCTCGGCAATAGAAAGGTACTTTGACCTGATGAAGATTAATGGCCGCGTTTTGTAAAGTTTATACTGGCAATGGCTGATGGGAACGTTGCAAATATTTCATTGCGCATAATACAAACACCAGCTGATGTGTCACGTGCTTACAAGAAGTGAGAACCCCTGAGACTCATACTACAATAAGCCTCGATGCAAATTAAAATAACTGATCCAGATAACAAATGCCCAGCCCTTCCAAAGGAAAAAACCCACGTGACATGGCCAGGGCTGAAGACAATGCCCTGGCAAGGTGAAAGTAGGAGGGGCGGGTCAGGTCTGGGGTGGGGGGGGGTGAATTGTCATCTTTATTTTGTCACTGGAAGGCGGCATGTTTTCCTTTGATTTTTTTCTTTCTTGCTGCTTTTTTAAATTCAGGTAAATCTCTTCTGACAATTTGAATTCAAATTGTACAGAACTGTATGTTTTATAATTACCTTCCAACTTCTGCTGAGCAGAAAAGCTGGTGCGCTGCTTTCTGTAGTCACGTCATAAAGTGACACCTAGGTCCACTGCCACCTGTCTCACATGTACACGAACACACACGTACACAATTTTCTCTGCCTGTCTCGTTTAATACAAAATATTTTTATCTCACAAAGTATACGAAGAGAGATAGCCAAGTCATTTAACTTTCTTCTAATACAAGATATTTTATCTTACAACTATAAAAGAGAGATAGCCAAGTCATATAACTCTCTTCTAATACAAGATATTTTATCTTACAACTATAAAAAGAGATATAGCCAAGTCATTTAACTCTTTTCTAATACAAGATATTTTATCTTACAACTATAAAAGAGAGATAGCCAAGTCATTTAACTCTCTTCTAATACAAGATATTTTATCTTACAACTATAAAAGAGAGATAGCCAAGTCATATATAACTCTCTTCTAATACAAGATATTTTATTTTACAACTATAAAAGAGAGATAGCCAAGTCATATAACTCTCTTCTAATACAAGATATTTTGTCTTACAACTATAAAAAGAGAGATAGACAAGTTACATAACTCTCATTTAATACGAGATATTTGTCTTAAAAGAGAGATAGCCAAATTACATAACTCTTATTTAATACAAGATATTTTATCTTACAACTATAAAAAGAGAGATAGCCAAGTAAGAGACAGAGAACAAATCTGCACTTCATTGTCTCCATCTGCTCCAGACCTTGAACACAGAAGACATTATACTAGTGTCCAGGCCCTATCACAAACAGAAGACATTATACTATTGATGAAGCCCTAACACAAACAGAAGCCATTATACTATTGATGAGGCCCTATCACAAACAGAAGACATTATACTATTGATGAAGCCCTAACACAAACAGAAGCCATTATACTATTGATGAGGCCCTATCACAAACAGAAGACATTATACTATTGATGAAGCCCTAACACAAACAGAAGACATTATACTATTGATGAAGCCCTAACACAAACAGAAGACATTATACTATTGATGAGGCCCTAACACAAACAGAAGCCATTATATTATTGATGAAGCCCTAACACAAACAGAAGACATTATACTATTGATGAGGCCCTAACACAAACAGAAGCCATTATATTATTGATGAAGCCCTAACACAAACAGAGGACATTATACTATTGATGAAGCCCTAACACAAACAGAAGACATTATACTATTGATGAAGCCCTAACACAAACAGAAGACATTATACTACTGATGAAGCCCTAACACAAACAGAAGACATTATACTATTGATGAGGCCCTAACACAAACAGAATATATTACTGTGCGTCCAGGCATAAAACATAAACAGAAGACATTATATTAGTGTCCAGATCCTAACACAGACAGACACATTTTATTAGTGTCTAGGGCCTGACATAGACAGAAGACATTATCTTAGTGTCTAGGCTTTAACATAAACAGAAGACATTATATTAGTGTCAAAGCCCTAACATAGACAGAAGACATTATATTAGTGTCCAGGCCTTGAACATAGACAGAAGACATTATATTAGTGTCCAGGCCTTGAACATAGACAGAAGACATTATATTAGTGTCCAGGCCCTGAAAACAGACAGAAGACATTATATTAGTGTCCAGGCCTTGAACATAGACAGAAGACATTATATTAGTGTCCAGGCCCTGAAAACAGACAGAAGACATTATATTAGTGTCCAGGCCCTGAAAACAGACAGAAGACATTATATTAGTGTCCAGGCCTTGAACATAGACAGAAGACATTATATTAGTGTCCAGGCCCTGAAAACAGACAGAAGACATTATATTAGTGTCCAGGCCTTGAACATAGACAGAAGACATTATATTAGTGTCCAGGCCCTGAAAACAGACAGAAGACATTATATTAGTGTCCAGGCCCTGAAAACAGACAGAAGACATTATATTAGTGTCCAAATCTTCCTGGACATGCCGGCTCACTAGAAAGTATCTGCGTCCAGCTTCCTATCCGACCAACAATTATCTCTCCAGTTCCTGAGGGAAACCTGGTACTGACTAGAAGGCTTGCACTTACTACCAACTGCTCACCTACAAACATACAAACCTACAAACGTACCAACTGTCTGCCTACACAACCCACCATACAGCGCCATCATCAGTTCACGTATGCAACCATCTAATCTATCCACCAACACTACACAACCCACCATACAGCGCCATCATCAGTCCACGTATGCAACCATCTAATCTATCCACCAACACTACACAACTCACCGTTTGTCCGCTTACACAACTCACCGTTTGTCCGCTTACACACCTCACTATTTGTCCGGTTACACAACTGACTACTTATCCATGGATAACTCCAACCAACCATCCATAAAAAGATCCACTTAATCATTTTGTTCCTGTTTCAGATTAATACGTTTAGACTTTTTTGAGACTTGACAGTTTAGAAAATGTTTACACGCATGTCTAGTCTCGTGTTAAATAAACAGAATGAAACAAAACATCCAAAACAGGCCATGGCTAGGTATACTTCAAATGATAAAACAATACGTATATTCTTGTTTGTGAAGCCTTAAATGACTGAAAGAAACTAGGATAATGTATGAAAGTATACAGATAGTTACTGAAAATATACGTGTAGTGTGGAAAAATATACTAGTATCATATGAAAGTATACGTTTAGTGTGTGAAAGTATACATGAGCATTTAGAGTTGCGTGAAGAAAAGAAACTGATTGGATCAATAATATCGTAGAGAGATCGATGCAGTGACTAATCATTCACCTGGCACCCCCAGCAAGGTCTTGGGTTTCTGTCGTTGTCTTCCTTATACAGCGGGCAGCAATCTGATTCTGGTACACAGCCCTTGTCTTAATGAGAGAAGGAGAGAGAGAGGAGAGAGAGTGAAGAGAGAGGAATAGAGAGAGAGGTGAGAGAGGGAGTTTGATTGATTGATTGATTGATTGATTGATTGACTGATTGATCTTTATTTCTAAAGGGTTAAGAATTGGGCATGTAGGCCCGTCTGTCACGTGACAAAAGGAGGAGGGAGGGAGAGAGGAGAGAGAGAGAGAGGGAGAAAGAGGAGAGAGAGGAGAGAGAGAGTGGGGGCAGAAAGGATAAAGAGAGAAAGAGAGAGAGAGAGAGAGAGAAAGGAGAGTGAGAGGTGTAAGTCGTTCTCTATTTCACAAATTCTGACTACCTCTAAGACTATCAAACCTCTACCAAAGAAGTGATGATTGCCCTGAAATAAAAGGAGCACAGTTATAGCATCCAGTCGCTGCTGAAAGACCACACCTACATGTGACATGTGCCTGGTCCAGCTTGCCCTCCAGCAAGCTCAAGATATTACCAGGCATATCGCATTGCCCGGTCCGTGTTTACTCAAGATGAAAAATCGATGCCATCTTTGTTTGTCGTGTCCCATTATTTCGATCCATTTGCATGGCACAGCCGCAAGCTTCAACTGGTCGTCAGTGACAAGTTTGCCACACAAATTACACTTGAACTTATTTCCCCAAACTTTATCTCCCTGTTTGCTAATCAAGTTATCTCCTCTCACCATTTAGATTTTTTTTAAATGTAGGACTTTATTCTGTTGATACAAAAAATGGATCTTTCCGCCATTTTTCCAACAAAATATTTTTGTAGAACTCTGGACTAAATCTGTTTTTGCATTTTTCTAGTGCATGCTTTCATGTTCAGTAGATATATACCTGAAACTGTCAGTATTCTCTGGACCACATAACTGTCATTGCCCTTCATCTGTCACATTTCTCTGGACCATGGAACAGTCATCGGCCTTAATCTATCACATTTCTCTGGACCATGGAACAGTCATCGTCCTTAATCTGTCACATTTATTAGGACCATGGAACTGTCATCGCCTTTAATTTGTCACATTTCTCTGGACCATGGAACAGTCATCGCCCTTAATCTGTCACATTTCTCTGGACCATGGAACTGTCATTGCCCTTAATCTGTCACATTTCTCTGGACCATGGAACTGTCATTGCCCTTAATCTGTCACATTTCTCTGGACCATGGAACAGTCATCGCCCTTAATTTGTCACATTTCTCTGGACCATGGAACTGTCATTGCCCTTAATCTGTCACATTTCTCTGGATCACGGAACAGTCATTGCTCTTATTCTGTCAAATTTCTCTGGACCTTGGAACAGTCATCGGCCTTAATCTATCACATTTCTCTGGACCATGGAACAGTCATTGTCCTTAATCTGTCACATTTCTCTGGACCGTGGAACTGTCATTGCCCTTAATCTGTCACATTTCTCTGGACTATGGAACTGTCATTGCCCTTAATCTGTCAAATTTCTCTGGACCATGGAACAGTCATCGCCCTTAATCTTTCACATTTCTTAGGACTATGGAACTGTCATCGCCCTTAATTTGTCACATTTCTCTGAACCATGGAACAGTCATCGCCCTTAATCTGTCAAATTTCTCTGGACCATGGAACTGTCATTGCCCTTAATCTGTCACATTTCTCTGGATCACGGAACAGTCATTGCCCTTAATCTGTCAAATTTCTCGGGACCGTGGAACTGTCATTGCCCTTAATCTGTCACATTTCTTAGGACCATGGAACTGTCTTCGCCCTTAATGTGTCACATTTCTCTGGACCATGGAACTTCATTAATACGTAGACTATCTCTTAAAACTCTGTGAGCCCAGCGTTTGTCATTAGTCTGTGGGCCAAGCATTTGTCACTAGTCTGTGGGCCAAGCATTTGTCATTAGTCTGTGAGCCGAGCATTTGTCATTAGTCTGTGGCCCATACATCTATCATTGTTCGGTGTACTATGGATTTATCACCATTATATGCCTCATAGATATTTTTTCACTCTGTGGACCACGCATATATCACCACTCAGTACACCACGCATATATCACCACTATGTGAATCATACGTATATCACCACTATGTGAATCATACGTATATCACCACTATGTGAATCATACGTATATCGCCACTTTGTGAATCATACGTATATCACCACTATGTGAATCATACGTATATCGCCACGTTGTGGACCATGTATCAACCACCACTTTGTGGACACCACAATATGTGACCATACACCCACACTACTCTCTGGTTCAGGCGTGTTCAGGCATATATCCGAGAAATCTCACCCACGTTAACTTCTGATCATAAGCGACCAGTCAAGAAAGACGGCCGCGGGTTTTACCACAACCGTTTCACATCAGGCCCTAAGTAAACATAAACTTTAGTCTTCAAACAGCGATCTCCTGTCTATAAACTTTGATCTTCAAACAGCGATCTGCTGTCTATAAACTTTGATCTTCAAACAGCGATCTGCTGTCTATAAACTTTGATCTTAAAACAGCGATCTGCTGTCTATAAACTTTGATCTTAAAACAGTGATCTGCTGTCTATAAACTTTGATCTTAAAACAGTGATCTGTTATCTATAAACTTTGATCTTAAAACAATGATCTGCTATCTATAAACTTTGATCTTGAAACAGTGATCTGCTATCTATAAACACTGATCTTGAAACAGTGATCTGCTATCTATAAACTTTAATCTTGAAACAGTGATCTGCTATCTATAAACGTTGATCTTCAAACAAATAAGGTAAACATTTATATATAAACTAGAAAGCCAAGACAACGAATCAGAAATGTTAACAGTTTATACATGTAACTGAAATATGCTTTATTGTTATCAAGAGAATACTGCTTTGTTGGAAGTGAGGAAATGTACACGTTGGAAGTGAGGGAATGTACACGTTGGAAGTGATGGAATATACACGTTGGAAGTGAGGGAATCTACACACAAACTAAGTAAATAACATTCTTCCTATTTTGTTTCTCCACTTTCAGTTCTCCAGGGCACCCTGTTCTTCACTTCCGTTCTATCGACTTACGTTCATGTCCCACCTGATATTCTGTACTTTCATGTCCCACCTGATATTCTGTACTTTCATGTCCCACCTGATATTCTGTACTTTCATGTCCCACCTGATATTCTGTACTTTCATGTCCCACCTGATATTCTGTACTTTCATGTCCCACCTGATATTCTGTACTTTCATGTCCCACCTGACATTCTGTACTTTCATGTCCCACCTGATATTCTGTTCCCAAAAGTTTGCAAAGCCAAACCCATTTCGCAAAGATATCGAAGAAATATTGTGAGACTAAAGACAAAATGAACTTACACTGTGTCAAGTCTGTATCTCCAGCCTCCTAGCCGTCTTCCTCTGCTCTGTCCGTCTGACGTAATTATTTATGGATAATTTTCGTGCTATGAGCAGAGCTTCCTGGAAATCTGGACAGACATTTTGGCAGACTTCTGTTGGTGCGTATATACAACACATCTCTGCTTCTCTTCCCTGAACTGTGTCAACTGCTTACCCATCAGAAGAGGATCAGTCACTCTCTCTCTTCAGAAAGTGCACATCATATTCGCTAGAAGCGTGCTAGTTTACAGAACTGGCCTCAAACTTAACATTACAACAAGTACTTCTACCTTTTTTTTTGTTGGTTGGGGGGAGGGGGGACTTGGAATCTGGAACACGCACACACACATAAACACACATACTCTAGTGTGTGAGAATATGATGTTAACTTCTGCCTAGATTCACTCACGTTGCGCGTCCATTATCCAACATTGATCTTACAACAGCGATCTGCTGTCTATAAACTTTGATCTTAAAACAGTGACCTACTGTCTATAAACTTTGATCTTCAAACAGTGATCTGCTATCTATAAACTTTGATCTTGAAACAGTGATCTGCTATCTATAAACTTTGATCTTAAAACAGTGATCTGCTGTCTATAAACTTTGATCTTAAAACAGTGATCTGTTATCTATAAACTTTGATCTTAAAACAATGATCTGCTATCTATAAACTTTGATCTTGAAACAGTGATCTGCTATCTATAAACACTGATCTTGAAACAGTGATCTGCTATCTATAAACTTTAATCTTGAAACAGTGATCTGCTATCTATAAACGTTGATCTTCAAACAAATAAGGTAAACATTTATATATAAACTAGAAAGCCAAGACAACGAATCAGAAATGTTAACAGTTTATACATGTAACTGAAATATGCTTTATTGTTATCAAGAGAATACTGCTTTGTTGGAAGTGAGGAAATGTACACGTTGGAAGTGATGGAATATACACGTTGGAAGTGAGGGAATCTACACACAAACTAAGTAAATAACATTCTTCCTATTTTGTTTCTCCACTTTCAGTTCTCCAGGGCACCCTGTTCTTCACTTCCGTTCTATCGACTTACGTTCATGTCCCACCTGATATTCTGTACTTTCATGTCCCACCTGATATTCTGTACTTTCATGTCCCACCTGATATTCTGTACTTTCATGTCCCACCTGATATTCTGTACTTTCATGTCCCACCTGATATTCTGTACTTTCATGTCCCACCTGATATTCTGTACTTTCATGTCCCACCTGACATTCTGTACTTTCATGTCCCACCTGATATTCTGTTCCCAAAAGTTTGCAAAGCCAAACCCATTTCGCAAAGATATCGAAGAAATATTGTGAGACTAAAGACAAAATGAACTTACACTGTGTCAAGTCTGTATCTCCAGCCTCCTAGCCGTCTTCCTCTGCTCTGTCCGTCTGACGTAATTATTTATGGATAATTTTCGTGCTATGAGCAGAGCTTCCTGGAAATCTGGACAGACATTTTGGCAGACTTCTGTTGGTGCGTATATACAACACATCTCTGCTTCTCTTCCCTGAACTGTGTCAACTGCTTACCCATCAGAAGAGGATCAGTCACTCTCTCTCTTCAGAAAGTGCACATCATATTCGCTAGAAGCGTGCTAGTTTACAGAACTGGCCTCAAACTTAACATTACAACAAGTACTTCTACCTTTTTTTTTGTTGGTTGGGGGGAGGGGGGACTTGGAATCTGGAACACGCACACACACATAAACACACATACTCTAGTGTGTGAGAATATGATGTTAACTTCTGCCTAGATTCACTCACGTTGCGCGTCCATTATCCAACATTGATCTCTTTATGTCAAGTCTAAAGCTGTCTTATTGTTAACTCTTCATGACAAGCCTAAAGATGTCTTATTGTTAACTCTTCATGACAAGCCTAAATATGTCTTATTGTTAACTCTTCATGACAAGTCTAAAGATGTCTTATTGTTAACTCTTCATGATCAGTCTAAAGATGTCTCCTTGTTAACTCTTCATGATCAGTCTAAAGATGTCTCCTTGTTAACTCTTCATGGCCAGTCTAAAGATGTCTCCTTGTTAACTCTTCATGGCCAGTCTAAAGATGTCTCCTTGTTAACTCTTCATGGCCAGTCTAAAAATGTCTCCTTGTTAACTCTTCATGGCCAGTCTATCTCCTTGATAACTCTTCATGGCCAGTCTAAAGATATCTCCTTGTTAACTCTTCATGGCCAGTCTATCTCCTTGATAACTCTTCATGGCCAGTCTAAAGATATCTCCTTGTTAACTCTTCATGACCAGTCTCTAAAGATATCTCCTTGTCAAGCCAGGATAACAGCTTCCATGTATGTGGTGTTTACACTGCCAGTGATACACTGGATTCATCTTTCTATTGGCTGTCCACTGTCCGGTTTCCCAGAGCCCATGTCCCCAGCTCTTGTTCTCTTCGGGACTGTCCGGTCGTTTAGCATGATCAAAGAAGAATAACTTTCTTGTTCTCTTCGGGGCTGTCCGGTCGTTTAGCATGATCAAAGAAGAATAACTTTCTTGTTCTCTTCGGGACCGTCCGATCGTTTAGCATGATCAAAGAAGAATAACTTTCTTGTTCTCTTCGGGACCGTCCGATCGTTTAGCATGATCAAAGAAGAATAACTTTCTTGTTCTGGTGCGGATAAGAAGACAATTTCCATCCATGTCCAGTTCTTTTAAAACGATTGTGTTACTTTTTTTTATCCTTTCAAGACATTCTGAGATCTCTTCCATTACATCTCGTCTGGGTAGATGATACTCAGTCAGAGCCCGGGATTGGCACTCAAATGTTCTAGCGAAAAGATGTAGGAACTGAGCACTTCAAGTTTTAGGTATTTACTTCTAGTTTTAGGTATTTGAAGGCACTCTGCCAGATGTTCTTCTCTCAGAGTAGACTCATGGAAGCCATATATAGCCTCCCATTAACCTGGTTTTAGCAGTCGCCATTGCAGGTTTAAGTGCCTGAAGGTATCAAAAACTGCGTACATAATCAAGTTTGTTGTTGTTGTCGTTGCTGTTATTTATGCCTGCTGTTTTCTTCTGGCTAATGTCGATACCTAGACGACCAGTCATAACATTCTGGCACATAACAATTATTTTATAACATGTTATTCCCGACAGTTATGATTTATTATCCTCCCTCTCCCCCAAAAGATGTGCACCAGAAAGGGCTTTTTGTGGGATAAAACGTATAGAACTGGGTAACAGGTCGTTAAATAACTTTTCTTGTAAAATTAACGTCTCAGTATCGTCACATGTCCACTTTAGCACTCTTCTACAGCATAGAGTCACATTCAGTGTCTGTCTGTATGTGTGTGTATGTCTTTATGTCTGTCTTTATGTATGTCTGTATGTCTGTCAATCTGTCTGTCTGTCAGTCTGTTTGTCCGTCTGTCCGCCTGTCTATGGGTCTATGTGCGTTATGATTTACTGTAGTTATTCGCGTATATGCACATATATTATGTATGTCTTTATTCATGTGCAGACAATGAATGTACCTTCCTGATAATAAGCATACGCCTATAACCTAAAACAGAAAGTGACAATAAGCACACACCTATAACCTAAAACATGAAGTGACAATACGCATACATCTATAACCTAAAACATGGAGTGACAATAAGCACACACCTATAACCTAAAACAGGAAGTGACAATAACCATACACCTATAACCTAAAACATGAAGTGACAATAAACACACTCCTATAACCTAAAACAGAAAGTGACAATAAGCACTCACCTATAACCTAAAACAGGAAGTGACAATAAGCATACACCTATAACCTAAAACAGGAAGAGACAATAAGCACACACCTATAACCTAAAAAAGGAAGAGACAATAAGCATACACCTATAACCTAAAACAGGAAGAGACAATAAGCACACACCTATAACCTAAAACAAAAGTGACAATAAGCACACACCTATAACCTAAAACAGGAAGTGACAATAAGCACACACCTATAACCTAAAACAAAAGTGACAATAAGCACACACCTATAACCTAAAACAGGAAGAGACAATAAGCACACACCTATAACCTAAAACAGGAAGAGACAATAAGCACACACCTATAACCTAAAACAGGAAGAGACAATAAGCACACACCTATAACCTAAAACAAAAGTGACAATAAGCACACACCTATAACCTAAAACAGGAAGTGACAATAAGCACACACCTATAACCTAAAACAAAAGTGACAATAAGCACACACCTATAACCTGAAACGTGGCACTGAGAATACCTACTGGCAATAACTGCACACAGATAAGCTAAAATATGACTTAAACAAAAACATGATGAAAATTGTCTGTAAATCTGAAACATACAACACTACCCCCTTATCTAGCGCTCGCGAGGACGAGATATGAATTCATTTTGTCAAATCTCCGGGCCAGGTCACACGGAGAATACATTCGGCCCTTCAACAGTTGCTAGGCACTCCCGATATTTGCCTGTGGAGGTAGCTTTCTATATCTTGTGCAAATATTCCACTCCGGGTACAAACCGGTTCATCCTGTACTGAGGGATTCTGGGATGTTGTGTTAAGGGTGGGGTTTGTATCAGAGGAAGGAGGATAGATAACGGATGATGTGGGTTTGGAGGATATTGGAAAAGAAAGAAAGAATGAATTAAAGTTTTAACAATAGCGGGTATCAAATCTAGAAATTCAATATGACATACTGCACCAGAATTTCTTGCACAGCCTTGCCAACATTTTCCATAAAATATCTACAACTGCTAGAAAATAGATCTAGAATTATGTAGATTTTTAAAAGCGTTATCATAGAAACTTGTATAGGTAGTACTTTTTGTTTAATAACAATAATACATCAGTGGAAATGAATGTGAAATTTGAACTGTAACTGTAGAAAAGGGGGCCTAGCTCTGCTGCTGGTCGTGGAGAGCGGCCTCATTACATTCGGAACATACCCGTACGTGTTCGTCCCTTGACATCAGATTGTCCTTCAGTGTTTTTAGAGAATCAGCGTCCCTTGACATCAGGGTGTCCTTCAGTGTTTTTAGAGAATCATCGTCCCTTGACATCAGAGTGTCCTTCAGTGTTTTTAGAGAATCAGCGTCCCTTGACATCAGATTGTCCTTCAGTGTTTTTAGAGAATCAGGGTCCTTTGACTTCAGGGTGTCCTTCAGTGTTTTTAGAGAATCAGCGTCTCTTGACATCAGATTGTCCTTCAGTGTTTTTAGAGAATCATCGTCCCTTGACATCAGGGTGTCCTTCAGTGTTTTTAGAGAATCAGCGTCCCTTGACATCAGATTGTCCTTCAGTGTTTTTAGAGAATCAGCGTCCCTTGACATCAGGGTGTCCTTCAGTGTTTTTAGAGAATCATCGTCCCTTGACATCAGAGTGTCCTTCAGTGTTTTTAGAGAATCAGCGTCTCTTGACATCAGAGTGTCCTTCAGTGTTTTTAGAGAATCAGCGTCCCTTGACATCAGAGTGTCCTTCAGTGTTTTTAGAGAATCATCGTCCCTTGACATCAGAGTGTCCTTCAGTGTTTTTAGAGAATCAGCGTCTCTTGACATCAGAGTGTCCTTCAGTGTTTTTAGAGAATCAGCGTCTCTTGACATCAGATTGTCCTTCAGTGTTTTTAGAGAATCAGCGTCCCTTGACATCAGGGTGTCCTTCAGTGTTTTTAGAGAATCATCGTCCCTTGACATCAGATTGTCCTTCAGTGTTTTTAGAGAATCAGCGTCCCTTGACATCAGAGTGTCCTTCAGTGTTTTTAGAGAATCAGCGTCTCTTGACATCAGAGTGTCCTTCAGTGTTTTTAGAGAATCAGCGTCTCTTGACATCAGATTGTCCTTCAGTGTTTTTAGAGAATCAGCGTCCCTTGACATCAGGGTGTCCTTCAGTGTTTTTAGAGAATCATCGTCCCTTGACATCAGATTGTCCTTCAGTGTTTTTAGAGAATCAGGGTCCTTTGACTTCAGGGTGTCCTTCAGTGTTTTAGAGAATCATCGTCCCTTGACATCAGAGTGTCCTTCAGTGTTTTTAGAGAATCAGCGTCCCTTGACATCAGAGTGTCCTTCAGTGTTTTTAGAGAATCAGCGTCCCTTGACATCAGGGTGTCCTTCAGTGTTTTTAAAGAATCAGAGTCCCTTGACATCAGAGTGTCCTTCAGAGTTTTTAGAGAATCAGCGTCCCTTGACATCAGGGTGTCCTTCAGTGTTTTTAGAGAATCAGGGTCCTTTGACATCAGGGTGTCCTTCAGTGTTTTTAGAGAATCAGCGTCCCTTGACATCAGAGTGTCCTTCAGTGTTTTTAGAGAATCAGCGTCCCTTGACATCAGGGTGTCCTTCAGTGTTTTTAGAGAATCAGCGTGAGGTGAAGTAAGACTAATATGCTATTAGTGGTAATAATTACTTGCTATTGTCACAGAGAAGAACGCCATCATCTTTGCCTTCAGTATTTGAAGAATCTGCTTGGTGAGACAGACCGATAGTTACAGAAGGCTGTTTTCTAAATGCTGTCCTTGTTCTCATATCTTTTAAAGCCTCCAGTAGAAGCAGCTAAATGCAGGAAATTTTCCACGCTTTCATAACTTGATCTGACCAAACTGAGGACGTAAATGTCAGCATTTGAACGGGGCGGTGCTTGAGTTCAGATACAACATTCACAAAGTTCTTGAAATGGATGACAACTTGAGACATCTCTGCTGGTTGAGTTCAGAAGATCTCCGTATCTTGTTTATTAGTCTGGTTAATTAAGCTGATTCTGCTTAATTGTTATTGCGTCAGTTTCCGATTCTCTTCAACATTTCATCACTTGAACATATTACAGATACATCTTGTTACAATAAACTTTGTAGAGAGGAAGGTTTCTGCCTTGTCGAGAAGTCTTCGTCTTAACTATCAGAAAATCTCGATATCGACCTCTTCAAGTGTGCTCCTCATTTCCTGTAATAACTGCTTCAGTTTGTAAGTGTTTTATGTTCGACTTTTGGTAAATATGGCTTGGGATTTAGTCTTCAGTTTTACAGGAGAGTAGGTCAACATTCTACGGGCTGGAAGTAGCGACTTGTTCTAAAATTATTACGAGGTCATCCAGTAATTTAACTGTTTTTAAATAATTCTTAGCTTTTTGCATTATTATTATCATCGTATGGAAGAACTTTTTTTAAGGCAAATTCTTTTCCTGTGAATATATTTCAAAGATGTTTTGTCCAGTATAAGATTTTTGTTTTTCTCCAAGCCAGTTTTCAGTTCCGTCCATTGTTCTTCGATTTCTCAGCCATTTTGAAATATTGGTATTTTGCTTGTTAATGTTAAACTTATAAACCTGAACTGAGCATCATCTCCAGTAACCATCATTATTCACGGACAATGTAATCTTTTAATCATTTTTTGTTCTAAATTGATTGATCAAGCAAGTAGGAAATATTTCCAAAAACAAGTGCAAGTGATACATCACATGCTTAATGTCTATTTCGTAGACAGCTTCTTGACGCATGCGCAAGAGTGGTATCTTGAGGCGGGTGTGTGCCAGAACGAAAGGTCAGGGTCACTGTTGTCAGTTTGCAGTGTACCAAGTAGAAGAGCACATTATGGGAGCTTTACTCAAAATCTATTCTTTTTATTTCTTTATTTTTATGTGCGTGGACTGTAATAAAATTATCTAAATTTACAGCTGTTATCAAGATGACTTTTTTCATTATCTAGATGACACCAAAAATTATCCAGATTTAGATTTTAAAAAAATAGATTGGCAGCCCTGTTGTAACACTTCACAGTGCTTCACGTTTTACAAGAAACTCACCTGCAGGTACTGTAATACTGGGTAGAGTCGCCGCTGATTGATCTCATCTCCCTGCCACAGCCAGCACGCACACTGACTACAGCAGACAGGAAAGCTCATGTGTTTTTTGTTTGTTTAATGTTCTTCATAATCTTCTAGTCCATTTAGAGATCACTTCTCATAGATCATGGCTTCTCTATGTGTCAGGATATTTGTTACAAGCAGTTTAGTACAGAAAATTGAGCCACCACCACCATCACCATCACAATAACCATCAATACCACCATCATCATCATCATCATCACTACCACCATCAACACCATCATCACTACGATCACCATCACAACCATCATCACCACCACTATCACCAGCACTACCACCATCACCACCATCATCACCATCACCACCACCACCATCACCACGACTATCACCATCATCACTACCACAATCACCACCACTATCACCACCATCATCCCCACCACCTATGCTATTAGTGGTAATAATTACTTGCTATTGTCACAGAGAAGAACGCCATCATCTTTGCCTTCAGTATTTGAAGAATCTGCTTGGTGAGACAGACCGATAGTTACAGAAGGCTGTTTTCTAAATGCTGTCCTTGTTCTCATATCTTTTAAAGCCTCCAGTAGAAGCAGCTAAATGCAGGAAATTTTCCACGCTTTCATAACTTGATCTGACCAAACTGAGGACGTAAATGTCAGCATTTGAACGGGGCGGTGCTTGAGTTCAGATACAACATTCACAAAGTTCTTGAAATGGATGACAACTTGAGACATCTCTGCTGGTTGAGTTCAGAAGATCTCCGTATCTTGTTTATTAGTCTGGTTAATTAAGCTGATTCTGCTTAATTGTTATTGCGTCAGTTTCCGATTCTCTTCAACATTTCATCACTTGAACATATTACAGATACATCTTGTTACAATAAACTTTGTAGAGAGGAAGGTTTCTGCCTTGTCGAGAAGTCTTCGTCTTAACTATCAGAAAATCTCGATATCGACCTCTTCAAGTGTGCTCCTCATTTCCTGTAATAACTGCTTCAGTTTGTAAGTGTTTTATGTTCGACTTTTGGTAAATATGGCTTGGGATTTAGTCTTCAGTTTTACAGGAGAGTAGGTCAACATTCTACGGGCTGGAAGTAGCGACTTGTTCTAAAATTATTACGAGGTCATCCAGTAATTTAACTGTTTTTAAATAATTTCTTAGCTTTTTGCATTATTATTATCATCGTATGGAAGAACTTTTTTTAAGGCAAATTCTTTTCCTGTGAATATATTTCAAAGATGTTTTGTCCAGTATAAGATTTTTGTTTTTCTCCAAGCCAGTTTTCAGTTCCGTCCATTGTTCTTCGATTTCTCAGCCATTTTGAAATATTGGTATTTTGCTTGTTAATGTTAAACTTCTAAACCTGAACTGAGCATCATCTCCAGTAACCATCATTATCCACGGACAATGTAATCTTTTAATCATTTTTTTTCTAAATTGATTGATCAAGCAAGTAGGAAATATTTCCAAAAACAAGTGCAAGTGATACATCACATGCTTAGTGTCTACTTCGTAGACAGCTTCTTGACGCATGCGCAAGAGTGGTATCTTGAGGCGGGTGTGTGCCAGAACGAAAGGTCAGGGTCACTGTTGTCAGTTTGCAGTGTACCAAGTAGAAGAGCACATTATGGGAGCTTTACTCAAAATCTATTCTTTTTATTTCTTTATTTTTTGTGTGCGTGGACTGTAATAAAATTATCTAAATTTACAGCTGTTATCAAGATGACTTTTTTCATTATCTAGATGACACCAAAAATTATCCAGATTTAGATTTTAAAAAAATAGATTGGCAGCCCTGTTGTAACACTTCACAGTGCTTCAAGTTTTACAAGAAACTCACCTGCAGGTACTGTAATACTGGGTAGAGTCGCCGCTGATTGATCTCATCTCCCTGCCACAGCCAGCACGCACACTGACTACAGCAGACAGGAAAGCTCATGTGTTTTTTGTTTGTTTAATGTTCTTCATAATCTTCTAGTCCATTTAGAGATCACTTCTCATAGATCATGGCTTCTCTATGTGTCAGGATATTTGTTACAAGCAGTTTAGTACAGAAAATTGAGCCACCACCACCATCACCATCACAATAACCATCACTACCACCATCACCAATACCATCATCATCACTACCACCATCAACACCATCATCACTACGATCACCATCACAACCATCATCACTACGATCACCATCACAACCATCATCACCACCATCACCACCACTATCACCAGCACTACCACCATCATCACCATCACCACCACTATCACCATCACCACTACCACAATCACCACGACTATCACCATCACCACTACCACAATCACCACCACTATCACCACCACCATCCCCATCACTATCACCACCACCACCACCATCACCATCACTGTCACCACCATCAGCACCACCACCATCACTATCACCACCATCAGCACCACCACCATCACTGTCACCACCATCAGCACCACCACCATCACTGTCACTGTCACCACCATCAGCACCACCACCATCACTGTCACCACCATCAGCACCACCATCACTGTCACCACCATCAGCACCACTATCATCATTGCCACCACCATCAGCACCATCACCACCATCAATGTCACCACCATCAGCACCACCACCATCACTGTCACCACCATCAGCACCACCACCATCACTGTCACCACCATCAGCACCACCATCACTGTCACCACCATCAGCACCACTATCATCATTGCCACCACCATCAGCACCATCACCACCATCAATGTCACCACCATCAGCACCACCACCATCACTGTCACCACCATCAGCACCACCACCATCACTGTCACCACTATCAGCACCACTACCATCACTGTCATCACCATCAGCACCACCACTATCACTGTCACTACCATCAGCACCACCACCATCACTGTCACCACAATCAGCACCACCACTATCACTGTCACTACCATCAGCACCACCACCATCACTGTCACCACAATCAGCACCACCACCATCACTGTCACCACTATCAGCACCACTACCATCACTGTCATCACCATCAGCACCACCACTATCACTGTCACTACCATCAGCACCACCACCACCATCATTGTCACCACCATCAGCACCACCATCACCATCATTGTCACCATCATCAACACCACCACCATCATCATTGTCACCACCATCAGCACCACCACCATCATCATTGTCACCACCATCAGCACCACCACCACCATCATTGTCACCATCATCAGCACCACCACCACCATCATTGTCACCATCATCAGCACCACCACCACCATCACTGTCACCATCATCAGCACCACCACAACCATCATTGTCACCACCATCAGCACCACCACCATCATCATTGTCACCATCATCAGCACCACCACCACCATCATTGTCACCATCATCAGCACCACCACCACCATCATCAGCACCACCACCACCATCATTGTCACCACCATCAGCACCACTATCATCACTGTCACTACCATCAGCACCACCACCATCACTGTCACCACCATCAGCACCACCACCACCATCATCATTGTCACCACCATCAGCACCACCACCACCATCACTGTCACCACCATCAGCACTGTCACCACCATCAGCACCACCACCACCACCATCACTGTCACCACCATCAGCACCACCACCACCACCATCACTGTCACCACCATCACTGTCACCACCACCATCACTGTCACCACCATCACTGTCACCACCATCACTGTCACCACCACCATCACTGTCACCACCATCAGCACCACCACCATCACTGTCACCACCATCACTGTCACCACCATCACTGTCACCACCACCATCACTGTCACCACCATCAGCACCACCACCACCACCATCACTGTCACCACCATCAGCACTGTCACCACCATCAGCACCACCACCACCATCAGCACTGTCACCACCATCAGCACCACCACCACCACCATCACTGTCACCACCGTCAGCACTGTCACCACCATCAGCACCACCACCACCATCACTGTCACCACCGTCAGCACCACCACCACCACCACCACCATCACTGTCACCACCATCAGCACCACCACCACCACCATCACTGTCACCACCGTCAGCACCACCACCACCACCACCACCATCACTGTCACCACCATCAGCACCACCACCACCACCATCACTGTCACCACCGTCAGCACCACCACCACCACCACCACCATCACTGTCACCACCACCATCACTGTCACCACCATCAGCACCACCACCACCATCAGCACTGTCACCACCATCAGCACCACCACCACCACCATCACTGTCACCACCGTCAGCACTGTCACCACCATCAGCACCACCACCACCACCATCACTGTCACCACCGTCAGCACCACCACCACCACCACCACCATCACCACCATCACTGTCACCATCACCATCACTGTCACCACCATCACTGTCACCACCATCACTGTCACCACCACCATCACTGTCACCACCATCAGCACCACCACCACCATCACTGTCACCACCATCACTGTCACCACCATCACTGTCACCACCACCATCACTGTCACCACCATCAGCACCACCACACCACCATCACTGTCACCACCATCAGCACTGTCACCACCATCAGCACCACCACCACCATCAGCACTGTCACCACCATCAGCACCACCACCACCACCATCACTGTCACCACCGTCAGCACTGTCACCACCATCAGCACCACCACCACCACCATCACTGTCACCACCGTCAGCACCACCACCACCACCACCACCATCACTGTCACCACCATCAGCACCACCACCACCACCATCACTGTCACCACCGTCAGCACCACCACCACCACCACCACCATCACTGTCACCACCATCAGCACCACCACCACCACCATCACTGTCACCACCGTCAGCACCACCACCACCACCACCACCATCACTGTCACCACCACCATCACTGTCACCACCATCAGCACCACCACCACCATCAGCACTGTCACCACCATCAGCACCACCACCACCACCATCACTGTCACCACCGTCAGCACTGTCACCACCATCAGCACCACCACCACCACCATCACTGTCACCACCGTCAGCACCACCACCACCACCACCACCATCACCACCATCACTGTCACCATCATCCGCACCACCACCATCACTGTCACCATCATCAGCACCACTATCATCATTGTCACTACCATCAGCACCACCATCATCATCTCTTAATTTGAACAAAATTGATCACGATGTGCTGATGTTATGCTATATGGCTGATGTTATGCTATATGGCTGATGTTATAGTCGAACTGGATATATTCATACTGTGCCTGTAATAGTACAGCATGTAGAAAACTTTAGGAAGCACTACATGGTAGCAAAGAACTGGGTTTTGAAACTTTGCCGGAAAGAAACGAAGAAATGTGCTCTTGGCACGTGTAGTCGAGATGTGACCGTAGATGTGGTCGAGATGTGACCGTAGATGTGGTCGAGATGTGACCGTAGATGTGGCCGTAGATGTGACCGTAGATGTGACCGTAGATGTGGTCGAGATGTGACCGTAGATGTGGCCGTAGATGTGACCGTAGATGTGGCCGTAGATGAGGCCGTTGATGTGGCCGTAGATGTGACCGTAGATGTGGCCGTAGACGTGGCCGTAGATGTGACCGTAGATGTAGCCGTAGATGTGGTCGAGATGTGACCGTAGATGTAGCCGTAGATGTGGTCGAGATGTGACCGTAGATGTGTCCTGTGAAAGTTTCTGTCCTGCCATGCTGGTCTAGTCTGACTGAACTTGACTGTTTGTTCAGCAAGTGAGATCTAGACGTGATGAACGGTTTTCTAAGTGAATAAAGACAGTCATACAGACAGACAGACACAGACAGACACAGACAGATAGAATCACTGTCACAGAACTGTACAATAATCACTGCCTCAGAAGTGTACATTAATCACTGTTACAGAAATGTACAATACTCACTGATACAGAAGAGTACAATAATCACTGTCATAGAAGTGTACAATATTGGCTGTCACAGAAATCTGTAGTTTTGTGAGGTTTTTCTGCAAATAAAATGCAATAATGGATCATTTCTGATTATAAATTTCATCACTTCAAAGTGATGTGTCTGTTTTGTCGCGATTGATTACATGGGCGAATGTTTGAGTGATCACATGGGCGAATGTTTGAGTGATCACATGGGCGAATGTTTGAGTGATCATATGGGCGAATGTTTGAGTGATCATATGGGCGAATGTTTGAGTGATCATATGGGCGAATGTTTGAGTGATCATATGGGCGAATGTTTGAGTGATCATGTGGGTGAATGTTTGAGTGATCATGTGGGTGAATGTTTGAGTGATCATGTGGGTGAATGTTTGAGTGATCATGTGGGTGAATGTTTGAGTGATAATATGAGTGAATGTTTGAGTGATCCCTCCCTTACAACGCGTTAATTTCTGTCTGGCAGATTTCACACCACAAATATAAATGGTGTGGTGAATGGTGATATGTTGTCCTGTGAACGGTTATTTGTCTTACAGTAAACTGTTATTTGTCTTGCGGTGAATGGCCATCTGTGATGCATCGAGTGGTTATGTGTGATGTAGTGAATGGTGTGACGAGTGGTTATGTGTGATGTAGTCGAGATGTGACCGTAGATGTGGCCGTAGATGTGACCGTAGATGTGACCGTAGATGTGGTCGAGATGTGACCGTAGATGTGGCCGTAGATGTGACCGTAGATGTGACCGTAGATGAGGCCGTAGATGTGGCCGTAGATGTGACCGTAGATGTGGCCGTAGATGTGGCCGTAGATGTGACCGTAGATGTAGCCGTAGATGTGGCCGTAGATGTAGCCGTAGATGTAGCCGTAGATGTGGTCGAGATGTGACCGTAGATGTGTCCTGTGAAAGTTTCTGTCCTGCCATGCTGGTCTAGTCTGACTGAACTTGACTGTTTGTTCAGCAAGTGAGATCTAGACGTGATGAACGGTTTTCTAAGTGAATAAAGACAGTCATACAGACAGACAGACACAGACAGACAGACAGATAGAATCACTGTCACAGAACTGTACAATAATCACTGCCTCAGAAGTGTACATTAATCACTGTTACAGAAATGTACAATACTCACTGATACAGAAGAGTACAATAATCACTGTCATAGAAGTGTACAATATTGGCTGTCACAGAAATCTGTAGTTTTGTGAGGTTTTTCTGCAAATAAAATGCAATAATGGATCATTTCTGATTATAAATTTCATCACTTCAAAGTGATGTGTCTGTTTTGTCGCGATTGATTACATGGGCGAATGTTTGAGTGATCACATGGGCGAATGTTTGAGTGATCACATGGGCGAATGTTTGAGTGATCATATGGGCGAATGTTTGAGTGATCATATGGGCGAATGTTTGAGTGATCATATGGGCGAATGTTTGAGTGATCATATGGGCGAATGTTTGAGTGATCATGTGGGTGAATGTTTGAGTGATCATGTGGGTGAATGTTTGAGTGATCATGTGGGTGAATGTTTGAGTGATCATGTGGGTGAATGTTTGAGTGATAATATGAGTGAATGTTTGAGTGATCCCTCCCTTACAACGCGTTAATTTCTGTCTGGCAGATTTCACACCACAAATATAAATGGTGTGGTGAATGGTGATATGTTGTCCTGTGAACGGTTATTTGTCTTACAGTAAACTGTTATTTGTCTTGCGGTGAATGGCCATCTGTGATGCATCGAGTGGTTATGTGTGATGTAGTGAATGGTGTGACGAGTGGTTATGTGTGATGTAGTGAATGGTGTGACGAGTGGTTATGTGTGATGTAGTGAATGGTGTGACGATTGGTTATGTGTGATGTAGTGAATGGTGTGACGAGTGGTTACGTGTGATGTAGTGAAGGGACATCTGTGGTGTGAGTACTGATCATCCACGTGTGTCGGAGGTGTCTGGTCATGAGCTGTTTTCTTTTCTTCTGTGCTCCTCGACCGCTAAATACAGCAAGAGCAAATCTTCGCAGGGCATATGAGTAGCGAAGTGGTTAGCGCACTAGTGTCTAGTGGCGTAGGTTGGTGGTTCGAATCCGGCCTGAGATGGCTCAGTCAACCAGCTGAAAAAGTGGATGTCTGGCTTCTTCTGGAGGGGGGAGGTAAGAGGGGGGGGGGAGAAGGCAGATGTGTTACTGACTGTACACAGAATCATCTCTAGTGTGCTGGCAGGTCAAGGAAACCAATTAACACCTTATCTCCCAGATGTCTTCATGGCATAACAGCGCCACCTTTACATCCTGGCAGAACTCTGACAATGTCCTACCAAACTTGGCACTGGACTCTCCCCTCCTTTGTGACAAACCAGGCCTGGATGTGTCCTCCTTTGTTAGTCACTGCTTGTAGTGTAAGGGGAACGAATGAAGGTGTCGAGTGACTGCGAGCGACTGGCGGGAAGTATGACGTCATAGGTTAGAGAGAAGATGAGAGAGAGAGAGAGAGAGAAGGTCAGGGTGACTGATCATTTCGTGTCGGTTTGACAAGCTAAGGCCAGACCTGTCATATAAGATATTTATCATCGAATTCTCCAGTGATAACAACCGCTGAAGATTGTTAGAAAAATACGAATGACCAACTTGAGACTCAGTTCGGCGGGAAGACGCCTGCAATATGTTTTAGTTTGAACAAAGATGGCGACAGGCAGTCCAAGATAGGACGAACCACAGTGAACAGTCAGTTGTGTTTTGTTTTCAATATTAGTTTAACACTTCATCATACACATTTTGGTTCAGTGACTATTGAAAGGAATCGAGATTATTTTCTGTGTGAATTGTTTCGGCTGATGAGTAGAGCCTGTGAAGATTGACGGAGCTAGAACAATGTGTTTCTCTTGAGTGTTTTATTTTTGATACTGGAGTGAAATAAACTGATTGAGATTTGACTGAGAAGTCAGTTTTTTGTACCAAACTATGTACATGTGTACACCTTGCTGAGAGCCCTGGATGTGGTAGCACTTTCACTCTGACAACCAGTTTCTCGCATTGGACAACCGGTTCCAAGACGGCGTGGTTTTTGGTTTCGCGCGAAAGTTAAACAACGTTAAACTGTCCAAACAAAAGAGCGCCGTCTACATTGCGGCTGTTACAGTCGAGCTGCTGGTAGTGCTGGTACACTAGCTATATAAAACGAATTTCGCTGACTAATGAAACTAAAAGTCCAGGTTTAAAACGAGACGGCCTACTTTTAGAGTAAATGTCACGTGCTCAACGCTTTCTGTGAATGTAGTTAAGTTTCTAGACTTTTGTCTGCTCCAATATCACAGGCCGGGGGGGAAGGGGGGAGGAAAGAAGGGGGCGGGGGTCATTTTGTCGAGTTCAGAAAGTAAAGTGCAAACATTTCTTGAGGGAGTGGAGAGTTTGTGTGTCCGTGCGTGTGTGTGTGTGTGTGTGAGAGAGAGAGAGAGAGAAAGAGAGAGAGAGAGAGATATGAAATATATGTAAAGATAGTTCCGTTTTAAACAGTGAGGCAACTAGTGTATATGATGTTAGGGCTGATATTCTGGTGAACTTGTAGGTACACAAGAGGCTGATGTGATCACGCCTGCTTTTCTTCCCTAATTCAAAGTTTAGACATTTAGCAGTTTAGACTAGACAGGTAGCAGTTTAGACAGGTAGCAGTTTAAACAGGTAGCAGTTTAGACAGGTAGCAGTTTAGACAGGTTGGTTGACTTATGGTGTTTTGGGCAGGACTAAAATCATCCACTGTCCGTGGTAAAATACACTATTAACTGCGCTACTCCTGCTCTCTAGATGCCCCATAGATGCCCTGAAATAATGAGTTTCCAAGAAAGAAAATCTGAGGGAATTGGGTTGTAAAATTTGGGAAGATAATGCCAGGAGCACGTGTGGGAAGATGGATATAAGAAACATGGGAAGATAATGCCAGGAGCACGTGTGGGAAGATGGATATAAGAAACATGAGAAGATAATGCCAGGAGCACATGGAACAAAGATGAAAATGAGAAACATGGGAAGATTTTATCAGAAACACATGGGAAAAAGATGGAGATGGGAAACACGTATAATGTTATAGAAGTGTATGCTTTGTGTTGTGTAGCATTTCTCTCTCTGAAATCTGATAAACTGATGTCATGTGGTTTCTAACTCATCAACTCCATGATCTTGAGTGACTTTACTTGATCTCTGCATATCCTTGATCTTGAGTGACTTTACTTGATCTCTGCATATCTTTTCACATTTCATAGTTTATAACAAGGTGACAAGACGTGGTAGTTTGTGTGTCCTTTTCTTTTGTTATCGAATAATTGGCATTTGCCCCAATTGGCATCTAGAACTCAGATTGCCAAAGGTCTGCAGGGATGTCACGGAGTCTGGGGGGAGTTCGGATTTAACCTTCTGAAAACGAAACAGAAACAAACAAACAAACAAACAAAAGGTGAAAGACTGACAATGGCTGGTCTAGGGTGATAAAATCAGATAGATAAAAGTGAACACTTCACACCTACTTATTACGATCCACAGTCGTACAGCTCTGAGCTATAATATAAACAGCTAGAATATACCGCTCGGAGTCAGAATATACAGCTCGGAGCTGGAATATATAGCTCGGAGCTACAATATACATCTCAAAGCTACAATATACAGCTCGGAGCTACAATATACAGCTCGGAGCTACGATATACAACTCGGAGCTACAATATACAACTCGGAGCTACGATAAACAACTCGGAGCTACAATATACAGCTCGGAACTACAATATCATAATAAAGGTAGATAGAGGTGTATGGTGCAGTTTTACAGGGTGGCAGAGGAGTGAGTAAGTGAGAAAAAATGAATAGAAAGTATGAGAGTAAGATGAGAATGTATAAATGAAAAACATACAACATCCAATATTTCGGCTTGAGCCTTTTTTCGATGATTACATACACAAACAAACACGGCATATAACTAAGAGAAAATGAAAAATTTATCTTACTGGCATCCTCCTCAGTAGGAAACGCAAGAATGCGTGTCCCATTGACGAGGCATAGAGATCACGGGGTACCACAAAGGATAGCAGATAAAGCCAATTGGAAATAAGAGGCCGAGAAAGGGAGA
Source organism: Achatina immaculata (assembly GCA_009760885.1). Classification (NCBI taxonomy): domain Eukaryota; kingdom Metazoa; phylum Mollusca; class Gastropoda; order Stylommatophora; family Achatinidae; genus Lissachatina; species Lissachatina immaculata. The sequence goes on from CM019718.1 coordinate 41,509,238, forward strand.
TAAATGGGGGGGGGGGAAGGAAAGGGCAATAGACACCTGTAGGCCGCTAGAGAAGGGGGGAAGGAAGGGGAAGCGGAGAGATAATAAATGAAGAAATGCCGGAATGAACAAAAGGGGCCATAAACACCTGTAGGCCGCTAGAGATGCTAATCGAGTGGGGAGAGCGAGGGAAGCAGGGAGATGATATGAAACTGATGAATGAAGGACAAGACCCGGAGGGCCAATAAACATGGTGGGAAGCTAGGAGAAAGAAACAAGAAAATAGAGCATAAATCGCAGAGAAAACGTGGAAAACTAAAGAAGTTAAAGGAAGCTGAAGACATTGTTAATTCCAGCTGGGTGGATACAGGCAGCCTGGAAAATAGGCACTGTTCTAGGACCCTCCGAGATCGTACATCAGCAGAACAAGAGCAGATCGCACTAACAGAAATGTCCTGTTTTCCCCTATGGTTGCTAAGACAAAAATGTTTAACCACAGGTGTCCAACCCCTATTAGAAATGTCGTTCAGATGTTGACGAAAACGATATCATAAGCGCAAACTGGTCTCCCCATTATACTTCATATCACAAAGTTTGCACATAATAGCATAAATAACATTGCGTGAAGTGCAGGTGAAACCATCCTAACTGATAACGTGGACCTAGAGAAGGAGATCTGGCTAGCCTCGACAACAACGGACAAGTGTTGCATCTATTACGTCCACAATGTCTGGTACCATATACTGTTTGGAGCTGGAATATACAGCTCGGAGTTAGAATATACAGCTCGGAGCTACAATATACAGCTCGGAGCTACAATATACAGCTCGGAGCTACAACATATAGCTCAGAGCTACAATATACAGCTTGGAGTTAGAATATACAGCTTGGAGCTACAATATACGGTTCAGAGCTACAACATATAGCTTAGAGCTACAATATACAGCTTGGAGTTAGAATATACAGCTTGGAGCTACAATATACAGTTCAGAGCTACAACATATAGCTCGGAGCTAGAGTGTGTAATTGACAACACAATATTTTGTAACTCAATAAAAAAAAAAAAACTGAGCTTAGTCTCAGGATGCCTAGTCGATAAACTAAGTAACACACATTTTCTTGTGTTGCATATACATGATACAACATGTTAAAATAGGTTTTGTGCTACAGATATTTTTTTAAAAATTAAACCCACTTAATGAACTTCTTTATGTAGTGTATTGTCGCATCAAGGTTTTCGCTGGAAACACGTTACTGTCGTTCTTTACTCCAGGCACCTACAAAAAATACAGTCTGCTGAGGCACACGTTATTGTAGGGTAAAAGAAGAACCTCAAAACAGACAATATCAACATGCACAACGAGGAACACTGGATTATATTTTACATAGAGATGTCAGTGCTGGAAGGAAACAGAACCTGACCCTCAAGTAAAGAATATTCAGTCCTGAAAATAGAGACGGCGCTAGAGACAGGTTAGAGGGAAAGCACTATCACATGTGTTATTTAGAATCTTGTATAAATACGTGTGTGTTATTTAGAATCTTGTATAAATACATGTGTGTTATTTAGAATTTTGTATAAATACATGTGTGTTATTTAGAATTTTGTATAAATACGTGTGTGTTATTTAGAATCTTGTATAAATACGTGTGTGTTATTTAGAATCTTATGTAAATATATGTGTATTTTTTATAATCTGGTACAAATATGTGTGCATTATGTATAATCCGGAATAAATACGTGTGCATTATTTAGAATCCTATATAAATATATGTCATTATTTAAAATTTTATATAAATGTGTGTGCATTATTTATAATATGTATAAATATGTGTGCATTATTTATAATCGGGTATAAATATGTGCACATTGGGGCATGTGCTCTGAATGACTGACAACTCACTACCAAAAATAGCACTAAGATGGACACCACAGGGGAACAGAAGTAAAGGTAGATCAAAAGAGACATGGAGAAGAACAACAGAGAGGATGTTGAGCAATAGAGGGCTCACTTGGGCAAGAGCAGAAAAAAAGGCAAAGGACAGGCATTTGTGGAAAACCCTTGCGGAAACCCCATGTGCCCTGGGCACTTAAGGTTCAGAGAGAGAGATTCAGAATCATGTGCAGAAAAAGATGATTGTAAAATTTACCAGATAAAATAAACTCACTAGGGAGAGAAAGAAATTAAAATTCATTCATAAAAAAATATTCATTAACAAGAAAGAATATTTTCAGATACAAATGTTAGATGAGCACTAGCATCATGCTGCGTGTACTTCATTCATTTAGATGTGGAGCGCTCAGAGGACAAACAAAAATAAGTGACCTTTGACTGAGGGCATGAAGTGACCCTATGCACTTCACATCTTCACGTGACAGCATGTATACGCTTCATATTTTCAAGTATTTAAAAATGACAACAAATGACAGTTCCCAGACTTATTTTCTACGAAACAGTGCCCAATCAGACAACACAACACTTTGAAGTGACCCAGGTGCTGGTCACAAGAGGAAGGCTAGATAAAACATATCACACTTCACTTCACTTCACGTCAAAAACATGCCTCATTCACTTCATGTCACTAACTGACAGCTAGTCCGATAAACGTAAACTTCAAATGTCATGAGCTACAATTCTGGGTTTTTCGTTAGAAGACAACTTTTAAAGCAAACTCGTTGAACCGATATAAAGACTTTCACAAAACTGTCCTAAACTAGGCTTAAATACAAAAACAGAGGCCACATCTACTGACTTGAATTTTTATTGTTGTTATCACGCCTTCGTCATACTTACTATGAGTAATGCAAATAATACAGTAATACTCTGTGTGGTCAGGATTTGTACAGGCGCGAGCTGCTGTTCTCTGAGGACTTCGAGCCTGAAGTCGAGTCCTACTTGACTTACCACACAGATAAAACTACCGGCCGTACATATCATACACTCAGCTTCAAAATCTTTTCTGAATTAAGAATATTTTCCCAAATTCATAGCAAATTTATACTCTCTTTTATGCATGTTGTTAGACAGAACGCAGATACAAACTACAACACAACCTTTCTGATGTTAGAGTTTTCATTAGCCATAGAGATGTTAGTGGCTGCTGTCTGATGTAAGGGTTTTCATTAGCCATAGAAATGTTAGTGACTGCTGTCTGATGTAAGGGTTTTCATTAGCCATAGAGATGTTAGTGACTGCTGTCTGATGTAAGGGTTTTCATTAGCCATAGAGATGTTAGTGACTGCTGTCTGATGTAAGGGTTTTCATTAGCCATAGAAATGTTAGTGACTGCTGTCTGATGTATGAGTTTTCATTAGCCATAGAGATATTAGTGACTGCTGTCTGATGTATGAGTTTTCATTAGCCATAGAGATGTTAGTGACTGCTGTCTGATGTATGAGTTTTCATTAGCCATAGAGATGTTAGTGGCTGCTGTCTGATGTAAGAGTTTTCATTAGCCATAGAAATGTTAGTGGCTGCTGTCTGATGTGAGAGTTTTCATTAGCCATAGAAATGTTAGTGGCTGCTGTCTGATGTAAGAGTTTTCATTAGCCATAGAGATGTTAATGGCTGCTGGTGTGTTTGTTCTTGTGAAGATGAACTGTGCACTCAAAATTTTCTACAAAGATTAAGAGTAAAATGCAGATCAGAACATAACCTTGTATGAGTGACAGTACCTTGTGTGAATGATAGTACCTTGTGAGTGACAGTATCTTGTATGAATGACAGTACCTTGTGTGAGTGACAGTACCTTGTGTGAGACACCTAAGACAGAACCTTGTGTGAGACACCTAAAACAGAACCTTGTGTGAGACACCTAAGACAGAACTTTGTGTGAGACACCTAAGATAGAACCTTGTGTGAGACACCTAAGATAGAACCTTGTGTGAGACACCTAAGATAGAACCTTGTGTGAGACACCTAAGACAGAACCTTGTGTGAGACACCTAAGACAGAACCTTGTGTGAGACACCTAAAACAGAACCTTGTGTGAGACACCTAAGACAGAACTTTGTGTGAGACACCTAAGACAGAACCTTGTGTGATACCCTAAAGACAAAACATTGTAAGAAACGACAGAACAGAACATTATGTAAGAAACCAGAATATAATTTTCTTATTCTCTGTTTTAACCAAGTACTTGGCAAAGTTCATATTTGAATACTTTTTTAAAATGAACTTTGAAGGTGACCTCAGAACGTCTTCAACCGCTGCCTTCACTTAAATCTTAAATTATCTTAAGGGTACCTTCCCAGGCCCTTGACTGTAATGTCTGACAAACTTTATCAGTCTAGGCGAAGCTTGAAACGCTTTTTTTGTGTGCTGTCCAATCAAACACTCTCCCGCCATGTTGGCCACTATCAGTGGCTGGTTACACAGACTTTTTTTTCCCTAAATTTGAATACAGAACTCTAACAAAAACTGAAACCGGTCATATTTTTCATGTACGTAAGTTTATCTGTAAAATTAAGCATGGTCACATCTGTAAAACTGTTAAAGAAAAGATTGCTCAAAACTGATGTTGCAACGCAGGTGTGTTGTAAAGAAAAATCCATACCGAAAATGTGCTACGATTTATGGATTATGAGAACATACAGTTTGAGTTTGGTAGAGGTTTTTTTTAAATATAAACAGAGTAAGATGTGTGAGAGAGAGACAGAGAGAAAGAAAGAGAGAGGGAGAGAGAGAGTTAGAGTCAACGAAGAAATGGAAATGAATTATTTTGCCACATTTTATCGTTCACAAAATGCACAAACTTTGTTGGCAAAAGTCTCAGATGTCAGGTCACATACACAACAAACACCAACTGAAGTCTCAGATGTCAAGCCACATACACAACAAACACCAACTGAAGTCTCAGATGTCAAGCCACATACACAACAAACACCACCTGAAGTCTCAGATGTCAGGCCACATACACAACAAACACCAACTGAAGTCTCAGATGTCAGGCCACATACACAACAAACACCAACTGAAGTCTCAGATGTCAGGCCACATAGACAACAAACACCACCTGAAGTCTCAGATGTCAGGCCACATAGACAACAAACCCACCTGAAGTCTCAGATGTCAGGCCACATAGACAACAAACACCACCTGAAGTCTCAGATGTCAGGCCACATAGACAACAAACACCACCTGAAGTCTCAGATGTCAGGCCACATAGACAACAAACACCACCTGAAGTCTCAGATGTCAGGCCACATAGACAACAAACACCACCTGAAGTCTCAGATGTCAGGCCACATAGACAACAAACACCACCTGAAGTCTCAGATGTCAGGCCACATAGACAACAAACACCACCTGAAGTCTCAGATGTCAGGCCACATAGACAACAAACACCACCTGAACATGTCGTGACCTCCAGGGATAGCCAGACAAAGGAGAGAAAAGAGGACACAAAAAGTAGGACAAGTCTTGACCAGCTGTGATTCAGAGGGCTGACAGTTCATCCATCTCACACGGTCCGCTTTACTTCACGTATAGAAATAATCATAGAAGTGCTAGCACAAACATTGGTCATCTTTTCTAAGTTCAAATACGGGACACTCAGTCTGGGGGGGGGGGGGGGGGAGAGTGCAAAATTAAAATGTCAGCTTGAACCCTAAATTGTAGGCTACACCAGGTTTATAACTTGGCCTACAAATCTGTCAGTCAAACCTACTTGTTGTACTTGTCTTAAAAAATACCAAGATTTCCACAAAATAATTATAAAACTATGGGTATTTCGAAACTTGCGACAATAAAAGATGAGAATACAGGACAAAATATGACCAGTTTTAAAGTGATGGACATTTAGGCGCCGTGGCAGATGTAAAATATAGCGAGAATATTCTAAAACGATCATCACAGAACCAGGCATAAAAATTGGAGGATACAATATTAACAACCTTCGGTATGCTGACGACACAGTACTGATAGCTGAGAACCAACAAGACCTGCAAAATCTCTTGGATAAAGTCGCCAAAGAAAGTGAACAGAAAGGCCTTACTTTGAACATCAAAAAGACAGAGACTATGGTTATATCTAAGAAACAGAATCCACCAGCATGCAGTATAAAATTAAACGGAACTATTCTAAAGCAGGTGCAGAAATTCAAATACCTTGAAGCAGTAATAACTTCAGATGGGAAATGCAGAACAGAAATTAGGAACAGAATAGGCCAACCAAAGACTGCATTTCAGAGAATGAGAAACATATTAGCTAACACATCTTTAAAATGAACTTTGAAGGTGACCTCAGAACGTCTTCAACCGCTGCCTTCACTTAAATCTTAAATTATCTTAAGGGTACCTTCCCAGGCCCTTGACAGTAATGTCTGACAAACTTTATCAGTCTAGGCGAAGCTTGAAACGCTTTTTTTGTGTGCTGTCCAATCAAACACTCTCCCGCCATGTTGGCCACTATCAGTGGCTGGTTACACAGACTATTTTTTCCCTAAATTTGAATACAGAACTCTAACAAAAACTGAAACCGGTCATATTTTTCATGTACGTAAGTTTATCTGTAAAATTAAGCATGGTCACATCTGTAAAACTGTTAAAGAAAAGATTGCTCAAAACTGATGTTGCAACGCAGGTGTGTTGTAAAGAAAAATCCATACCGAAAATGTGCTACGATTTATGGATTATGAGAACATACAGTTTGAGTTTAGTAGAGGTTTTTTTTTTATATAAACAGAGTAAGATGTGTGAGAGAGAGACAGAGAGAAAGAAAGAGAGAGGGAGAGAGAGAGAGAGTTAGAGTCAACGAAGAAATGGAAATGAATTATTTTGCCACATTTTATCGTTTACAAAATGCACAAACTTTGTTGGCAAAAGTCTCAGATGTCAGGTCACATACACAACAAACACCAACTGAAGTCTCAGATGTCAAGCCACATACACAACAAACACCAACTGAAGTCTCAGATGTCAAGCCACATACACAACAAACACCACCTGAAGTCTCAGATGTCAAGCCACATACACAACAAACACCAACTGAAGTCTCAGATGTCAGGCCACATAGACAACAAACACCACCTGAATTCTCAGATGTCAAGCCACATACACATTAAACACTACCTGAAGTCTCAGATGTCAGGCCACATAGACAACAAACACCACCTGAAGTCTCAGATGTCAAGCCACATACACAACAAACACCACCTGAAGTCCCAGATGTCAAGCCACATACACAACAAACACCAACTGAAGTCTCAGATGTCAAGCCACATACACAACAAACACCACCTGAAGTCTCAAATGTCAGGCCACATAGACAACAAACACCACCTGAAGTCTCAGATGTCAAGCCACATACACAACAAACACCACCTGAAGTCTCAGATGTCAGGCCACATACACAACAAACACCACCTGAAGTCTCAGATGTCAGGCCACATAGACAACGAACACCACCTGAACATGTCGTGACCTCCAGGGATAGCCAGACAAAGGAGAGAAAAGAGGACACAAAAAGTAGGACAAGTCTTGACCAGCTGTGATTCAGAGGGCTGACAGTTCATCCATCTCACACGGTCAGCTTTGCTTCACGTATAGAAATAATCATAGAAGTGCTAGCACAAACATTGGTCATCTTTTCTAAGTTCAAATACGGGACACTCAGTCTAGAAGGGGGGGGGGGGGGGAAGAGTGCAAAATTAAAATGTCAGCGTGAACCCTAAATTGTAGGCTACACCAGGTTTATAACTTGACCTACAAATCTGTCAGTCAAACCTACTTGTTGTACTTGTCTTAAAAAATACCAAGATTTCCATAAAATAATTATAAAACTATGGGTATTTCGAAACTTGCGACAATAAAAGATGAGAATACAGGACAAAATATGACCAGTTTTAAAGTGATGGACATTTAGGCGCCGTGGCAGATGTAAAATATAGCGAGAATATTCTAAGAACAATCATCACAGAACCAGGCATAAAAATTGGAGGTTACAATATTAACAACCTTCGGTATGCTGACGACACAGTACTGATAGCTGAGAATCAACAAGACCTGCAAAATCTCTTGGATAAAGTCACCAAAGAAAGTGAACAGAAAGGCCTTACTTTGAACATCAAAAAGACAGAGACTATGGTTATATCTAAGAAACAGAATCCACCAACATGCAGTATTAAATTAAACGGAACTATTCTAAAGCAGGTGCAGAAATTCAAATACCTTGGAGCAGTAATAACTTCAGATGGGAAATGCAGAACAGAAATTAGGAACAGAATAGGCCAAGCAAAGACTGCATTTCAGAGAATGAGAAACATATTAACCAACATATCTTTATCAATGAATGTTAGAAAACGAGTCCTAAAATGCTATATTGAACCTATCTTGTTATATGGAAGTGAATCATGGACAATAGGCAAGTCTGCACAAAAATCATTGGAAGCAGCAGAAATGTGGTTTATCAGAAGAATGTTGCGAATCCCCTGGACAGCAAAAATAACTAATGAAGAATGTATGAGAAGAGCTGGAGAGACAAAAAACCTTATCAAAAAGATAAGAGAGAGACAATGTACTTTCATAGGACATGCAATGAGAAGAGGGGGCATTGAAAATATTATAACAACAGGAAAAATAAAAGGAAGAAGATCAAGAGGAAGACCAAGAGAAATGATACTGGACAGTCTGACGGGATGGTGTGAGAGGAGATCACCAACTGAGCTGATGACCTGCATGAAGGATCGGGTACTCTGGAGAAGCATAATAGCTAACGCCAGTCGGCACGGCACATGATGATGATGATGATGGCAGATGTAATACGATTCCGGAGAAAATTTTTTAAAATACGGGACTGTCCCGTACGGTCAGTCACTTTGTGGTAGAGGATGGAGGGCGAGTGAAATTCAAATCTATGGCCTAAAATCCGATATATTCTTACACAGGCAGAAAACTAAACAACGATGATAAAGTGCATACTTTTTTTTTTGGTAGATTATTTTAGTGAAGCAGTCACTAACTGTGCAAGTTCAGTCATTTCTGTAGATTATCTTAGTGACGCAGTCACTAGCAGAGCACGTTCAGTCATTTCTGTAGATTATCTTAGTGAAGCAGTCACTAGCAGAGCAAGTTCAGTCATTTCTGTAGATTATCTTAGTGAAGCAGTCACTAGCAGAGCAAGTTCAGTCATTTCTGTAGATTATCTTAGTGAAGCAGTCACTAGCAGAGCAAGTTCAGTCATTTCTGTAGATTATCTTAGTGACGCAGTCACTAGCAGAGCACGTTCAGTCATTTCTGTAGATTATCTTAGTGAAGCAGTCACTAGCAGAGCAAGTTCAGTCATTTCTGTAGATTATCTTAGTGAAGCAGTCACTAGCAGAGCAAGTTCAGTCATTTCTGTAGATTATCTTAGTGAAGCAGTCACTAGCAGAGCAAGTTCAGTCATTTCTGTAGATTATCTTAGTGAAGCAGTCACTAATAGAGCAAGTTCAGTCATTTCTGTAGATTATCTTAGTGAAGCAGTCACTAATAGAGCAAGTTCAGTCATTTCTGTAGATTATCTTAGTGAAGCAGTCACTAGCAGAGCAAGTTCAGTCATTTCTGTAGATTATCTTAGTGAAGCAGTCACTAATAGAGCAAGTTCAGTCATTTCTGTAGATTATCTTAGTGAAGCAGTCACTAATAGAGCAAGTTCAGTCATTTCTGTAGATTATCTTAGTGAAGCAGTCACTAGCAGAGCAAGTTCAGTCATTTCTGTAGATTATCTTAGTGAAGCAGTCACTAGCAGAGCAAGTTCAGTCATTTCTGTAGATTATCTTAGTGAAGCAGTCACTAATAGAGCAAGTTCAGTCATTTCTGTAGATTATCTTAGTGAAGCAGTCACTAGCAGAGCAAGTTCAGTAACAGTCACTCGATACGGCGTTGGAGGTCACTGTGGCAGATTTGTGCCTGGGGTATCAATAAAAAAAATCTAGCGTCCTGATATCCAGGCTGACACACGTGACGTGAACTAGCCAATCAGAAATAGTTTTTATCTCGTTTACGTGAAGTTTGTTCGGAGAGTAATGGCGGACACATTACAGGACACATTTTTTTAAACAAAACATGTAGGAGTAATTATTGTAATATCTGTCTTACAACTTACTAAATCATGCAATAATAGGGTTACCCGACATTTGTATGTAGTACAATCAATCAAGTGCCATGCCGCGTGGCGTAGGCGCTCATTTCTCTCCACAATTCCCTGTCTTTAGACTTGATTATGAGATCCGCCGGTGACTTTCTTCCTAACCAAACTGACAGCCCATCCCGTAACTTCTCTCTCTGTCTCTTCATTCTCAATTTTTCTAGTTGCCACAGTGTGTTCCAATTTTCCTCTTCTCAGAAGTGCCCTATAAATCTCGACTGTTTTCCGTTGATTTTTGCTATAATTTGCCTTTTAACTCCAGCCTCTCTTAAGACTTCTACACTGGTATTTAGTATTTTCCGTATTTTGAAGGCCTTCTATGTACCGTATTTGGGGAAAAATAGATCAGTATTTTTTTTTTAAAAATCAGGTCGCACAATTAAATAAATGCAACAGCCAAAAAGATGGCCTTGTGGGCTGGAATTTTGAGTGGGTATAGAATGCAAGAAAGCAAGTCGATCTCTCAATGCATTGTTCAAAAACAAATCACCAAAATCTGATGTCCTTGCTAGATCAGTCAGGGAGCCTTCATCTTGTATTCACACGGTTGTACATGGTAATTTGGTAGATACAAAACAAGACAAAAACATGAAGAACTTATCTGAAATGAAGACATTTCAGATAAGTTCTTCATGTTTTTGTCTTGTTTTGTATGTATCCTCGAATAAGGCTCACGCCGAAATATCGGATGTTGTATGTTTTTCATTTATACATTCTCATATTTATTATTTGTTTTTTCTCACCTTACTCACTCCCTCCCTCACTTTGTAAAACTGCACCATACACCTCTATCTACCTTATTTACTTCAACCAGTTTTACTGCAGTCGCCATCCCTTTTATCTGTTACATGGTAACTTGGCCATCATTCAAAACTTATTTCAAAAACTTGATCTAAAATATTCCTGATCCACATCCAGAGCAGTCCATGGTGACTGCATGTTTTGTGAGTGATTGAGCAGAAGAGGAAATAAATATGGCTAATTCTGTCTCTGTAGATGTTAGTGATGGCATGAACTTGAAACTTGTCACGTGTTTGCTAAAATATCCGTCCCAGCTTCCTGTTAAAGTGTGACTGGTAGAGTTCGATGATCTAACAGGAGACACAACAAGTACCCGACACGTGACTGAAGATGTCCCAAATTTTGGTTCAGAAAAACTAGCAGCTAGCACAAACATCAACTTCTTTGTTGGTTTTATTTTGATTTTTTTTAGGGGAGGGGTGGTGGGAAAACGAGACAAAATCAACCTTCATACAAAGTTGTAGTTCATACAAAGTTGTAGTTCATACAAAGTTGTAGTTCATAGAAAGTTGTAGTTCATATAAAGTTGTAGTTCATACAAAGTTGTAGTTCACACAAAGTTGTAGTTCATATAAAGTTGTAGTTCATACAAAGTTGTAGTTCACACAAAGTTGTAGTTCATAGAAAGTTGTAGTTCATACAAAGTTGTAATTCATAACAAGTTGTAGTTCATACAAAGTTATGATAAGACAAGAATAGAAACTTTTGATCATTGGATATTGTTTTTCACATTTGTTCACAATTATGTACAGAGTAATGTTGATCAAATGCCTTTTGATATAGAAATGACTGTCATTAAAATATACAAGCATTTACACATTTTTATTGCAAGAGTAGAACAAACTGAAAAGAAGTTTTACGAGCTTGCTGACATGGACTACAGGGAAGTTTTATTTGATATGCCCCACACATGCACGTTTAGTGCTTGTATTTCTAAAATGTGAAAATGTTTCCTGGTTCATTTATTGGCGGTGAAATATCTTTTACTGGCGTCCTTCCTTTTGCTTTGTTATCAGAGGGGGCTAACTCGCTACCTCACAGATCTGTAATTCTAATTTGTCGTATTTCGCCGTTATCAACTGGCTTTCATCTATTATGTAATCTGTCCGTAGTTCGCAGTCATCATTTATGTAATCTGTCCGTAGTTCGCCGTCATCATTTATGTAATCTGTCCGTAGTTCGCAGTCATCATTTATGTAATCTGTCCGTAGTTCGCCGTCATCATTTATGTAATCTGTCCGTTGTTCGCCGTCATCATTTATGTAATCTGTCCGTAGTTCGCCGTCATCAATTATAGCAACACTACAACGGCGATATATCACTGGCTCTAGCAGGTCCACTTTGGGGATCAACAAATAAAAAATGTTTAAATGAGATGCCGAAGTGACACAGTAACAGAAATAAAATGAATCTGAATAGATAGCAAGAATTGAACAGAATTGACATAAATCATCTATCCTAATGATGGTGTCACACACATAGCAAAGAAGGCCGCTTGCTCAGCGGTATCTTGACAGATCACACTGCTGAAATATGACTTCAGACATTATTTTCTGCCAATACTTACAATTTCTGCTAGAAAATCCGTCACTTTTCGTTTTCTCTAGTGCCAAAAAGTTATAATGGGGAACAATTCATAAAACATTAACATGTAATGCATATTTCTGCAGTACTTTCCCTTGAACGTATAAACTAGGGAGAAAAAGTAGGAGCAGCTTTATTACTTAACGATTACAAAGTTGTGACGTTTCCGCGTGAGCCTTAATCATACAAAAACATACAGGACGAAGGAATAGAGAGAGGAGATAAAGTATAGATTCACATGAATACTATTTTTAAGAAAATTAATAATAAATAGAACCAACTGTAAGAAGATGTGGCTTGTTCGACGCTGTGTGTCAGAGATGAGCATGGTAGGGTGTAGAGACTGTTTAAATAGAGACCTGTGATGTGTGGTCAGTGGGTCGTAACTGGGGGTGGTGGGTGGGGGAACCGTGGAGGGGAGAGAAAGTGGTACAATGTTAACCTAGCCAGGGGAAGGTGAAATAGATGATTATAGTTAGTGTAGAGGGGTTGTAGAGAACCAACAAGACCTGCAAAATCTCTTGGATAAAGTCTCCAAGAAAGTGAACAGAAAGACCTTACTTTGAACATTAAAACAGACAAAGACTATAGTTATATCTAAGAAACAGAATCCACCAGCATGCAGTATTAAATTAAACGGAACTATTCTAAAGCAGGTGCAGAAATTTAAATACCTTGGAGCAGTAATAACTTCAGATGGGAAATGCAGAACAGAAATTAGGAACAGAATAGGCCAAGCAAAGACTGCATTTCAAAGAATGAGAAACATATTAGCTAACACATCTTTATCAATGAATGTTAGAAAACGAGTCCTAAAATGCTATATTGAACCTATTTTGTTATATGGAAGTGAATCATGGACAATAGGCATGTCTGCACAAAAATCATTGGAAGCAGCAGAAATGTGGTTTATTAGAAGAATGTTGCGAATCCCCTGGACAGCAAAAATAACTAATGAAGAATGTATGAGAAGAGCTGGAGAGACAAAAAACCTTGTCAAAAAGATAAGAGAGAGAGACAATGTACTTTCATAGGGCATGCATTGAGAAGAGGTGGCATTGAAAATATTATAACAACAGGAAAAATAGAAGGAAGAAGATCAAGAGGAAGACCAAGAGAAATGATACTGGACAGTCTGACGGGATGGTGTGAGAGGAGATCACCAACTGAACTGATGGCCTGCATGAAAGATCGTGTACTCTGGAGAAGCATAATAGCCAACGCCAGTCGGCACGGCACATGATGATGATGATGATGATAGAGGGGTTGTAATATGGTGCTGTGAGGATGTTCTGAACTATGTGTAACAAGTGAGAAGGGAGTGGAGCTTAATAGAGAGGGATTATAATCTATGTCTCTGGCAAAGAACATAATCTTAACCGGCATCTACCCCCACCACAGCCCGTCTCTTCTGCTTCTAGAGATGATCCACCCTACAATCGGCCCATCTCTTCTGCCACATCTGACCAACAGGCTTCTATCTCACGTGACCATCAGACTTCTGCCACATTTGACCATCAGACTTCTGCAACATTTGACCAACAGACTTCTGCCACATTTGACCATCAGACTTCTGCCACATTTGACCATCAGACTTCTGCCACATTTGACCAACAGACTTCTGCCACATCTGACCAACAGGCTTCTATTTCACTTGACTATCAGACTTCTGTCACATTTGACCAACAGACTTCTATCTCACTTGACCAACAGGCTTCTATTTCACTTGACTATCAGACTTCTGTCACATTTGACCAACAGGCTTCTATCTCACTTGACCATCAGACTTCTGCCACATTTGACCAACAGGCTTCTATCTCACTTGTCAGACTTCTGCCACATTTGACCAACAGGCTTCTATCTCACTTGACATACTTCTGCCACATCTGACCAACAGGCTTCTATATCAATTGACCATCAGACTTCTTTAACACCTCCGACCAACCTTCTCAGATTACACAGCACATTCAAGTTTTCACACCCACATTCGTAGATGATACTCCATCTCCTCCTCTTTTAATATAGTCTATATCCCCCCCCCCCCTCGACTTGCCTCTTTCTGATGATGAGAAACAAGTCCTCGCCAAAGGCCTTAAATTTATTCCTGCCCGCCCTAAGTGTGATCGCTATTTTTCACTCCACGATGTTAAACAGTTCCACCGTCGACTACGACTTAAATATTACTTTGCTAACATAGAATCTAACCAACTCACACAAAATCCCGATGACCTATTAGCCCGTTACGACCACCATAAATATCGCTGGACACCTTCCCCCGAGTGAAGTTCAGAACCTCCGACCACCAACACTTAGACATTTCAACCTAAACAAGGGAGAGTCCAAGGCATTGTCCAAACTCCGACCTCGAGCTGACATTGTAATAAAACCGGCATGTAAGACATCGAATCTCGTAGTTTGGAAAAAAGATTTTGGAAGGAATGTCCCAATTCAGCAACACAAATTTCTATGCCCCACGTAAAAACGATGCTATCAGTTCAAATAATGATAAAGTGGAAGCATCCATTAAAGACCTGATTACAGAAAGTGGCCTCCCACCTGAAGCTGTTTCTCTTCACGTCAAGGACGGCTATTTAGGCATTCCCACCTTCTATCTTCTTCATAAAATCTACAAACTCGTTCACCCTGGACGTCCTATTGTATCAGCGTGTTCATGCCCCACTGAGCACATTTCTGACTTTTTTTGGAAAGCATTTTCCAGCTGCTAGTACACAAACTACCCTCTTTTCTTTTAAAGATACCAACCTCTCCTTAACAACTTTTGATACGATCATACTCTCTCAACACCACACCTATCACAACTTTCTCCTTGACGTCTGCTCCCTATATACCTCTATTCCGATGAGGATGGACTCTTAGCACTCCGCTATTTTCTCGACAAAGACCCTCACCCCACTACTAACACTGACACCATAATCAGACTTACACAGCTAGTATTAAACCTAAATTATTTCGAATTCAACGGCGAATACTTTGAGATAAATCAGTGGTGTTGCCATGGGAACAAAAATGAGCCCCTGTTATGCAAGTCTATTTATGGGCTTTCTGGAAGTCAAATTATGGGAAACCTACGCTGGCAGACTTCCAGAATTCTGTAAAAGGTACATCGATGATAGCATTAGAGTCACCAGTATGCCACAGGAAGACCTAAAACAATTTACTGAATTCGCCAATTCACTTAATAACAACATAAAATTCAGTTATGAAATTTCTGACAAGTCTGTCAACCTTTTAAGACATTAACATTTCTATTTGGCACAGACAGGCTTGTCACCTCTGTATTTTACAAGCCCACCGACAGCCACACCTATTTACTTTACACATCCTCACATCCTGAAGCCTGTAAGAACTCCATCCCATGCTCCCAACTCCTCCGTCTTATATGTCAGGATAATTTGGACTTTATAGATCAGTCCAACAAGTTATTAGAATTTTTCCGTCATCACCACTATTAATTTTTTTTTAAAAATAGTATTCATGTGAATCTATATGTTATCTCCTCTCTCTATTTCTTCGTCCTGTATGTTTTCGTATGATTAAGGCTCACGCCGAAACGTCACAACTTTGTAAACGTTAAGTAATAAAGCTGCTCCTACTTTTTCCTAGTTTATACATTCTGGTATCACAGCTTTACTGCAGTGCTTCGTGTATAGTTTGCATATGACATGGGTCTACATTGTTTAATTTGTCAATCGTTTGTAGAAAGGTTGATGTTATATCTACATGGTTTTTTATTGTTGTTCATGCTATGTCCATACACAATTTGAATGTGTTTTGGTACATTGAGGCTATATGAACTTTTTCTTTTGTAGAATGAGGCTATGTGAACTTTTTTTGTAGAATGAGGCTATATGAACTTTTTTTTCTGTAGAATGAGGCTCTATGAACTGAATGAGCTTCACTTGTTGAGACCTGTAACACAGATGTGTACAGGACAATGCTATCAAGTTTACTCTGATGTGGCCATGCTGGCACAACCTCAGAAATAAGTTTCCTGACAAGATGTAACAAATGACCTTCCACATTGGGCAAGTGTTTCCCAGAACATGTTAAACATTCAAAAAGTTTGTTAAAACTTGATATTTTGTAAGACTTCTATAAAGTTTTATGCTTAACTTTTGTTGTCTCAGTGATCTTGCAGCTCACTCTCCGTGTTTTATCTTTACAAGTCAAACTTATCTGTTCTCTGTGCTCCCTATCAGCCATCTTTTTTATGTGCCACTTGGACAGTGTAACAAGGCATTTTTTTCTTGGCCACTCTCATGTTCCACCGAGTTTTCCAGTGACTGTCATGTTCTCTTTCATCACGAGATAATACTCCTAACCTTTCAGCCCCCTACCCCCTCTTGTGCACTTAAACAAGAGCAGTTTTTCTTGTCACTTCAGGGAACACTGGCACGCACTGGGCCTAAGTTACTTCTTGTCTGTAACCACTGGGTAACTTAAATGTTCCATACAACATATAACAGTGCTTACATAGATCAGACAGAGAGACCAGACAGAGCAGAGCGACACAGACACACCAGACAGAAGAGAGACAGAGAGCAAACAGAGAAGAGAAGAAAGAGACAGAGAGCAAACAGAGAAGAGAAGAGAGACAGAGAGCAAACAGAGAAGAGAAGAGAGACAGAGAGCAAACAGAGAAGAGAGACAGACAGAGCAAACAGAGAAGAGAGAGACAGAGAGCAAAGAGAGAAAAGACAGAGAGAGAGAGAGAGAGACAGAGCAAAGAAAGACACAAACTGTAGCAACCAACATTTAACTAAGAGAATGTGGCAGCTCTGTATAGTAACTTGATAAAACTGAGAATCTGCACACCCGTCTCATCACAGATTTCCATAAAATCTTGGCCACACACTGTAAATGTGCTGAAATCATTTCCTACATTGTTTCATTTGCCTTAAAATATACAACAACACAAATGTCATAAAGGAAAGACTGCCTAACACTGTCTTGAGAAGACAACACGCCTGCTTTTATGTTAAGGAAGAGACGTTTACTAAACAAAAACAACGCAAGTAGTCAGAACACACATAATTTTATCTGCTGTACAGTCTACATCTCATACTGTGTGTGCTATCATCTTTGATCTGCCATTTCCCATTAGGTGTACTGAGACCTACCATTTTACCAAAGACAGCTGACCAAGGCACTAAATCTTAACAAGGAGAATTATAGTTTAATTGTATACAAGAAAAAGTAGGAGCATTTTGATTCTGTCCTGACCATCAGACAAACACTTGCATGCAATCAAAGGCTATTGTTATGCTGGTATTATCTTGATATTATCTTATCTAAGAAGCATCAGAATTACTGTTGACTGGAGAAGATTTCAATGCTTCTGCTTCATATAAAACTATACGGTAATTAAAGTTATTGTATACTCTGTTACAGGTGAACACTAATCTTTATATATAACCTCAGAATAACAGATCTCTGCTTGTATGTTCTCTGTCACATTTACATATAATTTTATCTTAAAAATAAACACAAGATTTATGTCTTGAAAATGAACCAATTTCCTCTTTATTCAGTCATAAGTGAGAAGTCTTGTGGGAAGTGAAGAGACTATGTCAGTTTCTACCAAGGCAAGTACTACAAGAGAACAACTTAGCTAACACAAACAATAACACAACCAACAACAATACAATACAGCTAAATGAAATAATAATAATAATACATGCAACTAAAATAATAAGAACACAATTACCACAGACAATAACAAAACAGCTAACCTGAGCAGTCGTAATACAGATTTATGCTGAACACTGCAGATCAGACTTCAGAAAGTAAAACAATAAACATGAACCTAACTTATCCCTTGTGGTTTAACTGCTAAATCTGGATAACTTGGCAATATTTGTACTTCTCTCTGCATATCAATATCCAGTATAAATAAGAAAGTAACTAACAGTAAGTACAGAAAACTTCAACTAAAAAAACAAAACAAAAAACAACTGGACCAATGTTCATCTAATGGCTTCATAAATGCTTTACAAATACAGTCCATGAATTTAACACCTGTGTAACCTCCTCCATATAAAAGTGAACTTAGCCATGAGATCAGGTGATAGTATTCAGCAAGAAACTATCAAGTACAATGAGCCAAGAAAACAGCAACTATAAGTTGTAGTGAATGAGAAGAGTCTAGTAGCTTCTACCAAACAAAGTGTAGTAGAGGGCGGGGGCTGTGCAGTCTGGCATGATGCACTTTGTCCCTGGCTTCAGTTCTTCTGGCTGCTGGAACGGGATACACAAACCTTTGGCCCCCATGGCTGGAGCACCTTCCTCTACCACAACATCCCTGAAACATACAAGTTTATCTTGAAACCAGCATACACAACTTTTTATCTTGAAACCAGTATACACACTTTAACATTTTATCTTGAAACCAGTATACACAACTTTTTATCTTGAAACCAGTATACACACTTTAACATTTTATCTTGAAACCAGTATACACACTTTAACATTTTATCTTGAAACCAGAATACAAACTTTAACTTTTTATCTTGAAACCAGCATACACAACTTTTTATCTTGAAACCAGTATACACACTTTAACTTTTTATCTTGAAACCAGTATACACACTTTAACTTTTTATCTTGAAACCAGTATACACACTTTAACTTTTTATCTTGAAACCAGTATACACAACTTTTTATCTTGAAACCAGTATACACACTTTAACTTTTTATCTTGAAACCAGTATACACACTTTATCATTAACAACCAGCAACAAGCCA
The DNA here is from genome assembly GCA_009760885.1 of Achatina immaculata. Taxonomy (NCBI): domain Eukaryota; kingdom Metazoa; phylum Mollusca; class Gastropoda; order Stylommatophora; family Achatinidae; genus Lissachatina; species Lissachatina immaculata. The sequence goes on from CM019718.1 coordinate 41,528,494, forward strand.
GAAAACTGGCAAACAATACATAAAACAATCTTTCAAATACAAGAAACAATTGAAATATGAATCAGACAATCCATATAAATACAAAAGTAAACAAAAAAACCAACAAAAACATGACAGGCATACATTAGATAAGGGAAAAGAGAGAAAGACAGACATTACAAGGATAGAGAAAGGAAAGAATTTTTAAAATATAAATTTAACAATAGCAGAATTGAAGTTTAAAATATTTAATACGTCATAAGAGTATTTTCTGAAACACAAACCTGTATCTATTAGCTGAAACTATATCTCTAAAATCTGCTGCCATAATTTCTCAACTAGTCAGCTTCTCACAAAGGAAAAAAAGGATATACTGAACACAGCATGACTGTTCAGCTCACTGCCCTCATCTTGCCACAATTAGAACACACAGTACAAGAATTTCTTATAACCAGCTAGAAAAACCTGTTATAACCTGCTAGATAAACTAACATAGAAACTTTTCCAATTATTTTTCAGGCCGTCCTACCTGGCACTGTCCTTCTTGATTTTGTCCTCACATGGTATCTGGCCACAGAAAGGGGACATAATTAACTTCTTCTGATCCAGAGAATCACAGAAATCTGACCAATCATGGCAGACTGTCAGATGATCATCCAGTTCTTTCTTAGCCCTGACACAAGAGAAAAATTTTCACATATAAAATAGAATTTTTAAAAAAAAGGTCAAAATAGCTTCCTTGCATAAAATGGGAGAAAAAAAACTTGATTTTGGAAGAGTTGTGTGAGCCAGGGATGTAGAAGTTCTCCCCCCTCCCTGGAACTGTGTGCTGGTCTTCTCTGTAGCCAGTGCAGTGGGGATGTTGGGGTACAGTATTGTGTCAGCTTTGGAGCAGGCTATGTTGGCTAGTTTTAGTCCTTGACTGGAGCTGAAAAGAAAGGGCTGTGCAATGCTTCTTAGCAGACTCCATCACCATGTGGACTATGGAGATCCCCACTCCATCAGCCATGCTAGGTTGGTTACTGGGGGTAGTAACAGAGAACTGGAATAGGGTCTTGGTCAGCTATGGTTTGCTCGTATGTCAGTTATGGATCGCTGATTGTCAAAGTGGACAGCATCTTCACCTTAAGCTTCTTAACAAAGCTTTTCTGATGGCAAATTTTAATAAATAAAACATATCTAGTGACTCTTGACTCCAGTCTTGATGTCAGCTCAGACTTATTTCAGATTCAACATTCAAGCTTTTCTTCTTTCTAATGTCCAACAACATCACAGGGATTGTTATTTCCATTTTTGTTGCTGGCTAGTTTGTTTTAAAATCTGTACTATGCTGATTACACAACACAGAGCACATATACCTTCTGTACAAATTATCCTGAATATCTTCCAACAATTTTCTGACAGAATCCACCAAACTGGCAATGGGGATGGTACTTTTGTCTCCTGTGTCACGTCTGACAGCAACAATCTGGTTCTGCTGTAAGTCTCTAGGTCCAAGCTCAATTCTGACTGGTACACCCTGCAAGAGAAACTTCACATACTGGTACACCCTGCAAGAGAAACTTCACATACTGGTACACCCTGCAAGAGAAACTCCACATACTAGTACACCCTGCAAGAGAAACTCCACAAGGCTAACATCTAGATTTCTGTATAAATAACTATTTATCTGAGTCTACATGACACATCTAGAAATAAAAAAGACACAGAGAAAAGCCCCAAGATACAAAACCAAGAGGCAACACAATGTAACTAAGTGAATGAAGAAGTCATCTAGATGAAATGTACTGAAAAAAAAAATGGTAATGTCATAGTGATAACATGAAAACTTGTGGGATGAAGAGATGAAACAAGTTGTGCACTAGGGGTGGGGGGGGGGGGGGGAAAGAGAAAACATGACATGATAAAATAGCAACAATAAAGAAGCCATTGCTGACAGATGCAAACAGTCAGAAGAAAAGTAACACAAATCACAAGTCAGAAACTAAAACAGCAAAGAAAGAAATTCCTAGTTTGTGGAGAAGACAATCCTTACCTTCAACTCCCAGTGATTGAACTTCCAGCCTGGGGAATAGTTGTCTCTGTTATCAGCCCTGCTACGGATCTTTGCTTCTACCAAAGTGTCAGATAACTCCACACACTTGCTATAGAGTTGTTTTGCATCATCATCTGACATGGATGCTGTGACACCACAAGGCACAACCACACACTGAAAGTGAACATTAACATCAATTTTGTACAACTATTTTTGCAGTCTTCAACAAATTTTTATTGTCCAGCCAGTTACAACATTGGAACATTTTGCTATATTCAGTGATTTTATTCTTAAACGAGTTTTTTTTTGTGTGCATGTGTCAGGTTCATATAACATGCACATATACATGCATGAGGCAAAATTCCTTTAGAAAAACTATCATTGATGAACTAAACACTGGTTATTCCTCAAATGATGCATGACAGAACTTCAAGTTGTATTTTCTTCACTGAAGAACACTTAACATTGAATTCTTTGCTTGAACAAAAGAACTGCAAACAATCACCTGCTCTGAGTCCCCCCTGCCTTGGGTTACACCTGAACTATTCTTCATCAGTTACTAGACAAATACATGTCATTATAAAGAACAACACAGCTGACAGAAAGCACTACATGACCTCAGGCAGCTGCTGTGTGGAGATATTTCAACACGAGGAGACTGAGCATGAAAGAAGACTTGTAAGAGTTGCTGTCACTTCAGTATGATACACACATTTTCTTTCATTTTTTATTATGGACCCCTAGAAACATTTCTTTCTGTTTTCTTAACAGAGACTGGTCAAAAACACCTTCAAAACTTCAGAACATTCTGAAGAGCCAAGATGATCATGCTAAGACCGTGCCCAGTGTTAAGGTGAGGAGAACAAACATGACACAGACTTTATCTCAACTTCTCATGGAGTCAGTGTCCTTGCTGGCAGCGGGGTGTGCAGTGAAGCAGCTTTTAAAACAAACTCCAAGAATTAAAGCAAGCCACCATATAATCACTTTCTTTCTAAAGGAAGTATGTTTTATGATGTACATCATGGAGCTCAACTCATGCTGGTAACACTGGCTGCTTACTACATCAACCCACCTGTAAGGCAGCAGCACGTGGTGGCAGCACCAGGCCAGTGTTGTCTCCATGTACCATGGTCAGAACACCAATAGTTCTTGTAGTCAGTCCCCAGCTGTTCTGGTAAACAAATTTCTTCTGCTGGGTCTCTGGGTCCTCAAACACAATCTCAAACATCTTAGAAAAGTTCTGACCTGTAAACACAATCTCAAACATCTTAGAAAAGTTCTGACCTGTAAACACAATCTCAAACATCTTAGAAAAGTTCTGACCTGTAAACACAATCTCAAACATCTTAGAAAAGTTCTGACCTGTAAACACAATCTTAAACATCTTAGAAAAGTTCTGACCTGTAAACACAATCTCAAACATCTTAGAAAAGTTCTGACCTGTAAACACAATCTTAAACATATTTGAAATGTTTTGACTTGTAAACACAATCTTAAACATCTTTGAAAAGTTCTGACTTGTAAACACAATCTTAAACATCTTAGAAAAGTTCTAACCTGTAAACACAATCTCAAACATCTCAGAACTTCAAGTTGTATTTTCTTCACTGAAGAACACTTAACATTGAATTCTTTGCTTGAACAAAAGAACTGCAAACAATCACCTGCTCTGAGTCCCCCCTGCCTTGGGTTACACCTGAACTATTCTTCATCAGTTACTAGACAAATACATGTCATTATAAAGAACAACACAGCTGACAGAAAGCACTACATGACCTCAGGCAGCTGCTGTGTGGAGATATTTCAACACGAGGAGACTGAGCATGAAAGAAGACTTGTAAGAGTTGCTGTCACTTCAGTATGATACACACATTTTGTTTCATTTTTTATTATGGACCCCTAGAAACATTTCTTTCTGTTTTCTTAACAGAGACTGGTCAAAAACACCTTCAAAACTTCACAAGATTCTGAAGAGCCAAGATGATCATGCTAAGACTGAGCCAAGATGATCATGCTAAGACCGTGCCCAGTGTTAAGGTGAGGAGAACAAACATGACACAGACTTTATCTCAGCTTCTCATGGAGTCAGTGTCCTTGCTGGCAGCGGGGTGTGCAGTGAAGCAGCTTTTAAAACAAACTCCAAGAATTAAAGCAAGCCACCATATAATCACTTTCTTTCTAAAGGAAGTATGTTTTATGATGTACATCATGGAGCTCAACTCATGCTGGTAACACTGGCTGCTTACTACATCAACCCACCTGTAAGGCAGCAGCACGTGGTGGCAGCACCAGGCCAGTGTTGTCTCCATGTACCATGGTCAGAACACCAATAGTTCTTGTAGTCAGTCCCCAGCTGTTCTGGTAAACAAATTTCTTCTGCTGGGTCTCTGGGTCCTCAAACACAATCTCAAACATCTTAGAAAAGTTCTGACCTGTAAACACAATCTCAAACATCTTAGAAAAGTTCTGACCTGTAAACACAATCTCAAACATCTTAGAAAAGTTCTGACCTGTAAACACAATCTCAAACATCTTAGAAAAGTTCTGACCTGTAAACACAATCTTAAACATCTTAGAAAAGTTCTAACCTGTAAACACAATCTCAAACATCTCAGAAAAGTTCTGACCTGTAAACACAATCTTAAACATATTTGAAATGTTCTGACTTGTAAACACAATCTTAAACATCTTTGAAATGTTCTGACTTGTAAACACAATCTTAAACATCTTAGAAAAGTTCTAACCTGTAAACACAATCTCAAACATCTCAGAAAAGTTCTGACCTGTAAACACAATCTTAAACATATTTGAAATGTTCTGACTTGTAAACACAATCTTAAATATCTTTGAAAAGTTCTGACCTGTAAACACTATCTCATACATGTTAGAAAAGTTTGACCTGCAGAGATCAAGAGTTTCTAAAATCAACTGCATGATCTTTCAATGAGCCTGGACTGACTTACATGATGTGAGCCTAGTTAAATGTCTTCATTCTAACTATATGATGTGAGCCTAGTTAAATGGCTACATTCTAACTATTTGATGTGAGCCTAGTTAAATGACATGAACCTAATGAGATGATGTGAGCCTAGTTAAATGACATGAACCTATTGAGATGATGTGAGCCTAGTTAAATGACATGAACCTACTGAGATGATGCGAGCCTAGTTAAATGACATGAACCTAATGAGATGATGCTCCTATAAGCCTAAGTGAATGATATAAGCCATGAACCTACCTAAATGATGTGATGTAGCTCCCTGTATAGCCCTGCCACTTGCAGCAATGTAAGCCTCTATAGTGGTGGTAAAATCTGCTCCAGCAAATTTTTCCTTCTCTGTCTTTTTCCCTCTCACAACAGGGATGGCCAGCAAGTACTCATACACTCGAGCATATTCTTCCAAGATATCATAAACCTGGTCACATACACAGAGGAAGTTATACAACAGATTTATCAAAATATACAATGAGTTATTTTCAATCATTACAATCTTGAAACACATACACCAGGTTGAAATGGGAGCGGTTGACTCTGGCCTGTTGTAATTCCAGGAGTTGGTCCACAAAAAGACTTCTTGGCAATAAGGAACTTGTTAGGCAAAATGAAAGTTTGACTTCATGAACACCATGAGGATGAAGAATAGGTGATCCTAAGAAAGTGTGCCTTCCCTTCAGTGCCCATTCTTACCATGAAAACATGACTGATCACAGTTAGAAATCTGTGTAGTGTGAAAGTCTGCAACCAAGGGGGACACAAGCATTGCTGTTATACACATACATGAACAATGGAATATGCTCGAAGACTCTATTCGGCAAACATCTATCAAAATCATATCTCCAAATAAACGACACACTAAACAGGGGTGGATGACAGAAGAAATTTTGCAACTAAGAGATCGGTGAAGAAGTCTTAAGGAAGATAAAGATGAATATGACAAAACAAATAAAGAAATAAGACACAAATACAATAAAGCTAAAGAAGAGTGGCTAAATAAGAAATGTAATGAAATAAAGAAACACCATCATGGAAACACAAGAGATATGTACAAACAAATAAAGGAGTTAACAAACAAAAGGGCATACCACAAGACTGGTTGCCTGAAGTCAAAGGAGGGGCATATAATAATGGACAGAGATGAAATAATGACAAGATGGAGCAATTACATCAGAGAACTCTATGAGGACAATAGAGGCGAAATAGATATATGAAATAATAATGAAGGGCCCCACATATTAAAAGCAGAAGTGGAAGAAGCCATCAAACACATGAAGAACAACAAAGCACCAGGACCAGATAAAATCACCAAGGAAGAATTGGAAGCATTAGGAGAGCTTGGCATAGAAATAATTACCAGACTGCTGAATGAAATCTGTAACAGTAACTATGTCCCATCAGACCTTTTGCAATCAGTTTTCACTGCCCTACCAAAGAAACAAGGTGCAGTTGAATGTGAAGACCATCGAACCATTAGTCTTATGAGCCATGTTACCAAAATCCTGGTTTGTACTGTCATGAGAAGAGTCAGGGGCAAAATAAAACCATAAATCTCTGAAGAACAGCATGGCTTCGTCAAAAAGGCACAAATAATGCATATATATATATGGAACATTGATGGAAAAATCAAAAGAAGTAAAGACGGATCTATACTTATGCTTCATAGACTACTGTAAAGCATTCGATAAAGTGAGACACACAGAAACTATAAGAATGCTAGAAGACATCAACATAGATGGGAAAGATCTGAAACTCAACAAAAACATATACTGGCAGCAATCAGCAGCAATGAAGGTTGAGAACCAAATAGGAACATTCCAAGACATAAAATTGGGAGTGAGACAAGGATGTGTTCTATCTCCTGACCTCTTCTCCTTGTACAGCGAAAACATAATGAGAAATATAGAGAACTTGCCAGGAATATCAACTGGCGGATACAAGCATTGCTGTTATACGCATACATGAACAATGGAATATGCTCGAAGACTCTATTCGGCAAACATCTATCAAAATCCTATCTCCAAATAAACGACACACTAAACAGGGGTGGATGACAGAAGAAATTTTGCAACTAAGAGATTGGTGAAGAAGTCTTAAGGAAGACAAAGATGAATATGACAAAACAAATAAAGAAATAAGACACAAATACAATAAAGCTAAAGAAGAGTGGCTAAATAAGAAATGTAATGAAATAAAGAAACACCATCATGGAAACACAAGAGATATGTACAAACAAATAAAGGAGTTAACAAACAAAAGGGCATACCACAAGACTGGTTGCCTGAAGTCAAAGGAGGGGCATACAATAATGGACAGAGATGAAATAATTGCAAGATGGAGCAATTACATCAGAGAACTTTATGAGGACAATAGAGGCGAAATAGATATATGAAATAATAATGAAGGGCCCCACATATTAAAAGCAGAAGTGGAAGAAGCCATCAAACACATGAAGAACAACAAAGCACCAGGACCAGATAAAATCACCAAGGAAGAATTGGAAGCATTAGGAGAGCATGGCATAGAAATAATTACCAGACTGCTGAATGAAATCTGTAACAGTAACTATGTCCCATCAGACCTTTTGCAATCAGTTTTCATTGCCTTACCAAAGAAACAAGGTGCAGTTGAATGTGAAGACCATCGAACCATTAGTCTTATGAGCCATGTTACCAAAATCCTGCTTTGTACTGTCATGAGAAGAGTCAGGGGCAAAATAAAACCATAAATCTCTGAAGAACAGCATGACTTCGTCAAAAAGGCACAAATAATGCATATATATATGGAACATTGATGGAAAGATCAAAAGAAGTAAAGACGGATCTATACTTATGCTTCATAGACTACTGTAAAGCATTCGATAAAGTGAGACACAGAAATTATAAGAATGCTAGAAGACATCAACACAGATGGGAAAGATCTGAAACTCAACAAAAACATATACTGGCAGCAATCAGCAGCAATGAAGGTTGAGAACCAAATAGGAACATTCCAAGACATAAAATTGGGAGTGAGACAAGGATGTGTTCTATCTCCTGACCTCTTCTCTTTGTACAGCGAAAACATAATGAGAAATATAGAGAGCTTGCCAGGAATATCAATTGGCGGGTACAACCTTAACAACTTAAGATACGCATATGACACAGCTCTGATTGCTAAAAGTGAAGGAGAGCTACGGGCTCTTCTGGATATCATGGTTCGTGAAAGTAAAAGTAAAGGTCTCAGTCTGAATAAAAAGAAGATTGAAGTGATGGTCATCTCAAAGAAAAGAATAACACCAAAATGTAGCATTACCATTGATGGCAGAAGTGAAACAAGCTGATAGATTCAAGTACTCAGGAACAATAATAGCTGATGGGAAATGTCACAACGAAATAAAAAGCAGACATGCTCAGGCCAAGTCAGCATTCTAGAAAATGAGAAACATCTTGTGCAACAGATCCATATCAATGGAAACAAGATTCCGAATACTTAAATGTTACATCGAGCCAGTTTTGTTTTATGGATGTGAAGCATGGTCCATGAATAAGAGAGTACAGCGAGAAATGGAGGCCACGGAAACGTGGTTCATAAGGAGGATATTGAAGGTACCATGGACAGCTAAGAAAACCAACGAAGAAGTCTAAAGAGAGGCTGGAGTTAAAAGGCAAATTACAGCAAAAATTACAGGCAGACAAACGAGATTTGTAGGACATTTTCTGAGAAGGGGAAAATTGGAACACATTGTGGCAAGTGGAAAAATTGAGGGAAGAAGAGAAAAAGGAAGACAGAGAGAGAAGTTACTGGATAGGCTGTCAGTGTGGCTAGGAAGAAAGTCACCGGCGGATCTCATAATCAAGTCTAAAGACATGGAATTTAGGAGAGAAATTATCACCTATGCCACACGGCACTGCACTTGATTGATTGATACATACATACATCCCAGGATAGTTAACATGTAACAGAATTTTTTAACAAAAAAACTGAGAAGATAGAAATCAAGTATAATATAAAAGACAGAACTGAAAGGACAGAAATTGTAATTCTTTCTCACAGAAAAAAAGCCAATATAAATGTGTACATTGTATAATGTGCCAACAAGTTTTTACAGACAGCCAACTTGTCACATTACCTTCCTCTCTTCAATACAAATATACCAGGCACAAGTCCAAGAACAAGAAACCATACATGATAAAAATAAATGAAGTAAACAGTCACCTCCTTCTCTGCTGATGGCTTGTCTGCCCAGGCAGTGTGTCCTTCTTGCCACAGAAATTCCCTTGTTCTTAAAAATGGTTGTGGATGTTTGAACTCCCACCTCTGAAATATCAAACAATGGGCTCAGACAATTACTGATATGATGCAAATATTTCTCTATAAAAATGAAAACACATGACACAGATAAACAAAGCATATTCATTCACAGAATGCCTTGTGGCAGGTCTTGATGGCCATGTTTCTTTATTATGTGCCGGTCTTGATATCCTTGTTCATCTTGTGTTTTGTTTGCCATTTGGTCACAGCCTGCTTTCCTCAGCCTTCATATCTTTCTTTTTCTCTCAAGTGTTCTGCTGGCTGTCAGCTTTTCTTTTTTTCTTTATCCAACACACCCAGAGAATATCTTTTCTTTATCCCAGAGAATATCTTTTCTTTAGTTTTTCTGACGTTCTTCAAATTCTCTAAAAACCTCTTTTGTTTTTCTTGTCATTTTGATTATACATGTTTCATTTATTTCAAAACCCATTTCTCTGTTGCTTTCAGCTTCTATTTCATTTGCTTACTATTGTGAGTAAGAAATATATCATGTTGGATATGGAAGAACCAGCAACTTATACACAAGATAGTACAATGATAAGCTCTATACAAGTAACTAATAAATCATTCCCTAACATATCAAATGTAAGCAAATTTTTTTTTTAAAAGACAACCTGTAACAACCAAGTATTGCACAGTTATATGACACATAAGCAAACATATAACATGTCACTGCAACACTACACCATTATCTCAAACATTATACACAGATTTACACCATTGATTCACCAACAAAGAATGTTCAAGAAGATAATAAAGTGGAGATCACAGCATCTATGGATATGATAGCTCTTCCTAATTAATCACTGGTTCACACAGAATATCACATTATACCACTGGTTCATATAACATACCACAACATTACACCACTGGCTCACTTAACATAGCATAATATTAAACTATTGGTTCATATAACATAGCATAACACTGTACTACTGGTTCACACACCATACAACATCACATCACTGGTTCACACAACATACCACAACATTACACCACTGGCTCACTTAACATAGCATAATATTAAACTATTGGTTCAATATAACATAGCATAACACTGTACTACTGGTTCACACACCATACAACATCACATCACTGGTTCACACAACATACCACAACATTACACCACTGGTTAAGTCTGAGAGGCAGATCCCTGTGTGACTTGATCCACTTAGCATATGATGGATACATGACTGTCTCACTGGTTGGACGGATGGCAATTGGCTCAGCAAGCTCAGACTGCCCTGATTTAGTGACCCAAGCAACCTAAGATTTCAAGAACAAATGGACAAGGTTGCACTTCCTGTATCTTTTGTTTTTCAGCTGTTACTTTCTGCTTTCATCTCTTCATGCTTGCACCTTTTTCTCATTCTAATGTCCTCAAAAGGCCACAAAACCTTTCAGAAACAAACATGAAGTTTTTAATAGATGGAGCTATATGATAGATAACTTGACAAACAGAAGTGGAGGAGCTGAAAGAAAAATAGGTAGGGGACTCCAGTGACAGTCTACAAGTCCATCACAACAGAAATGATGATGATTGGTGTAGTGATACTTTACACACCTGTCCTCTGACAAAGTGGTACTGAGTGCTAAAGTTCTATCCATGGTCTATGAAAGTGTTTAAAAAAAAAAAACACCCACACACATACTCACTTACTGAACATACTATACTGAGCAGATTCTGTCACGGCTGATTTTACCAAAATTTGACTGAAATAATCTTACTGTCAGAGAAAGTAAGTCACATGCAGTGGCTCTACTGTTTATAAGCACAAAGTATCACAGTGTAGAAATGTTACGGTATGACTGTATTTGGTAGAAATTATAGAAAGCCTATAAGTAAAAGGGAGTGGATCTGGAAAAATGCTGGTGAATCAAGAGTACATTCCTCTGGTCAAGTGAATTTTTGACCTAAGGTGTTTGTTTAAGCTCTGAGAAAATTTATATTTAGAAGTGTCATAGAAAGATTAGGTCGTGTTTTGAAGGGGGAAGTTGCAGAGTTAGCTGAGTTTGGAAGTTTATTTAAGGACACACAGCTGACATACTTTGGGTAACAGAGGGCACTGTCAAAGGTTTCTGATTTTATGAAAACTAAAGGTCAAGTGATAAACATATGGCTTCATGTGATTTTAAGCTTCATGTGGATTTGAGCTTCACGTGGTGGAAAGTTTGGGAAGCTTGAGACATGTCAGGAATGAGATTCAGGATGTAGGTCTTGATGGCCATGTTTCTTTATTATGTGCCGGTCTTGATATCCTTGTTCATCTTGTGTTTTGTTTGCCATTTGGTCACAGCCTGCTTTCCTCAGCCTTCATATCTTTCTTTTTCTCTCAAGTGTTCTGCTGGCTGTCAGCTTTTCTTTTTTTCTTTATCCAACACACCCAGAGAATATCTTTTCTTTATCCCAGAGAATATCTTTTCTTTAGTTTTTCTGACGTTCTTCAAATTCTCTAAAAACCTCTTTTGTTTTTCTTGTCATTTTGATTATACATGTTTCATTTATTTCAAAACCCATTTCTCTGTTGCTTTCAGCTTCTATTTCATTTGCTTACTATTGTGAGTAATAAATATATCATGTTGGATATGGAAGAACCAGCAACTTATACACAAGATAGTACAATGATAAGCTCTATACAAGTAACTAATAAATCATTCCCTAACATATCAAATGTAAGCAATTTTTTTTTAAAAGACAACCTGTAACAACCAAGTATTGCACAGTTATATGACACATAAGCAAACATATAACATGTCACTGCAACACTACACCACTATCTCAAACATTATACACAGATTTACACCACTGATTCACCAACAAAGAATGTTCAAGAAGATATTAAAGTGGAGATCACAGCATCTATGGATATGATGGCTCTTCCTAATTAATCACTGGTTCACACAGAATATCACATTATACCACTGGTTCATATAACATACCACAACATTACACCACTGGCTCACTTAACATAGCATAATATTAAACTATTGGTTCATATAACATACCATAACACTGTACTACTGGTTCACACACCATACAACATCACATCACTGGTTCACACAACATACCACAACATTACACCACTGGTTAAGTCTGAGAGGCAGATCCCTGTGTGACTTGATCCACTTAGCATATGATGGATACATGACTGTCTCACTGGTTGGACGGATGGCAATTGGCTCAGCAAGCTCAGACTGCCCTGATTTAGTGACCCAAGCAACCTAAGATTTCAAGAACAAATGGACAAGGTTGCACTTCCTGTATCTTTTGTTTTTCAGCTGTTACTTTCTGCTTTCATCTCTTCATGCTTGCACCTTTTTCTCATTCTAATGTCCTCTATAAGAGGCCACAAAACCTTTCAGAAACAAACATGAAGTTTTTAATAGATGGAGCTATATGATAGATAACTTGACAAACAGAAGTGGAGGAGCTGAAAGAAAAATAGGTAGGGGACTCCAGTGACAGTCTACAAGTCCATCACTATGCCTTTATTCTGGTTGTTTTACTAACATGAGACATGCTTTTACTCTGGTTGTTTCAGGCATAAAAAGAGAATAATAGGGACAACAGAAATGATGATGATTGGTGTAGTGATCCTTTACACACCTGTCCTCTGACAAAGTGGTACTGAGTGCTAAAGTTCTATCCATGGTCTATGAAAGTGTTTAAAAAAAAAAAAACACCCACACACATACTCACTTACTGAACACACTATACTGAGCAGATTCTGTCACGGCTGATTTTACCAAAATTTGACTGAAGTAATCTTACTGTCAGAGAAAGTAAGTCACATGCGGTGGCTCTACTGTTTATAAGCACAAAGTATCACAGTGTAGAAATAAGTAACATGTCACGGTATGACTGTATTTGGTAGAAATTATAGAAAGCCTATAAGTAAAAGGGAGTGGATCTGGAAAAAGGCTGGTGAATCAAGAGTACATTCCTCTGGTCAAGTGAATTTTTTACCTAAGGTGTTTGTTTAAGCTCTGAGAAAATTTATATTCAGAAGTGTCATAGAAAGATTAGGTTGTGTTTTGAAGGGGGAAGTTGCAGGGTTAGCTGAGTTTGGAAGTTTATTTAAGGACACACAGCTGACATACTTTGGGTAACAGAGGGCACTGTCAAAGGTTTCTGATTTTATGAAAACTAAAGGTCAAGTGATAAACATATGGCTTCATGTGATTTTAAGCTTCATGTGGATTTGAGCTTCACGTGGTGGAAAGTTTGGGAAGCTTGAGACATGTCAGGAATGAGATTCAGGATGTAGAGTGATAATGTGTTTTGTTGGAATTCACTGGTTTGTGTGGTTGTTTCGGAGAACTTGTGAGCATGTATATTTTTGGACTGATCTAGTAGGATTGTTGTTTCTTCCCAATGGCAAAATCAGGCTAGGAATCATATATTTGTCTTCTCTTCAAGCAGCTTGGCTTCATCTCTTCACTCTTCTCTTCAAGCAGCTTGGCTTCATCTCTTCACTCTTCTCTTCAAGCAGCTTGGCTTCATCTCTTCACTTCAAGCAGCTTGGCTTCATCTCTTCACTCTTCTCTTCAAGCAGCTTGGCTTCATCTCTTCACTCTTCTCTTCAAGCAGCTTGGCTTCATCTCTTCACTCTTCTCTTCAAGCAGCTTGGCTTCATCTCTTCACTCTTCTCTTCAAGCAGCTTGGCTTCATCTCTTCACTCTTCTCTTCAAGCAGCTTGGCTTCATCTCTTCACTCATCACTTCAAGCAGCTTGGCTTCATCTCTTCACTCTTCTCTTCAAGCAGCTTGGCTTCATCTCTTCACTCTTCTCTTCAAGCAGCTTGGCTTCATCTCTTCACTCTTCTCTTCAAGCAGCTTGGCTTCATCTCTTCACTCATCACTTCAAGCAGTTTGGCTTCATCTCTTCACTCTTCTCTTCAAGCAGCTTGGCTTCATCTCTTCACTCTTCTCTTCAAGCAGCTTGGCTTCATCTCTTCACTCATCACTTCAAGCAGCTTGGCTTCATCTCTTCACTCTTCTCTTCAAGCAGCTTGGCTTCATCTCTTCACTCTTCTCTTCAAGCAGCTTGGCTTCATCTCTTCACTCATCACTTCAAGCAGTTTGGCTTCATCTCTTCACTCTTCTCTTCAAGCAGCTTGGCTTCATCTCTTCACTCTTCTCTTCAAGCACTTGGCTTCATCTCTTCACTTCAAGCAGCTTGGCTTCATCTCTTCACTCTTCTCTTCAAGCAGCTTGGCTTCATCTCTTCACTCTTCTCTTCAAGCAGCTTGGCTTCATCTCTTCACTCTTCTCTTCAAGCAGCTTGGCTTCATCTCTTCACTCATCACTTCAACGCTCATTTTCCTCATCAATAAATGCTGTCAACATTTAAATCTAGTTAAGTCTGAGAGGCAGATCCCTGTGTGACTTGATCCACTTAGCATATGATGGATACATGACTGTCTCACTGGTTGGACGGATGGCAATTGGCTCAGCAAGCTCAGACTGCCCTGATTTAGTGACCCAAGCAACCTAAGATTTCAAGAACAAATGGACAAGGTTGCACTTCCTGTATCTTTTGTTTTTCAGCTGTTACTTTCTGCTTTCATCTCTTCATGCTTGCACCTTTTTCTCATTCTAATGTCCTCTATAAGAGGCCACAAAACCTTTCAGAAACAAACATGAAGTTTTTAATAGATGGAGCTATATGATAGATAACTTGACAAACAGAAGTGGAGGAGCTGAAAGAAAAATAGGTAGGGGACTCCAGTGACAGTCTACAAGTCCATCACTATGCCTTTATTCTGGTTGTTTTACTAACATGAGACATGCTTTTACTCTGGTTGTTTCAGGCATAAAAAGAGAATAATAGGGACAACAGAAATGATGATGATTGGTGTAGTGATCCTTTACACACCTGTCCTCTGACAAAGTGGTACTGAGTGCTAAAGTTCTATCCATGGTCTATGAAAGTGTTTAAAAAAAAAAAAACACCCACACACATACTCACTTACTGAACACACTATACTGAGCAGATTCTGTCACGGCTGATTTTACCAAAATTTGACTGAAGTAATCTTACTGTCAGAGAAAGTAAGTCACATGCGGTGGCTCTACTGTTTATAAGCACAAAGTATCACAGTGTAGAAATAAGTAACATGTCACGGTATGACTGTATTTGGTAGAAATTATAGAAAGCCTATAAGTAAAAGGGAGTGGATCTGGAAAAAGGCTGGTGAATCAAGAGTACATTCCTCTGGTCAAGTGAATTTTTTACCTAAGGTGTTTGTTTAAGCTCTGAGAAAATTTATATTCAGAAGTGTCATAGAAAGATTAGGTTGTGTTTTGAAGGGGGAAGTTGCAGGGTTAGCTGAGTTTGGAAGTTTATTTAAGGACACACAGCTGACATACTTTGGGTAACAGAGGGCACTGTCAAAGGTTTCTGATTTTATGAAAACTAAAGGTCAAGTGATAAACATATGGCTTCATGTGATTTTAAGCTTCATGTGGATTTGAGCTTCACGTGGTGGAAAGTTTGGGAAGCTTGAGACATGTCAGGAATGAGATTCAGGATGTAGAGTGATAATGTGTTTTGTTGGAATTCACTGGTTTGTGTGGTTGTTTCGGAGAACTTGTGAGTATGTATATTTTTGGACTGATCTAGTAGGATTGTTGTTTCTTCCCAATGGCAAAATCAGGCTAGGAATCATATATTTGTCTTCTTTTCAAGCAGCTTGGCTTCATCTCTTCACTCATCACTTCAACGCTCATTTTCCTCATCAATAAATGCTGTCAACGTTTAAATCTAGTTGGAGTTCTTGAGTTGTTGGAAGTTCTGTCAGTCTGCCAGTTCCTGATCTTGTGACACCGATGTTATTGTTGTAGTAGTGGTGAACCTGGAAACTGCTGGAGTGTTGCTATGGGAACACAGTAGTGACAAATTTTGCCTACTCATTAACAAGCAGTAGAAAAAAAAAATCAGTCAGGCAGACAACAATATGAATGATATCATAACAAGCACAGTACAGATCCAAAATCTTTTTTAACAGTTCTGCCTATCAATGGAGAATGTCTTCTGCATCCTAGGCCATTTCAGTATAATGGCTCTATTGTTTATCAGCACAAAATATCACAGTGCAGAAACAAGTCACATGTCATGGCTCTACTGTTTATGAGAATAAAATATCACTGTGATGGAAATATGATAAAGTTTAAGAAAGCTAAAGAGCTCACCTCAGGGGCAAAGTCTGTGATATGTGTTTTCTCTTTCTCCAGGGCATTACGTGAAACAAACATAGGGAAGTAGCAGTTCTCGACACCCATCCTCTTGATTGCTGTATCAAACTGGTCTTTGATAGCCTCCCAGATGGCATATGCCCAAGGCCGGAGGATGTAGCAGCCACTGACATCGTAGTACTCAATAAGCTCAGATTTTGTGATCACCTGTGAGTACCACTCAGCCAAATTTTCATCCCTTGTTGCCTCCAGACCAAGCCTTGGGAAAGATTAATTAACCTCAGTAAACATACGCAGCAAGCCATGTATTTCACCTTCATAATTCAAACTGTTTATTACTTGAGAAAAACACATTTGAACACTGAATCCATTAACAAAAGTTAATACAAACTTACAACATTATCCATTACATAAGCACTCAGATCACCAGTACCTGACACCAATATTTTAATAACATTATGATTTACAATAAAAGTGCTAACACACAATCTTCACTAGGTTAAGGACATAGGCAAATGTGTGACAGTCAGAAAAGAGAAGCCACTCCTTATATCAGGGATTCTTACCCCGGATATCCACTCCTGTTAGCGACGTAGGGGTTTGAATGAAGGAGGTATGAAATTTGGATATCCACTCTTGTTAGCGATGTAGGGATTTGAATGAAAGAGGTATGAAATTCGATCTATGAACAATTTTTTTTTAAAAATAGTCGTCAGATTAGGATTTTCTTTTGGCAGTTGTGTTCCTACCCATCCACATGTAAACTAACTCCAAACTAGAACCTGCGATGATGATGATTTCATTAGTCTGCCTGGCAAAGTGAGTATAGGTAAACACTGGACAATCTGCCAAGGGTGTGTAATCATAAAAGTATTAAGAATCCTTTTCTTATATACTAAAAAAAAAAAATTGGCTAGCAAGAGCAAGTTACTGATAACTTCTGATTTTTGTGTGAAAATTTTGTAGCTTACAACCCTTCATATTACTATAAAATCCTTACAATCATTTTTAACATAAACAAAGAAAAATTTAGCAGCCAACATCTTTAATCTTGCAATTATTTAAAAATCTGCTCACAATGAGAAAACCTTGTAGCTGATTTCTAGGAAGGAATCAGTGCCATGTCAGCACATAACAATCCTGACTTTTGTGCCATGTCAGCATATAACAATCCTGACTTTTGTGCCATGTCAGCATATAACAATCCTGACTTTTGTGCCATGTCAGCATATAACATCCTGACTTTTGTGCCATGTCAGCATATAACAATCCTGACTTTTGTGCCATGTCAGCATATAACAATCCTGACTTTTGTGCCATGTCAGCATATAACAATCCTGACTTTTGTGCCATGTCAGCATATAACAATCCTGAATTTTGTGCCATGTCAGCATATAACAATCCTGACTTTTGTGCCATGTCAGCATAAAATATCACAGTGCAGAAACAAGTCACATGTCATGGCTCTACTGTTTATGAGAATAAATATCACTGTGATGGAAATATGATAAAGTTTAAGAAAGCTAAAGAGCTCACCTCAGGGGCAAAGTCTGTGATATGTGTTTTCTCTTTCTCCAGGGCATTACGTGAAACAAACATAGGGAAGTAGCAGTTCTCGACACCCATCCTCTTGATTGCTGTATCAAACTGGTCTTTGATAGCCTCCCAGATGGCATATGCCCAAGGCCGGAGGATGTAGCAGCCACTGACATCGTAGTACTCAATAAGCTCAGATTTTGTGATCACCTGTGAGTACCACTCAGCCAAATTTTCATCCCTTGTTGCCTCCAGACCAAGCCTTGGGAAAGATTAATTAACCTCAGTAAACATACGCAGCAAGCCATGTATTTCACCTTCATAATTCAAACTGTTTATTACTTGAGAAAAACACATTTGAACACTGAATCCATTAACAAAAGTTAATACAAACTTACAACATTATCCATTACATAAGCACTCAGATCACCAGTACCTGACACCAATATTTTAATAACATTATGATTTACAATAAAAGTGCTAACACACAATCTTCACTAGGTTAAGGACATAGGCAAATGTGTGACAGTCAGAAAAGAGAAGCCACTCCTTATATCAGGGATTCTTACCCCGGATATCCACTCCTGTTAGCGATATAGGGGTTTGAATGAAGGAGGTATGAAATTTGGATATCCATTCTTGTTAGCGATGTAGGGATTTGAATGAAAGAGGTATGAAATTCGATCTATGAACAATTTTTTTTAAAAAATAGTCGTCAGATTAGGATTTTCTTTTGGCAGTTGTGTTCCTACCCATCCACATGTAAACTAACTCCAAACTAGAACCTGCGATGATGATGATTTCATTAGTCTGCCTGGCAAAGTGAGTATAGGTAAACACTGGACAATCTGCCAAGGGTGTGTAATCATAAAAGTATTAAGAATCCTTTTCTTATATACTAAAAAAAAAAAATTGGCTAGCAAGAGCAAGTTACTGATAACTTCTGATTTTTGTGTGAAAATTTTGTAGCTTACAACCCTTCATATTACTATAAAATCCTTACAATCATTTTTAACATAAACAAAGAAAAATTTAGCAGCCAACATCTTTAATCTTGCAATTATTTAAAAATCTGCTCACAATGAGAAAACCTTGTAGCTGATTTCTAGGAAGGAATCAGTGCCATGTCAGCACATAACAATCCTGACTTTTGTGCCATGTCAGCATATAACAATCCTGACTTTTGTGCCATGTCAGCATATAACAATCCTGACTTTTGTGCCATGTCAGCATATAACATCCTGACTTTTGTGCCATGTCAGCATATAACAATCCTGACTTTTGTGCCATGTCAGCATATAACAATCCTGACTTTTGTGCCATGTCAGCATATAACAATCCTGACTTTTGTGCCATGTCAGCATATAACAATCCTGAATTTTGTGCCATGTCAGCATATAACAATCCTGACTTTTGTGCCATGTCAGCATATAACAATCCTGACTTTTGTGCCATGTCAGCATATAACAATCCTGACTTTTGCGCCATGTCAGGATATAACAATCCTGACTTTTGTGCCATGTCAGCATATAACAATCCTGACTTCTGTGCCATGAAAGCAAATAACAATTGTCACTTTTGTTCCAAATCAGTATATAACAATCTGCACTTGTTCTATATTAGAATACAAATATGCTAACTAACATGTATATTAACTCTTTCCACGCTTCTGTTGAAAAACTGATTCATGTTTTATTTTATTAAAAAACCGGTGTAACGTTTAGATTGTAAACATTTAGTGTGCATGCCACATGCCCCTTTTCAAAATCGCTGAAGCGTGGTTAGTAACTGAGCGATGTCAAGTGTGAAAATCTAAGATTTTGATAGAGAAATTTCAATTTCTGGTCATGTAGATAGTGGTATAGACATGCCTTGTGACCAGACACTGTTCTTGAATGTATTCCAAGTAGATCTAGACATATTAAACGACTGGAGAATAGTTAGACGGTTATTTCAGACATTATTTTTGTGAGAATGGACAGTATGATCACAAGACAAGACTGACAAGCAGTTCTAGGCATCTCAGATGGTGTGTACTGTACATCTAGACCTAGCCGATGGTGCATAATGTACATCTAGACCTAGCCAATAGTGTGTAATGTACATCTAGACCTAGCCGATGGTGCGTAATGTACATCTAGACCTAGCCAATGGTGTGTAATGTACATCTAGACCTAGCCGATGGTGCGTAATGTACATCTAGACCTAGCCGATGGTGTGTAATGTACATCTAGACCTAGCCGATGGTGCGTAATGTACATCTAGACCTAGCCGATGGTGTGTAATGTACATCTAGACCTAGCCGATGGTGTGTAATGTACATCTAGACCTAGCCGATGGTGTGTAATGTACATCTAGACCTAGCCGATGGTGTGTAATGTACATCTAGACCTAGCCGATGGTGCATAATGTACATCTAGACCTAGCCGATGGTGTGTAATGTACATCTAGACCTAGCCAATGGTGTGTAATGTACATCTAGACCTAGCCAATGGTGTGTAATGTACATCTAGACCTAGCCAATGGTAAGTAGGACACAATTATTGTCTAAAAACATCACATTACTTCTTTTTTCCTAAAAAAAACTCTGCATTTATGAAATTTTCATACATATTTAGTTATTTTGAAACATAATAAGTACGCTTTTCACAGGGAAAAAATCTTCTCATTCACATTTACTAATATCTTATCTTATATCTTTCCCGTGCCGTTAGACGTCACATAGGGCTCGCAAAGTAGTTCGCCAATTTTTCCTGTCTTCGGCGAGTCTTTCAACCTCAACAAAGGATTTTATGCCTGTTAACTTGGCCTCTCTTAATAATGTTCTCTTCAGAGTTTCACGCGGTCTGCCCCTTTTTCTTCGGCCTGTTGTGTTCCACTTGATAGCTTGTTTTGGGATTCTCTGTTCATTTCTTCTCATCAAGTGGCCAACATATGTCCATCTCCTTTTCCTGATCACCCGTGAGACTGGTTGTTGTTCAGTCATCTGTCTTATCTCTGCATTGTTCTTGAATTCACTCCACTTGATGCCGAGTATTTTCCTTAAACATTTGTTTTCAATAGAGTCTAATTTCTTTTCTATTTCTTTAGTTGTTTTCCAGCTTTCGCATGCATAAATGAGGGTGGATATTACATTTGAATTGAATAGTCTTAACTTGGTTTTTGTGCTTATAACTTTTGAATTCCATATGTTCTCAAGATTCTTGAAGATTGAAGCTGCTTTTGCAATTCTGATCCTAACTTCCTTTCTAGTGTCACCATCCTGGTCTATGTAGCTGCCAAGGTATGCAAATTGATTGACTTCTTCAATATCTGTCCCTTCTATGTGTATTTTTCCATTCTGATTGATGGGAATTTTCATTATTTTTGTTTTGTCCTTGTTAATTTCAAGTCCTATTTTGCTAGCCAGTGAAGATAGGCTATCTGTTTTTTCTTGCATGGAATTCACATTATTACTGATAAGAGTTATGTCATCAGCAAAATCAAGATCTTCTAGTTGGGTCCCATGTACCCAGTCAATACCTGTGTTACCTGTGCAGCATTTTGTCATTATGAAGTCTATTGTAATCCCAAAAAGTAAAGGAGACAGTATACATCCTTGTTTCACGCCTGTTTCAATCTGGAACCATTCACTCATCCCTTCTTCTGTCTTGACTGCACAACCATATCCATTGTATAAGTCCTTAATGATGTTGACAATTTTAGATGGTATTCCATATAGACCTAAAATTCTCCATAATGAATCTCTGTGTATGCTATCAAATGCCTTCTTAAAATCTATGAAATTCAGTATTAATGGTTTCTGCTTTTCAATATGTTCTTCAAGTATTATTCTGAGAGTAAAGATCTGGTCGAGACAGCTTCTCCCTTTTCGAAATCCTGCTTGTTCTTCTCTCATTGCAGTATCCACTATATCTTTGAGTCTATTCAAAATGACCTTGCAAAATACTTTTGACACAACTGATATTAAGGTTACTCCTCTCCAGTTGTTACAGTCACTAAGGTTGCCCTTTTTTGGTATTTTAACAATGATTCCCTTCTTCCAATTAGAAGGGACCTTTTCTTCTTTCCAAATCTTGTTAAACATTCTCTGTAGTTGTCTCATGTTGTCACTATTGATAGCTTTTAGCATCTCGGCTGTTATTTCATCTTCACCTGCAGCTTTGTTGTTAGCCATTAAATTCACTGCTGTTTCAATTTCATGCAATTTAATTTCATCTAGAT
This sequence comes from Achatina immaculata, assembly GCA_009760885.1. Classification (NCBI taxonomy): domain Eukaryota; kingdom Metazoa; phylum Mollusca; class Gastropoda; order Stylommatophora; family Achatinidae; genus Lissachatina; species Lissachatina immaculata. The sequence continues at coordinate 41,550,756 of CM019718.1, forward strand.
TGACATTTAGTTGTGGGGCTGGTAAGTCAGTTTCAAGGTTTAACAATTCTTTTGGGTGTGGTCGATTTACTAATATGCCCCTATACATATAAAGACCTGCACTTTTACTCTGGCACCTAACCAAACGCCCACATTTCTTCCTGTGGTACGGGAAGAGTCAAAGCTCAATTTCCTCAACTTACACCTGATGCTGACATGCACCTACCTTGTCACTTTCTTCACTTCTCTCTTTCCATCTTCTTTATCTCCTGAGCCATCCTGTTTTGTTTTTCCTCCTTTCTTATCCTCTTTTCCTCCCTTGGTTTTATCCTTCTTGTCCGTCTTAGCCTCTTTTCCTGCCTTCTTTCCTCCCTTCCCACCTGCAGCAGCAGCCAGCTCCTGTCCTGTCAGATCTTTATACTGAGCTTTCAGACTTAGTAATGTCTGCACTTGTGCATCTATTTCAGCCTGGAAGTGAAAAGATACAAAAATCAGGTCACTTAATCTTCATCACATGCCATACTCTGTGTGTGGGTGTTCGTGCATGTGTATGAGAGGAGATAGGAGAGAGAGAAGAGAGATGAGAGAGAAGAGAGAGAGAGGGAGGAGAGGAGATAGAGAGAGAGAGAAGAGAGAGAGAGAGAGAAGAGAGAGAGAGAGAAGAGACATTTTACCTATCGATTTTACAAGGCTGTGCCATTAAACATCACATAAGGCTCACACGGTAGACTGCCAAGATTTCCTGTTTTCAGCGAGCTTTACAACCTTATCAAGGGATGTTACTCCCACTAAGCTGGCCTCTTTTAACAATATCCTCTTTAGAGTTTCACATGGTCAACCTCTTTTTCTCCGGCCTTGTGTGTTCTATTTGATACCTTGTTTAGGGATTCTCTGGTTGTTTCATCTCAGCACATGACGGACATCTGTCCATCTTCTTTATCTGATCACCCATGAGACAGGTTGTTGTTTGCTCATCTGTCTTACCTCTGCATTGTTCTTGAATTCGTTATACTTTATACCGAGTATATTCCTTAGGCATTTGTCTTCAAAAGAGTCTAATTTCTTGTCTATCTCTTTAGTTGTTTTCCACCCTTCACATGCATAAATGAGGGTGGATATTACATTAGAACTGAATATTACATTAGAACTGAATAATCTTAACTTGGTTTTTGTGCTTATAACTTTTGAAAGCCATATGTTTTCAGGATTCTTGAAGGTCAATGCTGCTTTTGCAATTCAAATTCTAATTTCCTTTCTGGTGTCATCATCCTGGTCTATATAAGCACATTATCAACACAGAGAAAAAAATATTTGAACAAGACAACTACTGTATTTTGGACACAGTAACAAACAAAAAGAAAACAAACAGAAAACAACACTTGAAGGACAACCAGAAGGAAAGCACAAGAAGATGACAATGGTAGAGATGGTTGGACAATGTATGAAAATGTAGAACTTCCCTGGAAGCATTGCCTAGGAATGAGATTCAACCTGGGAATCTATTGATGTCTTCTTGCTCAGGATGATGATGATAACACTTTGATGGTGGTGGTGATGATTCATTACAAAAAAAAAAAAAACAAAACTGAAAGTGATAACTGAAAAGACTCTCTGAATCAATAAATTTCAAATAATTCTACCAAAACTTTACCAGCCCTTTTCAGTGATCTACTAACAGCACTCCCCCACAAGACACACATTTCCTCTTCCTATTAATCTGCACCAAAACTAGTTAAAATAATAAAAAGAATTGAAATTTCTTGATCATGTCATGAGCAGACAAAAGTTGGAGAGCCTAGTAATGACTGGAAAATTCATGGAGAAGAGAAGAAGAGCACGATAAAAATATCTCAGTTGACTGACTAAGTGACACGAAAGAAAGAAAAGCACCTAAATTAATCGGTAACACCAAGGATCACACGATGTTATCCGGCACGGCACATCATAAAAATAGCATCACACGACGACGACGACGCTGATGATTGTTAACAACGTGTTGTACGGCACTCCCGCCGCCTTCCACTTCTTGATGGAGCTGGAGATAAGGGTTCAGATAGTGAAGGAAGACTTTTATATAAACACACAATGATTACATCAGCCGCTATCTTTCCTGTGAATATAGTCCTATGAATATTCCATCGACATCACGGGCAAGTTCGCTAGGAGGTGAAAGGCGATGCTGTCTGGCCTGCAAACACTGATTGATGCTTACACGATGACAGAAAATGTTATACAAAGTTGAAGATCTAACCTTACAAGACTGGAATGATCGCAACTGTTGTCTGTGTACACCTCGCCGCTTGTCGTCTGCTAACCTCGTACACGTCGGGTTGTTTTAAAACTCACACACAATACCTTGTCCGCGAAACAAGAAATACCATAACAACCAGATAACCGTTGACGTGACAATAAACTGTAAGGAGCGTGAGCAGTCAACATGTGGCCGTAAGTTTCCAACAGTCGACGTGGCTGACTACTGCAGCCGTTTTAATTCACGGTTCAGGTTTTCAAACAAATCCAGGTCTAATGGAAACGTTGACCTGCTGACCTACTTTCAGGTCTACATGGAGCTACATAGCCGCGTTTTCGTACAAACAATCCCTCAAAATGTACGAACTAGTCACACATGGGAGCTGGGCGTGAGGCCAACCAGCTCATCCTGAGACCCATCAAGAGAAGACCCTAGATGGGGACAAACCTGCCGTTATGGAATCTCGCAACCGAACATCAAGGTCACAAATTCTGCATGCCGTTGACAAAACCAGCATTGTCCTTCAAAAATCTTGAGAACATATGGAATCCAAAAGTTATAAGCACAAAAACCAAGTTAAGATTATTCAATTCAAATGTGATATCCACCCTCATTTATGGGTGCGAAAGCTGGAAAACAACTAACGAAACAGACAAGAAATTAGACTCTTTTGAAAACAAATGCCCAAGGAAAATACTTGGTATAAAGTGGAACGAATTCAAGAACAACGCAGAGATAAGACAGATGAGCAAACAACAAACCTGTCTCATGGGTGATCAGAAAAAGAAGATGGACATATGTAGGCCATATGATTAGAAGAAACAATCGGAGTACACCAAAACAAGTTATCAAGTGGAGAACAGGCCGAAGATGTCGACCGTGTGAAACACTAAAGCGGACACTGTTAAGAGAAGCCAGTTTAGTGGGCATAAAATCCTTTGATGAGGTTGAAAGACTCCTCGAGAACAGGACAACATGGCAAACAACTATGCGAGCCCTATGTGACGTTTAACGGCACGAGAAGGATGTAAGATGTAGGTCACACGCAGCATCATCATCATCATCATCAGGTGCCGTGCCGACTGGCGTTGACTATTATGCTTCTCCTGAGTACACGATCCTTCATGCAGGCCATCAGCTCAATTGATGATCTCCTCTCACACCATCCCGTCAGACTGTCCAGTATCATTTCTCTTGGTCTTCCTCTTGATCTTCTTCCTTCTATTTTTCTTGTTGTTATAATATTTTCAATGTCCCCTCTTCTCATTGCATGTCCTATGAAAGTACATTGTCTCTCTCTTATTTTTTGGAAATGATTTTTTGTCTCTCCAGCTCTTCTCATACATTCTTCATTAGTTATTTTTGCTATCCATGGGATTCGCAACATTCTTCTAATAAACCACATTTCTGCTGTTTCCAATGATTCACTTCCATATAACAAGACAGGTTCAATATAGCATTTTAGGACTCGTTTTCTAACATTCACTGATAAGGATGTGTTGGATAATACGTTTCTCATTCTTTGAAATGTAGTCTTTGCTTGGCCTATTCTGTTCCTAATTTCTGTTCTGCATTTCCCATCTGAAGTTATTACTGCTCCAAGATATTTGAATTTTTGCACCTGCTTTAGAATAGTTCCGTTTAATTTTATACTGCATGTTGGTGAATTCTGTTTCTTAGATATAACTATAGTCTCTGTCTTTTTTAATGTTCAAAATAAGGCATTTCTGTTCACTTTCTTGGCGACTTTATTCAAGAGATTTTGCAGGTCTTGTTGGTTCTCAGCTATCAGTACTGTGTCGTCAGCATACCGAAGGTTGTTAATATTGTATCCTTTAATTTTTATGCCTGGTTCTGTGATGATCGTTTTAGAATATTCTCGCTGTACAGAGAAAAAAGGTTTGGAGATAGTACACATCCTTGTCGCACTCCTTGTTTTATAGGTTGATATTTTCCAGTTCTATTTTCAACTCGAACTGCTGCTTCTTGCTGCCAGTGTAGATGTTTTACAATCCTCAGGTTTTTGCCGTCTATATTGATGTCTTCAAGCATTTTAATAATTTCATTATGTTTCACCTTGTCAAATGCCTTGGTGTAATCAATGAAGCATAAGTAGAGATCTTTCTGTACTTCTAAAGCTCTTTCTGTTAGTGTTCGTAAATCATAAATGGCATTGTGTGTTCCCTTTCAACAAATCCAAACTGTTCATCTGCTATTTCCATTGTTATCTTTTTCCTTGCTCTTCTCATAATGATTCTCAGAACTAGATTCGTTATGTGATATGAGAGGCTGATAGTCCGGTGGTCATCACATTCCTTTGCACCTGGTTTCTTTGGTAGTGCTATAAACATGGATTTAGGTCACTGGGAATATAACCACTATTGTAAATGTCATTCAATAACTTGGTTATTATTTTTATTCCTATCTCCTCTAGCGCCTCTATTTCTTCTATTGTTATATTATCAGGCCCAGTCGCTTTTCTTTTATTCATGTGTTTGATGGCATCTATGGTTTCATCTTCAAGTATTGGTGGTCCATCACAGTTTTCAGTATCTGGTGTTAATTCTGGTCTTTCTCCTCAATCTAGCTCACTGATTTACTCTGTCCACCTGTCCACAATGTCTTCTTTTCCCATTAGCATTTTACCTTCGTTTGATTTCAGGCATCCTGTGGTATATTTTGTTTTCCTGCCTGTGAGTTCACTAATTCATTTGTGCATGTTTTTGCCGTCTTTGTTATAAGAGTCCTCTATTTATCTGCACTGTTCATTTAACCACACTTCCTTTGCTTCTCTGCATTTGCGTTTTATTTCTTTATCTTCCTGTATTTTTCTTGGTTATTTTTACTCCTCCTCCTCTTGTCCATCAGTCTTAAGATGTCGTCTATCATCCATTTATTTTTAGGGGCTTCTTTTTTTCGGTGGTATTATCTCCTTAACAGTTTGGTGGATAGAATCTCTTAACATTTCCCATTGTTCATCTATACTATTCATCTTTGCTATTGCATTGTATCTATTTGTTTTAATACAAACATACAAGCACCTGCTTTAGAATAGTTCCGTTTAATTTTATACTGCATGTTGGTGGATTCTGTTTCTTAGATATAACTATAGTCTCTGTCTTTTTTAATGTTCAAAATAAGGCCTTTCTGTTCACTTTCTTGGCGACTTTATTCAAGAGATTTTGCAGGTCTTGTTGGTTCTCAGCTATCAGTACTGTGTCGTCAGCATACCGAAGGTTGTTAATATTGTATCCTTTAATTTTTATGCCTGGTTCTGTGATGATCGTTTTAGAATATTCTCGCTGTACAGAGAAAAAAGGTTTGGAGATAGTACACATCCTTGTCGCACTCCTTGTTTTATAGGTTGATATTTTCCAGTTCTATTTTCAACTCGAACTGCTGCTTCTTGCTGCCAGTGTAGATGTTTTACAATCCTCAGGTTTTTGCCGTCTATATTGATGTCTTCAAGCATTTTAATAATTTCATTATGTTTCACCTTGTCAAATGCCTTGGTGTAATCAATGAAGCATAAGTAGAGATCTTTCTGTACTTCTAAAGCTCTTTCTGTTAGTGTTCGTAAATCATAAATGGCATTGTGTGTTCCCTTTCAACAAATCCAAACTGTTCATCTGCTATTTCCATTGTTATCTTTTTCCTTGCTCTTCTCATAATGATTCTCAGAACTAGATTCGTTATGTGATATGAGAGGCTGATAGTCCGGTGGTCATCACATTCCTTTGCACCTGGTTTCTTTGGTAGTGCTATAAACATGGATTTAGGTCACTGGGAATATAACCACTATTGTAAATGTCATTCAATAACTTGGTTATTATTTTTATTCCTATCTCCTCTAGCGCCTCTATTTCTTCTATTGTTATATTATCAGGCCCAGTCGCTTTTCTTTTATTCATGTGTTTGATGGCATCTATGGTTTCATCTTCAAGTATTGGTGGTCCATCACAGTTTTCAGTATCTGGTGTTAATTCTGGTCTTTCTCCTCAATCTAGCTCACTGATTTACTCTGTCCACCTGTCCACAATGTCTTCTTTTCCCATTAGCATTTTACCTTCGTTTGATTTCAGGCATCCTGTGGTATATTTTGTTTTCCTGCCTGTGAGTTCACTAATTCATTTGTGCATGTTTTTGCCGTCTTTGTTATAAGAGTCCTCTATTTATCATTTAACCACACTTCCTTTGCTTCTCTGCATTTGCGTTTTATTTCTTTATCTTCCTGTATTTTTCTTGGTTATTTTTACTCCTCCTCCTCTTGTCCATCAGTCTTAAGATGTCGTCTATCATCCATTTATTTTTAGGGGCTTCTTTTTTTCGGTGGTATTATCTCCTTAACAGTTTGGTGGATAGAATCTCTTAACATTTCCCATTGTTCATCTATACTATTCATCTTTGCTATTGCATTGTATCTATTTGTTTTAATACAAACTTTGTATTGTTCTCGCAGTTCTTGGTCATTTTAAGGAGTTCTGTATTCAGTTTGATGTTTCTCACTTTTCTACCTGCTTTCTTTAGCTTTATTCTAATTTTTCCACAGAGTGGGTCATGGTCACTATTGCAGTCGGCTCCTGGCATGGTTTTTGTTGTCAGTAATGCATTGCGGAATCGTTTGTTGATTAATATGTAGTCTATCTGGTTAAAAGTCTTTTTGTCTGGGCTGCACCACGTTGCCAATCTTCGAGGATGTTGTTTAAACCAAATGTTTCCTACAACCATGCTGTGTATTCTTGCTCATTCAATTGACTTATAACCTCTGTCATTCCTCTCCCCCAGTCCATAGTCACCAACGATGTCTGAAGTTCTTCCTTTACCAACTTTGGCATTAAAATCTCCCATGACTATAGTAACTTCATGTGACTTTGTGTGTTTTAGGGCTGTCTCTAAGTCATTATAAAATATCTGTACATCTACTTCAGAACTTTAAGATGTTGGAGCGTACACTTGTATAATATTTATGTTTATTGGTCATCCTTTCAGTTGGGCTAGCAGGACTCGGTCCGAGATGTTCAAATATCCTACAATTGTCCTTGCTGTTTGTTCGTCATATATTATTCCTACTCCTCGTTCATGTTTCTCACTTCCTGAATATATTATTGTATATTTATCAGAGTTTATCTTCCCTGCACCTGTCCATCTAACTTCACTCATTCCTAATTTGTTGATCTTCATCCTTTCCATTTCCCTCTTTATATTTTCTACTTTTCCAGCCTGGAATTAAGTTCTAACATTCCATGTTGCTATTTTGAACTTGTTAGTTTTGCCACCAGTAGCTTGATGACGATCTGGCCTCACCTGTGGCTCGTGAGCTGCCCTACCGGACGAGGCTGTTCCAGAGGAACGTCCATTAACGTCGTTCATGACAAATCTATTACTCTGAATAAGCATAACTGTTCTTGGGAGCTACAACAGTGGTTTCCCGTTGCTGTCTCCGCTAGCCTTTGGACTCCCTGTCCTACCTGCAAGGCAGCGGGAGCGAGAGGTTTTAAGGCGCCTCTTACCCGCGTGGTATTCCCGTCACTGAGCACCTGAGGCACTTTATAGGAGTAGTAGAGCCACCTACTACCCCACCTCGCTCTCTGAGTCTACCGCCAGTTTGTCCCCGCCTGTTTATTTGGGTAAATCCTTATTCACAGGGATCCTCCATATCTGGAGGACTTTCACCATCCGCCACCTGTGACGCGCTGGGTTGGGGATGGTAGCCCCAACTTTACCCAGAAGTCACACACGCCTAAGATAAATGTAATTTGTGACGAGATGGGAAAGACCTTGGCAAAGACAGAGGGAATTCTAGATAAATGAAAGGAATATTGCAGAGGAATGTATGAAACAACCGACTGTGAAAGCAGACACCAAAAGTGTGAATTATTATTGGAGGAGAAGAATCTGAACTAACAATTGAAGTTTTATGGGCAATAAAAAAATCTGAAAAGTGGTAGATCACCAGGATTTGATGAGATAACAGCTGAATTTATTAAAGCAGGAGGAAAGGAATGTGCAACAATCTATCATACACTATGTAAAAAGATATGGCATTCAGGTATTTGGCCAAAAGAATGGAAAAGAACTGCCAAAAAAAGGTAACTTGAAATTATACAAAAACTACAGAACTGGTGCCTTGATAGTCATGCCAGTAAAATTCTATTAAAAATCATAATAGGTAGACTCGTAAAAAATAGAAGTCAATATGGTCCAAGCTGGCTTTAGGCAAGGAAGAGGATAAAGAGATCATATATTCAATTCATTCATTTGCATGTCCCTTGCGGAATTTTGCCTCCCTAACAGCACTCCTATAGGCATCTCGGTTGTGAGCAAGAGGCCTGCTGCTGATGCATCCATTTGCAGATCAATGATGTCTTGCAGCCATCTTCGCTTTGGTCTTCCTCTCTTTCTTTTTCCCATTATGTACCCTTCCAAGACGGTCTTCTCTAGATTATCATGACGTTTAATGTGTCCAAATTATTTAAGTTTTCTCTCTTTAATCCTCTTTACTAGCCAGCCTTCTTCAATATTAAGTTCTTGTAGCATAGATATATTTGTTCTTTTCTGTGTCCATGATATCTGAAGAACTCTTCTGTAGCATTTACATTCAAAGGCATTTATGTGTTTCTCAGCTGTTTTGTTAAGTGTCCAGGTCTCACAGGCATATGTTGCGATGGGAAAGATGCATGCCCTTAAAAATCTTATTTTTATGGTTCTGTCTGTTCCTCTCCATAGATTCTTTAGTTGTTTTACTTTCTGAAGAGCAATAGATGTCCTCCTTTTAATTTCCCTCACTGTATCTCCATTATTAGTTAGTAGTGATCAAAGATATTCAAAACTCTCCACTTCTTCCAGTTTTTCCTCATCGATACATATTTCAGCTGCCTTGTTTGTTTTGTCAGTTGTCAGCAATTTAGTTTTCTTGTAATCTGATGGTGTGAGGAGGTTCTGAACTATTTATTACAAGTGAGAAAGGAGAGGAATTTAGTGACTAGGCACAGGAAATAGATTGTGGACGAGGGGAATGTTAGGTGTAGCTGAATTGCGAGTTCAAACCATGTAGTTCCAGCATACCATATTCCTGAATTTACAAGGGGTGACTGATAAATTCATGGCATAAAGTACAAATACTTGAAATATGCAGTTGATATCAGGTGCATTTGTAGATAAGATTAATGTAAGATTAAACACCAAGTTTCAAGAAATTAACTGCAACGAATTTTTTTTTTACAGGCTGCTGAATTGGTAAGTGTTGTAGAAATTGAGAAAATGGATAAAATTTCTCATCGAGCAGTCATTCGCTACCTCTGTATCAAAAGCTTATCATCAAAGGAGATCCATGAGGATATGGCAGAGACTCTAGGGGAGAACACTCCTTCTTACAGCACAGTGAAGAAATGGGCAGGTCAATTCAAACATGAAAGGGAGAGCCTGGAAGATGATGCCCATCCTGAAGACAATGGTAACCACCGATGAAACCACAGGCAGAATCCATGACATGATAATTGAGGATCACGACTAACTGAGTGGTACATTGCTACTGAGTTTGGCATCTCCCAGGAACATGTTCATGTCACTATTCATAATGATCTTCAAATGACAAAGGTCTCTGCTCAATGGGTCCCGAAACTTCTTGGAGCTGATCACAAACGACAGCATCTCAACATGTCAAGAGACAATCTTTCCCATTTTTCTGCAGATCCTGAAAAGTTTCTTCAGCAATTTGTGACTATGGATGAGTCTTTGGTTCATCATTTTAAAACCAGAAACAGAAGAACAGACAAAGCAGTGGAAACATCATGGATCCCCACCTCCAAAGAAAGCAAGGGTGGTTCTGCTTGCAGGCAAAGTGATGGCTTCCATCTTTTGGGATTCAGAAGGATTGGTAGATTATTTTCAAAGGGCAGAACAGTCACCGGGGCCTATTACGCTAATCTTGTGAAGCAACTGCGGGTCAAACTGAAGGAAAAGCGTGGAGGGAAATTGATGAGAGGAGTCATCTTTCATCAAGACAATGCTCCAGTTCACGTCAGCAGTGGCAATGGCTGCCATTCATGAATGCGGCTTCCAGATTCTTGATTATCCTCCTTATTCCCCAGATTTGGCCACTTCGGAATATTACCTGTTTACCAAACTAAAAAAGAGCTCAGTGGTCACAAATTTGCTTCAGATGAAGATGTCATTCATGCTGTAGACCACTTTCTAATGGCACAAGATGCTGACTTTTACAAAGAATGGATCCATATGGTCCAGGATCACTGGACGAAGGGCATAAACTTGCAAGGAGACTATGTTGAGAAATAACCAAAAAAAGTTGTCCATAAATAATCGCTGCACCTTATGCCGAGAACTTATCAATCACCCCTCGTAGCAGTTCTCAAGCTCTAGGCAGCTTCTGTCACCAACGTCACGTTGTTTGATGGCTGTTACCAGAAAATCAGATTTGCTTCTGCGGTTGGGGGCATTGAAATGATTAGGGACTGGTTTTGAAGAATGTTGAGTGATATCATACAGGTGTTTCTGAGTGCGGTCACCTAATCTGAGTCCAGTTTCACCAATATAAGTTATCCTGCATCTTTTGCACACGACGGCATATATCACATTAATGGGACTGGCAGGTGTGTATCCAGGAGATGAGAGCATATCAGGATCCATGAGAAGAACAATGATGATCACCTTATGAGGTCTGGAGCCCAATTCTCAGGCATTCTCTCACAGTTTTTCTTTCTCCTTCAACTCAATGTCCCCCTAATTTACTTTCACAGCCAAGCTGCGATGCTTCCAACTTAATATGCAACTTTGCCTCAGTTAATCCACGTCATGACGATAACAATAATATGAGACTCAACATCATTGCGTGGAAAATAATTATTTAAAAGTTATTGTATAGTATAATTATTTATCTGACAAATGAAGTATCAGAAAGTTAGTGCTGGAAGTGTTCAAGCTGCGATCAACTCTTTTATACTTGAGCTAAACTGTCACAAATCATCTTTAGGAACTTTAGGGACTTTGTTCCAAGTTCTGAGATGAAGATGCTTCCTTGTGTTGAGATGAAGATGCACCTATATGGTGCTTCCTTGTGTTGAGATGAAGATGGACCTATATGGTGCTTCCTTGTGTTGAGATGAAGATGGACCTATATGGTGCTTCCTTGTGTTGAGATGAAGATGGACCTATATGGCGCTTCCTTGTGTTGAGTACTAGGCAATAATAAAGCACATGGAAAATATTTCATATTTACTGAAACAAGAACTTTGTGGTCATGTTTCTGTTTGTGTGAGAGGAGTATCTTCCTGCTGTGTCCATGCTGGACTTTGCTGACTGATACTTCCAGCAAGTCACTGTTCCTGTCTCTTTCTCTCATAAATACTAGTCTGCATTTAAGACCAACAGATGTAAATGTAGGCTATCTTCTCGTAAGAAATGAAGTGAGACGGAAACCGATTCCAGTTGTGGTCTTGTCAAAACCTGACACATAAACATTATGAAAGATGTCAGTGAAACTGGAGAGTGCCTGCCTGTAAACTGACAAACACCATAATGCAGACTACATGTTGCCGTCAGTGTAGTAGAGGAAAAGACATGCCAACATAAAACCTGTTTGTATGAAAGTGTGGGGTGTAGTATAAGACTACTTCAATGCTTACATAAGGCTACATGAACACCTGTGATATCAACAAAGTACAGACAGGTTTTAAGAATAGAGAAAATCTACAATTCCCCCCTCCAGCACTGGCATAACAAACTCAAGCGTGACTGAAACTGACAGCAGGTAAACATTCAGATGAAACAAAATGTCACTGACCTTATCAGCAGAATCCGCTTTCAGCTGCTTCAGGTTACAGTCTAACTCGGCCAGGCGCCTGGAGATCTCACCTGCGTCTGGTTTGTTCTTGGCTTGTGGTTTGGGCTCACATACAGACTGTGTTCCACCCGGCTTCCAGTCCTTGCCTGTAAGCTTCTTGTACTCATCCTTCAAGCCAAGCAATGTCTTCACTTCTGCTTCCACAACATCCTGAAACCATTTTTTAACCCAATGAAAGGATTTATTTTATACACTTACATGAGGATCACATGGGGTGGGATTGTTGGGTGTGTTTCAAGATTCTAAAATTCCAGAAAAGGAAGAATCGGTTTCCTCCTTCCCCTGCCCTTCTGAGAGAAAGTATTTCTGTTACCAGTAAAACTGCTTCCCTCTGATGTGGTCTGTTTGTGGATCCTGCTTATTAGCCAGCACAGTCTGGTGATGGTATTCAGACTCTTTAGAAGCAATCACTGTAAGCTTAAACATATTAAACACTGACATATCCACAAACACAAGCTCCATCAGTGATCATGTTGAGTGGTGTAACAGAATGTTTAATCTGTTGCAAATTGTGGGTTTGACACCCTGCTGTTGTGGTCAAAAGGTTGTTGACAACAACTCACCTGTTTAAGCGAGTATAGGGGGGGGAAAAAGTTATCTCTGTGTTCTGATAGCAGAGCTCAATCATGGGGTCTCAGCTGGCGGGTTGCATGAAGAGTTCAGTTTTGCTCTAGGTGTTGAAGTGTGAGGATGTGTTGGTTTGTTCTAGGTGTTGAAGTGAGAGGATGTGTTGGTTTGTTCTAGATGTTGAAGTGAGAGGATGTGTTGGTTTGTTCTGGAAGGTCTGCTAGGGATTCTTTATTTCATAATGTAAGTTTTTGTGTTTGGCTGTCCTTTTCAGGACAAAATTGTTGTAGAGTCTAACATGTAGCAGTTGCATTCAATTTGTCCCTTTTAAGAATAAGTAAAGCCAATTTGTCCTTTTCAGGACAAAGATTTACATTTACAGCACTCTTCACAAACTGGGATTATCATTAAACTTTGTCATCTTTTGTAAGTGCTGGAATCTTGTGCTCTTGGTTTCTACGTTGAGTGTGCCAATTGTTGGCTAGTTTGAGCTGCACTTATGTAAACTGGTCAGGTTCATGTACAGATTTGTACAGTGGTTGTTTGTCCTGGTTTTCATTTGTTATATGCTGTTTATCAATGATGTTGTGTCACTTGTGTAGCTGTCAAGTAAATAGTGACGTTTTATGTAACACAGCGAATGAAAAATACAGACTCATTACTTCAAGTCTACAGTTAGTTGCAACACGCACATATACTGACACAGTACAGTGTGTGGGCAAGACTTGTTCAGTGGTACACAATAACCTCCATCATTTTTTAGAAGGATAAGATAAGCCTGGTATGAGATGCCATCTTTGTGAGATAAGCAGACTTGAATATATGACAGCAAACTAAACAAAAGAACTGTTACAGCTACAAAAAAAAAAAAAGCCAAGAAAATTTGTATCTTTCTGTGTAAAGCTACAATAAAAATTATGATAATGGACCCACCTTGCTACTCAGAATGCTTAAGTGTGGTTATATACTAAAGCTAAAACATTCTGAGTAGCAAGGTGAGTCCATTATCATAATTTTTATTGTAGCTTTACGCAGACTGAAAGATAAAAATTTTCTTGGCTTTTTTTTTTTTTTTAAGCTTAAGTGTGGTTATACACGGTCCATCAAGGGTGCATATTGTCACCCTACTTATTTAACTTGTATACTGAAAATATAATGAGGAATGTTAGAGAAGATGTAGACAAAAAATATTACGATGCCATAACAATTGGAGGTTATGAAATACCCGAGATTAGGTATGTTGATGACACAGTATTACTGTCCACAGCACAAAAAGGAATGGAAAAACTAATTATGTCAGTCCGTAAGAACAGCGATGAACAGAATCCAAAGAAAACTAAACTGATGACAACTGACAAAACAAACAAGGCAGCTGATATATGTATCAATGAGGAAAAACTGGAAGAAGTGGAGAGTTTTGAATATCTTGGATCACTGCTAACTAATAATGGAAACACAACGAGGGAAATTAAAAGGAGGACATCTATCACTCCTCAGAAAGTAAAACAAATAAAGAATCTGTGGAGAGGAGCAGACAGAACCACAAAAATAAGATTGTTAAGGGCATGCATCTTTCCCATCGCAACATATGCCTGTGAGACCTGGACACTTAACAAAACAGCTGAGAAACACATAAATGCCTTTGAATGTAAATGCTACAGAAGAGTTCTCCAAATATCGTGGACACAAAACAAATATATCTATACTACAAGAACTTAATATTGAAGAAGGCTGGCTAGTAAAGAGGATTAAAGAGAGAAAACTTAAATATTTTGGACACATTAAACGTCATGGTAATCTAGAGAAGACCGTACTGGAAGGATACATAATGGGAAAAAGAAAGAGAGGAAGACCAAAACGAAGATAGCTGCAAGACATCGTTGATGATCTGCAAATGGATGCAGCGGCGGCAGGCCATCTTGCTCACTACTGAGAGGCCTACAGGAGTGCTGTTTGGGAGGCAAAGTTCCGCAAGGGACATGCAAATGAATGAATGTGGTTATACACAAAATGAGGCTGTATATAAAACATCTCTAAAACTATGTTCATTATACCTTTTTTTTTTTCCAAACATTATCTGATCTTTTTTTTCTGAAGGGCATCACAAGACATATGTTTGTTACTGCAGTTTGAATAGTCTGTGTTGTCTGCACATTATCTCATGACAGGTTGGACAGCATACTGTAAAAACCTCACAGGACAGACATGTTAGTGATGCAGAATGCTAGATCTCAGGAAAGGTTTTGGGAGTAAACCTACACTTGGAGACCCTCTGACAATTTGCAACAATCACACTGACAACTTCTGTCTATAACAGCCACACTGACAACTCCTATCTATAACAGTCACACTGACAACTCCTGTCTATACCAGTCACACTGACAACTCCTATCTATAACACCCACACTGACAACTCCTATCTATAACAGCCACACTGACAACTCTATCTATAACAGTCACACTGACAACTCCTGTCTATAACAGTCACACTGACAACTCCTATCTATAACAGCCACACTGACAACTCCTATCTATAACAGCCACACTGACAACTCCTATCTATAACAGCCACACTGACAACTCCTATCTATAACAGCCACACTGACAACTCCTATCTATAACAGCCACACTGACAACTCCTATCTATAACAGCCACACTGACAACTCCTGTCTATAACAGTCACACTGACAACTCCTGTCTATAACACACTGACAACTCCTGCTTGTGACAGTCACACTGCCAACTCCTGTCTATAGCAGTCACACTGACAACTACTGAGACACTGCTGATATCAAACTACATTAGTTATTTTCTTCCAGCACATCAGCTGTATGGAGTATGGATTGCTTGTTATCCATACAGCACTGGCTAAACCTGTGGCCTAGAGAGTCTAACTTATTAAGGTGTCCAATAGTTAAAAAGTTCATTGTAACTTAACTCAAAAAAATCATGAATGTATTTTATAGTTAAACATTACAGCCGCCATGTCACCGAGAAATAATATGGTGCTTATTTTCTGTATTTAAAAAGTACGAACCATGGGATAAAACAATATAACTGTCATTATTTTATTTTTCAGTTAAAAAAAAAATGTTAAATCAGTCAGCAGCAAGTCAAGAGTTAAAAGAGCAACACTAATCCAAGATATGCAACTTGGATTATGGTGTCATTATTACACAATATTACTGAAATAAGTAGCATTCATAGTTTTCTAACACTTTATTATTATTACTTTCAATTATTAGTTACAGACATGAATGTGGCCCGCTGGTCTCTGGCAAAGGTAGAAAAAGGTTGGTGAGGCAATCATTTCCACAAATAAAAACAACTGTCATGTCCGTGTTGACTTCCAGCCTGCCTACCCTGACAACAGTGTGTTCGTTCTAACACTGAAAATGTTGAGACAAGTAACGCCTTCTCTCCCTCCCCTCAGTCTGCACACATACACATGTACGGAGAGTGAGATATCGTGTTTGAGAGAGAGAGAGAGAGAGAGGTGGAGGTGGAGAGAAAGAGACAAGCACAACAATTTAGTTGTTGAATGTTTCCTGTGTTAGGTGACCCAAGACCCTGAGCAATTACCAAGAGCAGACAGAAGAGAGGAAACACTGAATGTCAGACAGGCATAATAAATATAATTGCTGTGATGAAGTCTCCAGCGCTGGCCAGGACATTACTCACAACTGAGCACTTGTTGCCTGGAAGCTGGCAGTCTGGATATACTGCCACACGCATCTCCCTCAACTAAACCACTCTACAAACGTGTTCGAGTTTACAACAGGTGTCACGTGATAAAGTTTTCACAGCTCCTTCAGTTCTTCATTGAATATCATATGCAAAGGTAACAAACTGTGACTTCAATGTGCAGCATGTTGTGTATTAAGCAGATAGTAATAACATTTTGGTTTCGTTTTTTTTTTTTAAAGGTAATTTTTCACATGTGCATAAGAGAACAAAATCATGAGAAAGTTTTAAAAAAAACAACCAGATAACCTGTACAAATAAAACAGGCTGTGATTTATGCATCAAGAATACCTGCAACAAAAAAAGAAACAAATAGAAAGAATGTATCTCTCCATACAAATATAGCCATTCTTCAAAAACGAGAAAGATTCTTCTAAGTCATGTGGCTTAACTATTTATCTCCCAACAACTACAAAGCTGTATTCTCTTCAGCGAATGCGGTGGTGAATCATGTCGGGTGGACAGTAGATTATGGCGACCAGCTTGAACACATGGAGTGGCCCCAAGAAGTCATCTTCCGGGCAGACTACCACTGAGGGCCACACCAGGCCCTAGCATCAAGCGGTTATTTTGAAGGAGCTCATCATCTTTAATCAACATAAAGAGATGAGATAAAGCCGTGGCTTCTAGCACTCCAGTAAGGCAACTTAACACGCGACTTCACTAGCGCAGCATGTCTGTATATGTTTTGTTTATTTCTCTTCCTGTCAGGAACCTGAACATGCCTACAACCAGGAATGAAGACATTGTTGACGAAGCAAACAGTCACTGGACATTTCTCCTGCTTCTTTCTCTAGCACTTGCTGCCCTAGCCCTGCCCATCATAGTGCCCCCAGCTGTCTGCCATACTCCTGCCCACTTTGTCAGTCCCCATGTGGACTTCACCAACACGATGTGTGCTTACAGTGGGAAACATGACAACTTCCAGAATGACAGACTGTCTGTAGCTCAGCTAAATAAAAAAAGTATTCCTTCCACTATATTATGGACTCCCTCCATTTTGGCAATTGTGGCATTTTTGGTCAAAATGCCAAGTCTGTTATGGTATCAGCTGCAAAGATGGTTTGGGATTAATATTAGGATGATAGTCAATGAGGTACAGAGACACTATGTTAGAAGTGACAGAGAGGAACTAAAAAATCTGGAGGGTACAGTTCAAACACTGACAATGATTTTAACATGTGGTGGGAATTCAGTGAGTTTCATACTTACTCTTGCCAGAAAACTTCTAAATACATTGACTTCTCTTTTCATTTTCATGTCTCTTCTGATTTTCACTGATCCATTTTCTCACGCGAGAAGAGGTGCAGAGCCAGATCATGATGGACTTGTACAAACTTACAGCAAGTGCTCGTACAGTGTAGACACAGGCAACACCGTGACAGTCAATGTCCCCTGCATGTACCCAGCAAATCTCGTCTTACAGACTATCTTCTTCTTCCTGGCTGTATACAGCATTCTCCTGCTCATAATCAACATGGCTGATGTGCTGTTGCTGACAACTAGGTTGCTCGTACCCAGTGTCCGGGACAGAAAGCTTGCAACTGTCATCTGCTCCAAGCAAACTGACATGTCATGTAAAGCCTCATGCCGTATGTTAGATGGGAAATTTGCATCTTTTCTAGGACTTGATGGATTTTTGCTGTTAAATTCCATCAATGACCAGCTAGGGGAGGTAGCGTGGGCAGAGTTCAGCGTTCTGCTCTGGAAGAAGTATCAAGACATGGTGAATTCTGAGCTACAAGAGAACAAGGAAAGTTTTGTGGACCACCACAACATAAACAAAGCTTTTAAGGATCAGGATAGGAGCTATGACTCAAGTGTAAGCTCTAGTCAGAAGCCAGCAAAACTACATAATGTACCCGAGGAACAGAGTGTCAGCTCAGAACTCGTGTAAGATTTCCATAAAGACAGCGCAATTTGTCCTAACACATTTTTATCACTACTTGTCCTAACACATTTTTATCACTACGCACACAATGTCTCTTGACTTAACAGGTTTTTTTTTTTAAGTAAACTGTTGAAATAAATAAATACTATCAGCTGTTACTATGATTTTATTCACTGACACTCTAAGTTAGCATTAACTTGTACGATGATTTTATACAATAAATTCACATTTAGTTTTGGCCAAGTAACTGACTTGTATTTGTGCCATCACTTTGTCATTGTTCATCTCACTAGCTTGCTCTCCATGTTAGTCTCTCAGCTTCTTTATTTATGACCCATTTCTTCTTGCTCATAACTGAATCTCCCCTCGACACCTCATGGTACACGAGGAAGGATAAAGTGGATGGATCGCAGATCATGTATTACAGCTGGTGCACACAATAATTAGTGTTTAAGTATACAACTAAACATGAAGTACAGGGTCGCGGCACATTTCCAGCATACAATATATTTCATCTGTGCACGTTCAGCTTCTAATTTCTCCTCCGAAACTCTAAAGTACTGGTTTATTTCTGTAATCTGAATGATTCTGCCCACTGGCCAAACATTTCACCTGAAACATCCACAGACAGACGGTGACAGTAACCCTAAGAAGGGAAAGATATAACTGATAACAGGGCCGAGCTGCGCAAGTTCAAACAATGCTAATATCTCAAACAAAGATCTCTTACATTCACTCATACCTTGTCACCTAATTTACACATTTGTAATACTTTCTAATCCACACACGTCTAATCTTCACAGCCATATTTTGAGAGGAGATCTTCACAGTCATATCTTGCATGGCATTTACATACAATTATAATTTGTATGACACTTATCTATTAAGCACCTGCAATTATTTATTATATGCCAAATTTGCAAAAAGAAAACTCTAATAAACAGGTACAAAATATATAACCACCAAGGAGAATGGACAGGCCACATTACATGAACACCAAAGAAAGTTAACAGACCCAAATTATGTGAACACCATGGAAAGTACCATGGCCCGAAATAAGTGATAATAGACAACCTTCAAATATGTGAACAGCACTGGATGTGGTTTACAATGAAAGAAACAAACATAAGAAAACTAGTGCTACCTTCTTGAGTGAAAGTATGAAAACAAAGTCTTCTAATGTCTGTTACAGCACAAATTCATCACTGAATCCATGGACCAATGATCACAATTTATACACATCTAGCAGTAAGATCTCTCTCATAATATCATTTACAGCAACTAACAAAACTGAATATAAAATTTTACTATTCTAATTTGTTTTTTTCTTAACAAACACTTTGATTCAACATTTTGTTGCAGGGAATATTTTCTGCACTCTGTTCTTGTTCATTCACTCCCTGGGTGCCATGTCTGATAATCATGCATTTACATTTTTTGTGTGGTCTTTGCTATTTCTAATTTAGATGGGCTATCTGGGAACTTTTGGGTGTGGTTGATTAAGTATTTCTTGGAAATGTTTGGCCTCTTTGTTTTTGGTCTTTACTTGATGTTAACAGGGTGCAGTTTTGCTAAGGACTGGTCTTTCTTTAGATGTAATACTACCCATTAGCCTCTTTTGTATGTTATATAGAGTTTTGCTGTCTCCCGTTTTTGCTGCTTTCTCTGCCTCTTTCGCCATACTGTCTATGTATTCTCTTTTATCCCTTCTAGTTGAACTTTTTACTTTATTGTCTATTTCTCTGTATGTTGCCTTTGCCAAATCTTTTCCAGGATCTGTCCCTACATTCAACATGGCTAACTTGGCTGCTCGTCTTTCATGTATGTACTTCCACATGTTTTCCGATATCCATGCTTTTCTATTTGTTTTTTTTGCAGTCCAGCACTTGCTTTTGCTGCTGTGATGTAAGATGTAAGACCTGAGAAACTGGCCAATTCTTCAGATATTTTTCTCCCTCATTTTTCTTTGAGTTTTCCAGTAACTATCAAGTCCTGTAACTTTTATCTCATGATCTGACCAAAGAATTTGGTTATCTTTTCCTTGTGGCTTTCACTGGTTTTTAATTGTTGTTCAACCTCTCTGGGAATCATGCTTTACCAGTTTATGAAAAAGAGATCTGTGTACTCTATTCAGTCTATCATCAGCTGGACCTGCTATATTCTGTGAGAAATCTACAAGAAAAGTGTGAAGATACTGAAGTACCTGGTCATATACTTACATTGGAAGACAGTTATCAGATAAAAGTTACAGATAGACACAATTAAGCCTTACAGAAACCTGTTAAATGTTACTGTTAATTCAGTAGAAAGCTCTCTTACTCTCATTCTCAATTCAGCTGTTTGGTGAGTTATGCCAGTGTACCATACATTTTGTATTATATATGGGACACCTTAAAGTAACTTATTCTTGTTTTACCCCCCACTGAGCTGGTAGAGTGAGGGTAGTCAAATGTGGAGTAGGTCATACAGGCTATTTTTGCTAACCCATAAAGAAGCCAAAAAGTAGGGACAGGTGCAGTGTTTCTTCAGCCGACTCTACTGCTATGAAGACTACGGCAATCCCTGCCATATTAGCCAATCTGAGCCTGTCATTGCTGGGAATACCAGGGATTGATTGATTGATCTTTATTTCAAAAGGGTTAAGAATTAGGCACGCAGGTCCGTCTGACATTTTTCCCTTTATCATACATCTTTCACTCTATTCCAGACATTCTACAAATATGCTGTTCATGTAACAAACATAATTAACATTGAAGCTGAGAGACATAAAATAAAACATTTACGTTTCACTTTTAAATATTCACTCAGTACAGAAGTAACTACATACATATATATATAACTATCTACTAAACAAAAATTTTGGGACTATTCAGAATAAACAATTAACTGTATTTGATGTCTGTAAGAGCAGTTTAAGATAACTTTTAAGTTTTATGATTCATGGAGGCATGTAGTTGACATCAAACAGATAATGGAAAAGTTTGTAGTTGTAGGAAGGAGTATAATTTATATTTTTATACAGGATGGGAGGGTATTCCAAAGATGAACAGCAGAATAACTAAAGCTTTTCTTGTAAAGGTCAAGTCTAGGTTTTGGAAGACTTATGTTGTTCATGCATTGGCTGCACTTTGGGCTACATTTAAACAGGATCCAAAGATAAGGCGGAGCACGCCGTGAAATAATTTGATTTACTAACTTGGCTTTCTTGAGGAGGAACCTGTTCTTAAGAGGCAGTATTTTGATACATTTGTGCTGGTTAGTTGTTTGTGCTTGATCTTTGTCACTAATAAGCTTTACTGCTCGCTTTTGGAGTAAGCAAAGCCTCTTTGTATTTGACACTGAGCAACCATCCCAGACTGTTGAGCAATAGTCTAAATGTGTTTGTATATGTGATATGTAGTATGTCTTCCTTGTGTCTTGATTGATGAAGTGCTTAATTTTGGCTAACTGGCATACTTTTTGTGCAATGAGTTTTGTTAGACATTGCACATGAGAGTTCCAAGTCAGATGGTGGTCAATAATAAGACCCAGTGTTTTGTGCTCGCTAACGTTTTCTATCTGTGATGTTTCCGTGCTGAGCCAAGTGTTTTTTTTGGTTGCGTTTTGTAGTTTCTGCCTTGTTGTTATAAGCATTGATTTTGTTTTATCGGTGTTTATAATCATGCCATTGTTTTTGCTCCATCTAATTAAATTGTACAACTTGACCTGAAGAGTTGATTCTAGATTAATACAATCGTAGTCACTGGTGTAGACTGTGCAATCATCAGCAAAAAGGTCACAAGAAGAGTGTTTAAGATGAAGTGGAAGATCACTGATATAGATAGCAAAGAGCAACGGGCCTAGAATAGAACCTTGCAGAACACCAGTGTAAACTTTACCAGAATTTGATAGAGAATTGTTGAAGAATACTACCTGTTGTCTGTCTGAAAGAAACGATGCAATTAATTTTATTAGGTCAGGGTGCAATTTATAAGTCTTTATTTTTCTTACAAGAATATCGTGGTCAGTCATATCAAATGCCTTTTAAAGTCGACAAAGATGGCACCACAGTCTGTCGTCATTTATGTTTACTAACCAGTTTTCTGTCATTTTGGTAACAGCTGTGTGGCAGGAATGATTCGGTCTAAAGCCTGATTGACTGTCTATGAGTAAATTGTTCTCTTGCATGTGTTGTAGAGTTATTTTGTGTATGTGTTTTTCGGGTGGTTTTGATAATGACGATAATATGGATATTGGTCTATAGTTGGAAAGAGTGTTGGATGAGCCAGATTTGAGGATACACCTTAGCAGTTTTAAAAGCCTCAGGGAAATAACATTGTGCAATGCACTGATTGTAAATATATGTTAGTGTATGTGAAATGACAGGTGCAGCATAAAGTAAGATCTTATTACTAATATCATCAAGCCCAGCTGTATTGTTTTTTTAAGGTTAAGAGATAACTGTGAACTTCACTGACTGTTAAAGATGGAATGTGCAACTGTTTAAAATCAGTACATCTGCTGTCCAGGAATGTTTGTAGTTCATGTAAGTCACATACAGGAGCTGATATTGATGATTTAAGAACGTTGATTTCTTCTCTGAAATGTGTACTGATATGTGCGCTAGTGTATGCACAATTGATGGCTTGAAAATCAAATTCTTTTCTTTTATATGATAGGGTATTGTTGAAGAATACTACCTGTTGTCTGTCTGAAAGAAACGATGCAATTAATTTTATTAGGTCAGGGTGCAATTTATAAGTCTTTATTTTTCTTACAAGAATATCGTGGTCAGTCATATCAAATGCCTTTTAAAGTCGACAAAGATGGCACCACAGTCTGTCGTCATTTATGTTTACTAACCAGTTTTCTGTCATTTTGGTAACAGCTGTGTGGCAGGAATGATTCGGTCTAAAGCCTGATTGACTGTCTATGAGTAAATTGTTCTCTTGCATGTGTTGTAGAGTTATTTTGTGTATGTGTTTTTCGGGTGGTTTTGATAATGACGATAATATGGATATTGGTCTATAGTTGGAAAGAGTGTTGGATGAGCCAGATTTGAGGATACACCTTAGCAGTTTTAAAAGCCTCAGGGAAATAACATTGTGCAATGCACTGATTGTAAATATATGTTAGTGTATGTGAAATGACAGGTGCAGCATAAAGTAAGATCTTATTACTAATATCATCAAGCCCAGCTGTATTGTTTTTTTAAGGTTAAGAGATAACTGTGAACTTCACTGACTGTTAAAGATGGAATGTGCAACTGTTTAAAATCAGTACATCTGCTGTCCAGGAATGTTTGTAGTTGACACTGAGCAACCATCCCAGACTGTTGAGCAATAGTCTAAATGTGTTTGTATATGTGATATGTAGTATGTCTTCCTTGTGTCTTGATTGATGAAGTGGTTAATTTTGGCTAACTGGTATACTTTTTGTGCAATGAGTTTTGTTAGACATTGCACATGAGAGTTCCAAGTCAGATGGTGGTCAATAATAAGACCCAGTGTTTTGTGCTCGCTAACGTTTTCTATCTGTGATGTTTCCGTGCTGAGCCAAGTGTTTTTTTTTTTTTGCGTTTTGTAGTTTCTGTTGTTATAAGCATTGATTTTGTTTTATCGGTGTTTATAATCATGCCATTGTTTTTGCTCCATCTAATTAAATTGTACAACTTGACCTGAAGAGTTGATTCTAGATTAATACAATTGTAGTCACTGGTGTAGACTGTGCAATCATCAGCAAAAAGGTCACAAGAAGAGTGTTTAAGATGAAGTGTAAGATCACTGATATAGATAGCAAAAAGCAACGGGCCTAGAATAGAACCTTGCAGAACACCAGTGTCAACTTTACCAGAATTTGATAGAGAATTGTTGAAGAATACTACCTGTTGTCTGTCTGAAAGAAAAGATGCAATTAATTTTATTAGGTCAGGGTGCAATTTATAAGTCTTTATTTTTCTTACAAGAATATCGTGGTCAGTCATATCAAATGCCTGTTAAAGTCGACAAAGATGGCACCACAGTCTGTCGTCATTTATGTTTACTAACCGGTTTTCTGTCATTTTGGTAAGAGCTGTGTGGCAGGAATGATTGGGTCTAAAGCCTGATTGACTGTCTATGAGTAAATTGTTCTCTTGCATGTGTTGTAGAGTTATTTTGCGTATGTGTTTTTCGAGTGGTTTTGATAATGACGATAATATGGATATTGGTCTATAGTTGGAAAGAGTGTTGGATGAGCCAGATTTGAGGATACACCTTGGCAGTTTTAAAAGCCTCAGGGAAATAACATTGTGCAATGCACTGATTGTAAATATATGTTAGTGTATGTGAAATGACAGGTGCAGCATAAAGTAAGATCTTATTACTAATATCATCAAGCCCAGCTGTATTGTTTTTTTAAGGTTAAGAGATAACTGTGAACTTCACTGACTGTTAAAGATGGAATGTGCAACTGTTTAAAATCAGTACATCTGCTGTCCAGGAATGTTTGCAGTTCATGTAAGTCACATACAGGAGCTGATACTGATGATTTAAGAACGTTGATTTCTTCTCTGAAATGTGTACTGATATGTGCGCTAGTGTATGCACAATTGATGGCTTGAAAATCAAATTCTTTTCTTTTATTTGATAGGGTATTTATGGCTTTCCAAATTGATTTACCGTCTCATTTATTCTGTATTAGATTCCTAAAGTAATTTTTTTTCTCTTGTCTTATTAAGTATCGAACTTTGTTTCTGAGTGAACGGCAGGTCCTAAAGTTCTTGATTTTGTGTGCCCGGTCACGTTCTCTCATGGATTGTATATTTCAGGTGTTATTCAAGGTGACTTCGTCTGGTGTTTTACTCTCACTTCTTTCATGGGAACATGTTTGTCTAATATATCTCTGAAGATCTTTAGCCAATAGTCTATTGCCTCATCAGGGTCAGTTAGTTGGTACATGTGTGTAAGTGAAGATCAGTGATTGGTGACCACTGCCTCAGAACACCCCTCCCTCCTCCAATGTATTAAGTGTGCTACTATTTACAAACAATCATGACTCACAAATTAAAAATCTGAGAGTTCCAAGTTTAAGAGAAGATTTAATTTTTTTTAGCAAGCTATGAGTAAACTTGAGTGCTACATTATGGGAATTCGGTGAGCAAATTGTGAGTAGACTTGTGTGCTACATTATGGGTGAGGAGTGCTGTACATGTCTGCTGCTGATATGTGTAGAGTGTAATGTAGTGGTGGATGAGAGCATGTGTGATGACTTGTGCTGTAAGCAGTGACAACTCACCAAACCTGTACGCTTTACACTGGGTCTAAGCACAACTCAGAAATGACCTCTACATTGAAGAACAAATCCACACATATGTTCAGCTCCAAGACCTCACATATATATCCATATTTAATCACTTTCTCTGCGCTCATGTAGAGAGAAACCTACGCTACGTATTTCCATACATCCATCCTCTATCTCTCACACAGCCATTCTTACAAAAGTCCCGGCTGCAGTGACCAAGTTCAGTAGCAACTCAGTGACATGACCAGATGACCAATGTTCACATCAACACTACCTTCAACATATGTTGTGAGGTCTGAACACTCACAACACACTTAGCAACACATATACTGCTATAGTGCTATGTTATATGAGAAAACTGAACAGTCACAACACACTTAGCAACACATATACTGCTATAGTGCTATGTTATATGAGAAAACTGAACAGTCACAACACACTTAGCAACACATATACTGCTATAGTGCTATGTTATATGAGAAAACTGAACAGTCACAACACATATACTGCTATAGTGCTATGTTATATGAGAAAACTGAACAGTCACAACACACTTAGCAACACATATACTGCTATAGTGCTATGTTATATGAGAAAACTGAACAGTCACAACACACTTAGCAACACATATACTGCTATAGTGCTATGTTATATGAGAAAACTGAACAGACACAACACATATACTGCTATAGTGCTATGTTATATGAGAAAACTGAACAGTCACAACACACTTAGCAACACATATACTGCTAAAGTGCTACATTATATGAGAAAACTGAACAGACACAGGTGCTAGATTATATGAATTCTGTGAGTAAGACACTTGTATTATTTTGTAACAGAGCAAGTTGCTTAATCAGTATAAAGCAATACAAACTTGTAGAATGACACTAGTCCAGGGCAGCATGCCTAGTTCAAGTGCTGCTGCTGCTGCTGATAAATGTGTCATGATATATATATATATATTCTGTCAAACTACTGTTTCTATTATCTTCTATGTCTTCTTAATAAACATCTATCTTCTGATAGCTATACAACATTCTGTTGTGCTTAGCATGGACATGATATGACTGCATGATTGTACTGGACTAGAGTATAAAGGTACGAAAAACTGGGAGCATGAGAGTATGATTGACAGCCATTATTACTCCACACTTCACCAGGTCAAACTATCTGTCAACATGACATTTTATGACATTTGCTGACATCACCAGCCAATGTCTGTACCACCACATAAATGTTGTATGTGGGTCTGCTGATGTCACCAGCCAATGTTTGCACTGATACATAAATGTATGTGGTTCTGTTGATGTCACCAGCCAATGTTTGTACTGCTACATAAATGTTGTATGTGGGTCTGCTGATATCACCAACTGTTTGTACTGCTAAATAAATGCTGTATGTGGGTCTGTTGATGTCACCAGCCAATGTCTGCACTGATACATAAATGCTGTATGCAGGTCTGTTGATAGCACCAGCCAATGTTTGTACTGCTACATAAATATTGTATGTGGGTCTGTTGATATCACCAGCCAATGTCTGTACCACTACATAAATGCTGTATGTGGGTCTCTTGATGTCACCAGCCATTGTTTGCACCACTACATAAATGTTGTACGTGGGTCTGTTGATATCACCAGCCAATGTTTGTACCGCTACATAAATGTTGTATGTGGGCCTGTTGACCAACATAACAAAATGAAGAGAAATGGTGGTACTACAAGAAAAAAAGCTCAACAGCTGCAAAACAAAAAAGTTAAAACTTGAAGTAGGATAAAATTTTTTAACTTCACAACCTGAAGTTAGATAAATTCTTAAATTTGGCAAGCTGAAAGTGGATAAATTCTTAAACTTGACAAATTACACACACAGAAAACTAGAAATGATGTGTTTACCTTCTGAGCCTTGCTGGTTTTGAGGTTTCTCACTTTATCCCCCTGGGCTGTGATTCTGGTATCTAGCTCATCTATGGCAGAAGAAGACGATGGTGCTGCTGTGATCTGTGAGGTAGTGGCTGACAATACCAGGTCAGGCTTCCACTCTTGGCCTGTGACAGACTTAAACTCAGCCTTCAAATTCAGTAGTGTCTTAACTTCCACATCAATCTCACTCTGTGAAAGAGGACATTTTTTTAAAAAATAAATTGATGTAAGCATCAAGCATGACAAATGTATAACAACCAGAGCCAAACACCAAACGTTCCTCACAGTAAAATACGACACATATTGGCAGAACAGCAATTTTCTGACACAATCTTTTCCCAGAATCTCAATTAGAAAAGCTCACATAACAGTTATGGCATGAATAAAAAGTACAAGAACTTTTAAAAAATGACACAAAATAAGCACAAATAAGTACAGAAATTACTCAACCAATAACAAATTGACTGCAAAGAATAAAACTGGTATGTTTTTGTAAAAGTAGTGTGGCAACAGGAAGTGTAAAAAGTAGTGTGGCAACAGCATCTGTTACACATAAGACCATCTAGGAGATGTCCCTTTGTAAACTAGACTGTAATTTTCTCTAAATTAGAACATGTGTCAGAACATCACTTTCACAAAACTGCTAGTCAATCTGTACTAGAAGTAGGGAATAAAATGTGAAGGCTGGTTGTAGTTTATGAAAAAATGACCAAAAAAAAAAGCAATGTAACCTAGAAGGGCTGATTATATCTGAAACAATGATGGCCAATAAATAATGAGGTTTCATCTACATACAATGAAAGAAATGATTGTCTCATGTCTGAAACACACTTAGACATTTGATCTCATACAATAAAAGAAAGGCATACCTTGGAAGCCTTTGCTGTCTTCAGCTCTCTAACTCTGTTTCCCTGAGCAGTGACTGCATCATTTAACTCAGCAGCTCTGCTAGCACCAGCAGCAGCACTCTCACTGGAAGCAGATTTCAATGGCTCACTTGATGGCTGGGATGGGTTCCAGTCTTTACCAGTTCTAGCTTTAAACTCAGCCTTCAGTTCCAGAAGAACCTTCACCTCAGCATCAATGTGACTCTGTAAACATTATAATGCAGCACTCTTATCATGAACAGTGCCATGTAACAAAAACATACTAAAGAATCCCTGTATTAAAATATCTACTGCTGCTCATCTTTTGCTCCATGTGCTGTTTCCCCCAACATAAAATATACTAACTCTAATAAAGTCACTACTGCAGGCAGAAAAAAAAAAGTTTTTTCCTTTTAGTTTATCCAGTAGGCCTCTACCAAAAATAATAAATGTATAGGTAAAGGTAAAATTCACGTTTCCGTTCCATTAAGACATACTGGGGAATACGGTGTTAGGCCCATATTTCCATGAGCTTCGGCACATGAAAGTGTGATGTGTTCAGTATCATGCCTGGCCGTTTTACCTTCTCAGATTTCTCTGGTACCCATTTTTTGAGGCTGGGTGAACCCCGGGGCCTTTTTGGTGTGCACCAGAAAAAAATGCCACTGCTGGGACTGAACCCGGTACCACCAGATTAATAAACCGAGTGCCTAACCACTCAGCTAACCAGGCCACCCAATAATAAATGTATACAGAGTTCTAAGGACTGTTATTGCAGGAGGTAGGGTGGAGGATACGTTCTCCACTCCAATGGCATGCGTCTCAAATAGCCTCTGACAGTCAAGTCCAGCTCCTGGCCTTCTCGTGGCAGAACTGTTTAAACTGACAGGTGAAGAGGTGAAGGCAAATATCTGGCACTTGAAGACCAGACGCTTCGGGTAGATGAGAGTTATGTTTGGTAGCTTATCTACCGCTGCTGGCGAGATTCTTCAGCTGCCGTGCGAAGAGTGGGGCTCCTCTCGGCCTGTGAAGAAAGGTGCGAATGGGGTTGCCACGCGGCACCACTGTGGAAAAGGTGAAAGAAAGGACTAAGTGAAGTAAACAGCAGTCAAATCATGGCACCTCTGGTCTGGAGGTCGGCCACATCTTAAGTGCACTCATATCAGGCAAAATGCCTAAACCAACTTAACCCAGAGGTTAAGACACTGCTGGCGAGATTCTTCGGATGCTGCGCATGGAATGAAACTCCTCCCTGCCAAAGAATAAAATGTGGAAAATAAATTAGGGATGGTGTATGGCGCCAATGTGAAAAGGTGATGGAAAGGATAAAGTGAAGCTTAATCGGTATGTCCAGTAGTACCGCAGCGAGAGCTACTCATACCACAGCACCTCTGCTCTAGAGGCCGGCCATGTCCAAAATACACCCATATTGGTGAAATATGCCTAAACTGGCCTACACCAGGGGTGAAATTTGATGGCTACGCATGTCACAGTACCTCTGCTCCAGAGGTCGGTCAAGTCCAATATACACCCATACTGGTGAAATATGCCTAAACCGGCTTACACCAAGGGCGAAACCTGATGGGCTATGCACGTCACAGTACCTCCGCTACAGAGGTCAGTCACGTCCTAAACATGCCCATACTGGGATAAAATGCCTAAACCGGCTCAACCCAGGGGTGGAAGTCACTAGTGGCGAGGATTCGTCCTGGACAAAAGCTCTGTCCTGGTCACAACTAGGAAGGGTAGCGGCCACGACCGCAAAATGCTGAAGTCAGAGACACTGGACCAGGGCAGTCTAGACAGGCAACCACCTCTCACCCGGTGGGGATGTATGCGTATTCTAATCTTGCTGAGGTTTTCCAGTCAGAAAGTCCAATGCTGGACTGGATGGGCAACACCTCTCACCCGGCGATGATACACAGGTACCTCAAAACACGTCAAGGTTTTCCGGTCAGAAAGTCCAACTCTAGGCCGGATGGGCAACCATCTCTCACCCAGAAGGGGATATACTGATATCCAAAACATGTCGAGGTTTTCCAGTGAGAAAGTCAACGCTAAATTGGTGCAATGAAAACCATGGTGTCACGCAATCCCACTTCTGAGACACACTAAGAATATAGGCTCAAGCCCTGCGATACTCTGAACCTATTGTGGTCCTCTTGGGGGACCTATCGAGGATCACAGGGCGGTCTTGGTGGTAGAAGCGAACGAAGAAGAAGTATAGTATACAAAATGTTAATCAGGTATGGCATGTGCAACAGTAGGTTTTTTTCCTTGTGTAGAATTAAAAATGGCTGTAACCAATCTGTTTTGGAAGAAAACCAATGTACCCACACCCTAGGGATGAATGAGAAGTATACTTAGAAGGGATTTTTAGTCACAATCTCTGACAGAACCCTTGCAGATCCATTGTGGAACACTGACTAAGAAACCCTTATCTAGGGTTTAATAAACATTACAGTATTATCAATGATTGTGTTAACTGGCAACTACTGGTACACTACCAATTAAACAATAAAAAAAACCAAGACTTTTGAGAGTCATTGGTTATCAGCTGGTTCATAATATTATTACATAGTAAAAGGCAACCAGCGAAATCACATAGCGGAGAATCAGCCAGTTTTTAACGTGGTTCAGCGTGTGAGCATTTTGAAAAGATAAAATCTTGCTACAAATAAAGTACGAGGGACATTCAGAAAGTAATGCACTACATCGTTTTTCTCAGGAGCTGTTTATTCAAAAAGCATGAAATTTATATATACAATATACATGGATATGTCATGTAAACATCAGTATTATTCAACATAATCCCCATCAACTTGTATGGCTTTATGCTTTTTTAATTACAAGACTTGTGTTAGGGCGTGCATTGTCATGAAGAAGAAGCAGGTCTGCTGGATTCCTGTGTGGCCGAACTCTGTGAAAAAGCTGAGTTTTTTCAATGTCTTAATGTAAACATGTAAACATGGTCTCTCCTCTTGGCATAATATCCACAAGAATCACACCTTCAATGTCCCAAAAGACAGTGATCATGACCTTTCCAGCTGAAAGAGTTGTCTTGAATTTCTTTCTTCATGGTGATTGCAGATGATGCCATTCCATTGACTTTCTTTTGTCTCAGGTTCAAAATGATATGCCCAGGTTTTGTCACCTGTTACGATCTTAGCCAAAGTTCTCTCCCCCAGTATTGAAATGCTCCAATAATTCAGAAGAAATTGCTTTCCTTTGCAATCGATGGTCATTTTGTGAGCCTTCGAGGAACCCATCTTGTGCAAACCTTAGAAAATCCGAGAACTTTTATAACTGCATTTGCACTACCATTGCTGACTGATAGCTTTAAGGCCAATTGTTGAGTAGTGATACGCCTATCAGTAAGAATAATGCCATCAGTACATTTGAACATTTCTGCCTTGGTGGTTGTGGCAGGACATCCACAGCGCGGCTGATCATGCAACTCCTTATCTCCATTTACAGATTCTTTGATTCTCTGAATCCAGCGACTGACTGTACTTCTGTCAACTGCAAAACTTCCATACACATCACATAGACAATGTGAATGTTCACAACAGTATCCTTCTCTGTAACGAGAAATTCTATCACAATTCGCTGCTTATACCACAAGTTGCTAACATGCTCCATTTCAACGGTTAGGGCAGCCATATTCTTTGGCCAGTTGCGGTGCAATCTGGTTCACACAATCAGCACATGCTATATTTAAAGTGAGCAAAATTTCATGCTTCTATCTTCATTGTTAGCTGAAAAAAACAATGTGGTGCATTACTTTCTGAATGCCTCTCATAATAAAAAATATTCACATATTTACTTCCCCTGATGTTTGTAAAGTGTATTTAATTTTAAATTAACTCTTCCTGTGCAAGTGTCCCTTTGTCAAGTTTTGGCCAATGTCTCTATAAGGACACTAGCTTTGTTTCATTCAAAACCCAGTGTAACTTTTGATTGTAAACAGTTTAATATGCATGTCTGGTGACTTTTGTCACCATTTTGAAAGTGTCATAACAACAGGGGTCAAAATACAGCGTTTCAACCGAGAAAAAAAAAATCAATTTTTGTGTGACTTTGGAGGCAAACATGTCCCCCTACGACTAGACCATTGTTGATGAATGTACCCCAAGTAGATTTAGACTATTAGATGGACTGGAGAAGTAGTATCTTTCCCATCGCGACATATGCCTGTGAGACCTGGACACTTAACAAAACAGCTGAGAAGCACATAAATGCCTTTGAATGTAAATGCTATAGAAGAGTTCTCCAAATATCGTGGACACAAAAAAGAACAAATATATCTATACTACAAGAGCTTAATATTGAAGAAGGCTGGCTAGTAAAGAGGATTAAAGAGAGAAAACTTAAATATTTGGCCACATTAAACGTCATGATACTTTAGAGAAGACCGTATTGGAAGGATACATAATGGGAAAAAGAAAAAGAGGAAGACCGAAACGAAGATGGCTGCAAGACATCGTTGATGATCTGGAAATGGATGCAGCAGCAGCAGGCCATCTTGCTCACAACCGAGAGGCCTACAGGAGTGCTGTTTGGGAGGCAAAGTTCCGCAAGGGACAAGCAAAGGAATGAATGGAGAAGTAGTTAGAAGGTTATTTCAGGCATTATTTGACTGAACACACAACGATGATAGGATAAAACAACAAAGTTGATCTACACATCGCTGGTCAATCGATGCTAGTCCTAGACCTAACCGATGGACAGTAGTACACAATTATCAGCTAGAATCATCACATTACATTTTTTTTCCTACAAAAAAAACTCTTCATTTATGAAATCTTACATTTATGGTTATTTGGAGGCATAATATGCATACTCTTAACGTGGAAATAATTAGTTAAAACCCTATACATATCAAGACCTGCACTTTTTGTCTGGCACAGACGGGAACGTCCACGTTCTTCCCTCCAGCACGGGAAGAGTTAAACAGAAAAAAGTATAATGCACTGAATGACATATTGACAAAATCGGTATTTAAGAAAGTACTTCATACAAGATGAAAAATGGTATATTTGTGTTTATTTCCAAAAATTCCGCTGTAATAACTAGCCTACGTAACAACTCTGTTACTTTACCTTGGATGCCTTCTCTGCTTTGAGTTTTCTAATATTATCTCCTTGAGCGATGATCCTGTTACTGAGATCAGCTGCATCATGTGGACCAACAGACTTGGGCGGGTGTTCCTCTTGTGGGGACTTCTCAGCAGACTTGCCTTTCTTATTCTGAGCAACCTGCAAGTGAACAAGCACTTGACCAGTCACAGTTAATCTGGGAAGTTTCTTGCTTAAGCAATCTATGTAAAATCAAATATGTGAGATGTTTCTTGTCTGAGCTTAAACTTAAACTAAGTCTGACAAGTTCAAGTACAACAACTGGACGGAGCTGTGTAATAATGTTTTCATCTATTCACTGTAAAGAGTTTCTTGCTTCCATTGAGGAATGTACCTTAAACTAAGACATGTTTGAGAAAAACAGCTGCAGGGAGTTGTGTAGTTGCTTAACTCACTATAACAGAGTTTTCTGCATACAAACATTCACTGTATTACCTCCTTTGGGCTTGGCTCCTTGGTTTCTTTGTGTTTTGAACCAGCTTTGGGCATCTCTTTCTGATGTCCATCTGGTATGTTGATCAGGATACAAGGACTGTCTCTGCCAGTATGAGGACTGAAAAGAAAGTACATTAAACTGATCACATTAAAAACAGCAACAAGTTCTGCCTTCTTATTTACTATTTTAAAATAACAGATATATAACAAGAAAGATTATTAAGATTTTGTGGTTTATACAAGGATTTACTGATACACAATGTATAATGTTTTGTCTTGAATCTAGAAGAAGGTGTATGCAGATAATTAAACAGAACAACAGGAAATAACTTTCAGCTTTTTTTTTCCCCCAGCACTTTTACACAATTACTTCTCCACATAATCTCCTTGACACTCCACATTCTTCCACCAGCCAGTGGATGCTGTTAATGCAGAGCTGGTCAGGCTGACTATAGAACCACATCCTTATAGAGGTTTATAGAGCTAAAGTTACTCTCCCACAGGGAGCAGCTGAAAGTACAAAACAGTCAAGCCAGGACCACATGAGAGATAATCCAACACACTGAACACAGTTCTCTGGCATATCTAAGATCTTCTGTCCAACAAGTCTTCCTGTATTTTATTTTCAAGATTACAATCGTTTTCTTTTAGTGCTCACCTGTTTGTGTAGTCACATTCACACAAGACAGATATTCATGTTCACCTGTTTGTGTAGTCACATTCACACAGGACAGATATTCATGTTCACCTGTTTGTGTAGTCACATTCACACAAGACAGACATTCATGTTCACCTGTTTGTGTAGTCACATTCACACAAGACAGATATTCATGTTCACCTGTTTGTGTAGTCACATTCACACAAGACAGATATTCATGTTCACCTGTTTGTGTAGTCACATTCACACAGGACAGATATTCATGCTCACCTGTTTGTGTAGTCACATTCACACAGGCCAGATATTCATGCTCACCTGTTTGTGTAGTCACATTCACACAAGACAGATATTCAAGTAAACATCTCTTTAAATCCTTCATACACTAACAGTTGTGTCAAGAGTCTATTCTAGTGTGCTTCATCTTCAAGATGTCAGTCATTCTCAGATTTTCCTTAGTAAAATATGCCAGGTAGTCCATGCTTCAGAGCTGGGTTAACTTGTGCACTACAGCACTGGATGGTGAAGTCTTTGCATGACAAACTGTCCCTTTCACTCTAGGTCTTGCTATTCTCACAGTGAAAAGATTATGAAAGAACTCTACCTGACAGGCTCATACGGCTGGTCACAGATGTAGTAGCCTCTTCTCTGTAACTGAATGATGTCCCCCTTGTTGAGACTGACCAAGCAAGGGTCACCAAGCATGACCTCCTCTTGCTGTGGACAAGACAACATATATCTTCTTCTGCTTTACATTATTCTCCATCACTCTAAACTGCACATTAGTAGAACTAAATAAGTGCTCAAGGCAGTAGTAGCACAGTTGATAACACAAAACAAAAATCCTCTGCTGGAACTTCCTATGCTCACTATCCTGAAAAGCCAGTTGTAAACATAGAAACAAATGCCAGTTGTAAACATGGAAACAAAAGCCAGTTGTAAATATGGAAACAAAAGCCAGTTGTAAACATAGAAACAAATGCCAGTTGTAAACATAGAAACAAATGCCAGTTGTAAACATGGAAACAAAAGCCAGTTGTAAATATGGAAACAAAAGTCAGTTGTAAACATGGAAACAAAAGCCAGTTGTAAACATGGAAACAAAAACCAGTTGTAAATATGGAAACAAAAGCCAGTTGTAAACATGGAAACAAAAGCCAGCAAGATGAGCTATACTAGAGCACACAGTACACATTGCTGCCAGTGCATTAAGGAAAAAAAACAACAAAATTAAGTCCTATGAATATGGAATAATGTGAAGTTCATAGCAGGTGAAGGTTCACTGCCAAGATTAGCACATACAAGGATGCTTTGTAATGTCTAAATTGTGTTCAGGTTTCTTACTTTGAACACATTTTGGTGGCTGTACTCTCTGCCTCACTCTCACAGTATGGCTCAGCATTATCTCTGCTACCCTCACACAATATCTTCATTACTCTTCTCCATCTGACTTTGGAAGGCTGTGTCCAGGAAAGAAGCAGACTGTCTAAACACAACTATTTGTTAAAAGCTGGAACTTGCTGAGTCTTGCCCACTGCTGTGCTGTTGGCTGATCTGAGCTGTCAATGGCAAGATCTTCAAACAGATACTAAGTCTAATGGGGACTGAGCTGTGCTAACTTTCTGTATATAATACATCTAGACACTTTTATGAATAAAGATGCAAAGAGTGTGTATGAATAGAGAAAAATTTTGCTTTGAAAGATTAAAAGTTCTGTAGTGAAGAAAATGAGAGTTGAAAATTGTTTATTATATAAATGATGCTAATGCTCACTTTTGAGTCCTTGTTAATGAACTTCTTGAAGTCCTCATCTTTTCCAAGAACTCCCTTGGTGATGATATGGTCATACTGGATACATACTGTAGGGATGAAAGGGCCATCCTCAGCCTCTGCTAGCCAGGTAATCTTCTGTGTCTTCTTGTAATCCTGTTGTAGAAACACAGCAAACTCCAGCTCTAACATGACCAAATACTGCATGACTAAGTTGTGGATATGAATCATGGGCAAGCACCAACACACTCAACAGTCAACTTCTGACTTTACAAATGATGTACTCTGGGCAGCATGTCTCAAATACCAGAAGGCAAAAAGTCTGTAACCAGATATTAATCTTGGTCTAAAAATCCAATCTTATCAGACCAGACAAAGAATGGGCCATTAAAAGTTTTGTCTTAAGAACAAAGTGACAAGTAACACAGAAAGAGAGAAAAAAGCCAGCATTAAACTTCCAATCTACTTGTGTGAGATGGTGTAAAACAATCAGGTCCAGGGAGTAAAAACTGTATGTAGAATGATCTCCAGAACCCTCCGAGACAGTTCTATACTGGACGCCAGCAATGAAAAGGAAAGCAAAACTATAGAGCAAACTTAGGAATTAAGAATCAGCGATAACTTAGTTTAGTTAGAAACTGACAAGGAAAGGAAATGATAGCATTCATGGAAATAAATACAAAGCTATATAAGGGAGAGTAACAGAACATCAGGTAAAAAAAATGTAATGGATATAAACAGCCATTAGTCTAGTGAATAACGACATGAAAAGAATTTTTCAAATCAAACATAGAAAAATATGCTATTTACACAGTTCTAGTGAGCCTGAGAAAGTGTGAACTTACTGTGTTGTCCAAATTCAGCTCAGCATCTATGGAGGTTATTTTCTGCTTGCCATCCCTGCAACAAAAAGAAACTGATGAACTGGAACAACTACACAATGGACACGAACATGAACAACTACACAACGGACGTGAACAAGAACAACTACACAACGGACGTGAACAAGAACAACTACACAACGGACGTGAACAAGAACAACTACACAACGGACGTGAACAAGGACAACTACACAATGAACAAGAACAACTACACAATGAACAAGAACAACTACACAATGGACATGAACAACTACACAATGGACATGAACAACTACACAATGGACATGAACAACTACACAATGAACAAGAACAACTACACAATGAACAAGAACAACTACACAATAGACATGAACAACTACACAATGGACATGAACAACTACACAATGGACATGAACAAATTTTGATGAATTGGGAACACAAGTCAGACTGAATAAACAAATTTTCTTTTCAAAGAGTGAAGAAATGAGAACAACACAGGCTTGTTTAACATTGTGCCCTAAAAACAGTTATTAAAATTTCCTACGTGTAAGCAACAGGTCTTATTCTCTCATGACTTCTAGTAGTAAAGGTGTTACCTGTTGATCTTGGAGATTCTGAGGTTCCCCCAGTTGATGAAAGTAACAACCTCTCCAAGCTGAAGTACCTCAGCATCTGCTCCATCAATGTACACCTTTGGTCCAAACCACACAGTTTTGTTACCAACTTCTGTGTTCTGAGTTGACAAATACAACCAAGAGCATATGATTTCACTATCACTTCTACATGTACTTTACAGATCACTGTCATAACAACACATTCTAAACATCATTACAAGTCCACACAGAAGCACCAAGAAAAAAAAAACCCAGAAAATTATATCTTAAAAAGAAAGGATGTGCCTTAAAACAAAGCTAGACTTATTTCTTCCCTAGCTACATCAAACAC
The DNA here is from genome assembly GCA_009760885.1 of Achatina immaculata. Classification (NCBI taxonomy): domain Eukaryota; kingdom Metazoa; phylum Mollusca; class Gastropoda; order Stylommatophora; family Achatinidae; genus Lissachatina; species Lissachatina immaculata. Next base: position 41,588,899 of record CM019718.1, read on the forward strand.
TCCCTAGCACATTTCCTAGACTGAATGTAAGTCAGGCTTAAGGTATGAGCATTCACTGGCTGCTTTATGTTGGCCAAGACTAAGTTGGGAGACGTTCATGTTATCTGCCATTTCTTGTCCTCTTTTTTCTTGTGTCTCACATTTTCCATGCTAAATACAAACTTGTAATCATCAATTCCTTTTCACAGCTAGTCATAAATTGTCACATTCATCATCACCATAATCATCTTTAACTTCCTACAGAACTGAAAATGATCTCACTCTGTTTTTGTGTGTGTTCATGAGATTCTCCATATTTCTGATGATTCTAAAACAGTGCTTGGTAAGCGCTAGACAAGACAGGGTTTTCTACATCACAACTAGACATAAAAGGACTGGCAAAGAGTGATCACAAAACAATGACACACACGCTTAACCTACATCTTTGCAAGCATCACAGAGACAGACAAGCTTTCTGTCACCTGGATGTATTACATGTATCACGAATGTAAATAAATGATCTTACTACAGCTATCCTACGGAAGACTTGTGGTGACACCATGGTTCCTGTATCCCTCATTTTGTTCACAATATTATCTTCCCTATGTGCTGGAACTGAAAGTCTCTTCTTTCTCTGCCACTATACACTAAAGCCTGATCTATAAAGAAGAAAATGCTGGGATTAAAAAGCCTACACTGTAGGAAATCTGCCAGGTCAAAAGTGACTGCTTCATTCAGCTGTCCAAGATATCTTTCAACTGAAAGTTTGCACCAAAGAAAAAAAAAGAAATGTAAAAGATAAAACAAACCAACATACCTTTGGATGTTTTGGCACCTCTTTTGCCTCCAACACAGCACCAGCCACATTCAAGGGAACAACATTAGACTTCAAAAGAGCTGTGTACCTGGGAACAACTGGGTCAATCACCTGTGAAGATAATTGCAAGAAAGCCTTATACTGGTTGTAAGAAATATAAAAGGCAATACTCTGAGACATGATGTGCTATACACAGTATAACAAAAACTTGAAGTTGCTGATGGCTTAATAAGTACCAATGTTAATATCAGTGCTTGTGTAACACTCACTCAACTCAAGCTCTGTATTAACCAACTCAAATAAAAAAAAACACTCATGACTAAATAACTGCATCAACCAGCCAGTCAATTACTGGCCAGAACAGACAAACCAACCAAAACTCAAAGCCCTACATAAAACATTTATTTTTGGTCAACACTGCATGCTTCTCTTTCACTGAAAGAGACTGAACTAATAACAAGACTGACTTACAATGTTGTGTGGCTGTAACTAAAATCTCACATACTTTAAAAGTTCTACAATTCCATCCTAAGATAATATTGTCCAAATGAGCCCAGAATCCCATTAAATTTAGTTTATCAGTAATGCCCATCCACACTAAATTCCTAATAAAATGTGAAGTTGCTATTACTGAGATATGTAGCCAGAAATATCTATCCTGACAGCCAGCAACACAAAGACTTGTCTACAGTTGGCAAGTCACTATATCCACAGACATTTTTCAGTCTTAGTTATCAAAAAACCATGATCTCTCAAGTGTACAGATATTACAACTAATTAATAACACCAAAATATAAAATCTTCAGGGGCTTTGCCAGAATAATGAAATTTTTAAAATCAGAATTATAGCAACAACATGAACAACAAAAATGGGCATAATCCAACTTGGAAGTTCTGGTGTAAAACACACAGGTGTTTTATTTCATTGTAGATTTTCTGTTTCTTTATTCTGTCCCTGAAAAAGGCTTCTTCTGTGACCACAGTATTGTAGTCTTTGTTTATTCTTCCTTCTAGGAGTACCTTATCTGAAGTTTTACCACAGTCCGTATTCACATTCATCCACCTCATGCAGGTTTTACAATAATCATGGGAATGTCTTCAAGCAAATTTTACATAATCATGAGAATATCTTTTGTACAAGTTTTACTTCAGCCATAAGAATATCCTTGTTACAATTTTTACTATGTTCATAGGAATATCTTTTTTCTTTTTTTTAAAACACATGAGAATATCTAATATTTATGATACAATGTGTATCATCTCTTACGAGATAAAGGGATGCTTGCACAGGAAGAGTTAATTTAAAATTAAATACACTTTACAAACATCAGGGGAAAGTATATACGTGAACATTTTTTATTACGAGGGGTGTTCAGAAAGTAATGCACCACATTGTTTTTTTCAGCTAATAATAAAGATAGGAGCAAATGCGCTCAAGGCATTATTCTTACTGATAGGCGTATCACTACTCAACAATTGGCCTTGAAGCTGTCAGTCAGCAATGGTAGTGCAAATGCAGTTATAAAAGCTCTCGGATTTTCTAAGGTTTGCGCAAGATGGTTTCCTCGAAGTCTCACAAAATGACCATCGATTGCAAAGGAAAGCAATTTCTTCTGAATTGTTGGAGCATTTCAATGCTGAGGGAGAGAACTTTTTGGCTAAGATCGTAACAGGTGACAAAACCTGGGCATATCATTTTGAACCTGGTGTGGCATCATCCACAATCACCAAGAAGAAAGAAATTCAAGACAACTCCTTCAGCTCAAAAGGTCATGATCACTGTCTTTTGAGACACTGAAGGTGTGATTCTTGTGGATGTTATGCCAAGAGGAGAGATAATCAGTTTCCAAGCTTATATTAAGACAAACTCAATCAATGTTTTTGCAGTGTTCAGCCGCACAAGAATCCAGCAGACCTGCTTCTCCTTCACGACAACGCATACCCTCACACAAGTCTGGCAACACAGGAAGCAATCACCAATTGGGTTGGACTGTACTCCCCCATCCACCCTATAGTCCTGATTTGACACCCTCTGATTTCCATCTGTTTGGTCCACTTAAAGGTGCACTCCGATAGGTAAGATTTGAAGATGATGAAGGAGTGATTTATGCAGCGAAGAAATGGCTATATAATCAAGAGAACATCTGGTACGGGCTAGGAATACATGCACTTGTTTCATGCTGGCAGAAAGTCGTACAATTTGATGGGGGATTATGTTGAATGATACCGATGTTTACAAGACATATCCACGTATATTGTGTATAAATTTCATGTTTTTTTAATAAACAGCTCCTGAGAAAAATGATGGTGTATTACTTTCTGAATGCCCCTCATATTTTTGTTTTGTTTAAACAACTGCTTCTGATGGATGGCGGTGTTTATGTTTTTAAGGTAGTCATTATGTTACCTGTAACACTCACAATAAAGAAAGGATGAAAATAAAGGACAGACTAACCTTCTTATTATATGCCCAGATCTTGTCCCATTCCATCATGTTCACTGATCGAGATGAGCCCTGTAACAAAATACAAGAATTACACAAAGAGAGTACACTTTTAAGTTTGTAACAAGTCAAAACTCTGACTATTTCTTTCTCCTCTCTACCACTACCATTAGAACAACATCAACAACCTTACAAAGAAACATAATGGAAGCTACAAATGAAAACACCAACTCTGAACTCCCTGCAGTCAGATGTCAATGAGTATCTCCAGCAAAGTTCTCATTTACTGATACGAAACATAAGTTGTAAAGCTGAAAGTGATAACACAAATACAACAATAACATGACTTTGTAGTCTTAATCTTGTATCAACGTAACAGATGGACAAATGAGAGTCCACACCGGGGAGTAAGTTTTTATGACATCTGGTTGGTAAAGACAAGTATATCAAATCTGAAAAACACACAACTACTAAGACAGAACTCTGACAGACAGAAGATATAAGACAGAACTTGAGACAGACTGTAATGTGCTGAACACAGAATTATTACCCCTACAAATATTACACAGAAACAATACAGTTGGCAGTTTAACAAATGATGCCTGTACAAATGTTGTACATGGAAACAACAAAGATACAACAATACCTGTGTGATGATGAACTGTTTGAGGCCCTCAACAGTCATGCCTCTCCGTCTGACACCCCTCACAGTTGGAAATCGAGGATCATCCCTAACACAGACAAAATTATACTCAAATATTTCTCTTATGTGAATGACAAAGTGCAAAACAAACACAACAAATGCTATTGAAAGACAACACACAAAAAACAACAACAAACTGGCATGCTGGTATACACAACACCTTTGGATCCCTCAAAGAGAATGTTCATGAACCTGTAATTTTTATTTGTTATATGTTTTTGATTGTTCTCACACACGAAATGTAAATCTAACACACTCACACGTGTAGCTGCAGAAAACTGAACTTAAAATTGTAGTAAGCTTATAAACAGGGTCTGATGTGACTGAGAGGTTAGCTTATGTCTACTGTGACCCACCTGTGAGTCATACTATTGAGTGAACTCACCTGGCTTCATGTCACACTCTTGAGTGAACTCACCTGGCTTTATGTCACACTACTGAGTGAACTCACCTGGCTTTATGTCACACTATTTTGTGAACTCACCTGGCTTTATGTCACACTACTGACTGGACTCACATGTCACACTACTATTAGAATAAAAAAGACAATTGTTTCAAGTGAAACTGTTGACAAAATTCATGCTACATACCATCCATCTACAAGCCCTTCATTAACAAACCATGTCAGTTTTCTCTTTGACATGACAGTATTCTGAAGATTCAGGCGGCTGTACTCATAAATATGAGGCTTTCTCATGCCTGTGTCATAATAAAATATCAAGTTTACTCAAAAATTATTACACAGATAATAAAATATCAAATTGCTCACAAGCTGTCACACAGATAATAAAATATCAAGTTTGCTCACAAATTGTCACACAGATCATTAAACATAAAAATTTGCCCACAAATATTCACACATATACTAAATATAAAACTTTCTCACAAACTGTCACACAAATAATAAAATATAAATTTTAGTCATGAACTCTTACACAAATAATGCCAATCCTTTACTGAAACTGATAATGAAAAGAATCTGTTGTGTGAATTTACCACCAACTTCATTTCAATGAGCTGTGCATACAGACACAGATGAACAACAGCTGACTAAGACCCTGTCTTGAAAACAGTCACTGCAGCTAATGATGCTTCTAGGTTTGTCCTCATCCAAGACATGGTTAAACTTATTGAGATACTAAACAGTTGACCAGGAAGGCATCATCCCATCTTTAAGTTTTAGATCTGGGACAAGATGCAAGCAATGCCAGCCTGTTATCATCATCATCCTTACTATCATCATTACTTTTATGAAAGAATAAAGAACTGAGCTCATATAATCTGTACCTAGAAAAAAAAAATTCAGTATACAGATATACTCATATTTGTAACTAGTGAATGGGAGAAAGAGCAAAATAGGAAAAAGACTATTTGAATGAAACTGTACGAAATAATTTCAAACAAAGTCAGTGTTGAACGTGTGTACATATGGTATACTACAAAAGATGGCAGTACTCATTATCTTTACATATCAAAATTTAGATTACCCAAAGCATCCAAGAACCAGAAGTACTGATCATCACGATCATGGTACTCGGTTGTACGAAGCGCATGTGTCACATCTTCAACACTATCCACAATTGGGCAAGCAAAGTCATATGTTGGGTACACTCTGTTGATGGACAGAAGCTACTATTATCATGGATGATACAAGAGATAATTTAAAATACAAGTAATGATACACGAGTGAGGTGAATTCTGTGTGAAGTATGAGAGTAGATGGTCCCGCTTGTTACTGCCTAACCCAGTGCTCTGTGTGCATGACAAGCTAGATTCTGATATTCTCTATCAAAGAGAGGGGCTCTATGCATAGTTGATAGAGCAGTTGTTTCCTGACAAGATTCCTAGCCATATGGGCCCGGTCCTTTCTTTGGAGCTGATCTACAGTCAGAAGTGAGAGCAGCATAAGCATGGCACTTTCTCTATATTAATATAAGCATGGCACTTTCTCTATATTAATATAAGCGTGGCACTTTCTCTACATTAATATAAGCATGGCACTTTCTCTACATTAATATAAGCGTGGCACTTTCTCTACATTAATATAAGCGTGGCACTTTCTCGACATTAATATAAGCGTGGCATTTTCTCGACATTAATATAAGCGTGGCACTTTATCGACATTAATATAAGCGTGGCACTTTCTCGACATTAATATAAGCGTGGCACTTTCAACATTAATATAAGCGTGGCACTTTCTCGACATTAAAATAAGCGTGGCACTTTCTTGACATTAATATAAGCGTGGCATTTTCTCTACATTAATATAAGCATGGCACTTTCTCTATATTAATATACGAGGGGTGTTCAGAAAATAATGCACCACATCGATTTTTTTCAGCTAATAATGAAGATAGTAGGGTGAAATTTTGTACGCTTTAAATATGGCTTGTGCTGATTGTGTGAACCAAATTGCACCGCAACTGATCAAAGAATATGGCTGCCCTTACCATTGAAATAGAGTGTGTTAGCAGCGAATTGTGATAGAATTTCTCATTGCAGAGAAGGAAACTGTTGTGAACATTCACAAGCATCTATGTGATGTGTATGGAAGTTTTGCAGTCAACAGGAGTACAGTCAGTCGCTGGGTTCAGAGAATCAAAGAATCAATAAGTGGAGATAAGGAGTTGCATGATCGGCCATGCTCTGAACATCCTGCCACAACCACCAAGGCAGAAATGTTCAAATGCACTGATGGCATTATTCTTACTGATAGGCATATCACTATACTCAACAATTGGCCTTAAAGGTGTCAGTCACAATGGCAGTGCAAATGCAGCTATAAAAGCACTCTGATTTTTTAAGGTTTGCACAAGATGGGTTTCTCAAAGTTTCACAAAATGACCATCGATTGCAAAGGAAAGCAATTTCTTCGTAATTGTTGGAGCATTTCAATGCTGAGGGAGAGAACTTTTTGGCTAAGATCGCAATAGGTGATGAAACCTGGGCATATCATTTTGAACCTGAGACAAAAAGACAGTCAATGGAGTGGCATCATCCGCAGTCACCACGTAGAAAGAAATTCAAGACAATTCCTTCAGCTGGAAAGTTCATGATCACTGTCTTTTGGGATACTGAAGGTGTTACTCTTGTGAATGTTATGCCAAGAGGAGAGACAATCAATTCGCAAGCTTACATTAAGACACTGAAAAAACTCAATCAACGTTTTTGCAGAGTTCGGCCGCACAAGAATCCAGGAGACCTGCTTCTCCTTCACGACAATGCATACCCTCACACAAGTCTGGAAACATGGGAAGCAATCACCAAATTGGGTTGGATTGTACAACCCCATCCATCCTATAGTCCCAATCTGACATCCTCTGATTTCCATCTGTTTGGTTCGCTTAAAGACACACTCTGAGGGGTAAGATTTGAAGATGACGAAGAAGTGATTTATGCAGCGAAGAAATGGCTACATAATCAAGAGAACATCTGGTATGGGCTAGGAATACATGCACTTGTTTTGCGCTGGTGTAAAGCCGTACAATTTGATGGGGATTATGTTGAATGATACCAATGTTTACATGACATATCCATGTATAAATTTAATGTTTTTTTAATAAACAGCTCATGAGAAAAATAATGTGGCGCATTACTTTCTGAATGCTCCTCGTAAGCATGGCACTTTCTCTACATCAATACAAGCATGGCACGTTCTCTACGCCATCAGCATGCCATATCAACATAACATGGCATTTTCTCCATATCAACATAAGTATGGTATTTTCTCCATATCAACATAGCATGGCATTTTCTCCATATCAACATAGGTATGGCATTTTCCCCATATCAACATAGGTATGGCATTTTCACCATATCAACATAGCATGGCATTTTCTCCATATCAACATAGGTATGGCATTTTCCCCATATCAACATAGGTATGGCATTTTCACCATATCAACATAGCATGGCATTTTCTCCATATCAACATAGCATGGCATTTTCTCCATATCAACATAGCATGGCATTTTCACCATATCAACATAGGTATGGCATTTTCCCCATATCAACATAGCATGGCATTTTCACCATATCAACATCTCTCTCTCTCTGAACCTTAAGTGCCCAGGGCACATGGGGCTTCCGCAAGGGTTTTCCACAAATGCCTGTCTTTCGCCTTTTTTTCTGCTCTTGCCCAGGTGAGCCCTCTATTGCTCAACATCCTTTCTGTTGTTCTTCTCCATGTCTCTTTTGGTCTACCCTTACTTCTGCTCCCCTGTGGTGTCCATCTTAAGATGGCTATGACAAAACATTTGAATATATCAAAAATAAAATTGTTAATAACAATGTTTTACCATTGCTATGTTGATATGGAGAAAATGCCACGCTACACTGATATGGGGAAAATGCAATACCTATGTTGATATGGAGAAAATGGCATGCTACACCGATATGGAGAAAATGCCATGCTACACTGATATGGAGAAAATGCCATGCTACACTGATATGGAGAAAATGCCATGCTACACTGATATGGAGAAAATGGCATGCTACACTGATATGGAGAAAATGCCATGCTACACTGATATGGAGAAAATGGCATGCTACACTGATATGGAGAAAATGCCATGCTACACTGATATGGAGAAAATGGCATGCTACACTGATATGGAGAAAATGGCATGCTACACTGATATGGAGAAAATGGCATGCTACACTGATATGGAGAAAATGCCATGCTACACTGATATGGAGAAAATGGCATGCTACACTGATATGGAGAAAATGCCATGCTACACTGATATGGGGAAAATGCCATGCTACACTGATATGGAGAAAATGGCATGCTACACTGATATGGAGAAAATGCCATGCTACACTGATATGGAGAAAATGCCATGCTACACTGATATGGAGAAAATGCCATGCTACACTGATATGGAGAAAATGCCATGCTACACTGATATGGGGAAAATGCAATACCTATGTTGATATGGAGAAAATGCCATGCTACACTGATATGGAGAAAATGCAATACCTATGTTGATATGGAGAAAAAAACAGACACAGAGAAACATGAGACAAAGCATCAGTGGTTTCTACAGAGTTTTCCCCCACGTTACTTTTATTGTGTAAAACAGCCGTACATCTGAGAACATTTAAAACCCTTATATGCCATGCTGAACAATATTGGCTAACATGCTTCTCCATCTTGCGTGGTCCTTGGTGTTTGTAATGAACTTAGCTGCTGCTCTCCTTCCCTGTCATTTGTTCAGCTTATTCAGATATTTTTCTCCCTGCCTTGCTCTCCCTTCTTCCCTCCAGTCTTCCAGCTATTACCAGGTTCTCTACTTTGTGTTGATCTACACTGAAATGAATTCATGTAAAATGAGAACTTACTGAAGATGGCAAGACAAATACTGCTTACTTGTATTTATTTCCAGTCCTCACGTGCGTCTCTACCTTACAGCGGTACATAGTGGGGTCTCTCATGCAGCCATTGTCTGACTTCATGTCAATCTTTGCTCGAACACAACATTTCTGCCCTTGAGGAGTGCCTCGTTTCATCTCCTCCCAAAGCTGAAGATTCTTTGCAACATCTAAAACACATTAAAGTAATCATATGAACAAAATCAACTGTACTGTATATTTATCACACCGGCATACGAGCACATGAAAATACTGTCATGTTTATGTTGTTATGAAGTCTGAGGTTAACTCAATAACTCAGAAAATCAAACACATTTAGAGGAAAATTAGTCCTTGACGGCTTCAAATGACTGTCATTATTGATGAGAAAACATAGTAGATAAATAGTAGGTAGAGTGTTCCTGTTTGTAGCTTTCACACATTAGCAGGGACTCTCAAATTTGTCTAGACTGTTACCTCCTACCTTCCCTGGCCATGTCTCAAGCAGCCTCCACCAAACTCAGTTCTCATGCTTCCTGTCACTCACCGTATCTCCTGGATCCTACCACTGTTTGGAGTGTGGGTGGGGGAGGGAGCCTAGTAGCATCCACTTGGGGAATCACTACACTATAAATCATAAACTTTCTGTAACACACAACAGCATGACATATGATTCTTCTGCATGTGAAAACATTTTCTCTCTGGTAAAAGTTTCCCATCTATATTCTATATGCTTTAGCTTGCTTATGTTTCTGCCCACGAAATCTGCACACTGTTCTCTGGAGATAAATCTCTCATGTCTTCACTTTACCTTCAAGTCTCATCAGGTAAATCAATGATAATAAGTCATTTGAATAAGAAATCTCTTATACTGAAAATGTTCATGCCGCCACCACCACCACCACCACCTTCAAGTCTCTGAATCTTGAGCCTAGAATAATTCACTTGTCAGTCATGGCTTGGGCTAACAGAATCTCTGGGAGTGCATCTTAAATCACCTCAGTCTTTTCAATTTCACTCCATGTTTTGAGTTCACCTTCTTGTACCTGGAGATTCTTCTTAAGATTTTCCTAGCAACAAGTTGTTTTTTTATAATAACTGTGATTTTGCCCTATTGTATAACCTATATAATTTGCTCACATGGCACTGATTTTTACTCTTCTATCCTACACTGATAATCTCTCTCCAAAGATAACACGAAGAATATTATTATTCTTGTACCTTATGTGGTCAATCTTCCCCAAAATAATGCCAAAGATTATTGTTCTTGATAAATTGTCCTAAAATAATGCAATGCACTATTATTATGAAGAAATGTCAGCAAAACTGTATGGATCATTCATCTATTGCTTTATGTAGGCAGTCTCCACAGTGGTCAAATCTGCTAAGTTTCACACCCAGAAGTCAGCTGATCCTAGTCTGACATGACATGCACCCTGTCACCAGGAATCTACCATAAACCCAAGTCACAAGCTACAGGGAGATCACCCTACCAAACTCTTGTCAAATGATTTATACAAATTTGCAGAAGTAACAGAATTACCAACCACTGATCCTGTTCTTGGACTCTACTCTCTCCTCTCTCTCTTTCTTCATGACCTCAGGATCTGTATCATCCACATAAGCCTTGCCATCACGTATCATTCGCTCACAGCAGGTGAGAAGGTAGTCAAAGTGATCAGAGGTATGACTGAACTTGTCATAGGTGATGCCAAGTAGAGCAATGTCCTCTAGGATAACCTGGAGAGTGTTGGCAACTATTACAGCACTCTATTAAATATGTTAACAGTTAACAACTATTTTATTTTCTTCAGTGCTCCTCATGTTACAACAATTGCTTGCTCTAGAACTTTCAGTGTCTGCACAAACCTGGTAGTTCCTTCTTTAAATCTGATGTCCTTGGTCAAGTCCTTTGTATCTTGTCTTGAAAATCTTTATTTTTTTGCACTTGTGAAGTGCATGAACAAATTCTGCAGCCACTTTCTGGAACATTATTTTATAGTTTTATTTAGAAAAGTCTTTACAAACACCCAACAACAGGATGTAGAGTATGACACAGACAGCTGATGTTACTATGAAGATGATATAAAGCACATACTTTATTCTGAAAACCTATGAAACTGACTTCTTATCAAGCTCCAATACTGCCAGGAACATACAAATGGCCAGACTGCAGTAACACAACAACAGCTTCTGGTTTATAGTCTGGATTATCATCATTGCACTCTGGACATGTTCACTTTGTATGCAGAGCCTGACATAGTCCTGTGACTCCAGCTAGACGAATACTTTGGTCACTACTATATATCACCCCCATTGTCAAGTTCTTGTGCTCATAGCAAAGGCACCACTGGCTTCCTGGATTGTTCTGCCTGCTGAGCATGCTGTGAGCTATATGATGACAGAACAAGGTCTTGGCCAGCTTTATTTGCTTAATTAGTATCCTTAGTTTGTTTCCTCTTGCACTCTTCCCTCTACATTCTGATCAGTTCTGGCATCACAGAACACCAAACACTGAACATTTCAACAAAATATGCTTTAGTGTATGGATTCCAGATCAATGTTTAAGAAAAAAAAAAAAAACATGCTAATTAATTTGGTTAGTCTACCTTCTCAAATTCAGCGTCTTCTTTGGCAGGGTTGGTATCGTCAAAACGCATTATCAGGGAGCCCTTGAAAACATCTCGATAATACTGGTTCAGCAATGCTGCTTTGGCATGCCCAATGTGGAGATAGCTGTAAGAAATAAACCATCTGAACTGTCACAAATGCCATTAAGTTATTCTTGCTCTGATGAGTGAACAATCTTGAATGTTCAAAGTCTTAGACATTCATCTGTAGATAAGAAATTCTCACACATTCTGGGAAACTACTGGCAAACAGACATCAAACAGAAAACTTTTGGGGAAACTCTTTGCTTCTCAAGGCCTTGGGAAACTACTAGCAAACAGACATCAAACAGAAGACTTTTTTGGGAAATTCTTTGCTTCTCAAGGCCTTGGGAAACTACTAGCAAACAGACATCAAACAGAAGACTTGGGGAAACTCTTTGCTTCTCAAGGCTTACAAGTATATTGTACATAAAGAACTAACTTTTAAAAAAAAATGATGACCTGTTTAACACTCCTAACCTAAGTGACTTCTCCAGTTCTGTCCAGTGGATGATGGGAAGGATGAATTCCACAGAAGACACTTCAACGTGAACTCGTGTAGCAAGTCAGTAGTGTACTGTACTCATGAGAATGACACTGATCACAAAAGTGTACAGAATATCTTGATATATCTCTGTGACAGGCTGATGTTTGTTGTCTGTCCAGAAGAACTGACAGACCACAGACTGCAATAATATTTGCACAATGGGTCATCAGACCACAAAGAAAAGATGTAGAAAGAATACAACATTCTACTTACCCACTGGCTTCTGGTGGGAACCTTACAACCACCTTCCCAATCTCTGCTCCCGGAAGTTCAACAAACTTTCCTTCATCTTTCTTGATCTGTACAAGGCAGATAAATATTTTAAATGGTTGTTATAACATTTTCTGTAAGTCTACTTAATAATATTACAAGTTGCCTGATGATCTCATTATGTGATAATGTCACAAGTTGTTTGATAATTTCACTATAAGTGCTGACTCTAGTTATTGGCAGCTTACACAGCATGAAAATCTGTAAGGGGAGCAGGTTATGGTAGCTTTCTTTACTTCCTACAGAGAACTTATGAAGCTTCCCAGTAAGTTCTGCCAGCACAGAGATCAAGTCCTTGCTCACTGACCTGCCTAAAACTAAAATAACAGCCTGTTTCTCAGGGATAGCAAACAAATGCATGCACTCATTCATTCTCTCACTTTCTCACTCACTCATCCTCTCTCTCACAAATACTCAGAAAGAGAGAGAGAGAGATGGGACTTTACAGAAGTCAGCTTAGTCGACAGGTTCTGATAACTGTAATACCCTGCTAACACAGCCATCTTTACTCTCATCAACACAAGTGTACATATCAGACAAGCTAAAGCCTATTTGTGAATGTTTGACACTAAAATCTTGACATGAACTAGTAAAACTCACAGCTGACTCATTTGTCCTCTTCTTGGCTTCCTTGACTGCAGCTCCAGGGAAGGCGGCCGCTGTCTTAGAGAAGGGTTTCTGAGAGAGCAGAAACTTGTAGAACCTTGTCACATTAACTGGGCCATCATTTGAAGCCAAGGATGTCTGAAATAGGCTGCTAACTGCGGATTAATTAAAAGCAAGTACACTGCATACTGATTACAACTTGAATGAATTACAAACATGCAAATACTCCATGACATTTTGACATAAGACAATACGAAAGACAGCAAGTTGTTGTCTAAACAAGTTGGATGTCCTGTCAGACCTTTCTGAGGTAAATGTTATTTGAACGCATGCTGGATCTAACAACTGAGAGTGTAAGCAATTAAGTGGTTAATGCATTTATCTCTCATGTTTAATTGTGGACTGCAGTTTTGTTCCAGGGGAAGCCACTCCAATTTCTCTGCAAATTTGTGGTAGAAAAGCCTGTCCTGTGTGTTATGATAGTTCATAGAAGATGTCACCACTAACACAATATCCTGTACGTTTCAACAGCATGGAGTAAGTTAATGAAAATATGGGGCACCACTGACAGATTTTCCTAGACACAAGTCAGGTCACAACATATATCAGCACTAACAACCATCTCCCCCCCCCCATGTGTCAATGGCATTCAGGTAAAAGAAAATATGAACAATAACATCATACCCTTTATGATAATGGCTGTGGTAAGTCTGGTTCTAGCTGAGTTACATGAAGTCTATGATGTAGTTTTACAAAAATAAGGATAGAAAGATGAGGGAAGGAAATTATCAGCTGGTAATTAAGTTGTTATCACTTGTTAATTCTTCCCCCTTCCTTCATCTTTCTATCTTTTTTCGGCTAGTTCTAGTCACAGTCTCTGTATACCTCAATGGCATGAAACTGCTCATCTTTTGTCTATTTACACAAAGAAGAAAACCACAAAACTCCTAAAACTTTTAATAAAATGTCACCAAGCACTGTCCACTAACACATAATGTTTACTTACGGTGTAGTACTTCCCATATGGCCAAGTCAGCCAGAGAAAGATGCTGACCTACAACATAGGTTGCTGGTCGAAGCACTTCATCCAAATAGCCTACAGCACTCTTGAAATTGGTAGTACAGGCAAGTCTTCCATAGGCAAAGTTGAGCCAGTGATCAATCTGTATATCATTTCAATTACACTGAATTTAAAATGGAATTACACTGAATTTAAAATGGAATTACACTGAATTTAAAATGGAATTACACTGAATTTAAAACGGACAGGGTCTCATATTTCTACTATTTGTCTGTAAATAGAAGTGAAGGGAAACTCTTCCCCCTCCAAAAACTGACAAAAACAAGAAAATGGAAATAAGCCTCATTTAGCTAAAGTTTTGGTATTTGTTTGTTCCCACTAAAAAGCCTCAAAACAGCGTTCTGTACCATATGTAACACTGAAGAGTAAAATGAGCATATGTATGCAGGTAATGTGGTAAGAAAACAATCAGTGTAATGTTTTCCATTTATTACTTCCAGCCGTTCAAGTACAAATTTACCTCTGTCTTTTGAAGAATGTCTGATCCATAGAGGTGAGAAGTCTTAAAGAAGCGAGCCAAGTATCGAAGTATCGACGACGAGTTTGAAAAAACAACATCCCTGTTCAAATATTAGGAAAAAAGCATGAGCTACAGCCATAATATAGAAATCATTAGATCCTACAAGCACTACAATCAGAAGTAAAGTTTCTTGGATTTACAAGCTGTTAGGTCTTCAGATGCCTGACACAGCATAGCAGTCATTGTCATGAGAACCTTTGATAATTTTAACACTGCTCTTCGGTGTTTGTGCTAAGAACATGTCAAGATTATTATTATTATTATGTGCCATGTCGAATAGTGTTGGCGGATCATGCTGCTACATCTTTCTGGTTAATTCAGATGCTTTCATTTTCCATGCCACTTGGTCAGTCTACTGTGATATTTTTCTCCTGGTTTTCCTCCCTTTCTTTTTCCCTTAAATTTTCCAGTCATTAATAGGTTCTCTAATTTGCATCATCTCATGACATGTCCAAGAAATTTTTATTGTTTTTTTTCTTACCATTTTAAACTAGTTTTTGTTGCTCTGAAGCTTCTCTGAGAATCTTCACTTGCTTTTCTTTCTGTCCAGAGTTTTTGTTGCATCTTTCACTGACACCACATCTCTGTTTCTTTGTCATCTTTCTGTTGACTGTCCAAGCTCCACGACCATAAAACAATACTGACCCTATACAGCACTAACACCTTCTTCCTGCGGTGACAACACAGCAACTTTTACCACACTTTCTTCCTGCAGTGACAACACAGCAACTTTTACCACACTTTCTTCCTGCGGTGACAACACAGCAACTTTTACCACACTTTCTTCCTGCGGTGACAACACAGCAACTTTTACCACACTTTCTTCCTGCAGTGACAACACAGCAACTTTTACCACACTTTCTTCCTGCGGTGACAACACAGCAACTTTTACCACACTTTCTTCCTGCGGTGACAACACAGCAACTTTTACCACACTTTCTTCCTGCAGTGACAACACAGCAACTTTTACCACTTTTTTGTTCTTTTTATCATCATTTTCTCCTCTGATTGTCCGTATGATTTCTGACATGCAACATTTACAAGTTGTGGAAAAAAATATTTTTCTTAAAATTTTCAGACGTTAACTCTTTCTGTTTAAACTGACAGTCATATATTGAATGTAGGCACTTAATGAAATTATTTTCAATTAAAAATCTGTAAACTCCACTTATTTATTTGGACTGATAATTTGTGAACTCGGTGTATTTATTTGGATTGATAATCTGTGAACTCAACTTACCTGTTTGTCATGATAATCTGTGAACCCAATTTACTTATTTGTCATGATAATCTGTGAACTCAACTTACTTATTTGTCATGATAATCTGTGAACTCAACTTAGTCATGATAATCTGTGAACTCAACTTACTTGTTTGTCATGATAATCTGTGAACTCAACTTACTTGTTTGTCATGATAATCTGTGAACTCAGCTTACGTGTTTGTCATGATAATCTGTGAACTCAACTTACTTATTTGTCATGATAATCTGTGAACTCAACTTAGTCATGATAATCTGTGAACTCAACTTACTTGTTTGTCATGATAATCTGTGAACTCAGCTTACGTGTTTGTCATGATAATCTGTGAACTCAACTTACTTGTTTGTCATGATAATCTGTGAACTCAACTTACTTGTTTGTCATGATAATCTGTGAACTCAACTTACTTGTTTGTCATGATAATCTGTGAACTCAACTTAGTCATGATAATCTGTGAACTCAACTTACTTGTTTGTCATGATAATCTGTGAACTCAACTTACTTGTTTGCCCTCAAGCTGTTATCTTCACCAAGACTCCACTTCACTTGATGACCTTTAGCAGACAGAAGTTCTGATGCCAGAACAGCCGCTATTGAATGATCAAAAGTTAAACTAGTCAAACAATAAACTAAACTGAGTTCAGTTGTTTTCTTATCCTCATCACTGGGTAAAAGATGTTAGTCTCAGTTCTCCTAGGATCTGAAAACACTTGGTGCTTTCACTTTAATCTTTATCTTCTTTAGATCCCACACAGAATCACCATCATCATGTGCCTGCCATCTGATCTAGGAGGTGTGACTGCAGTTGATCTCCATGTCTTCTCTGTGACAGTGTACCTGGTCTGGCCACTGTCCACCCATATCTTAATGTCCACTTTCTGTCCACTGTTTGATGTTGTTTACACGCCTCTGTTTAACAGTGGGCCTAGTCTGGCCACTTTCTACCCTCTTTCCACTGCCATGTCCTACTAAAGTCCACCGTCTTTTTCATATTTTTTATCAGATTTTGTTGTCTCTCCAGCTCTTATCATATATTATCTAGTACTCTGGATAAACATAGCCATTCCTATGACAGTGGTTTCCCATTGCCTTCTGTCAGTCTGTGTACAGACTCTCCGCTAGCTTTTGGACTACCTGTTTTACCCACAAGGCAGCAGCAGCTAGAGGTTTTAAGGTGCTTCTTACCCACGTATTCCCTTCATTGAGCACATGAGGCATTTTATAGGAGTAGTAGTGCCACCTATCACCCCACCTAGCTTTCTGTGTTATAGTTATAAAAAGAAAAGTTCCTTTTTTTTTTTTAACTTTTTCCATGGTAAAGTCACAGAAAGAAGAAGTCAACAAATCCTAAACCTAACCCTACATGCATGTAAACTAGTGGAAGAATAAATGAAAAGTGTTTCTGAGAAGATAACTGAAAAATGTTTTTTTTCTGTAATAATGTCAGGATATCTTCATGGAAAGTAGAAGATATTATCTCTACATTATTATACTAATCACAGACTAAAAAGCAAAGCACCATACATTTGTTTTTAATTTCATAGGAGCACTCATGAAACTTGAATTACAAGTGGGTATTGCAGCTTCCACTATAAACCATTTATTGATATAATGAGCCCACAAAACAACTCAGGCACATGAGCTATGTAGCAGAATTGATGAAAACACCAGGTACTCTAGACATCATTTTCACTGATAACTGGGTCAATATACTGATTATCATTACGTGAAATACGCTGTTAAAGATGACTTTCATGAGGACCTGGTGAACTAGACCTGTCCAAAACCTACTTCGTTGTTAAGCCCCTGCAGACTGTCCAGCATAGCAGTGCTCGGCAAGATCAGCAGCTGGCCGTTCCCGTCTACTCCTGGAGCTCAGACTCACTGTACCCATTCACCATCCAACATTGTCTGTGCTTTAACATCACCACGGGTTTGTCACACAAGGAAAAAACTGCAGGCAATTCGGAAACGAAGAAGAAATTCCAAGAACTACTTTTCAACATTCCGGTCTGACGACATAACTTACCAAGCGCCGGTTTCTCTTTGCTGACAATTATGTCTAAAGCCATTTTCAAGCTTTTTAAAATTGCTTGTTGCTGCAAACAGATGGAGATAGATTCTGCTTTTCTACCACCTTTTGTTCTTAAATAAATGAGACTTATATAATAAATCTGTCCGTCTGTTGCATCAACCGTGTAGATAACACGCCGTCTGCTAAACCGGAAACAGTTAATGATAATAATATGTGAAGAGTTGCCTTTCTTTGATGCAAAGTATGAGCAGCTGTTGTTTTCTTTATGTTACATCATCCTATTTCTTGTTAGTGTTCTCGTGTGTGTTCTCTTAAGTTTAGTATTCATGTTAGTGTTCTGTGAACCCTGTTTATATATTTTGCTTCAGAAATAAATAAACAAAAGCAACACTGATTAGTAACATCTTAGACTGCCCTAGCTCCAAAAGTTGTGACGATTTACCATAAAGCAGATTTCTTTTTTTTTTTTTTAAACGTGGTCAGCATGAACAGAAAGTGTTACTCATCATGAAAAGTGAGCGCTAACTTAAAAGTCGAAGAAGAAATGACAACTGCGGCAAAACTGTATAAACTAAGAAAACAAGTAGGAACAGCTGTATTATTTAACCACTACAAAGTTGTGACATTTCACCGTGAGCCTTCGTCAAACAGAAACAAACAGGACGAAGAATCAGAGAGAGAGAGAGAGAGAGAAGGGGAGAGAGAAAGTATAGATTCCCATGAATTTTATGTAATTTAAAAATTTTTTAAAGTTGTTCCTATTTTTTTTCTTAGTCTATACATTTTGTTATCACAGCTTTACTGCAGTGCTTTGTGTATAGTTGTATCCCTCTCTCTCTCTCTCTCTCTCTCTCTCTCTCTCTCTCTCTCTCTCTCTCTCTGAACCTTTAGTGCCCAGGGCACATGGGGCTTCCGCAAGGGTTTTCCACAAAAGCCTGTCCTTCGCCTTTTTTCTGCTCTTGCCCAGGTCAGCCCTCTATTGCTCAACATCCTTTCTGTTGTTCTTCTCCATGTCTCTTTTGGTCTACCCTTACTTCTGTTCCCCTGTGGTGTCCATCTTAGTGCTATTTTTGGTAGTGAGTTGTCAGTCATTCGGAGCACATGTCCCAATCATCGCCAGCGTCTTTCCTCAATAATTGCTGTCAGTGGTTTCATCTGCATTTCTGCTAATAAGATGTTATTTCTTATGGTTTTCTGGCCAGAATATTTTCCTAATTCTTCGTAAACATTTAGTCTGGAAAGAATTCAACTTGTTTTCTATGGTTTTGGTGATTTTCCAGCATTCACTTCCATAGAGTAGTACACTTAGAACATTACTCTTAAATATCCTGATTTTCATATTTATGCTTAGTTTTTTTTAATTTCCATATAGTCTGCAGCACTGCAAAAGCCTGGTTTGCTCTAGTAAGTCTGCTGTTGATGTCCTCTGTGCTGTCTCCATTTTCTACTACTCTGCTGCCAAGGTATACAAATTCGTTGACCTCCTCCACTAACTTGTTATCTACTCTGAGTACATTTCTGTTGTTCACATTTTGCTTCATTAACTTTGTCTTTCCTACGTTGATCTTTAGTCCTATGTTGTTTGCATTCTGAGTTAGCTTGTTTATTTTATCTTGCATATCTTTGTGACTGCTTGATAATAGACAAATGTCGTCCGCAAAGTCGAGGTCCTCCAGCACTGTGTCAAGGGTCCATTGTAATCCTCTGCGTTTGTCTGATGTTGTCTCCTTCATTAACCAGTCTACTGCCAAGATAAATAATGTTGGTGATAGTACACATCCTTGTTTCACTCCTGTTTGTACCCTAAAGCTGCTGGAGGTATATTCTCCACAGATCACTTTGCACTGAAAACCCTCATATAGGGCTTTGATTACATTTACTATCTTGTGGGGGAGGCCATGCCATCTTAGGATTTTCCACAGTGCATCTCTGTTGACACTGTCAAAGGCTTTCTCAAAATCTATGAATAATGCATATGTTGTGCTATGCCACTCATTTGCCTGTTCTAATATTTGTCTAAGTACAAATATGTGGTCTATGCATGATCTTCCTTTCCTAAATCCTGCCTGCTCTTTCCGAAGTTTTTCTTCAAGTGTTGGTACAATTCTGTTGATGATTATTCTGCAAAATACTTTACTGGTGAGTGGCAGTAGGGTAATGCCTCTCCAGTTCCCGCAATCTCTGAGGTCACCCTTCTTTGGTAGTTTTACTATAAGCCCAGTTTTCCACTCCTCTGGGGCTTTTTCTAGATCCCAAATTTGTTGTAATATCCGGCAAAGTTGTTTTGGTGTTTCTGTTTCTTCTGCTTTCAACATCTCAGCAGTCACTTCATCTTCACCTGGTGCCCTGTCTAATTTTAGCTTCTTTATCGCCTCCTTTACTTCATTTATTGTCATTGGTCCTGCATTGATGTTTAGTTCCGTTTTTGCTTCATGTATGTCTATTGTTTGTGCTGCTTGTGTTCTGTTTAGTAGGGTGTTAAAGTGTTCCCTCCGTCTTTCAATTTTTTCTCTTTCTCCACTGACCAGTTGTCCATTTTGTGTCCTTACTGCACTTTCACATCTTGTGTTGAAGTTACCTGTCATCTGCTTTGTGATTTTATATATGGTTTTCATGTCATTTGTGTATGCTGCTTTCTCTGCTGTTTCTGCTAAGTTTTCATAGTATTGACGTTTATCTTGATGGCATGATTCCTTCACTTCTTTGTCTTTTTGTGCATAATTACTTAAAACTTGTTCTTTAAGCCATTGTGATTTGGTGTTCAGTAATTTTTTCTTGATTTCTTTTCTTTGCTCTATCTTTTCCCATGTGGTCTTGCTTATCCATTCCTCTTTTTTCCGTTTCTGATATCCCAGCACCTCTTTTGCTGTTTCATGTAGTGTTTTATTGAACTCTAGTATGGACATTTCTGCTTCGTCTTGTAGGACACTGAAGCGGTTCTTAAGTACTATTGAGAATTCATTTCTTGTTTCCTGAT
Source organism: Achatina immaculata (assembly GCA_009760885.1). Lineage (NCBI taxonomy): Eukaryota > Metazoa > Mollusca > Gastropoda > Stylommatophora > Achatinidae > Lissachatina > Lissachatina immaculata. Next base: position 41,610,141 of record CM019718.1, read on the forward strand.
CTTTCAGTTTTCGTATAGTTGTATACCTATACGCTAATTATTTGTGCCGTAAAACTGGTTGTAGTAATGAAAATAGATTGGTGTATAGTAAAGTTTTACAAAAAGATGGAATAGAAAGAGAGAGAAAAGTGGGTAGAAACAAGAATGCCAGAAAGCCAGATAAGTACAAATAAACGAAGAACATACAACAATCCAATATTTTACCAAAAGCCTCTTTCACGGATCACATACAAAAGCAACACAACAGATAAAAACATGAAAAATATATAATGTCCTTCGTCTATATGTACGCATCTTGCTTTCTGCCATTCTTGTTTCTCCCCAATTTCCTCACTCTTTCTATCTTTTTGTAAAGCAATACGCCCAAACTATTTTCATTAACTTTCATAGTCCGGTGATCTCGAGAGAAACTCTTCCCATATCCCATAGAGTCCCATAACTGATACGCCGGCGTCAAGAATGGAGAACCATAGCTGACCAAGACCCTATCTTACCTTTCCGATAGTAACCCCATTAACAGACCTAGCCTGGCTAACAGGGGAGTTGCCCTGGTGGTGGAGTCTGCTAAAGAAGTACTGCATATTCCTTGCCATTTAGCTCCACTCAGAGACTGGAAAAATAGCCGCCGTAACCCGCTCCCAATCCGACACAGTGCTGTGTCTCAACATCTTCACCGCATTGGCTACAAAGTACATCAACTCTCAGTTCCAGGGAGATAGAAGAAGAAGAAGAAGAAGAAGAAGATGGTGGTGGTGGCGGTGGTTCATATTCCTATTTCACAGTCCGGCAACCATCCAAAGATATATTTTTCAGACTTTCAGTTTCAGTCAAAAAAAAAAAAAAGCGCGCGCACACACACACACACACACACACAGCAGGGACTGTTTCTCCCCAGTGCCTTCATCAACCACAGTTGTCACGTGACACTACAGGCAGACTTGATCTGGGCAGAATATTTGATAGGTAAGAAGAAGAAGAAGCTCTGGGCAGTTTAAATTGTTAATTAAAAGAGCAAACAGGTGTAAAATTTCGGCTTTCACCTTTTGCATATAAAAACATACTGGACGAAAAAGAACAAAAAGAAAAGTCTAAACCAAACAACGTTATGTTACAATACTTCAGTGATACTCTGCATTTTGCCACACAATGCTCTACAGCTGTATATAAAATAGGAAAAAAGTAGGAGCAGCTTTATTACTTAACGATTACAAAGTTGTGACGTTTCGGCGTGAGCCTTAATCATACAAAGACATACAGGACGAAGAAATAGAGAGAGCAGATAAAGTATAGATTCACATGAATACTACTTAAAAAAAAATTTTTTTTAAAGAGTACTTAGCTGTAAATTGCAAGGTGTGGCTTGTCCGGCGGTGTGTGTCAGGAATGGATCTAGTGGGACGTGGAGACTGTTTAAATAGAGACCTGTGACATGTGGTCAGTGGGTTGTAACTGGGGGTGGTGGATGGGGAACCGGGGAGGGGAGAGAGAGTGACGCAATACCGACCTAGCTAGGAGAAATTGAAACAGATGACTGAGGAAGAGGGGTTGCAGAGAAGAGGGGTTGCAGAGAAAATAGCGGGGTTGCAGAATGATGTTGTGAGGAAGTTTGAAAAGTAAGAAGGGGTGGATTTAGTGGAGAGGTACTATAATGATTGAAGAAGATGATGTTACGTGTAACTAAACAGCGAGTTTAACCCATGTGGTTCCAGCGTCCCATAATTTTGAATGCAGCGGTTCTCAAGTGCCAGGCGGCTTGTGTCATCTGCGTGACATTGTTTAATGGCTGTTACCAGAAAATCAGATTTGCCTCTGTGGTTGGGGCCATTGAAATGATTTGGGACTGGTTTCGAAGCATGCTGGGCGATGTCATACAGATGTTCCCATGACAACACCACTGATTTGCTCGAAGTATTCGACGTTGAATTCGAAAGAATGGGAACGAAAATGGGTCCCAGTTATGCATGTCTATTTATGGGCTTTCTGGAAGTCAAATTATGGGAAACCTACACTGGCAGATTTCCAAAATTCTATAAAAGGTACATCGATGATGGCATTGGAATTACAAGTATGCCACATGAAGACCTTAAAAAATTTATTGAATTCGCCAATACACTCAATAACAACATAAAATTCACTTATGAAATCTCTGACAAGTCTGTTAATTTTTTAGACATTAAAATTTCTATTGGCACAAACAGGCTTGTCACCTCTGTATTTTACAAGCCCACCGACAGCCACACATATTTGCTTTACACCTCTTCCCATCCTGAAGCCTGTAAGAACTCCATCCCATACTCCCAACTCCTCCGTCTTCGCCGCATATGTCAGGATAATTTGGACTTTATAAATCAGTCCAACAAGTTATTAGAATTTTTCCGTCATCGCCACTACCCAGAAAAGGTCCTTCGTAAAGCCTTCAACCGTATCCAACTAGTGAGCCGCAAAGAAGTATTCAGGAAAAAGCCTCTTACTCCATCTGACAGAGTTAAGTTAGTACTGCCTTTCCACCCGCACAGTCAGATGGTTAAGAAAATTTGTTATCGTCATCTGCCGATAATCCAACTCGACTCCGACACTCGTGACATTTTCTCTGATCCACCCCTGTTGGCATACAAACGTGAGCCAAACCTTAAGGACATCCTCGTCCACAGCCACTTGAAGCAGAGCCTTACATATGTTGGCACCAGAAAATGTAACCGTCCCCGCCCCGTAGTTTGGGAAACAAAAACAATCGCCTTTCCCAAAACTATCCTCACTCTTCATGAGGGATTCACATGCGAGTCCCGAAATGTGATATATGTCATCGTTTGCAAAAGATGCAGGATAACATATATCGGTGAGACTGGCCTCAGATTAGGGGACCGCATGCAAAAACATCTATATGACATCGTCCAGCATGCTTCGAAACCAGTCCCAAATCATTTCAATGGCCCCAACCACAGAGGCAAATCTGATTTTCTGGTAACAGCCATTAAACAATGTCACGCAGATGACACAAGCCGCCTGGCACTTGAGAACCGCTGCATTCAAAATTATGGGACGCTGGAACCACATGGGTTAAACTCGCTGTTTAGTTACACGTAACATCATCTTCTTCAATCATTATAGTACCTCTCCACTAAATCCACCCCTTCTTACTTTTCAAACTTCCTCACAGCATCATTCTGCAACCCCGCTATTTTCTCTGCAACCCCTCTTCTCTGCAACCCCTCTTCCCCAATCATCTGTTTCAATTTCTCCTAGCTAGGTCGGTATTGCGTCACTCTCTCTCCCCTCCCCGGTTCCCCATCCACCACCCCCAGTTACAACCCACTTACCACATGTCACAGGTCTCTATTTAAACAGTCTCCACGTCCCACTAGATCCATTCCTGACACACACCGCCGGACAAGCCACACCTTGCAATTTACAGCTAAGTACTCTTTAAAAAAAATTTTTTTTAATAGTATTCATATGAATCTATACTTTATCTCCTCTCTCTATTTCTTCGTCCTGTATGTTTCTGTATGATTAAGGCTCACGCCGAAACGTCACAACTTTGTAATCGTTAAGTAATAAAGCTGCTCCTACCTTTTTCCTATTTTATACATTCTGGTATCACAGCTTTACTGCAGTGCTTCGTGTATAGTTGTATACTTGTACACTAATTATAATGCTCTACAGCTGTACGGCAATATGTGAATATTCACTATTACGCAACACACGACTACCACATTATTGTGTGAATGTGTGATTCATCTTCAGCGTTTTCGCTCGTAGCGTTCGGCGTCAGCAGCTTTTCTGTTACCTTTCGAGAGAGTAGCCAGGAGAGTCTGTAACCAGTACAGGGAAGTCACTCGTAGCCGAGAACACGCGATTCAAGTGTAACAGTCTAGTTCTCTCCCTTCTGTTTAAAGTTATTTACATGGAACTGATGATAGAAATGGTATCTTCTTGGCAGCTAGAGGTGTATGGTGCCGTTTTACAAAGTGGCAGAGGGAGTGAGTAAAGTGAGAAAAAAACGAATAGAAAGTATGAGAATGTATAAATGAAAAACATACAACATCCGATATTTCGGAGTGAGCCTTTTTCGAGGATTACAAGCACAACGAGACACAAACAACAAAAAAAAACCCGAAGAACTTATCTTAATGTGGCCCCTTCCAGAAGTAGAGAACAGAGAAATATGTGTATTAGAAGGAAGGACCAAGCGGACCACAACAAAGGATACTCGATAGAGCCAATCGTAAAGAAGAGGTGGAGAGAGAGGAGGAAAACAAGTGGTAGAAAGGGGTGGGGGGGGAGGTAATAGAAACATGATAGCTGCTAGAGGAGAAGCTGTCGGGAGGGGGGAGGGAAAAGAGAACGCGGAGAGATAATGAATGAAGAACATAAATACCTGCAGGGAGAAAATGTGAAACTGGTGAATAGGACAAGACCCTATAGACACCAATATGTTGCCAGAGAAGAAAAGAGGGTGGTGGTAGGGAGGGGTAGCATAGAGAAAGAAAGTAGAGTTTAAAAAAAAGGGGAGGGGAGTGAAGCTAAAGAAGTTACAGAAAGCTGAAGACATTGTTAATTCCAGCTGGGTGGAGACAGCCAGCCTGGAAAATAAGGCGCTGTTCTAGAACCCTCCGAGATCGTACATCAGCAGAACAAGAGCGGATTGCACTAACAGAAACGTCCTGTTTTCCCCTGTGGTTGCTAAGGCAAAAATGTTTAGCCATAGTGTCCAGGCCCTCTTAGAAATATCATTGAGATGCTGGCGAAATCGATCTCCTAAGCGTAAGACAGTCTCCCCTATGTACTTCAAACCCCAACGTTTGTACATAATAGCATAAATAACATTACGTGAAGTACAAATGAAACCCTCATGAACTGATAACGTGGACTTAGGGAAGGAAATCTGGCTAGCCTCGACAACAAACGGACAAGTGTTGCATCTACGGCGTCCGCAACGTCTGGTACCATTAAAAAGTGTCATGACTACGAATTAAAAAGTCCCTGAGGTTCTTATCCCGTCTGTAGGCTACAAATGGGGGTTCACCAAAAAGTTCACGTGTATCAGGCTCGGTCTGGAGGAGATGGAGATGGCGAAACAGTATGTTTTTAACTGCCAAGCTATGAGGGTGGTACGTGAGTACCAGTTTAACTCTGTCCGAGCTACAGGATTGAGGGCTTGTTGCAAAGAAAGATGAGGAGGAGAGCAAACATTTACATCTGTACATTCACATCATCAGTATTAACTGTGAAAACATCAACCTCAATTATCATTATCAATCTCATTATAGTTTTCTTGACCCTTTATAATACTCATATTATTTGTCTTTCCAGTATGATTTCTTATTATTAAAGAATAAAATACTTTTTAATCTATAAATTATACCTTGTTTTTCTGTATATCTATGCTTCTAGAGCTTCAGTTTTTTTTTTTAATGTCCATGTTATTACTGTATTTAGTGGCCATATTTGTGTACAATAGAGTATTTTTGTTCCTTGTTTCTGTACCAGGAAGGATTGTTTAGTTTCCATGTTTCTGTACTATGAAGGATTTTTAGTTTCCATGTTTCTGCACCATGGAGGATTGTTTAATTTCCATGTTTCTGTACTATGGATGATTGTTTAGTTTCCATATTTCTGTACTATGGATGATTGTTTAGTTTCCATGTTTCTGTTCTATGGATGATTGTTTAGTTCCCATGTTTCTGTACTATGGAGAATTGTTTAGTTTCCATGTTTCTGTACTATGGAAGATTGTTTAGTTTCCATATTTCTGTACTATGGATGATTGTTTAGTTTCCATGTTTCTGTACTATGGAGGATTGTTTAGTTTCCATGTTTCTGTTCTATGGATGATTGTTTAGTTCCCATGTTTCTGTACTATGGAGAATTGTTTAGTTTCCATGTTTCTGTACTATGGAGAATTGTTTAGCTTCCATGTTTCTGTACTATGGAGGATTGTTTAGTTTCCATGTTTCTGTACTATGGAGAATTTTTTAGTTTCCATGTTTCTGTACTATGGAGAATTGTTTAGTTTCCATGTTTCTGTACTATGGAGAATTGTTTAGTTTCCATGTTTCTGTACTATGGAAGATTGTTTAGTTTCCATATTTCTGTACTATGGAAGATTGTTTAGTTTCCATATTTCTGTACTATGGAGGATTGTTTAGTTTCCATGTTTCTGTACTATGGAGAATTGTTTAGTTTCCATGTTTCTGTACTATGGAATATTGTTTAGTTTCTACACATTTGTTGTTCCATGTTTCTGTATAACAGAATGATGCGTATACATAACATAATAGTTCCTAACTTTAACTGAAACTTGTCTCATTTTGTTCACTGATTATGTAGCTAGGCTGCTTATTTCTAAGGAATATTTTCTGTTGCCTGTTTTATGTTCCAGGCAAAGTAGTTCCTTCCCACCCCCGCCCCGGGTGTTTTACCTTTGTTTCTTATATCTCCAGTTTCTCCTCTCTCCTATAATTTGACACAGTTTATTAACAAACGCGTACAACACACCAGTTCATTCATTCATTCATTCATTTGCATGTCCCTTGCGGAAATTTTCCCCCCTAACACCACTCTTGTAGGCCTCTCGGTTGTGAGCAAGATGGCCTGCTGCTGATGCATCCATTTGCAGATCATTAACGATGTCTTGCAGCCATCTTCGCCTTGGTCTTCCTCTCTTTCTTTTTCCCATTATGTACCCTTCCAAGACGGTTTTCTCTAGATTATCATGACGTTTAACGTGTCCAAAATATTTAAGTTTTCTGTTTAATACTCTTTACTAGCCAGCCTTCTTCAATATTAAGTTCTTGTAGTATGGATATATTTGTTCTTTTTTGTGTTCATGATATTTGAAGAACTCTTCTGTACATTTACATTCAAAGGCATTTATGTGTTTTCAGCTGTTTTGTTAAGTGTCCAGGTCTCACATACATATGTTGCGATGGGAAAAATGCATGCCCTTAAAAATCTCATTTTTGTAGTTCGTCTGTTCCTCTCCGCAGATTCTTTAGTTGTTTTACTTTATGAAGAGCGATAGATGTCCTCCTTTTAATTTCCCCCATTGTATCTCCATTATTAGTTAGCAGTGATCCAAGATTATTCAAAACTCTCCACTTCTTCCAGTTTTTCCTCATTGATACATATTTCAGCTGCCTTGTTTGTTTTGTCAGTTGTCATCAATTTAGTTTTCTTCTCGTTAAGATAAAGGTTTTGTTCTTCGCTGTTCTTACGGACTGACATAATTAGTTTTTCCATTCCTTTTTGTGTTGTGGACAGTAATACAACACACCAGTACTCTTTATAAATGAAAGAAAAATATGCATAGAGAGATTTGCTTTTATGCTGTTAACCTCATCTCTTCCTGCGACTCGGCTACACTGATACTTGCAACCCTTGGATTGGACGATGGGTTTAGTGTGGCTGTGTGGTACACCTGGAGCCAAGCCCATGTGCTTGTAGGCTTTACGTGGATCTTGATGGTGTTTTGTCCTTACCGGCTCGCAGGGCCAACTGGTCAAAGGTCAAGGTTTCTCCTCCAGCTATCAGAACGAGACCACGAGCACGTTCCTGATAGTCGGGGCGTAAACCTTTAGTTTTGGACGAGAAAGGACGCGGATGCCATCAGTTATGGCTCCAACAATAACAGCAACCTTGTCCTCACCTCTCTTTTTTCTTCATCAGCCGAGCCAGCCTTGGCACAGAGAGGGGAGAGGGATGGGAAGTCTGTTAGTTCTGCTCCGGACAACCTCTTTAAGACCTTGCTGAAGCTTGTACGTAGGCCAGGGACCGGTACAGCTTGGCAGGCAGTCTCAAGAATGTCTTCACTGTTAGGCTCAATCCTACCGACCTTCCTGTCAGTACCCATTTTGTTCTATGTTCAAATAATTGTTCTACTGTAGTAATTTATTGCCAGGACTTTTGTCACGTAAATATTTATTTCCATACATTCTAGACTGGTCTATATGTTTTCAGTCATCTTCAGGTGAGTTGTTTTAAGTACTACCCCTCCCCCAACCCACCTAGTTGAGATGATTCTCTTATGTAACGAATCATCACCTCCACTCACCCATTTATTTATCATACTAAAAATAGATGCATGATTTTGAACACGAACATTTGTTTTCGGTCGCTGCTGTTATGAGGGTTACCTTTCTTCGTTAGCTTACTATATAATACCTGAAGTGGAGATCTGGCAGCACAGACAGTGTTATATGTAGCTGCATATATTTGCTTAATAAAATCAAGCCCTGGAACATAAGACTACACTACGTACTGTGAACGCGTAGATAAGGAATATTTTGTGTTATCTTGTGAACTTGAGAGAGTCAATATTTTTAAGATATTGATTTTTTTGTGTGCGTCATAAAATGAAACATTAGGCCACTATTGTCCCACCTGAGGCTTGTTTCTAGATACTTCGCAGAGATGCAGTAGTAGTGAAACTAGCAGCTGTAGTGAAACTAGCAGCTGTAGACTAGCAACTGCAGTGAAACTAGCAGCTGTAGTGAAACTAGCAACCGTAGACTAGCAGCTGTAGACTAGCAACTGTAGTGAAACTAGCAGTTGTGGTGAAACTAGCAGTTGTGGTGAAACTAGCAACTGTAGTGAAACTAGCAGCTGTAGTGAAACTAGCAACTGTAGTGAAACTAGTAGCTGTGTTGAAACTAGCAGCTGTAGTGAAACTAGCAACTGTAGTGAAACTAGTAACTGTAGACTAGCAGCTGTAGACTAGCAACTGTAGTGAAACTAGCAGCTGTAGTGAAACTAGCAATTGTGATGAAACTAGCAGCTGTAGTGAAACTAGCAACTGTAGTGAAAGTGTCTGTGACAGCTGTGGTGAAACTATAGTTTGTAGAATTCTTGTGTTCTGAAAAAAAAAATGAGATGTAGGGTTCACATATTCTTGTTTTTTTCCTTCATCTTCCTGCTGAAATGTTGACTTTTTTCCTGCCGGCTTTCATAGTTAACTTGTGTGCATGAGAGAGAAAGACAGACAGACAGACAGAGAGCGAGAGAGAGAGAGAGTTATGTAAGTCTATGTCTGTGTATCAGTGAGAGAGACAGAGAAAGAGAATCATTTAATGTAAGCAACGAGCTAACTGGAAAACTCATTAATAAAAACATAGTTAATACAGACGTAGTTAATACATACATAGTTAATATAAACATAGTTAATACAGACATAGTTAATACGAACATAGTTAATACAGACGTAGTTAATACAGACATAGTTAATTAATATAGACATAGTTAATACAGACGTGGTTAATACAGACGTGGTTAATACAGACATAGTTAATATAAACTTAGTTAATACAGATATCGTATTATATTCCACAAAAGTAAAATTGAGAAAAAAATAGTTAAAATAAATCACTCGTTACATCTGGTTCGATCAGGTTCTATCTGGCAGTAAACACACCGTCTGTTGCTTGTTCTCTGTATCTGTCTGAAAATAAACACATAGTCTGTTGTTTGTTCTCTGTTTCTATTTGGCAGTAAACACACAGTCTGTGGTTTGTTCTCTGTTTCTGTCTGAAAATAAACACATAGTCTGTTGTTTGTTCTCTGTTTCTATCTGGCAGTAAACACACCGTCCGTGGTTTGTTCTCTGTTTCTGTCTGACAGTAAACACATAGTCTATGGTTTGTTCTCTGTTTCTGTCTGACAGTAAACACTGCATCTCTGGTTTGTTCTCTGTTTCTGTCTGACAGTAAACACATAGTCTGTGGTTTGTTCTCTGTTTCTGTCTGAAAATAAACACATAGTCTGTTGTTTCTTCTCTGTTTCTATCTGGCAGTAAAAACATAATCTGTGCTTGTTTCTCTGTTTCTGTGACAGTAAACACATAATCTGTGGTTGTTTCTCTGTTTCTGTGACATTAAACACATAATCTGTTGTTGTTTCTCTGTTTCCGTGGCAGTAAACACATAATCTGTGCTTTTTTCTCTGTTTCCGTGACAGTAAACACATAATCTGTGGTTGTTTCTCTGTTTCTGTCTGGCAGTGAACACATAATCTGTGGTTGTTTCTCTGTTTCTGTGACAGTAAACACATAATCTGTGGTTGTTTCTCTGTTTCTGTGACATTAAACACATAATCTGTTGTTGTTTCTCTGTTTCTATCTGGCAGTAAACACATAATCTGTGCTTGTTTCTCTTTTTCTGTAACAGTAAACACATAATATGTGGTTGGTTCTCTGTTTCTGTGACAGTAAACACATAATCTGTTGTTTGTTCTCTGTTTCCGTGACAGTAAACACATAATCTGTTGTTTGTTCTCTGTTTCCGTGACAGTAAACACATAATCTGTTGTTCTCAGACCCAGTCTCTCTCCCCTCCCCCCCCTCAAAAAAAAAAGGAAAGACCGCCCCAAAGAAAATAAGGATAGAGTCTTATAAAGTCTAAGAGCAGGCGTTTCTTATCTATCTGCTAGCTTTCTCTAGTCTAAGAGAAGGCGTTTCTTATCTCTCTGCTAGCTTTCTCTAGTCTAAGAGAAGGCGTTTCTTATCTCTCTGCTAGCTTTCTCTAGTCTAAGAGAAGGCGTTTCTTATCTCTCTGCTAGCTTTCTCTAGTCTAAGAGCAGGCGTTTCTTATCTATCTGCTAGCTTTCTCTAGTCTAAGAGAAGGCGTTTCTTATCTCTCTGCTAGCTTTCTCTAGTCTAAGAGAAGGCGTTTCTTATCTCTCTGCTAGCTTTCTCTAGTCTAAGAGAAGGCGTTTCTTGTGAGACGGTCACTCAAACACATCCATATCCTCACACAACTCTATTTGCTAACCCAGGACAGGTATAAATAGAGGAACAACTGTCATCACTTTACGCTTCCTAGTAAACGGAAAGGTAAGTGGAGTGTATTGCGTCTTGTGATAAATATTTCTCTTAATATCTTACCTGTCCTGTAACTCCTTCCCAGCTCTGGGCCTGCATTATATGGTCAACTGTTGTAAGGTTCGGTAGATGGGACATAGCAACATGAACATTGTTTTACTGTTACTATTACTGGTTTGGCCCATCATAGATCTGACATAAGAGACAGCGCTCAGCAAGACAATGCTGACAAGCGTCCGTAGATACCTGATATATCTTTCTTTCTAGCTTTTAAAATGTCTCCTGTATTTGCATGCCGGAATGGTTTGAAATGTTGTTACCTTTAAGTTTCTAGATCACAACATTGTAAGTGAGGTAGATCGGCATTTGTTCTCGATGTAGTGAAGTGTTACTGCTTACACATTTATAAGTCACAACATGGCGAATTAGGAAAGATAGCTTCTGTCCTGGTTATTTTTAATGTGGTAGAGAAACTTCCAGGTATCCATTTCTTGACTTAACTCGACCTCAATGCTGGTCGGTCTGGGAAAATAAAGTTCAGCTTCAGTGTGGAATAGAACCCGAGAGCTTTAGAGAGCAAGCTATGTACCAACTACTACACTTATTACTTTCTGTAGTCATTTATATATGTATGAAGTTACTTTCTACATTGAGTGCATGGATAAGAGTGAATTGTGAATGTTATACTTTAATTTTATTTTATGTCTCTCAGATTTCCAATGTTAATTATGCTGGTTATATGAGCAGAATAATTGTAGAATGTCTGGAACAGAGTGAAATTTGCACGATAAAGGCCAGAATGTCAGACGGGCCTGCGTGCCCAATTCTTAACCCTTTGGAAATAAAGATCAATCAATCAATGTCGTCTGCTTTATCAACAGAGCGACCCCACTGTACACAGATTCGAAGGAGAGAGGGGGGGGGGATATATAAAGATTTGCGACAGAAAACGGTAAGTTGGCCAGAAAAGGTTGACTTTCCGAGAATGGCGTACATGTTGGACGACAGCCACGCAAAGGAAACAAAATACTGAGTGAATATCCGTTTACACAGCCACACAAAGGAAACAAAATACTGAGTGAATATCCGTTTACACAGCCACACAAAGGAAACAAAATAGCGGGTGAATGTTCGTTAAGCGCGCACAGTGGAGGCGTAAATCAGCCTACACATACAGAAACACGTACACCATCAGCTGAAGTGAAGGATAGTGATGGAGTACGTGCTTGCTCCATGTTCTTCCATGAACGCGACTCCATGCACCCGGGAAGATCAAGACACAGTCGGCGATGATTTCGTTCTACCGGGCAATCTATGTCAGGTTGTTACTCTGTGGACAAAGCGTGCAAATAAACATGGCAAGAGAATGTACAACATTATGTTGAAAGTACAAGATTGTCTGTCATATGTGAATATATAATCAAGTTAATGCAGTGTACGTACAGGACGTTTTCATGGAGTTCGTACTAGCTAACCTGGGCTATAACAGACATGATAGCTAACCTGTAACATAACAGACATAATAGCTAACCTGTAACATAACAGACACACTAGCTAACCTGGGCTATAACAGACATAATAGCTAACCTGTAACATAACAGACACACTAGCTAACCTGGGCTATAACAGACATGATAGCTAACCTGTAACATAACAGACACACTAACTAACCTGGGCTATAACAGACATAATAGCTAACCTGTAACATAACAGACACACTAGCTAACCTGGGCTATAACAGACATAATAGCTAACCTGTAACATAACAGACACACTAGCTAACCTGGACTATAACAGACATAATAGCTAACCTGTAACATAACAGACATACTAGCTAACCTGGACTATAACAGACATAATAGATAACCTGTAACATAGCAGACATACTAGCTAACCTGGACTATAACAGACATAATAGCTAACCTGTAACATAACAGACATACTAGCTAACTTGGACTATAACAGACATAATAGCTAACCTGCAACATAACAGATACACTAGTTAACCTGGGCTATAACAGACATAATAGCTAACCTGTAACATAACAGACATACTAGTTAACCTGCAACATAGTAGACATTAGTTAACCTGCAACACAGTAGATATTAGTTAACCTGCAACATAGTAGACATTAGTTAACCTGCAACATAACAGGCATACTAGTTAACCTGCAACATAGCTGACATTAGTTAACCTGCAACATAGCAGACATTAGTTAACCTGCAACATAACAGGCATTAGTTAACCTGCAACATAACAGACATACTAGTTAACCTGCAACATAGTAGACATTAGTTAACCTGCAACATAGCAGACATTACCTAGACTGCAACATAACAGACATACTAGTTAACCTGCAACATAAGAGACACGCTAGTTAACCCGGGACATAACTGACAAACCTACGTATCTTAGACCGTGATAACTAATCAAAAGCTTTGAGATAAGTGTACCAGGGGTATATCTTTGAGAAAAATATTCATAAACATGTAATTAATTTTGAATAAACTATCAGAAAATACAAGATTGTGATGCATCTGGTTTACATGGCCAAAAATATCGACAAGGCTTCATAATGTCTGCCGTTTGTCAGAGAGAACGATAGAGCGAGCGAGATTTTAATTCTAAACGAACAGTTTTGGGGTATAATTTATATATATATATATATACACTATCAGCCTGTCATATTAACATCACACCTCACAAGTTTTCATTTAAACATTCAAAATACTTTCCGCATACACACACACATACACACACATACACACACATACACACACACAGAGGCAGTATTTTGCAAACCACAGCAAGTGCTCTCTTTATTATTATTATTTCCCCCATCTTTATCTGTCACATTTCATAGATGTGAATTTATATTTCCTCTTCTTTTTCTACTTCTTCATCCTGTATGTTTTTATATGATTAAGGAAATCATAATCTAACTGTCTGCTGGTTAGTAAAACTGCTCCTATCTGTGTTTTAGACTACCCTTATATTTTACTTCCAAAGCGGGAATAACTCGAATCTTACCGTCAGATCTAAACATTCACCCAAATACATGGCAATCATATAATATAAATGTAACTAAATGCATGTTATTGTCACATCCTCATACATCACTTACAGGCACATCAATAAACAAATCGATACATGTTTCTAGAATTATGGTAGAAGTTCTCTAAACAAACAATGATTGTTATGTAAGTCTCGGCTCTGTCAGATGAGTACTTGGCGTGTAATCCACTCCGCGCAGATATTGAAACAGTTTGAACTTAAAATACGGAAAGAAGGAACTATGGTGTGTGTGTGTGTGTGTGTGTGTGTGTGTGTGTGTGTGTGTGTGAGAGAGAGGAAGAGAGAGAGAGGAGAAGGAGGAGAAGGGGGGGGGGAGAGAAAGAAGAGAGAATGAGAGAAAGATGTGTACAAAAGTAGAAAATAACAGTAGGAAACAGTAAAAAAAAATGATTGTAAAATCAGGGCAGTTTGTAAGGTACACACTTTAATAATAATAAGCTGTTTGTATATTATGTCATGTTTGTATGTCGTGTAAGGCATGACGTGGCCTCCTCCTCTAGGAAGTGTGACATAAGTCCAGTCTCACATATAACTTACTTTTCTCTCGCTAAATTGGACATATAGAAAATGTAGTACAATCTAGTTTATTTACATCCTCCACGAGCTCGGTTCTCTCTCTCTTTGCATACTCCCAGATGTGTCAAAATATTTCACATCTTTTTCACATCTTCTTCACTTTTTTTTTTCGCCTGCTTTCACAACAGGTGTCGCCACACATAGAAGGAAACCTAGGCCCCACTTCGACAAAATTGAATACACCTGGCTTCCAGCCAGAGACGGACCTGGAGTATCTGCACCAGAGACGGACCTGGAATATCTGCATCAGAAACGGACCTGGAGTATCTGCACCAGAGACGGACCTGGAATATCTGCATCAGAAACGGACCTGGAGTATCTGCACCAGAGACGGAGTGTTCTTTTGCAGCTCTCCATCAGAAGTATTTTAAAATTTAAATTTATCGAGGTCAAGGTTCACAACTCACCTGGTCGTTTTATCTGACTTAAGAATTCATTATTAATAGAATTTTATAATACAGTATTATTGTTATTATTTCTAGTTTCGGTTGATATTTCCTGAACGTTTAAAGACTACGCATGTATTCATACTATGCGTGTACTTATACTATGCGTGTACTTATACTATACGCGTGCTTGTATTTCAACTTTACCATGTGAGTCTACCCTTTTCCTCCCGCACTCAGTCAAAACGAATAGTTATTATCATTTTCTCGGGGGGAGGGGGGGTGGGCCGGGTTCGGTCCTGGCAACTTTCTGTACTCCTTCCCCCCTCCTCCATTCTTTTTTTTCCCCCTGCCAGCAAACTTCCTGCTTGGGAAAGTCAGTTTTTACAAGTCTAGTGTAAATTTCCCTGGAAAATCTGAAAATAAGATCGTAAAAGAGAACAAACCTAAAATAAATGCCCGATGTAGAACGAAGTGGATGATCTATGTGGGGGGGGGGGGAGAGAATCTTTGTGGGGGGAGCAAGTTCAAACAGCTTAATTTGTTTCTTAGCGCAGAAGGGCTGTGTGACATTCAGCTACGAGACTAACTAGAAGACAAACAGACGAAAACTTGAGGAGTGCAAACATTATAGTACAAAACGTAGAGTGTTGTTTGTACTGAGATCATCTCTCTCATCCACATAATCGGCGAACCAGCTAGGAGGGAGAGAGAGAGAAGGAGGAGGAGAGGAAGACGGGGAGGGAGGGGAGAGAGAGAGAGGGAGAGAGAGAGAGAGAGAGAGAGACTTTCTTGAAGCTAGACGAAGCCTGGCGCCCGCTGTTAACACCTGGTATAATAGTTTCCAACAGGATTTTTAAAATGTGGGCGAGCGCTTGTTTTTACACACTCGTCACTCATCGTGGTCTGAGTGAGATTCGCCTTTGGAAACAGGAAAGATGGCGAACTCCTAGAACAGAAGACAAACGACGAACACTAGCACTACAAGGATAAAGCCTGACCGTCACATACTAAGTTACACAGAGACATTACTGACTCGGAGAATCGTGATAATATTACAAGGAGAAACAACAAAATCGTTTACAGAGTGGTAGTAATGAGCGGTTCTAAGCGAGAAATGTTGCACGAGAATTTTGAGAAAGTTATTTGCCGCAGAAAGTATGAGATTTCTTGACATTTTGTTCATAAGAGATAAAAGATATACGAATAAATTTGTTCTGTATTTCATAATTCAGGCACCACCTTTTTAACAAAAGTTTCAACAAGTCACCTTGATCTGTTATCGTCATTATATTCTTTCTGACTTTCATGAATGTACCAGGACGTTGAAGTGACGGAATCGATTACAAAAAAAGCGCAGTTTGTCTTACTCAAGGCAGTGAGTGACTGCAATCGATAAGTGTTCTTGCTGGTGCAAATGAGGATCCTAATTAACAAGAGGCGTAAAGATTTTGATGACGACAATAATGATGAGACTGGTGATGATAACATTGATGATGATGATTAGAATGATGATGATGAGTTTACATCTCGGTATTGTCCCCTTGATCCCGGAAGTGACGTTTACCAGCCCTGGTTGCACTAAGGAGTAAACTTAGAAAGTTTTCATGAAACAAATTCTTAGATTTATTTATGTTTTTCCTGGATGTGTGACACAACGTACGTAGTGGTGTAAAATTCAGACGTCAGCGCAGTCAGTAGAGAACTTGTTGGCCATGTGAAGCATGAAAAAGCGTAATTTGACATGAGTGTTTGCGCTGAAAGTGGCTGAACATGGCGGAAGGAGGCGTACGTGACGAGACGAATGTATGCCAGTTGTGTGGAGCACTCGACAATCTCTCGTTGTGTGGCGGCTGTAGAGATACCTGGTACTGTAGCAGGTCACACCAGCACCAAGACTGGGACCATCACAAGCGAGTATGCAAGAAAACTAAAGCAGGTACTACCCCGCGGAAGCCGGCGTCTGGGCAAGATATGCCGAACGAGTCAGCGAGTGGGGACAGCGTTGATGTTGATTGTGTCGTCGCTGGTGACAGCAGTTTACCTGCTTCGCCGCTGAAAGTTGTCGCAGAAGATTCGCCCGTAAACTCATCGCGTGTAGTTGAACAAGTTAAGACAGAAGGTGTCAACAAAAACTCCACCGAGTCAGGGGATAAAGCAGACGAGAAATCTGTTTGTGATCAAAATCAGGCGCAGGAGAACAGTGTTGTGTCAGGCAAACATAAACATAGCAAAGCAAGAAGAAAGAAGAATAAACATCATGCTCAAGGAAATCTGATAACAAATTCTGAAGAGTCACATGCAGAGAGGTACTATCTCAATTACAGCACTCACAGCATAAGCCTGCCACGATCAGCAACTTCCACGTCTGGTAGCTTACAGTCGGCAGCCATGGGACAAGGCGACAACAAGCTGTCAGCACTGCAGACCAGGGATCAGTACCTCACAGTGCTGCGTTCACGATTCACAGTGCTGGCCAAGTATGTCGTGGATTGTCTCACCAAATATGGCATTTGTGTGATTGACAAATTTCTGGGTGATGTTACAGGACATGAGATTCTGAAGGAAGTTAACCAGCTGAGCAGCGCGGGAGTGATGAAGCAGGGCCAGTTAGTGCACGGCCCGTCATCTTCCAGCAACAGGTATATCCGTGGAGATATGATCACTTGGGTGGATGGAACAGAGCCGCGATCAGAGAACATTCATTTTCTTATCTCTTGTATGGATGCAGTGATGCTCCAGTGTGCCAGCAAGCTGGACATGTACACCATCAATGAGCGTACGAAGGTAAACCTTACCTAGCTTGCTCTTGACTGTTAATTTAGAAAATAAGTGTACAGATCCAGGACAAAACTTTACTTATCTGTCAAGGTATGTTTAGAAAGTTGCCAAGTCACTTTTTTTTTTTCTTTTGTACACAAAAATCCTCTATCACCTGACAGGTTTAACATTTATGAAGGAGTATAACCATGAGGTTTAACATTTAAAGGGAGTGTAACTAGAAGGTTTAACATAAGGAGTATAAATTATATATGTCATTATATTGCTTAAACATATGCAGACTCGTACATGTACATATAATGTTAGTGAAAGACATGGGACTGCTAAGAGTTAAACTGTGGGTATAGATTTATTGGTAGCAGTCTTGTATGGTGTATAATGCCAGACTAACATTTAGTTTACATCCACTAATGCTAAATAAACATTTGTCACAGACCTAAAAAATAAACATTTACCACAGACCCAAAAAACAAACATTTGTCATAGACCCACTAATATTAAAGCAAGATTTGTCAGATTTGAAGACAAAAAGTTGCAGTGACAAGGAGACTGGACTTTGCAAAGCAAACATTGTTTGATTTACTAATACTGATTATACAGTTCCAGTGCTAGTAAGAGTCATTCATTTTATATATATATATATATATATATATTAGCACTTTTGTTTAAGAAGATGGTTTTGAATTGTGTATTGATTTCCTAAGTGTGTATTGATTTCTTCATCAACAAATAAGATAGAAACAACAAAATAGAACTTGGCTGCTCAACAAAATGATGCTCTGTAGTAGCTAACATCTAACAATCTCAGAGTCATCTACTAACATAAAAAGTGCAATTATGCAATCAACATTTGATTTCTACCTACAGATGTTCATAAATCAGTTTATTACTACTATTATGTTTTTTCATAAATCTGATTGAACAGGCTATGGTAGCGTGTTATCCAGGCAAGAGGGCAAGATACGTCCGGCATGTGGACAACCCAAATGGAGATGGACGTTGTATTACTTGTATATATTACCTAAACAAAGATTGGGATGTCAGGGTACGTCATGAGAATCATATTTTATCTTGTTACCTGAATACTGAATGTACATGAGATTGTATTTGCACTGTTTTACTTGGTCCATATTTATGAAGGTTCTCAGAATCTAGTCCATAGTTTTGCTGACAGGTTGAGCTTTAGATGTGGGAGTCAGACTTTTCTAGGGATCTTGTTCGTAGCAGCATATGCCAGATAGTCTGAAAACAGCAGACATAATTTGGTCACCATTCTCTTGGAACACTAGAAGTAACTTTGCGTTGTTTGAGATACAGAAAAAAACCTTTAGATGATATCAAGATCCAGGCAGACGTGTCAGAGTTGTGTCACTAGCTCAAGTTACCTGAATGATTGGCAAACAGTGGCCCGACTTTGGGAAACATTACCACGCAAGTGGAGATAGTGTAGACGATGTGTGTGGTTATGCTTAAGTGTGGATATTTTTAGTAAAGTGGGGGAGAAAGGTGACGAGGGGGGGGGGGGCAGGCGTTTTAAGTTGTACGCTTTTTTGGTTTGTTGCTACATTGGCTGTTGCAGGGAGATAATCTCAACACTTGACCTTTCTGTGCACTTAGGTCAAAATCATGTTGGGGTTTTGTTTGAGGTTCTGAGGTTTACTAGGGCTGTCATTTTTATGATTTGATAACAGAATCAGAGCAACAGAGTTATCAAAAACATATATGCCACACATATATGTATGTCTTTACTCTGTGCAATCGTCCGTGTTCCATACAAAGCAAGAAGAAAGAAGAATCAACATCGTGCCCACGGAAATCTAACAATAAATTCTCAAGAGTTACATACAGAGAGGTACTATCTCAATTACCGCACTCACAGAGTAAGTCTGCCGCGATCAGCAACTTCCACGTCTGGTAGCTTACAGTCGACAGTCATGGGACAAGGTGACAACAAGCTGTCAGCACTGCAGACCAGGGATCAGTACCTTACAGTGCTACGTTCACAGTTCACAGTGCAAGATAATCATTGCAGGTTGATCATTGGCCTATATATTGTATGTCAGTAAATCTATCTTATAGTATAATCACATTTTTATCTTGATTTCTTTGGTTCTGTTTTGAATATGGATTTTATTAGATCACTGGTTATTTATCCATTATCATAGATACCATAGAACAGTTTTTGTTATAAGCTTTACTTCAGACTCATGGAGAACTCTTCCATAGATATTGAACCTGGTTTTGTTGCTCTCCCTTTTGTCACATGGGTAATGACATCATTGGCTTCCTTTCACAGTTTTCAGCAAAAATAAGGCCAGAACAAGGCCAAGGTAGGAGGTTAATCATGAATAATATGACAAAAAAGTTTCATAACAGATCATTGAATGAGTTATTGGAAGATATCTAATGCTGAGCTTCATAGAAGAGCATAACCACCAGCACCATCTGTAGGCACCACATTCATGGTCCCCGTTGTTTGGTAAAAAGCTTGCTTCTTATTAAATCTTTGTGATCTTACTCCTCATCCAGTGTGATGCCTTTATCACAAAATCTTCAGCAGGAATGAGCTTCAGTTCAGTGTTGTCAAAGGGCTTAATGAGATGAAGGCTGGAAGACAGTGGAAAATTGTGCACTATCTCTTTGACGTCAGTAATGAGAAACTTAAAATGTCAGCTTTGTTCCGAGTTATTGTTATGAAAAAAAACTCAATTTATATACACATTTGACAGTCTTTCTCAATGTTTTTTTTTAAGTGGTTGTATTTTTCTTTGTATCTTTATGAGCCCTTTTTCTCTGTGCAGCAACATGGTGGTCTGCTGAGAATTTATCCAGAGGGTTCAGACAGGGTTGCTAATATTGAACCCAAATTTGATCGTCTCTTGTTCTTCTGGTCTGACAGAAGAAATCCACATGAAGTGGAAGAGTCATTCCGAGAAAGGTGAGGATATTGCTTCATTTAGTGTGTGAGCTTTGGTCATATTGTTTGTTGTTTAGCATTTTATGTTTTTTTCTTCTTATTTGCACTGTTGTTTAGAGTGGAAGAATGAGTAGAACTGTGGTGGCAAGAATGAGTAGAACTGTGGTGGCAAGAATGAGTAGAACTGTGGTGGTAAGAATGAGTAGAACTGTGGTGGTAAGAATGAGTAGAACTTTGGTGGTAAGAATGAGTAGAACTGTGGTAGTAAGAATTAGTAGAACTGTGGTGGTAAGAATGAGTAGAACTGTGGTGGTAAGAATGAGTAGAACTGTGGTGGTAAGAATGAGTAGAACTTTGGTGGTAAGAATGAGTAGAACTGTGGTGGTAAGAATGAGTAGAACTGTAGTGGTAAGAATGAGTAGAACTGTAGTGGTCAAGTGTGGCTGAGGGGTTGGTAGTGAAAGTGAGCTTCATATATGTTTATTTGTCTGTCACTAACTCGCTAGCAGACTAAGCTAGCAGACTAAGCTAGCAGACTAAGCTAACAGACTAAGCTGGCAGTCCAGAAAACATAACCTTATGGTGGCCAGTGAAGTTATGAGTCATTGTGTCCTCTGTGGTCATGGAGTGTGTCAGCATGTTCTCTTTGGTCATAGAGTGTGTCAGCATGTTCTCTGTGGTCATAGAGTGTGTCAGCATGTTCTCTGTGGTGATGGAGTGTGTCAGCATGTTCTCTGTGGTGATGGAGTGTGTCAGCATGTTCTCTGTGGTGATGGAGTGTGTCAGCATGTTCTCTGTGGTCATAGAGTGTGTCAGCATGTTCTCTGTGGTGATGGAGTGTGTCAGCATGTTCTCTGTGGTCATAGAGTGTGTCAGCATGTTCTCTGTGGTCATAGAGTGTGTCAGCATGTTCTCTGTGGTCATAGAGTGTGTCAGCATGTTCTCTGTGGTCATAGAGTGTGTCAGCATGTTCTCTGTGGTGATGGAGTGTGTCAGCATGTTCTCTGTGGTCATAGAGTGTGTCAGCATGTTCTCTGTGGTCATAGAGTGTGTCAGCATGTTCTCTGTGGTCATAGAGTGTGTCAGCATGTTCTCTGTGGTCATAGAGTGTGTCAGCATTTCTCTGTGGTCATAGAGTGTGTCAGGGAGACATAGGGATCATATCAGAAGTAAAAAAAAAACTGTTATGGTCCACTCATCATCAGACATTAAGCTTATACTTCAAGACTTCTTCTTCATCAGTTTTGGTTGTGAAGAATTGAAGTTGGTGGATACAAGAACATCATTCACCAACAACCCAGACCAACCATAGTTGAGTCAGTCATGATGTGGGCATGTCATACCTGTATCCATATGCGTGCTGAATATTGAAACTTGTTTCACTCACCGTTCCAGGTATGCAATCACTGTGTGGTACTACGATGCTGAAGAAAGAGCTCAGGCTTTGAAGAAGTTCAAAGGTCAGTTTTGTGTGACACATTTCAGCAGTTTTTACTCATTCAGTTTGACAGTAGAAAATTCAGACAGTCAAATCTGAAAATCATCATTTGGAGTCTCATTCATGTATTAAATGCTGGTATTCTTGTATGAGGACTAGTCAGCATTAGTGATAATTTGTTTCAAGTTTGTTATTTTCTTGTCATTTCTGGTCAGCTCGCATATTTTTCTCTGCCTTTGTCTCTCCTTTTTTTCGCTGTTGACTTTTTCAGTGATTGTCACATTTTTGTCTTCTCATTTAGAAATAAGACAAGTTCACTCATGAACATAAAGTGCATATTTGTACATATCTTTATGTATCCCCAGGTGTGTCTGGTTCAGACAGCAACAAAACACAGGCAGTTCCTTTAATCAACGGAACTAGCAACAGTAGCTTGTCTGAGTAAACGGCTACGTATTTTGTGTTTCTGATGTCCATCATCGAAAGTTTGCCACAAGACTAGAAAGCATACTAGCTGGGAGTCTCCACAAAAATAGAGCACATCTATTTGGAGTTTCCATAGAACTTGATAGCCCACCTGTTGGAGCTTCACAAGACTTGAGAGCATGGCTGTTGGAATTTCCACAAGAGTAGAGAGCACCCTATTAGGGGGTCTGTACAAGACTTGTGGTGGAGAACTGAAGAAAAGAATATTGCTAAGTTCGTAGGAGATCATTGTTTGCTACAGAATTATTGTAGTTCTTATCATAAAAAGGATTGTTTTTTTGTTTTTTTTTTCTGTTGAGAAAAGTATCAGATGTTTGTTCTCTGGTGAGCTTCACCAAAGTTCTGGATATTACAGAAAAATCATCAAGAATATTGGAAAGAGTTTTTCCTGCACCAGCTTAGCTCAAGGTCTGTGAGAACAGTAAACACTGTACGATATATTTATAGGTCCTGTAACTGAAAGAATCTGCAGGGCGTTGTTTGCTAGGTTGGCGGGCGTATATTAACCTGCATTTAATAAAAGTAGTTGATATATAGAGGCTAGGCTGGATGGAAAAGTTTGAATCATGACATGTCTTGCTTTGATCAGTGAATGCCACAAAAAACTTCTATATAGTGCCATGATTAAGTGATGGTGCTAGATGGGAAAGTTTGAATTGTGACATCTGTTGCTTTGATCAGTGAATGCCACAGAAAACTTCTACACAGTGCCATGATTAAGTGATGGTGCTGGGTGGGTCTTGTCAGCTTTTGTTTTTGAGGCTTTTGTTCATTAGTTTTTTCCCCTTTTTTTTTTGTAAATACTTTTATTAGCTTTTTTTTTTTTTTGTGATTCCAAGGATTTAAAAAAAAATAGAATTGAAAATAGATTTCTTGTAGCAGTAAGTGCTGGTACTTGTCTGTAAGGGGGTCTCCTACCAGTCTCTATCTCCCTACATCTTTCTCTCTCTCTCTCACACACACACACACATGAGGGTGTCTCTCTCACACACACACACGAATGTCTCTCAGACACACTTGAAAGTCTCCCTCTCTCTCACACACACCACACATATATGAAAGTGTTTCTCTCTCACACACACCACACACATATGAAAGTGTCTCTCACACACACACATAAGAGTGTCTCTCTCAAACACACTTGAAAGTCTCTCTCTCACACACAAACATGAATGTCTCTCAGACACACTTGAAAGTCTCTCTCTCATACACACACACATGGATGTCTCTCAGACACACTTGAAAGTCTCCCTCTCTCTCACACACACCACACATATATGAAAGTGTTTCTATCTTACATACACCACGCACATATGAAAGTGTTTCTCTCTCACACACACCACACACATATGAAAGTGTCTCTCACACACACACATAAGAGTGTCTCTCTCAAACACACTTGAAAGTCTCTCTCTCACACACAAACATGAATGTCTCTCAGACACACTTGAAAGTCTCTCTCTCATACACACACACATGGATGTCTCTCAGACACACTTGAAAGTCTCCCTCTCTCTCACACACACCACACATATATGAAAGTGTTTCTATCTTACATACACCACACACATATGAAAGTGTTTCTCTCTCACACACACCACACACATATGAAAGTGTCTCTCTCTCTCACACACACATGAAGGTGGAGATATCCTGCTGGTAACTGTCAGTATTATTTCCTAATGATACAGAGTTTAGGAGCAAATATTTACCTATAACAAGACAAATAAAATATTTCAACTTTTGCCTTCATCTGGTGTCTGCAGCAAAAACAAAGAAAGGCTAAAATAAATACTGTAGAAAGAAAAGATCTTCGTTTTTCACAATGTACTCTTAATGGAGATACAGACCAAAGGAGTTCTCAAAGCAACCATTTAAAACATAATATATCATGTTCTTACTTATAAAGTTAGAGCAATGTCAGACCTTAATGGAGCATTTCAGAAGTTATTTGTGCAGCCATTATCACCACAAGGTTAGATAACTCTGGTGATTGTCTTAATGTGACAATCGAGATTCAGGCTTCATAGTTTCTGCTGTTTTCTTATTCTGAATGAGCTGCATCACAGTACATGACGTATAGAAATAAAGTATATGTCTGTACTGGTTAACTTTGCCCTGTGTTGTTCTTTACTGTTAACAGAACAGTCAGACACAGTTAAGGTTTTGATGCATGATGTCAGAATAATTGAATTTTAAATTACTTTGCTACCAACATCCAGATAAAAGTCAGAAGGAATGTTTGAAATCTGAAACGTGGCCAGGAGTATCATATTACATTTATTCACGCATAAATTGCCCCGTTTCATTGTCCAAGAATCTGATTTGGTTTGACTGGCTTAGAGTTGTCAGTTTTTGCTTAGTTTCCGCTGTCTTATCCAGTTATCATTTTTACTTTACCCACTTATTCTTCTATGTCCCTTCACTCAGCTCAGTGTTGAATACTTGTGTGATTTTTAAAAAAAAATGATTTATGGAATATTTCGTTTTAAATTTTGTAGACACCTTCTTCAATTTTATTATTGTTAAATGAAACTGTACTTTTTGAGTTTTAAATTACAGAAATGTTCATCTTTACAAGTCCTTGTGTAGCATTTCTTGTGCCTTGTTGCATTTGTTTGAGAGGTCACAACATGCTGCAGGCAGTGTTTGTGGTTTGGTGGCAGAATGTTTTATCAACAAATTTCTTTTCAAAGATTGCATGAAATATGTTTTTCTTTGACACAAGAAATCTTTGAGCTCTTAACTTTAATGTATGATGTTATTTGTTCTTATATCTTCATTATTATCATCATCATCTATCATCCCACCTCAGGTCCGGGGGGGGGGGGTGGGGCAGATAGAGTTAAAACCATACAGTCTAAACATCCTTCATGTAACTGGTTGACATACAGGTGTCACAGGAAGGTTCAGGCAGAGGTAAAACTACAGTCTAAAGGTACTTCAACCACCCTGTAACTGGTTGGCATACTGAGATCTCACAAATGATCTCATATTCATGAGGTAGATTTTAAAAAATGTGATATCTTGTTTTTTTTTTTCGTCATGCACTGACAAACAAGTATACCTTGCCGTGCAGCCACATAATTATCCACTACAAAAGCAGTTTCCCACAGTTTTAGAGCGGGGCTCCCATTTCTGTGGCTTCTTTGTAAAGGAAGTGAAAACGCCAACCACATAACCTTCACACCGAAAGACTAAACTGCTCTGTACCCACCCTTTCCTCATGGTTATGATACAACACAAATATCATGTATGTGAGTGTCAAAAATGATAATGTTCATCAGTCTGAGTGACACTAGAATTGTGACGTCTGAGACGTGGCCAGGAGTATCATATTACATTTATTCACGCATAAATTGCCCCGTTTCATTGTCCAAGAATCTGATTTGGTTTGACTGGCTTAGAGTTGTCAGTTTTTGCTTAGTTTCCGCTGTCTTATCCAGTTATCATTTTTACTTTACCCACTTATTCTTCTATGTCCCTTCACTCAGCTCAGTGTTGAATACTTGTGTGATTTTTTTAAAAAAATTATTTATGGAATATTTCGTTTTAAATTTTGTAGACACCTTCTTCAGTTTTATTATTGTTAAATGAAACTGTACTTTTTGAGTTTTAAATTACAGAAATGTTCATCTTTACAAGTCCTTGTGTAGCATTTCTTGTGCCTTGTTGCATTTGTTTGAGAGGTCACAACATGCTGCAGGCAGTGTTTGTGGTTTGGTGGCAGAATGTTTTATCAACAAATTTCTTTTCAAAGATTGTATGAAATATGTTTTTCTTTGACACAAGAAATCTTTGAGCTCTTAACTTTAATGTATGATGTTATTTGTTCTTATATCTTCATTATTATCATCATCATCTATCATCCCACCTCAGGTCCGGGGGGGGGGGGTGGGGCAGATAGAGTTAAAACCATACAGTCTAAACATCCTTCATGTAACTGGTTGACATACAGGTGTCACAGGAAGGTTCAGGCAGAGGTAAAACTACAGTCTAAAGGTACTTCAACCACCCTGTAACTGGTTGGCATACTGAGATCTCACAAATGATCTCATATTCATGAGGTAGATTTTAAAAAATGTGATATCTTGTTTTTTTTTTTCGTCATGCACTGACAAACAAGTATACCTTGCCGTGCAGCCACATAATTATCCACTACAAAAGCAGTTTCCCACAGTTTTAGAGCGGGGCTCCCATTTCTGTGGCTTCTTTGTAAAGGAAGTGAAAACGCCAACCACATAACCTTCACACCGAAAGACTAAACTGCTCTGTACCCACCCTTTCCTCATGGTTATGATACAACACAAATATCATGTATGTGAGTGTCAAAAATGATAATGTTCATCAGTCTGAGTGACACTAGAATTGTGACGTCTGAGAGTGGACTGCCTCAGAACAAAAGTAATCTCCCCCATGTCACTTATTGCATTCACAGATAAGTATTGATCTACCTCAGTCTTTGTAATTATAATACCTGATTTGATTGGTTGTTTTGTACAGTCTTTGTAATTATAATACCTGATTTAATTGGTTGTTTTGTACAGTCTTTGTAATTATAATACCTTATTTGATTGGTTCTTTTGTACAGAATTTGAGTTTTATATGGCTGGAAAAGTTTGAAAGATAGAAATGTGTCATTTGTAATACTTCATTGTTGCCTGACTTTCAGTTAGACATTTACCCATGAATCATCACTGCAGGAATATATGGCTGGTCTATCTTATTCTTATTTGCAGTTCTTAACTTGGGTTTGGTGAGCTGAATTGTTTTCTAAAGATCTTATGAGTCTATGAAATAAACATAATATGTTAAAAGAGTTTTTATGTCTGTATGACATCTGTATGACATCTGTCAAACATAAAGTATGTTACAGGATTTGTGTGTATGTAGATATATGTCAAAGATATAGTATGTTAAAGAGTTTAGTTCCAGTCATCTGTAGTTTGCTAGCACAATAACAGAACAATGTATGTTTATGTTATTGTATGGCTGTAAGGTTTACTAATGCTTTGTATTACTGAAATGGTTTATTGATTTTTTTAATAAGGCTGCATGTTTTGATGATGTTTATAGATGGCTAAATGCTTGTAAATGTTTCATTTTTGGTTGTGGAATTGTGGAGTTTATGACTGTTCTTGTACCATAATGTGCTTATGAAACTTGTGTTTGAAGGTCAACAGAAATATGTGGTCAGAGTGTCTAAAAATTCCCTGAAGCACAAGAAAATATGTGGTCAGAGTGTCCAAAAATCCCCTAAAACACAATAAAATATGTGGTCAGAGTATCTAAAAATCCTCTGATGCACAGTAAAATATTTGGTCATTGTGTCTAAAATTCCTCCGAAGCACAAGAAAATACATGAATCCTGTGCTTATATTTGGTCGGCAACTTGCACTGATGCTTGCAATATCAGATGCACTGTTGTGATGTTTCCGAGTTGAGTGCTTCTTCAAATTGAGAACCAACAGTGACTAGAAATTTATGCTTGTCACTTTATTTATTGTAACATCGTCATGTGTTGCAGCTGCTAGTGAATATTGTCTGAGAGCTGTAGATATCTCAGCTCTCGCTTGTAAACTGTGCCAGGAGCAGAGCACTAACATTTTCTGCAATGTACAAGGACTAGTTATGTAACCTTCTGGTGACTTGCAGTGATGGCAGCACTCACTGCTCATTGCCATATTTTCAGCAAGATAAACAGTCGCAAATTATTAACTCTCCCAGGCTGTATAACTGGGCTGTCACCTGGCAGCTGGTGAGCGCAGCTCATGAGGTTATTATGAAAGTGTTATTTCATTAAAATGAGCATTTCTTTTTCTTCAAAACATGTTAAAAAACATTTTGAAAAGACCCGAAAAGCAAATGAAGTAAAGTCAGTTCTCTTCTGCTCAGTGTACTTACGGTGCCAGGATTTTTGGAAACTGATACACTTGTCACCTGGTTGTTGTTGTTGTTGTTGTTGTTGTTTTTGTTGTTGGACCTGCTTAAGGTACTTTTGGAAATACCAGTTCTGTCAGCACAACATTCGATGCTTTAGACTTTTTTTTAAAATGTAAAATCAAACATACTTTACAAACATTTATGTGTAAAATTAAACAGACTTTACAAACATCAGTGGGATTGTTGGCATGAAACTTTTCTTGCCTTATGTGATAGGAGATGTACTATTAACAGAATGCTCACACATTGTACCGAAGTCAAAACTGGCTGATTCTCGTTCATACAAACTGAGCGTCGTCATCCTACTGGCCCAGTTAATCTCCAGCTGATTTTGATGGTTGTTTCTTGCAAGGTTTTTATACTATAAACCAGTTATGGTAACTGACAACCCCTAAGAATTTTGTTTTTCTTGCCTTTTATTGGTAATATACCAGATGGTTAACATGATCACTTCTTCTACTTCATACACATCACTTTTCCCCATTTTTATGTAGGTTCAAAACCTAGGTAATTTACATTCAGTCCTCCATTAGATTTCTGCTTAAGGCAGCTGAAAGTGAACTGCAGAAACTTGTACTGTCTTCTAGTGAACCTGATGACTTTGCATCATTGTATCGTGGAATCAAATCATCCATTTTGTAGTTGTTTAACTTGTGCCAGTGAAGCATGTTGTAACTTGTGCCAGTGAAGAATACATTAGAATCACAATCACTGCTTTCTTCTGATGGAATTTGTGGATATTAATACGAGAATAAACCACAGATTTTTACTTTTTGTTTTGTTTTGTTTTGTTTTGTACAAGTTTACAGACACCAGTGCAGGATGTGATATACCATGATACAAAAAGTAGGAAGGGGACAAGAACTTGTATGTGATTATTGTTGGTTTCATATTGTGCTGTATGTTTGTTGGTGTCATGTTGTGTTATACATTTGTTGATGGTATCATGTTTGTTGGTGTCATATTGTGTTGCATGTTTGTTGGTGTCATATTTTGCTGTATGTGTGTTGTATCTCTGATGGTGTTTTGTATGTTTGTCATATTGTGTCATATGTTTGTTGATGTCATATTACATTGTATGTTTGTTTGGTGTCATATTTTGCTGTATATTTGTCGTATTGTATGTTTGTTAGTGTTATATTGTCATATGTATGTTGACGTCATATTATGCTGCATGTTTGTTGCATTCCTGTTGGTGTGTTTTGTATGTTTTTAGGTGTCATGCTGTGTTGTATGTTTGGTGTATGCCTGTTGGTGTTTTGTATGTTTAAGATGTCATATTGTTGTATGTTTGTTGTATACCATTTTTTTGTCATGTCTTCTGCTTGGGCATGTTTACCGGGTTATGCTTACCTGTCTTCTGTTGGGTAGACTATCTACCTGGAAGCTGGTGGGAATCTGTTTTGATGTACTCTGTTTATTTCTTACCTGTGTCATCAGATAGCAGATAAGTGTAGCTTCTCAGACAGGCAGGTTCCATGTTACAGATAAAGAGAGTCAGACATAATGAAGTATCCCATGCAGGAGGTGCAAGGCTGGTACATTGTTAACAGATATGATGGGATAGATAGTGCAAGGCTGGTACATTGTTAACAGATATGATGGCATAGATAGTGCAGTTTTGGCTGTGATATTCATAGAAACATAATAGATCTAGGGAACAAAGTACTAGATATAGGAAACAAAGTACTAGATGTAGGAGACAAAGTACTAGAAGAGTTCTCCATACTGTAGTGAGTGCTGACTGTCAAAGACTGTAAATGTTTAGAGAAAACCAAGATTGTAAATGTTTAGAGAAAAACCAAGATTGTAAATGTTTAGAGAGAACCAAGATTGTAAATGTTTAGAGAAAAACCAAGATTGTAAATGTTTAGAGAA
The DNA here is from genome assembly GCA_009760885.1 of Achatina immaculata. Lineage (NCBI taxonomy): Eukaryota > Metazoa > Mollusca > Gastropoda > Stylommatophora > Achatinidae > Lissachatina > Lissachatina immaculata. Next base: position 41,640,435 of record CM019718.1, read on the forward strand.
AAAGTTTTGTCATGGTCCGAGGAAAGGAATGACTGCACAGAAGTTTACTGTGGCCAGTCTTGTGGTCTAGTAGGAACAAAGAGCCCCAGAGAGAGCTGAAGACATCGTCGTGGATGAACTGAAACAACGTGATGCCGCAAGACCAAGGGAGCACCATGGACTTGACAAAAGCCATAGAAATTTAGAATTTCTTTATAGGAACAAGAAACTCTGAACTGACTTTATATTCTGTGTTATCTTTATATTCTGTGTTATCTGAGCTAACAATGTACCAGCCTTGCACTATCTATCCCATCATATCTGTTAACAATGTACCAGCCTTGCACTATTCTGTATTATCTTTATATTCTGTGTTATCTGAACTAACTTTATATTCTGTGTTATCTGAACTAACTTTATATTCTGTATTATCTTTATATTCTGTGTTATCTGAACTAACTTTATATTCTGTGTTATCTGAACTAACTTTATATTCTGTATTATCTTTATATTCCATGTTATCTGAAATAACTTTATATTCTGTGTTATCTGAACTAACTTTATATTCCATGGTATATGAACTATCTTTATATTCTGTGTTATCTGAACTAACTTTATATTCCATGGTATATGAACTATCTTTATATTCTGTGTTATCTGAACTAACTTTATATTCCATGTTATCTGAACTAACTTTATATTCTGTGTTATCTGAACTAACTTTATATTCTGTGTTATCTGAACTAACTTTATATTCCATGGTATATGAACTATCTTTATATTCTGTGTTATCTGAACTAACTTTATATTCCATGTTATCTGAACTAAGTTTATATTCTGTGTTATCTGAACTAACTTTATATTCAGTGTTATCTGAACTAACTTTATATTCCATGTTATCAGAACTAACTTTATATTCCGTGTTATCTTTATATTCCATATTACCTTTTCGTGTTATCTGTTTCCAGTCGGACCTTTATTTAATACAAGTTATTGTTACTGCACCACTCTCATATAGTCGCTGGATTTCCTTGGCGAAGACTTTGGACTGCTCGAGAACTCAGGATTCTGGCCTGGGATGGTGTGTAGCGGTTATATTTTGCACCGGGAGTATGACGTAGAAATGGGTGCCTGGCTTCTTCTAGAGGTGGGGAAGGAAAGGTAGCCAGGCCTGATACTGACCACATTACTCTCAAGTGTGCTGACAGGTCAAGGAAAATATGGCCAGTAACACCATATCCTTATGTGCTCTAAGGAATGACCCCTTAAAAAGGAAGGAAATGTACGACAATGCAAGAGAAAGGAATCTTTATACCATATTAACAGAGATTTTCAGAGAACGGAATCTTTATACCATATTAACAGAGATTTTCAGAGAACGGAATCTTTATACCACATTAACAGAGATTTTCAGAGAACGGAATCTTTATACCACATTAACAGAGATTTTCAGAGAACGGAATCTTTGTACCACATTAACAGAGATTTTCAGAGAAAGGAATCTTTATACCATATTAACAGAGATTTTCAGAGAAAGGAATCTTTATACCATATTAACAAAGATTTTCAGAGAAAGGAATCTTTATACCATATTAACAGAGATTTTCAGAGAAAGGAAACTTTATACCATATTAACAGAGATTTTCAGAGAAAGGAAACTTTATACCATATTAACAGAGATTTTCAGAGAAAGGAATCTTTATACCTTATTAACAGAGATTTTCAGAGAACGGAATCTTTATACCATATTAACAGAGATTTTCAGAGAAAGGAATCTTTATACCATATTAACAGAGATTTTCAGAGAAAGGAATCTTTATACCATATTAACAGAGATTTTCAGAGAAAGGAATCTTTATACCATATTAACAGAGATTTTCAGCTCTGCTTTCTGAGAATAAGACTCACGAGGTCTGGAGAGAATTCCAGTGAAAAGTCGGGAGTTGGAACGTGCTAAGAAAGGTTGAGATTATGGCAGTGTCCCGGGAAAGGTCAACAACTGAGAAAAAAATGTCTAGAGAAGGGTCATAACTTTGCAAAAAGGTCAAGGATCTATCTACTTGTACGCCACTGAGGAAACTTCATACGTGACGTGAAACATTTGTGTCTATTTATTTCTGTCTGGTTACCTCGACCCTCGTCTGTTTATTTATGTCTGGTTACCTTATCCCCTGTCTGTTTATTTCTGTCTGGTTACCTTGTCCCCCATCTGTTTATTTCTGTCTGATCACCCTGTCCCTCATCTGTTTATGTTTGTCTGGTTACCTTGTCCCTCATGTTTATTTCCGTCTGGTTACCTTGTCCCTCATCTGTTTATGTCTGTCTGGTTACCTTGCCCCTCATCTGTTTATGTATGTGTGGTTACCCTGTCCCTCATGTTTATTTCCGTCTGGTTACCTTGTCCCTCATCTGTTTATGTCTGTCTGGTTACCCTGCCCCTCTTATGTTTATTTCCGTCTGGTTACCTTGTCCGTCATCTGTTTATGTCTGTTTGATTACTTTGTCCCCCATCTGTTTATTTCTGTCTGGTTACTTTGTCCCCTGTCTGTTTATGTATGTGTGGTTACCTTGTCCCTCATCTGTTTATATCTGTATGGTTACCCTGTCCCTCATCTGTTTATTTCTGTCTGGTTACCTTATCCCCTGTCTGTTTATTTCTGTCTGGTTACCTTGTCCCCATCTGTTTATTTCTGTCTGATCACCCTGCCCCTCATCTGTTTATGTTTGTCTGGCTACCCTGTCCCTCATATTTATTTCCGTCTGGTTACCTTGTCCGTCATCTGTTTATGTCTGTCTGGTTACCTTGTCCCTCATCTTTTTATGTATGTGTGGTTACCCTGTCCCTCATGTTTATGTCTGTCTGGTTACCTTGTCCCTCATCTGTTTATGTCTGTCTGGTTACCCTGCCCCTCTTATGTTTATTTCCATCTGGTTACCTTGTCCCTCATCTGTTTATGTCTGTTTGATTACTTTGTCCCCCATCTGTTTATTTCTGTCTGGTTACTTTGTCCCCTGTTTGTTTATGTCTGTCTGGTTACCTTGTCCCTCATCTGTTTATATCTGTATGGTTACCCTGTCCCTCATCTGTTTATTTCTGTCTGGTTACCTTATCCCCTGTCTGTTTATTTCTGTCTGGTTACCTTGTCCCCATTTGTTTATTTCTGTCTGATCACCCTGTCCCTCATCTGTTTATGTTTGTCTGGTTACCCTGTCCCTCATGTTTATTTCCGTCTGGTTACCTTGTCCCTCATCTGTTTATGTCTGTCTGGTTACCTTGTCCCTCATCTGTTTATGTATGTGTGGTTACCCTGTCCCTCATGTTTATTTCCGTCTGGTTACGTTGTCCCTCATCTGTTTATGTCTGTCTGGTTACCTTGTCCCTCATCTGTTTATGTATGTGTGGTTACCCTGTCCCTCATGTTTATTTCCGTCTGGTTACCGTGCCCCTCATCTGTTTATGTCTGACTGGTTACCTTGTCCCTCATCTGTTTATGTATGTGTGGTTACCATGTCCTTCATCTGTTTATGTCTGTCTGGTTACCTTGTCCGTCATCTGTTTATGTCTGTCTGGTTACCTTGTCCCTGAAGCGCGCTATGGTCTGTGTTCAGTCAAACCGGAAGTTTAGCTCAGCGAAACAAAATCCCAGGTTGACTGTAAACAAATGGGTGGAAAAATTCGAGTTGGCGCTGGGTAAAGTTGACTGTCCGTGTCCTCAGGAATGTCGGCCGAAGGAAGTGTTTTATTTGGAAAGTTACACCAGGTAATCTGGGCTATAGTTTTGTAAAAACTGACAGAGCTGGTTGGTGACGGAGAGATATGCTGGCTGTCCCGTCACAGGGCACACACTGCATGTCACACGTAGGCCACACCATCACGGCAAGTCGGTCGTCTGGCGTATTCTGGCGTAGTTAGTGTACACAAGAGTACAGAAAGTACATAAACATCGACGTTAACTGACATGTAACATTAGTGGTGCCGTGCATACAGGCACCTGAAAGATAATTTGAATGTTTCGTTATGGAACCCAGAAACCCCGCCCCAAACCTGCACAACGCACAAACATGGTGCTAAGTCTGACAAGTGTGGCAAAACCCTGTCTTAGTTCCTGGCAGGGCTGTCTGAAGATGGGTGTGTCACAAGAAAAATGATACTGGGACAGAGAATAGACGGGTGTGTCACAAGAAAAAAGATACTGGGACAGAGAATAGACGGGTCTTGTAGTGTCTGAAGATGGGTGTGTCACAAGAAAAATGATACTGGGACAGAGAATAGACAGGTCTTGTAGTGTCTGAAGATGGGTGTGTCACAAGAAAAATGATACTGGGACAGAGAATAGACAGGTCTTGTAGTGTCTGAAGATGGGTGTGTCACAAGAAAAATGATACTGGGACAGAGAATAGACAGGTCTTGCAGCAAACTAAGAGAACATGGCGTAGCCCTCTTACGTACTTTAGAATTGAAGAAAATCATTGATATTTGGACGTAAGTGTACAGATACTGTTGCCTGCTAACACTGGAAACAAAACAAGCAAATAAAAAAAACAAGCAAGCAAACAAACAAGCAAAGAAAGAAACGATCAAACAAGCGAAGAAACACATATATTTTAACAGTGATAATTCCACCATCTAATCTCCTGTATCAACATACGAAAAATAAATTTAACAGAACAGAACAAAAAGTCAGCATGGATTTGTTCCAAAATAACTTTAGAAACAGACCCAACAAGGTCACATCCTTGACGACCAAAATAACATGTCGTTCACGCTGCCTTCCGTTGCCTAGAGAAACTGACAGATGGGAGTAGTACAGCTAATGGAGAACTACCTTCATGTGAGGAGGTTTTGGCTTGAAGACTAGCACAAGATAACTCCCTAGTCTCGTCATGGCTGGAGGTGTGTAGTTGTGTCTGAAAATAATATGGGAAAAAAAGCGCTCATTAAAAATATTTCAGAAACAAAACATGTCGGATTTTAGACCGATGATTCTTTTTAATGAACTTTTTCATCAGACATGAAGACTGATAAGAACAGGCTAAAGATCGTACCACACGAAGCTGCTGCGTCATTTGAGGAAGATACAAGGGCCAGATTTGAAACACATATGCAAAAAAAGACTGCACCTTGCAACTAAAGCGCTAGTTGCTCTCGCTATTGTTAGTAATGTCAGCCAAACTGTGGTGTTGGTAGGAGCCATTTGAGAAGCTGTTTAGAAAACTGTATGGATAGCAGATAAGTGTACCTTCTCAGACAGGCAGGTTCCATATTACAGATAAAGAGAGTCAGACATAAAGAAGCATCCTACGCAGCAGGTGCAAGGCTGGTACATTGTTAACAGATATGATGGCATAGATAGTGCAAGGCTGGTACATTGTTAACAGATATGATGGCATAGATAGTGCAAGGCTGGTACATTGTTAACAGATATGATGGCATAGATAGTGCAGTTTTGGCTGTAATATTCATAGAAACATAATAGATCTAGGAAACAAAGTACTAGATATAGGAAACAAAGTACTAGATATAGGAAACAAAGTACTAGATGTAGGAAACAAAGTACTAGATATAGGAAACAAAGTACTAGATATAGGAAACAAAGTACTAGATATAGGAAACAAAGTACTAGATGTAGGAAACAAAGTACTAGATGTAGGAGACAAAGTACTAATCTAGGAAACAGAAAGTACTAGAAGAGTTCTCCATACTGTAGTGAATGCTGACTGTCGTATTTATTGTTAACTGTGTTTGCTGTGTTTTCTCATGGAGGCACGAGATCAGGTTAGATGGAAGAATGCATGTCAGTTCTTCTTTACATGGGTAGGAGAAGTACATAGAGACTGATGGTGAACTGTGTTTATTGGAAGTCTGGTCAGATCCGATGTCTAGTGCGTGTCAGTCAACTCAGATGGAAACATGGGTACCTGACGCACTTGTGTGAAGAGAAAAGTGTCATTGTAAATGTGGAATATATCACTGCAAGGCGAGCTGCACTGGCTGTGATTGTGTGAAGAGAAAAGTGTCATTGTAAATGTGGAATATATCACTGCAAGGCGAGCTGCACTGGCTGTGATTGTGTTAAGAGAAAAGTGTCATTGTAAATGTGGAATATATCACTGCAAGGCGAGCTGCACTGGCTGTGATTGTGTGAAGAAAAGAGTTGAGATACTGTGTAGAAATGAGCTCCATGAACATGCGTCCTCACAGATGAAAGAAACGTGGAGTATGGGCTTGTCTCCGTGGTTAAAGAGAAAATAACATGAATATGTTGGTAGTGGAAGCTTCCATAAACAAACTGTTTCTGCATGCTTCATTAAACTATGTTTTTTTTTAATTAAAGAAAAGAGCTGTGTAGATTTTAGTTGCTGTAGTTCTTTTATTTCTCTTGTACCTGACTGAACAAGACAGCCCTGGGTCTTGCTGACAAGTTGTGTGGATTTGCTCTTTCCAGCGCAGTTATTTTGGTACATCCGTGATTTGTCTGCTCAAGGTCAAGGTCTGGTCTAATAAACCAGAGGACAATTGTAAGTTCAACAGTGGCACAGAAGAAAGTTGTAAGTTCAACAGTGGCACAGAAGAAAGTTGTAAGTTCAACAGTGGCACAGATCTGGTTGTCCTCATCTGGTATCTCAGTGCTGCGGGTTCAAAACTTTTGTCTTCGTGTCACTTGTTGGGATGTTATATTAAAAGATGGCACTGATGGTTGATCTTCTTATTCTTCTTCTTCTTGGAAGCGATATACATCGAGGACCCCTTTGCTATCAATGTTGACGTTTACATATCATTATTATTATTACTACTACTACTACAACTACTACTACTACTACTACAACTACTACTACTACTACTACTACTACTACTACTACTACTACTACTACTCTATTTCTTCTACCAACTAATAATGGAGATACAATGAGGGAAATTAAAAGGAGGACATCTATCACTCTTCAGAAAGTAAAACAATTAAATAATCTGTGGAGAGGAGCAGACAGAACCACAAAAATAAGATTTTTAATGGCATGCATCATTCCCATCGCAACATATCCCTGTGAGACCTGGACACTTAACAAAACAGCCGAGAAACACATAAATGCCTTTGAATGTAAATGCAACAGAAAAGTTCTTCAAATATCATGGACACACGCACACAAAAAAACAACATATATATCCACACTACAAGAACTTAATATTGAAGAAGGCTGGCTAGTAAAGAGGATTAAAGAGAGAAAACTTAAATATTTTGGAGACATTAAACGTCATGATAATCTAGAGAAGACCGTCTTGGAAGGGTACATAATGGGAAAAAGAAAGAGAAGAAGACCAAAGCGAAGATGGCTGCAAGACATTGTTGATGATTTGCAAATGGATGCATCAGTAGCAGGCCATCTTGCTCACAACCGAGAGGCCTACAAGAGTGCTGTTAGGGAGGCAAAGTTCTGCAAGGGACATACAAATAAATGAATGAATGAACTCTATTTTGTGTTTTGTATTTAGAAAATTTCCTGTCTTAGTAAAGATCTTCACGTCTGTCCTGCTGTTACCTTGTGATCTCTATTTTGACATTTACACTTATAACATCAATTATTTATTGCAGTTGTTACTTATAACATCAGTTATTTTTTGCAGTTATTACTTATAACATTAGTTATTTCTTTGCAGTTGTTACTTATAACATCAGTTATTTCTTTACAGTTGTTACTTATAACATCAGTTATTTCTTTGCAGTTGTTACTTATAACATCAGTTATTTCTTTGCAGTTGTTACTTATAACATCAGTTATTTCTTGCAATTGTCAAGGTATCAGAACAATTGAATAATATTACATTCACTGTTAACATAAGGCGATCAGCAGGTATATAGACGATTCGATGGGATGGCAAAAGGAGGAGATATAGTCATTAAACTCACTTCCAGTGTGTGTGTGTTTTTTTTTTTTTGGGGGGGGGGGGCGCTGGTTCTCACAGATTTGAGAACTTGCGTATAAACTTAATATTTTGTGAAGAAACAAAAATTCTGAACACAAACTGGACTTTTTGAGGCATAAAACTATAAAACTGCTAATTCAGGGGGTGGGGGGGGGGTGGGGGAGTAGATCTTTGCATGCTTCTATAACATTCTCTAGTTCGAGGAGTAGATCTTTGCGTGCTTCTGTAACATTCTCTAGTTGGAGGAGTAGATCTTTGCGTGATTCTGTAACATTCTCTAGTTGGAGGAGTAGATCTTTGCGTGTTTCTGTAACATTCTCTAGTTGGAGGAGTAGATCTTTGCGTTCTTCTGTAACATTCTCTAGTTGGAGGAGTAGATCTTTGCGTTCTTCTGTAACATTCTCTAGTTGGAGGAGTAGATCTTTGCGTTCTTCTGTAACATTCTCTAGTTCGAGAGAGTAGATCTTTGTGTGCTTCTGTAACAGTCTCTAGTTCAGGGGAATATATCTTTGCGACAATGTAAGCCTTTATTATTGAAGAACAGTTGTAACTCTCCTAAAGTGAGGAGAGTCTAAATCATCTGTTAATTCGAATTAGTTAATTTCTCATTTGATTTTTATCATTCTCCATCTAAACTTCAACCGAAGGAATAAGAATTTTGCAATTTTCTGCCTAATCAAATTTTTTTTTCAAATAGGAAACAGCGAAATTTTCGTACAGTAGAGTGGTTTATCACAGCGCCCCATGATTAACATTGAAATAAATAGTAAATAAAGCATTTCTGACGTGAGAGAAAGAGAAACGATCCCAGGTGTTAGATGGTGATTGGATCATGCGCTGTTTCTCGTGGCTAACTTGCTGCTCGCCTTGTCACAGATAATTCTTTTATCATTTTTCTTTGTCTCATGTCTACTGTTTTTCAAATGATAACCATACATCATTGTGCTAAATCATTCAAATGGTAACCATAAACATTGCGCTAAATCATTCAAATGATAACCATAAACAGTATACTAAATCATTCAAATGATAGTCATAAACATTGTGATAAATCATTCAAATGATAACCACAAACATTGTGCTAAATCATTCAAATGATAGCCATACAAGATTGTGGTAAATCATTCAAACGATAACCATACAAGATTGTGGTAAATCATTTTATGTAACCAAAAACACTTCAACATCAAAATAATTATTACCGAAATCCTATGACATACTTTTGACCTCTGCTCACTACAACTGACACTTCTGTAAAGGTAGGCCTAAGCAAGGAAGGAAAATAACTTATACTCACATATTGCATCAACAGTGGTCTTTCTCTTATTCTGTGATGTAGCAGATGTAAACCATCAGACGGTTGTGATGTAGCAGATGTAAACCATCAGACGGCTGTGATGTAGCAGATGTAAACCATCAGACGGCTGTGATGTAGCAGATGTAAACCATCAGACGCCTATGATGTATCAGATGTAAACCATCAGGCAGACTTAGAAAATCACAGCATCTGATGCATGGCCTTGGATTAGAAATGAATGAACCATGTGTTTCTTAATCTGGAAAAGGTCTTAGCTCGGGCAGTGGTGTAGCAAGATGCACATGCACTTAGTGTGTCTGGAATATTTATTTTTACTCTTTTGCTTCGAAATAGCATTGGTAGGTTTGATAGATCTTCCACAACTATGAAGATCATTGTCAACAGTGATGGCCAGGAAAAGTTTAAACAAAATAAAAAATAGTACATTTCTAACCCAATCCATATTTTAAATGATAGCGTAACTTCCTTCCAGTTTCTTTCTAGCAAAATTTCTCATCAAAACTTATTCTGGCAGAGCACAGAACATAATTTAGGAATGAAAGAGTTAAGCGTAAATCATCTGAAAAAAATTGGGGGAAAAGCGGGAGATTCCTAATCTTCGTGTTTTTTTTAAACAAAAAGTGCAGATATTTGTGGGACTGAGTAGAATGAAAGAAATGAGCTTCCTTCCAAGAGTTTGCAAGTAGATTCTTGGCTTCTGTTGGCGACATTTTGGTCCCTGCAACCGGCTACAATCTTGAGCGTAGAGACGCGATAGAATGAAGAACTCCAGGTAGATGCAAGCTCGACTGTCATATGAGTTTTCTCTCTCTCTCTCTCTCTCTCACCCACATTACACGCACTTACTCACACAATACATATATAGCATACACACAACACACAATATACACAAACACTAATACACAACATCCCCTCACATACATCCACACAACACATACATAACATGCACAACACACACCCACACAAACAACACACTCACACACGTAACACATACATCCACACACGAACAATACGCACATAATACACCCTCACACAACACAAACACCCACACATACAGCACACACACAAACACACACACTATATTATGCATCTGGTAGGTATGAAGCACAAGAAGACAAAATACTTTTTTTCAATAAAGTAACAACAACCTACATAGATAATACAACCAACTATACAACAACCTACATAGGTAATACAACCAACTATAAAACAACCTACATAGTTAATACAACCAACTATAAAACAACCTACATAGATAATACAACCAACTATACAACAACCGACATAGGTAATACAACCAACTATAAAACAACCTACATAGTTAATACAACCAACTATACAACAACCGACATAGTTAATACAACCAACTATACAACAACCGACATAGTTAATACAACCAACTATAAAACAACCTACATAGGTAATACAACCAACTATAAAACAACCTACATAGATAATACAACCAACTATAAAACAACCTACATAGTTAATACAACCAACTATACAACAACCTACATAGGTAATACAACCAGCTATACAACAACCGACATAGGTAATACAACCAACTATACAACAACCTACATAGATAATACAACCAACTATACAACAACCTACATAGGTAATACAACCAACTATACAACAACCGACATAGGTAATACAACCAACTATACAACAACCTACATAGGTAATACAACCAACTATACAACAACCTACATAGATAATACAACCAACTATACAACAACCTACATAGGTAATACAACCAACTATACTAAACTTCGTCTTCACATATATTCTCTCTCTCTCTCTCTCTCTCTCTCTCTTTATTATTTTATAATAAATTTTTTATATTATTTATATATATTATATATATATATATAATTTTATAATAAAAGAATTATAAAACTTAAAAGTTATCTTAGACTGCTCTTACAGACACCGAATACAATTAATTGTTTTCTGAATAGTCCCGAAAATTTTGTTTAGTAGATAGTCATTTATAATGTATGTAGTTACTTCTGTACTGAGTGAATGTTTAAGAGCGAAACGTAAATGTTATATTTTATTTTATGTCTCTCAGCTTCAATGTTAATTGTTTCTTATATGAACAGCATATTTGTAGAATGGCTGGAATAGAGTGAAAGATGTATGATAAAGGGCAGAATGTCAGACGGGCCTGCGTGCCCAATTCTTAACCCTTTTGAAATAAAGATCAATCAATCAATCTCTCTCTCTCTCTCTCTCTCTCTCTCTCTCTCTCTCTCTCTCTTCTGGTTCTGACAGATGCTTGTCAAAATGTTGTGGTCCTCTTCTGTTCCCCCCCCCCCCAGAATAATCCATTACTAAAGCCTGCCCCCTCCCCTTCTGTAGCCTCTTCCACTGTGTCTCATGCGTGTGTTCAACAAAGCTCAAAATATCGGTTAACTACTGGGGGAAACATAACCACATACTTTTGTTTACCAAACTCCTTTCTTCCTTTAGTTCCTGAAATATTTTTGTCAGATTTATTTATTTTTGTAATAGGCTAACATTTCTGCCACACATTCCTGCTATCAAAGGAAAGACGTCCACTAAGAAGCTCTTCTGTGACTGAAATAAGAAATCTGCTTAATAGCTCCGCGAAATCTCCAGACTCTTCCTGCAAATCATACACGACCTGGTCGAGGAAGAATGCTGGGTTTTTTTTCTTAATTGTGCTCAAACAGAAACACTCTTTCAGAAATAGAACACGCAGAGGAAGAACTTGAAATGTTCTGATCCATTTCAGTCTTTTTTCCCCTCAGTAGTTAGGGCTAGACAATAATAGTAGTTATTGTCCAACCATAACATCATTGCCATAACGGGTGGCTGTTTTCAAAGTGGAAGCTCTTATTTCAGAAGGTTCTATTGTCCTCCAGTGTCACAATTCTGTCACAGAGGATTTATGTTGTGTTTATGACATTGTCAGGATATTATTAACGTGAAAAATATAGCTCTAGATATTTTGTGTTGGATGCGTTTCTAAATTTTCATGAAAGTAGAAGCCATCATCATCATCATGTGTTATACTCATTACATGTGACACATGCACGCGACGTGTCCTGGTGAAGGACAAATTTCTGATCTCCTGTAAACCAACTTTTATCACAGCTTAAAAAAAAAAACGGCTTGTGGTGATGTGTCCACATCTTTTATTTGGTGATTTTCTCAAACTGACAAGTGCTGTTCTTGCTCTGCTCGTGGAAATATTTGAACGAAATTCTAATTAAAATTACTTTTCTTTTTACAGAAGTAAACATAAAATTACTATAATTTTATTCAAGTTTCAGTTACAAAAACTGAACAATTGCACGATGATAATGCTGGTGATATTAACATTTCTACCCTGGATAAAGCATCAGTAGTATAAGAGATAAGAAATGTTGAACATAAGTAGTATGTAAGAGACGTAGTGTCAAACATAAGTAGTATGCAAGAGACGTAGTGTCAAACATAAGTATTATGCAAGAGACGTAGTGTCAAACATAAGTATTATGTAAGAGAGTGTCAAACATAAGTATTATGTAAGAGAGTGTCAAACATAAGTATTATGCAAGAGACGTAGTGTCAAACATAAGTAGTATGTAAGAGACGTAGTGTCAAACATAAGTAGTATGCAAGAGACGTAGTGTCAAACATAAGTAGTATGCAAGAGACGTAGTGTCAAACATAAGTAGTATGCAAGAGACGTAGTGTCAAACATAAGTAGTATGCAAGAGACGTAGTGTCAAACATAAGTAGTATGCAAGAGACGTAGTGTCAAACATAAGTATTATGCGAGAGGAGTAATGCCAAACATAAGTAGTATACCAGAGAAGTAATGTTAAACATAAGTAGTATACCAGAGAGGAAATGTTAAACATAAGTAGTATATCAGAGAAGAAATGTTAAACATAAGTAGTATATCAGAGAAGAAATGTTAAACATAAGTAGTATACAAGAGACGAAGCGTCAAACATAAGTAGTATGCGAAAGAAGTAATGTTAAACATAAGAAGCATACAAGAGACGTAATGTCAAAAATAAGTAGTACACGAGAGAAGTAATGTCAAACATGAATAGTACACCAGAGAAGTAATGTTGAACATAAGCGATACATTAGATAGGTAGTGTTAAACATAAGTGATACACTAGAGAAGTAATGTTAAACATAAATGATACACTAGATAGTTAATGTTAAACATAAGTGTTATACGAGAGAAGTAATGATAATCAGTGGTAGTGATACAAGAAGTGTTTACTTTTCTAGTATACTTAAAGAAAACATTTGTTTGCTTACGGTTGTCTCTGCTCTAACGAATTCAGTTTCTTGGTTTTATGAAAGAAACTTTGCCTGTGAATAAGATCTCTATAAATTCTTGGTTTTATGAGAGCAACATTGACTGAGAACAAGCTGCTCTTAATAAATTTGTGGTTTTATGAGAGCAACTTTGATTGAGAACAAGCTGCTCTTAATAAATTTGTGGTTTTATGAGAGCAACTTTGACTGAGAATAAGCAGCTCTCTATAAATTCTTCGTTTTATGAGAGCAACTTTGACTGAGAACAAGCTGCTCTCTATAAAACTCAGGCTGAAAGTAGACAGATCTTGTCGCAGCCTGAGAGCGTGTCAGACAATAATCGTTTTACGGACTAACTTTTTTTTTTATCGATAAGTTTCTATTGTCTATGACAGCCGCTTGCTGTATTGAACATCTGTCCTGATTCAAGCCGCCATAAAAAAAGTTGTTGCAAAATTTAGATTCCAAGCGAATTCTGAATTTTAGCAGCTTCAGGCATTTTGCACCAGATCTGAGAGAGGCTGAAGTTGCTGTTTTGTGTGAGAAAGTAGCGAGGAAGTTCGCCACCACACCAGCAACATCAGAGTTCGGCTCTGTACACGAAAGTTGTTTACACAGCAAGCTGTACTGAGTTTTGTTTTCACCTCAGGGAATCTTGGTAGTAGCTTGTCAACATCTACACCGACGCCATAGTTTTCATTTCTCTTGACAAGGTACGCGACAATGTTTTATGATTTATATTTAAAAGACTGTAAAAGCGTTTGATGGTTGTATGTGTTTGTACAGAAGATCATGTATGGATGTTAAGACTTAAGAAGACTGTTGAAAGATCATGCGTTACTTTTCCTAAAAGATATTGAAACATGAAAGCTTCCAGCCAACGTCAGTTTATGGTTAACGTTTAGAGATATCATTTAGGTTTGTATGTTTTGTATGTCACATGTTTTTATGGTACGTGTTTGTATGTCACGTGGTTGTATGTCACTTGCAAGCTTTGTTGGGCCGGTCACGATTCATATTGTGAAAGCTAAGAATATGTCAGGTGATATCATGCCCAGCCCTGTTATAAGAAATGCTATCAGGTAGATCAGGCTGAGCAGATATGATAGGTAGGTCAGGCTGGCCATGAAGGTTAGGTAGGTCAGACTGTCATGAAGGTCAAGTGAAGATCATACATATTTTACATCCTTCCCATGCCATTAAACGTCACATAGGGCTCGCATGGTAGTTCGCCAAGATTTCTTGTCTTCGGCGAGTTTTTCAGTCTCATCAAGGGATGTTATGCCCACTGAACTGGCCCCTCTTAACAATGTCCTCTTTAGAGTTTCACGTGGTGGACCTATTTTTCTTCGGCCTGTTGTGTTCCACTTGATAGCTTGTTTGGAGATCCTCTGATTATTTCTTCTCATCACGTGACCGACATATGTCCATCTTCTTTTTCTGATCACCCATGAGACAGGTTGTTGTTTGCTCATCTGTCTTATCTCTGCGTTGTTCTTGAATTCGTTCCACTTTATACCGAGTATTTTTTAAGTGATGATCTCTGTTACATTATTACGATCAAGGGAAGAAGAATTTGTCCTGAGAGACATTCGCTACTGGAGTCCAGCTCACCGAGTAAAAGTTTTCTGACAAGGGGACCTAACATAAGACTAAAAGAAGAAGAACTTTATGATTTGACATGCTGTAATATTTTACAAGACTGTAACAGCAAAATTTAACGTAATAGAATTTATAGGTTGTTACAACGGGATTTAACAATTTATAACATCGCAAGAACAGGACTTAACATTCTACAGGTGCACACGTTGTTAATACAGATCTTAAAGTGTTGTAACAATTAACAAGAGAACTTAATATTTTATAAGACTGTAACTACAAACTCGACATGTTACAGGTTTATAATGTGTAACAAGACGTAAAAATGTATAGGCCGCAAGAACAAGACGTAACATGTTACAACGCAGTTTCCAGAGTTTCGGTGCCTGCAGCATAATCTTCACTGCGGAGTTTTTCATTTCTATAACCAGGGACACTGGGTGAAAACAAGGCGTCCCATTTCTGTCGCTAAGCAACTGATTCTATTTATTAATTTAATTTTATTGTTATCTTTTTTTCAGCACGAAAATAAATGGTTGTAACAACAGACTTTCGCAACAGGTCAACTGTCTTTACGCAAAAGCTGATTTGACAACTGTGAGGTATCACTTTTCCGTCACTCTAGCATTAGAGAGTACTTCCGGTCAGATGTGGCTTGGAGGTGACAAGTGTATTGTGACTGGGCAAGTTTGCAGGAGCAGATAATATTTGTATCATAACAGAAGAAAATCTAGGAATATTGAGTTAGTTTTCCTTCAAATAAACCGAAGATCGGTAAGTTCAGATCTAGTCCTGTCTTATAAAGAGGCTATGCTTCAGTGGGCGATTCAAGGATCTAGTAATGTTGCTAGCAGATAGCTCTAAGAAATTAAGTGGATTATGAGAAAATTAGGTGGATTATGAGAAAATTAGGTGGATTATGAGAAAAGTAGGTGGATTTTGAGAAAATTAGGTGGATTATGAGAAAATTAGGTGGATTATGATCTTTCTATAAGTCTTCACACCAGCTCCAGACACCATGAAAACACATATTCATGTTCTATAGAGAATAAATGTATCTGCGCATAAGATCGGCAAGAATTTTTTTCTGTGAATCTTTTGTCAGAAAGCTAACTTGACCAGAGAAATAACATTCATCCTTGGAAAAGTCTAAAATGAAATCATTTCTATCAAATTCTAGAACTCCAGGGGACATTTCACAGCTTCGGTCATCGCGTACTTCAACAGAAGCATCGAATCTGTCACTCAAGTTAGAAACTCGCGTATCGTCAGATGATGATGGTATACACTTGGAAACCACACCACTTTCTAGATCAGGTAGTCAGAGGCCAACAACATCGTCCAGACCCCAGTCTTTTAGATCCGGAAACTTGTTCTCGAACTGTAATATTTCTGTGAGTGCTCATCGCCAAGGCAATTCCCAGGAAGAAATCGATTCTTCGTCTTCTAGAACAGACTCGATTATGACCACAAGATATTTGTCTTCTGCGTTAGAACCTCCACGTGGATTTTGCTGTGAGCAAGATTCTGCCCTGAAAATGAAAACATCCACAGCCAAAATTGTCTTCACAAACGCCTCCATCGACCGAGAAAAGAAAGCAAGAAAAATCTACGTCATCAAATCCAACAATTTTCAGCCGAACTTGTCTCCAGTCTCCTGTAGTGAACTTAATGACTGCACCCGGGCTATAGGAGATCTCGAAAGAGAGCAGAAACAATCTAGACACTTACCTTCCTGTGGGGAACAATCTAGACACTTACCTTCCTGTGGGGAACAATCTAGACACTTACCTTCCTGTGAGGAACAATCTAGACACTTACCTTCCTGTGAGGAACAATCTAACAGATCGTCTTTTTGTTTATCACCGGAATATTCCGACCAGACCAGCAAGCATAAGGTCAAGGTCTCTGTTTCTCACGCTTCATCAGTCACACAAAATTCATCCAATGATAGATCTACACGTTCACCGCTCCCAGCCACAGTGACAGACACTCATGTCTTATCTGAGGGAAGACCGGCACATTCTCCAGCATTTAATACCAACCATTCTACTTTTAATTTGTCACCCGACTCTTCCCTGATTGAACAAGAAGCCAAACAACAAGAAGCCAGACAACAAGAAGCCAAACAACAAGAAGCCAGACAACAAGAAGCCAAACAACAAGAAGCCAAACAACAAGAAGCCAGACAACAAGAAGCCAGACAACAAGAAGCCAGACAACAAGAAGCCAGACAACAAGAAGCCAGACAACAAGAAGCCAAAGAAGAGAGGAACAAAACTTGGGAGCACAACATCAGATGCTGTACATGCTACCAATCTTGCGACTCATTGTGTAATCACAGACCTGCTTTCTGTGACAGGCACATGAAAGTAGAGAAACAATCAAAAATCCGTTCTCACTCCTTTCAATCAATTGTTCACCTTGATAATCATTTCCAGGGCTACAAATTCATGGACAGCGAGAGCCAGTTATCTGTCAACTCTAGCCGACATCTTTCAAAATCAAGTAAATCTGGCCAAGTTAGCTCAGCTGCCCACAGCGAGAGAGTCACGGAGGAGTCTGTGGTCAGATCGATTATGTCCAGGGCTGCCATCCCCAGACCTGAAATAACTATAGATGTGACGAAAGAGCATGATATACGACCTACAACCTTATCATGTCAGAGTCATTATGACAACACAAAACTAACGACGCCAGAAAATACAGGACAGGAATTTATAGGCATCAGTGACTCAACTTTTCTTTCCAGAGGACCGTCCCCGCACTATATGTTGCCGTGCAGACAAGTGCCCTACGACGTAGATGAAATATCGGGACTTCACGTGTCTCCCAGGAACAGTATTGGCAGCATCAGCAGCGTGTTATCCTATAAATCTAGCAACGCTGATTCAGCAGTTGACCTTGCACCTCCAGATGATGAGCAAGATCTAGAATATGCAGACTTTCTGGCTAAGTACCATGCTAGAAGATTTTCTTATCCACCCGTGGACTGGTCTTTCATTCATGGCCAAGACGCTTCTGATTCGGTGTTAGTGGATCCTGCAGAGGTCCCCGGGGCAGCTGACCGCAACGTCTGCTACATGAGCTCTCATTTCCAAGGTGGCCATCAGACTCTGGCAACTCCGTGTCAGCTTTCAGGTTGCCATCAGACTCTGGCAACTCTGTGTCAGCTTTCAGGTTGCCATCAGACTCTGGCAACTCCGTGTCAGCTTTCAGGTTGCCATCAGACTCTGGCAACTCCGTGTCAGCTTTCAGGTTGCCATCAGACTCTGGCAACTCCGTGTCAGCTTTCAGGTTGCCATCAGACTCTGGCAACTCCGTGTCAGCTTTCAGGTTGCCATCAGACTGGACACGGTAATCACTGTGGTTTACTTGCAACTTCCAAACCCACCAAAGAAGAAGATTTTCAGGCAGACTGGGACGGAGAAAAGACAGAATTGTCAGAGTGTGACATTAAACGACGTTCACTTAAGGAGATCCCGGGTTGCGAGATCTTCTTTCCTCAGTTAGAGGTCAAGGACAGCAGTTCTCAGCGTGACCTTCTTCTGGACAAAGTGAAGACTTGGCCTCCTGCAGCTACTGCGCTGGAGAGAAAGTGTGCAGAGTTTGAAGGGAAAGATGGGAGGAAAGATGCAAATGGGAGGAGAGATGCAGATGGGAGGAGAGATGCAGATGGGAGGAAAATCTACACAACTGAGCCTGCTCGTGTTGTTGATTTACAAAATCCTCATGAACACGCCTACCAGAGCCAGGTACATCTAGAGCATCACCAGAGCCAGGTACATCTAGAGCATCACCAGAGCCAGGTACATCTAGAGCATCACCAGAGCCAGGTACATCTAGAGCATCACCAGAGCAAACTTCAGCCACACGTTGCACCAGAACTAGCTGTAAGTCACTGCAGCGATGCCAACATTAACACAGGGTGCAGTGTTACCAACGATCATGGATACCTACATTCAGACGATGGATCAGTTTCTAGAGAATTGGAGAGCCAGATCTGGCCGGAGATTGACCAACTGGAGGATGAAGAGGAAGAAGAAACTTTCCAGAGACGAGGGTCTGTTTCGTCTGTGTGTTCTATCACCTCAACTTGTTCGTCGTGTGTGGCATCTTTGGACGAGGATTTGGAGCCCTCTATATCGAAGGTAAGAACACAGTCTTGATTTACTTCTTCCTTTTTCTTCCTTTATTAATTCTATATTTGTGTCCCCCGTGACCTACATTTTTAAAAATCTTTATTGTAAAAGAAAAAAAAATAAATTCAGGACAGACCATACTGCACGAAGTTTGACTATATATAAATGCTATCATACACAATATTGACTACACATAAACGCTATCGTACAACAATTTTGACTCTATTTAATGACATAACTATTCACTTTAGGAGGCAGTTTTGAAGCAGGTAACAATTTTGTGTGTAACTTGCCGAGCTCCATATTTTTCATGTTTTTTTTTATTTTGTTCATCGCTGACAGTATCGATTGTGGATTTCTATAATCGACCACAGTAATAACAAATAATGTTTGTGTTGCGAAATCCTGGCTCACTTTTATACTCATTCACTCAGTCTGCCTTTACTCATCCTGGTCTGCTAATTAAAAACATCGTGGCGTGACAGCCATTGTACTCCTGGCCCGCCCCATCTGTCTTAACTGCCAGCCAATCAGATGAAGGGTATCATAGTTTCCAGGTCCTCATGTATCATTTACATCCTTTCATACTCAGCCTTCCAGACACATTATCACACACGTCACAAGATAAATAAGCTTCTCTTCTTGTTAGAAATTGTTCATGTAGATTTAGGCTTCCTTTCTTCCACTGCTTCTTTGTCCGGTATGTTTTTGTATGTTTCAGGTATAAAGGCAAACGTTACTAGTATGTGTGTGATCGTTTTATGTTTAAAACTTCTCCTGTCATTTTAAAATATAGTCGTGCAATTATCATTTCATTAGCATAGTCGAAAATTAAGACATTGTGCCAGTTGGAGACTCTGCAACAATAGGAGTATCATCATGTGGCGTTCAAGAATTCCGTGAAGCACAAAACTTCCATCTCTTCGTTCTCCAGACATTTTATGTATCACTGTGAATGATTTGTATGAATGTGTGTGATGTGTGTAAATGTGTGTGAACGATTTATATATATATATATAAGTGTGTGTGTGTGTATTTTCTCCCTCTTTATTTCAACTACAAACCTCCCCGCCCTTTTGTGTATTTCTAATCTCGGAAATTCCAAAGTTCGATTTGTTTCGTTTCTTTACTTTCTGTCAGACAAAATTTGTCAGCTTCTGTACAATGCAAGGGAGATAACTACGTAAGCAAGAAATCATGACAGTCAAGATTCTGGTATCAATACATGAAATGTCAGGGGTGCAGGCTTTTGTTTAAAACTATGTTTAGAAGCAACTGATGGCAGCCCGGGGTTGGAGCACCACACTGGAGGAGTCTAAGCAAGATCATCCAACAACACTTGAACTTGACAAGAGAAATATAATCGCCGTAAATGTGATACCAGAATTATTATGTTCGCAGTCACAGCCCATAATTCGTGTTATCTCCCTTAGACCCTCATATTTTGCTCTATCGGTTAATTCAGGAATTTTGTTGCTCGAGTAGTTCTCCAGGGAATCACCAGCTTTGGCTGACATTTACGGCCAGTTTTCTTCTGTTCTCGTGAAGGTACTTATATGAAAATAACTACTGATGTTATTTGTTGTACAGAGAGGAAAAAAAACAACTTTACATTGCGCTGTCGTCTCTGAGAGTTGCCTCTCTGTGTGTCACTTCATGCTGCTGTGATGACATCTCTGGGCACTGACACGTCACAGCCGTTTACTGTGGCTGTTTCTAGCGTGACTGTCTCAATCATTAACGTGACTGTCATATTCATTAACTTGGCTGTCCTAATAATTAATTTTACTGTCAAAATCATTAACGTGACTGTCTCAATCATTAACTTGTCTATCTCAATCATTAATTTGTCTCTAGATAATGCTGTAAAAAGATAGAATTTAGAATTATCCATTGTGAAATTCTATAATCGACCACAGTAATAACAAATAATGTTTGTGTTGCGAAATCCTGGCTCACTTTTATACTCATTCACTCAGTCTGCCTTTACTCATCCTGGTCTGCTAATTAAAAACATCGTGGCGTGACAGCCATTGTACTCCTGGCCCGCCCCATCTGTCTTAACTGCCAGCCAATCAGATGAAGGGTATCATAGTTTCCAGGTCCTCATGTATCATTTACATCCTTTCATACTCAGCCTTCCAGACACAGTATCACACACGTCACAAGATAAGTAAGCTTCTCATTTACATCCGTTCATACACAGCCTTCCAGACACATTATCACACACGTCACAAGATAAATAAGCTTCTCATTTACATCCTTTCATACTCAGCCTTCCAGACACAGTATCACACACGTCACAAGATAAATAAGCTTCTCATTTACATCCGTTCATACTCAGCCTTCCAGACACATTATCACACACGTCACAAGATAAGTAAGCTTCTCATTTACATCCTTTCATACTCAGCCTTCCAGACACAGTATCACACACGTCACAAGATAAAGCTTCTCATTTACATCCTTTCATACTCAGCCTTCCAGACACAGTATCACACACGTCACAAGATAAATAAGCTTCTCATTTACATCCTTTCATACTCAGCCTTCCAGACACAGTATCACACACGTCACAAGATAAATAAGCTTCTCTTCTTGTTATAAATTGTTCATGTAGATTTAGGCTTCCTTTCTTCCATTGCTTCTTTGTCCGGTATGTTTTTGTATGTTTCAGGTATAAAGCCAAACGTTACTAGTGTGTGTGTGATCGTTTTATGTTTAAAACTTCTCCTGTCATTTTAAAATATAGTCGTGCAATTATCATTTCATTAGCATAGTCGGAAATTAAGACATTGTGCCAGTTGGAGACTCTGCAACAATAGGAGTATCATCATGTGGCGTTCAAGAATTCCGTGAAGCACAAAACTTCCATCTCTTCGTTCTCCAGACATTTTATGTATCACTGTGAATGATTTGTATGAATGTGTGTGATGTGTGTAAATGTGTGTGAACGATTTATATATATATATATAAGTGTGTGTGTGTGTATTTTCTCCCTCTTTATTTCAACTACAAACCTCCCCGCCCTTTTGTGTATTTCTAATCTCGGAAATTCCAAAGTTCGATTTGTTTCGTTTCTTTACTTTCTGTCAGACAAAATTTGTCAGCGTCTGTACAATGCAAGGGAGATAACTACGTAAGCAAGAAATCATGACAGTCAAGATTCTGGTATCAATACATGAAATGTCAGGGGTGCAGGCTTTTGTTTAAAACTATGTTTAGAAGCAACTGATGGCAGCCCAGTGTTGGAGCACCACACTGGAGGAGTCTAAGCAAGATCATCCAAGAACACTTGAACTTGACAAGAGAAATATAATCGCCGTAAATGTGATACCAGAATTATTATGTTCGCAGTCACAGCCCATAATTCGTGTTATCTCCCTTAGACCCTCGTATTTTGCTCTGTCGGTTAATTCAGGAATTTTGTTGCTCGAGTAGTTCTCCAGGGAATCATCAGCTTTGGCTGACATTTACGGCCAGTTTTCTTCTGTTCTCGTGAAGGTACTTATATGAAAATAACTACTGATGTTATTTGTTGTACAGAGAGGAAAAAAAAACAACTTTACATCGCGCTGTCGTCTCTGAGAGTTGCCTCTGTGTGTCTCTTCATGCTGCTGTGATGACATCTCTGGGCACTGACACGTCACTGCCGTTTACTGTGGCTGTTTCTAGCGTGACTGTCTCAATCATTAACGTGACTGTCATATTCATTAACTTGGCTGTCCTAATAATTAATTTTACTGTCAAAATCATTAACGTGACTGTCTCAATCATTAACTTGTCTATCTCAATCATTAATTTGTCTCTAGATAATGCTGTAAAAAGATAGAATTTAGAATTATCCATTGTGAAATTTATAATACAGTATATTCTATATAGCAGAATTAT
The DNA here is from genome assembly GCA_009760885.1 of Achatina immaculata. Classification (NCBI taxonomy): domain Eukaryota; kingdom Metazoa; phylum Mollusca; class Gastropoda; order Stylommatophora; family Achatinidae; genus Lissachatina; species Lissachatina immaculata. Next base: position 41,663,578 of record CM019718.1, read on the forward strand.
TGTTGCAGTTATGCATGTGATCGTGTCACTGTGGTACGGGAAACTATCTCATGCATGTGATCGTGTCACTGTGGTACGGGAAACTATCTCATGCATGTGATCGTGTCACTGTGGTACGGGAAACTATCTCATTCATGTGATCGTGTCACTGTGGTACGGGAAACTATCTCATGCATGTGATCGTGTCACTGTGGTACGGGAAACTATCTCATGCATGTGATCGTGTCACTGTGGTACGGGAAACTATCTCAGCTCTTGTCTGTGACTATCTTAACTGCTCCCTGGTCGGGGCTAGAGAGGTGACAGCCCGTGTACACGGAGTACCAGCACAGTTCTCTGCCAGGGTAGCCCGTCTGTTGGCCACATCCCTTCTCCTCTCCCCACAGACTCTGGACAAATACACCCCCCCCCTTTTTTTCCCCCACAGACTCTGGACAAATACCCCCCCCCCCCTTTCTCCCACAGACCGTGGACTAAAACAAACTTTACTCTCGTGTTTGAAACTTGTCAGACTTCACCGCTTCTCGATACTCCTGTTGGTATCGATCCCGCAATAGCCCTCTCATTCTCCCTCGACCCGTCCCATCGTAAATGAAAATTAGTATATTTGCGGTCAGCAGTCTTCCATCATCATTCGTCTTGTTCCATCTCTCTCTGTCTCTCTGTCTCTGTCTCTGTCTCTCTCTCTCTCTCTCTGCATCCTCTCTATAAAGGATTTATCAATGTATAACCAATGACTTAAGGTATCGATCTCTCTGCTAGTATCGTGCTGCATTCTCTCCCACCGCTCCCCTTTCTCTCACTGGCGGTCCTGGGAGAGGGAGGGGGGTTCTGTCCTAAGATTGAAATCAAATCTGTTTATTGACCCTCGTAACTTTACTCGTCTTGCTTCCTTGCCTGTTTACCCGTCTTGCTTCCTTGCCTGTTTACCCGTCTTGCTTCCTTGCCTGTTTACCCGTCTTGCTTCCTTGCCTGTTTACCCGTCTTGCTTCCTTGCCTGCCCTGTTCTTATTCCCTACAACTAAATCTGTCTCAGATTGTGTCCTGCTAGCACCTTCGTGTCTGAGATTGTGTCCTGCTAGCACCTACGTCTGAGAATGTGTCCTGCTAGCACCTACGTCTGAGATTTTGTCCTGCTAGCACCTTCGTGTCTGAGATTGTGTCCTGCTAGCACCTACGTCTGAGATTTTGTCCTGCTAGCACCTACGTCTGAGATTGTGTCCTGCTAGCACCTACGTCTGAGATTTTGTCCTGCTAGCACCTTCGTGTCTGAGATTGTGTCCTGCTAGCACCTACGTCTGAGATTTTGTCCTGCTAGCACCTACGTCTGAGATTGTGTCCTGCTAGCACCTACGTCTGAGATTTTGTCCTGCTAGCACCTACGTCTGAGATTGTGTCCTGCTAGCACCTACGTCTGAGATTGTGTCCTGCTAGCACCTACGTCTGAGATTTTGTCCTGCTAGCACCTACGTCTGAGATTGTGTCCTGCTAGCACCTACGTCTGAGATTTTGTCCTGCTAGCACCTACGTCTGAGATTTTGTCCTGCTAGCACCTACGTCTGAGATTTTGTCCTGCTAGCACCTACGTCTGAGATTTTGTCCTGCTAGCACCTACGTCTGAGATTGTGTCCTGCTAGCACCTACGTCTGAGATTGTGTCCTGCTAGCACCTACGTCTGAGATTGTGTCCTGCTAGCACCTTCGTCTGAGATTGTGTCCTGCTAGCACCTTCGACTGTTTAGAAACTGAACCTTTTCTCTCCTTGAAAGCGGGACACTCCCCTTCCCGCCACGGCGTCTCACGTGACCAACCCTGACCTCCTCATCTGTTCGCCCTGTCCCGTATGCTACATACATTTTACTTCATTCTTTGTTGTTCTTACTTGTTATGAGCATATCCACTTTCCCTTTTCTGCTCTTTCTTCACTTGCTGCTGTCAAAGACAACTGGTACGGTCATGATGACCAGCAAGAATATCACATGTTTCTTTAACGCTGAGGTCACCAGACAAACTTGGCAGTGGACTGATTTGTTACTTGACAAACAAAACAATGCAGATCAAAGCAAAAACATGCTGGCTGTAACTCTGAAGATCATGCTAACCTGGCTGTCTGGGTGAGAGATTTTTTTAAAACCAAGTGCTGTTCTTGTTACTCTCACACAGGTGTGTTTTCAACCTGTCACTTGTCCCAGCCGGCCCTGGACAGTTTCGGCAACTGCTTGATTCCTCTTCTTATATCTTATATCCTTCCCGTGCCGTTAAACGTCACACAGGGCTCGCAAGGTAGTTCGCCAATTTCTCCTGTCTTCGGCGAGTCTTTCAACCTGATCAAAGGATTTTATGCCAATTAATTTGGCCTCTCTTAACAATGTCCTCTTCAGAGTTTCACGCGGTCTGCCTCTTTTTCTTTGGCCTGTTGTGTTCCACTTGATAGCTTGTTTTGGGATTCTCTGATCTTCTCCTGCTTGCGTCTTCTAACTTCAGGTTTGGTCCTCATTTCCTGTACAAAAAATATGGGACTCGGTCTTTTCAAGTTCTTCCCAGACATCGTGAATGATAGAAAGATGTTGCTTACATGACTTACAAATGTTGGATTTGGTCAAACAGAACTTCATCTTGATCCTATCGTTGCGTGTCCAGCCACATTATATCTTTGTGTGGACATCAAACGTTGCTGATTGCCTGCAACATTTTCAGTTGTCTTGTTCCACGAGGGGGGAATCAAGGGCGAGAACTAAATTACTTAAGTTTGTTAATTGTATAAAGTTATATCCCTTAGATAACTCGTCAGGGTTTCTCTGTTGGTGAAACAAGTGTAGCATTATTACTTGGCTGAAAAACAAAACTACTTATTTGTAACTACATTACATTGCAACTACATTACAGTGCAACTACATTACAGTGCAACTACATTACAGTACTTCTTTCCCTAAACAGTAAGAAAAGCAGCTGCCCAAAGGTTTCGCGACAAGCTGCAAAACAGTGAAGACAAGACCAGGAGAAAGACAAGCAAAAGCTCTTGGACTCACGACCCACACAATCTGGCAGTCATTGAAAAACCCAGTGGAAAAAGAAGACGACACCAGAAACAAAATCTGACGTACTAACCAAGTGTCACGCGAAAATAAAAAAAAACAGACACTCATTAAAAATAGCAAGGACCGTGCAAAGTGGAGGTAATTGATTCCTAAAGTTTCTTTGCATAGTGGAAAATGTAAATATTAATCTTCTACATTTCCTCGGACCCAGCTCGTTTAGTAGACAGTGTGGCTGTAGTAGACAGTGTGGCTGTAGTAGACGGTGTGCTTGTAGTAGATGGTGTGGCTGTAGTAGACGGTGTGGCTGTAGTAGACACCGTGGCTGTAGTAGATAGTGTGGCTGTAGTAGACGGTGTGGCTGTAGTAGACGGTGTGGCTGTAGTAGATAGTGTGGCTGTAGTAGACGGCGTGGCTGTAGTAGACAGCGTGGTTGTAGTAGACAGCGTGGTTGTAGTAGACGGTAGGTTGTAGTAGACAGTGTGGCTGTAGTAGACGGTGTGGTTGTACTAGACGGTGTGGTTGTAGTAGACCTTGCCTGTTTACCCGTCTTGCTTCCTTGCCTGTTTACCCGTCTTGCTTCCTTGCCTGTTTACCCGTCTTGCTTCCTTGCCTGCCCTGTTCTTATTCCCTACAACTAAATCTGTCTCAGATTGTGTCCTGCTAGCACCTTCGTGTCTGAGATTGTGTCCTGCTAGCACCTACGTCTGAGAATGTGTCCTGCTAGCACCTACGTCTGAGATTTTGTCCTGCTAGCACCTTCGTGTCTGAGATTGTGTCCTGCTAGCACCTACGTCTGAGATTTTGTCCTGCTAGCACCTACGTCTGAGATTGTGTCCTGCTAGCACCTACGTCTGAGATTTTGTCCTGCTAGCACCTTCGTGTCTGAGATTGTGTCCTGCTAGCACCTACGTCTGAGATTTTGTCCTGCTAGCACCTACGTCTGAGATTGTGTCCTGCTAGCACCTACGTCTGAGATTTTGTCCTGCTAGCACCTACGTCTGAGATTGTGTCCTGCTAGCACCTACGTCTGAGATTGTGTCCTGCTAGCACCTACGTCTGAGATTTTGTCCTGCTAGCACCTACGTCTGAGATTGTGTCCTGCTAGCACCTACGTCTGAGATTTTGTCCTGCTAGCACCTTCGTCTGAGATTTGTGTCCTGCTAGCACCTACGTCTGAGATTTTGTCCTGCTAGCACCTACGTCTGAGATTTTGTCCTGCTAGCACCTACGTCTGAGATTGTGTCCTGCTAGCACCTACGTCTGAGATTGTGTCCTGCTAGCACCTACGTCTGAGATTGTGTCCTGCTAGCACCTACGTCTGAGATTGTGTCCTGCTAGCACCTTCGACTGTTTAGAAACTCAACCTTTTCTCTCCTTGAAAGTGGGACACTCCCCTTCCCGCCACGGCGTCTCACGTGACCAACCCTGACCTCCTCATCTGTTCGCCCTGTCCCGTATGCTACATACATTTTACTTCATTCTTTGTTGTTCTTACTTGTTATGAGCATATCCACTTTCCCTTTTCTGCTCTTTCTTCACTTGCTGCTGTCAAAGACAACTGGTACGGTCATGATGACCAGCAAGAATATCACATGTTTCTTTAACGTTGAGGTCACCAGACAAACTTGGCAGTGGACTGATTTGTTACTTGACAAACAAAACAATGCAGATCAAAGCAAAAACATGCTGGTTGTAACTCTGAAGCTCATGCTAACCTGGCTGTCTGGGTGAGAGATTTTTTTAAAACCAAGTGCTGTTCTTGTTACTTTCACACAGGTGTGTTTTCAACCTGTCACTTGTCCCAGCCGGCCCTGGACAGTTTCGGCAACTGCTTGATTCCTCTTCTTATATCTTATATCCTTCCCGTGCCGTTAAACGTCACACAGGGCTCGCAAGGTAGTTCGCCAATTTCTCCTGTCTTCGGCGAGTCTTTCAACCTGATCAAAGGATTTTATGCCAATTAATTTGGCCTCTCTTAACAATGTCCTCTTCAGAGTTTCACGCGGTCTGCCTCTTTTTCTTTGGCCTGTTGTGTTCCACTTGATAGCTTGTTTTGGGATTCTCTGATCTTCTCCTGCTTGCGTCTTCTAACTTCAGGTTTGGTCCTCATTTCCTGTGCAAAAAATATGGACTCGGTCTTTTCAAGTTCTTCCCAGACATCGTGAATGATAGAAAGATGTTGCTTACATGACTTACAAATGTTGCATTTGGTCAAACAGAACTTCATCTTGATCCTAGCGTTGCGTGTCCAGCCACATTATATCTTTGTGTGGACATCAAACGTTGCTGATTGCCTGCAACATTTTCAGTTGTCTTGTTCCACAAGGGGGAATCAAGGGCGAGAACTAAATTACTTAAGTTTGTTAATTATATAAAGTTATATCCCTTAGATAACTCGTCACGGTTTCTCTGTTGGTGAAACAAGTGTAGCATTATTACTTGGCTGAAAAACAAAACTACTTATTTGTAACTACATTACATTGCAACTACATTACAGTGCAACTACATTACAGTACTTCTTTCCCTAAACAGTAAGAAAAGCAGCTGCCCAAAGGTTTCGCGACAAGCTGCAAAACAGTGAAGACAAGACCAGGAGAAAGACAAGCAAAAGCTCTTGGACTCACGACCCACACAATCTGGCAGTCATTGAAAAACCCAGTGGAAAAAGAAGACGACACCAGAAACAAAATCTGACGTACTAACCAAGTGTCACGCGAAAATAAAAAAAACAGACACTCATTAAAAATAGCAAGGACCGTGCAAAGTGGAGGTAATTGATTCCTAAAGTTTCTTTGCATAGTGGAAAATGTAAATATTAATCTTCTACATTTCCTCGGACCCAGCTCGTTTAGTAGACAGTGTGGCTGTAGTAGACAGTGTGGCTGTAGTAGACGGTGTGGTTGTAGTAGATGGTGTGGCTGTAGTAGACGGTGTGGCTGTAGTAGACACCGTGGCTGTAGTAGATAGTGTGGCTGTAGTAGACGGTGTGGCTGTAGTAGACAGCGTGGCTGTAGTAGACGGCGTGGCTGTAGTAGACAGCGTGGTTGTAGTAGACGGTATGGCTGTAGTAGACAGTAGGTTGTAGTAGACAGTGTGGCTGTAGTAGACGGTGTGGCTGTAGTAGACAGTGTGGTTGTAGTAGACGGTGTGGTGTAGTAGACGGCGTGGTTGTAGTAGACGGTGTGGCTGTAGTAGACGGTGTGGCTGTAGTAGACGGTGTGGCTGTAGTAGACGGTGTGGCTGTAGTAGACGGAGTGGTTGTAATAGACGGCGTGGTTGTAGTAGACATTGTGGCTGTAGTAGACATTGTGGCTGTAGTAGACAGTGCTGCTGTAGTAGACATTTTCGCTGTAGTCGACAGTGTAGCTGTAGTAGACAATGTAGCTGTAGTAGATAGACAGTGTAGCTGTAGTAGACAGTGTGGCTGTAGTAGACAGTGCAGCTGTAATATACAGTGTAGCTGTAGTAGACAGTGTGGTTGTAGTAGACATTGTCGCTGTAGTAGACATTGTCGCTGTAGTAGACAGTGTAGCTGTAGTAGACAGTGTGGCTGTAGTAGACAGTGTGGCTGTAGTAGACAGTGTGGTTGTAGTAGACAGTATGGCTGCAGACAGTGTTGATATATCAGACAGTGCCACATGTGGCGACATGTTGGCAGACTAGATTATTGTCAATTTTTAGATGATATACACCACAATATAAAGTCAAAACCAACTGTTAGACCAAAGTTATACTTAGTTTTCATATAGATTTAAATCGCAAAAAAAACAACAGAATATATAGAAAACGAAGCACCTGGGACTAAATATTTGTATTTTTTCACATTGAACATCTGTGACAGGTAAGCTATCTCGTGCACTTTGCTTGGCAGGTGTAACAGGTGTGTGTATATATATAAAACATGAAGAAGACATAGTCTGTTTTACAGCATATGTACGTATTTTCTGTCGAAGTCCTATGTTATATATAGAAATAACATTCCACAGAAAATTGGTCTTCAGCACATATCAGCGCAACACATCACGAATCATATGATCATCAGCACATATCAGCACAATGCATTACGAATCATACGATCATCAGAACAATACATCACGAATCAGATTCAACAGATAATGACTGAGTGAAACTAAAGATTAAGGTCACAAAATACACAAACACAACCCCCTGCCCAAGGCAGAAAAGGCCTCATGCTGGCTGTGGAGTATGCGAAACAAGCATTGGGAACATAAGTAATTTCATTTGCCACAACCAATATCAGTCCTCCGTAGCTAAATCGCTAAAGACGCACTTCAAAAAGTGCAGTGGCAGCTGGAAGACCGGGGAAAAAAAAGCAACAACTCACAAGACCTCTGGGAGTCATGACCCAGAGGGGTCCACCCCCCTTAGAGTGTCAGGAGTTTAAAGGGCCGAAACACTTGTCTGAGGGGGGGGGGGTACTTCCTCTGATGATCTGAAGGAGTTGTGTTGCTGTTCCGCTCTCTACGGTAGAGAGTTTCCTGCGTACACTTTATTCTAGACTGTGGAAGAAGTAGATAAAAACACGTGGTCGTCGACTAAGACAGCATCAACTTGATCGAATAAGACAGCATCAACTTGATCGAATTAGACAGCATCAACTTGAAGTTTAGCATTAAAAAAAGTTTCAGCGCTTTGATCGGCTGTCATGCTGCGATAATTAAACTCTCTTTTTTGGAGTTAGAGAGTGCCTATATTTAGCAACCATTTGAAGCCATTCACAGCTCTACCATGTTTACGACTTGTTGCTTTGTCATTAGAGAAAGTTTACTCCGGTAATCTTTAGACGTGATTCATACAGGATGGTATATCCAGCTGTTGCAGGGGTCAGCAAACTACGGCCCGTAAGTCAAATGTGGCCCTCCGTCTCATTTAACAGATTCGTCCCTTCAATATTTATTATTAATCAACCCGTTGAAATGTCAGTATATTTTCCATGTCTCATGACCAAACAGAGAATACAAAATATGTGTAATCGGCGACACATTCATAGGAGTAATAATAAATAAGACTTGAGTGCTGTGCTGCAGCAAGTGTGTTTCATTAACTTCTCGGATTTGTGATTTGATTTGTTTACTTCATTCTATTGCTTACGTACAGCTATATAACTAACATTCCAGAATATGAGGTTCAGAGGGAAATACTCGGGCGTTATTTTTGTATAGAAGCCGCCTTCATAGTTTGTTTTTTGTCTGATGAAGCTATCAGTCAGATTTATCCTGGACAGAAGAGAGATATCTTGGTGGATGTGACGCTTTCAGTGTTTGTTTTTTGTCTGATGAAGCTATCAGTCAATGTATCCTGGACAGAAGAGAAATATCTTGGTGGATGTGACGCTTTCAGTGTTTGTTTCTTGTCTGATGAAGCTATCCGTCAGATTTATCCTGGATAAAAGAGAGATATCTTGGTGGATGTGACGCTTTCAGTGTTTGTTTCTTGTCTGATGAAGCTGTCCATCAAATTTATCCTGGACAGAAGAGAGATATCTTGGTGGATGTGACGCTTTCAGTGTTTGTTTCTTGTCTGATGAAGCTATCCGTCAGATTTATCCTGGATAGAAGAGAGATATCTTGGTGGATGTGACGCTTTCAGTGTTTGTTTCTTGTCTGATGAAGCTGTCCATCAGATTTATCCTGGACAGAAGAGAGATATCTTGGTGGATGTGACGCTTTCAGTGTTTGTTTCTTGTCTGATGAAGCTGTCCATCAGATTTATCCTGGACAGAAGAGAGATATCATGGTGGATGTGATCTATATTTTCTGAACAATATTCCTGTCGACCTGTCACTATAAACATAGGAAACAACAGGACGCGACGGGCATTCAATTTTTATGATGCGAGAAAGTCCTTATTTTCTGAGTTTTTCATAAAACGAGTTTTCCTTTATCAGTTTATGAGATACGCTAGAAGAAAACAATGAGAAAACGAAATCTCGCCATTTTCAATGTCTGTCCGTCTTATCTTTTATTTTCTATACTCCGACATAAATACAACCAGCTAACTTCTAATTTCTAACTTCTGGCTTCTAACTTCTAGCTTCTAGTTTCTAACTTCTAGCTTCTAACTTCTAGCTTCTAACTTTAATTGTTTACGAATTTCTTGTACTACAAGCAAGTGTTTGTTTCTTTTCGTTTCGTTTCTTTTTTTTAAACACCTTAGTTCTGTATTTTTTAATTCAGTTTTTTTTTGTCTTATTCCTCTCGTGTGTTCTTTTATCTCTTTTGCATCGAAGAAGGCTAAGCCGAAATATTGCAGGTTTTATTATTATTTTTTTTACTTAAGGTTTTTTTCAACTTTTTCATTATTACGTTAATTTGATTATACTGTATTGTACATAGATTCCCACCATGTTTGGTGAGCACATTTAGAAGAGATGTCATGTTTGTAGATTTTGTGAGCACATTTAGAAAAGATGTCATGTTTGTAGATTTTGTGAGCACATTTAGAAGAGATGTTATGTTTGTAGATTTTGTGAGCACAACCCGATGAGGCTGACAACGTCTGCCAGCCGCAGGTAATTATTTTTAATCTGTCCAACCTCAACTTTAATACGAAAGCTGGACAAGTCAAGCTAAAGTTTTTTTTTTTAATTTTCATAATTTTCAGCCTGTTTACTAAAATAAACCGGGAATCGCGACAGGCGAGAAGAACACAGGGAGGCTTCGTGTATAGTTATATACTTATACACTAATTATTGTGTTACAGGGAGGGGGGAGCTGGAGGGAAGAACGAATTGACATTTATGATAAAGAAGTACATCATGACATCTTTCAATGATTTTACCTCGGAACGTGGCCAGATCTCTTCTTGACGTACTTCAAGCCGTCCAGGGCGGAGTCAAAAGAAGGGAGGGAGAGGGAGAGAAAGAGAGAGAGAGAGGGAGAGAGAGAGGGAGAGAGAGAAAGGGAGAGGGAGAGAGGGAGAGAGGGAGAGAGAGAGAGAGAGGGAGAGAGAGAGAGAGAAAGGGAGAGGGAGAGGGAGAGAGAGAGGGAGAGAGAGAGGGAGAGAGAGAGGGAGAAAGGGAGAGAGAGAGAGAGGGAGAGAGAGGGAGAAAGAGGGAGAGAGAGAAAGGGAGAGGGAGAGAGAGGGAGAGAGAGAAAGGGAGAGAAAGAGGGAGAGAGAGAAAGGGAGAGGGAGAGAGAGAGGGAGAGGGAAAAGGAGGGAGAGAGGGAGAGAAAGAGAGAGGGAGAGAGGGAGAGGGAGAGAGAGAGAGAGGGAGAGGGAGAGAAGGAGAGAGAGAGAGAAAGAGAGAGGGAGGGAGAGGGAGAGAGGGAGAGGGAGGGAGAGAAAGAAGGATGGAGAGGGAGAGAGAGAGATAGATTCATCTTTATTGATTGATTGATCTTTATTTCCAAAGGGTTAAGAACTGGACACGCAGGCCCGTCTGACCTTCTGCCCTTTATCATACAGCTTTCACTCTGTTCCAGACATTCTACAAGTATGCTGCTCATTTAACAAGCATAACTAACACTGAAAAGCTGGAAAACATGAAATAACATACAACATTTACCTTTCACTCTTTTCCATACACTAAGTACAGAAAATAACTGCATACATGTTTTTTTAAAAGTTATTCTCACAGTCTCACACTAATGACTTTCACCATACTACATTTTCAGTAATACTCAGAATAGATAATTAATTGAATTCGATGCCTATAAGAAGAGTCTAGAATGACATGGAATTTTATGAACCATGGAGGCATATAGTCGATAAGTAAATACCGTAAAACTTCGTAGTTGTAGGAAGGAGTACAGATTATATTTTTTAAAATACAGGATGGGAGGGCATTCCAAAGATGAGAAGCAGAATAAGTAAAGCTTTTCTTGAAACGATCGAGTTAAGTTTTGGAAGACATATGTTGTTTAAGCGTTGGGTACACTTTGGGTTAGATTTAAACAGTTTCCATAGATAAGACAGGGCATTCTTTAATGGAATTTGAAGTAGCAAGTTGGTATTGTTGAAAAGGAACCTGTTCTTAAGAGACTGAATTCTTATAGGAGTACGTTAATGGTGATTTGTTGTTTGTGCATGATCTGTGTCACTAATAAGCTTTACTGCTCCCTTTTGATGTCAGTAAAGCCTCTTTGTATTTGACACTGAGCATCCGTCCCAGATTGCTGAGCAGTAGCTGAAATGTGTTTGTATATGTGATGTGTAGTGTTTGTATATGTGATGTGTAGTGTTTATCTTGCTTACAGCAGAGGCCTACAGGAGAGCTGTTAGAGAGACAAAGTTCCGCAAGGGATATGCAAATGATTGACAGAGTGTTTAATTTTGGTTAACTGGCATACTTGGCGAGAGAGAGAGAAGAGAGAGAGAGAGAGAGAGAGAGAGAGAGAGAGAGAATGAAGTAAAGAAAATTTCGAAGAGAGATTCTCAAATTGGGGCCATGTTGCTCAAAATTTAATTTTGCGCTCATCACAAACTCATAGATTTGTTTTTGTTTTTGTTGTATTTGCTGCGAGACCCAGTGCGTGGTTCAGACATAGAAGTGAGCAAGCGTTTCACGTGCAGGTTTCTGTGAGTAGTCTCAGCAGACATTGGGCTTACTCCTCTCAAAGACTGGGGCTTTCTTGTTCCTGGCCTCCGGTTAGCGAGACATAAAACCTGGCCTTAGACACAAGAGATCTTCACACTGTCAGACATCAGGAAGTTGTCAACTTTTCACTTATATATGTCTTGCATTTTTAAAACTTAATTTTGTTAATTTTAATGAGATAAATTATATGTTCATAATAACCTCGCGGGCCACACGCCTTGAGGATCGCATGCTGCCTGAGGATCACAGTTTGACACTCCTGAATTCTAAACGATTTTTTTCATTAACCGTTAATAATACAACATGGAAATGTAAATGTGTCAAAACCCTATATGAGGGTTTTCAGTGCAAAGTGATCTGTGGAGAACATACCTCCAGCAGCTTTAGGGTACAAACAGGAGTGAAACAGGGATGTGTACTATCACCAACATTATTTATCTTGGCAGTAGACTGGTTAATGAAGGAGGCAACATCAGACAAACGCAGAGGATTACAATGGACCCTTGACACAGTGCTGGAGGACCTTGACTTTGCGGACAACATTTGTCTATTATGAAGCAGTCACAAAGATATGCAAGATAAAATAAACAAGCTAACTCAGAATGCAAACAACATAGGACTAAAGATCAACGTAGGAAAGACAAAGTTAATGAAGCAAAATGTAATAGAAATGTACTCAGAGTAGATAGCAAGTTAGTGGACTAAGTCTACGAATTTGTATACCTTAGCAGTAGAGTAGTAGAAAATGGAGACAGCACAGAGGACATCAACAGTAGACTTACTAGAGCAAATCAGGCTTTTGCAGTGCTGCAGACTATATGGAAATAAAAAAAAACTAAGCATAAATTTGAAAATCAGGATATTTAAGAGTAATGTTCTAAGTGTACTACTCTATGGAAGTGAATGCTGGAAAATCACCAAAACCATAGAAAACAAGTTGAATTCTTTCCAGACTAAATGTTTACGAAGAATTAGAAAAATATTTTGGCCAAACACCATAAGAAATAACATGTTATTGGCAGAAATGCAGATGAAGCCACTGACAACAATTATTGAGGAAAGACGCTGGCGATGGTTGGGACATGTGCTCCGAATGACTAACAGCTCACTACCAAAAATAGCACTAAGATGGACACCACAGGGGAACAGAAGTAAGGGTAGACCAAAAGAGACACGGAGAAGAACAACAGAAAGGATGTTGAGCAATAGAGGGCTCACCTGGGCAAGAGCAGAAAAAAAGGCGAAGGACAAGCATTTGTGGAAAACACTTGCGGAAGCCCCATGTGCCCTGGGCACTTAAGGTTCAGAGAGAGAGAGAGAGAGAGAGAGAGATGTAAATGTGTGAAACAGGTTCTCTCAATCTAGCAATATTGCAACATAGAAATGTGTGAAACAGATTCTACTAATATAGCAATAGTACAACATAGAAATGTGTGACCCAGGCTCTCCTAATATAGCACTAGTACAACATAGGAAAGTGTGAAACAGACTCTCCTAATATAGCACTAGTACAACATAGGAAAGTGTGAAACAGACTCTCCTAATATAGCAGTAATACTACATAGAAATGTGTGACCCAGGATCTTCTAATATAGATATATTTATGCAAAGAAATGTGTGATCTAATCTGTCCTCGTATAGCAATGGTACAGAAAGGAAATATGTGATTTAGACTGTCCTAATGTAGGAGCAGCAGAAGAAGGAAAATGAATAATCCAGTCAGTTTTAATATAGCAATAGCATAACATGCAAGTGTGTCACTCATCTGTTCTAAATTAACAATAGCACAACAGGAAATGAATGACTCAGCTATTTTTATTATAGCAACAGCACAGAAGGGAAATAATGACCCACTCAGTTTTAATATAGCAATGGTCAGTCAGTCAATCAGCCAGTCATTTGCGTGTCCCTTGCGGAACTCTGCCTCCCTAACAGCACTCCTGTAGACCTCTCGGCTGTGAGCAAGATGGCCTGCTGCTGATGCATCCATTTGCAGATCATCAACGATGTCTTGCGGCCATCTTCGCCTTGGTCTTCCTCTCTTTCTTTTCCCGTTATGTGCCATTTCAAGAGAGTCTTCTCTAAATTATCATAACATTTAATATATCCAAAATATTTACGTTTTCTCTGTTGAACTAAGTAACTCAGACAGTTGTAATATAGCAGTGGGAGATTAGGGACATAAATGTTCCAGGCAATTCTAGTATAGCAGTAGTAGAGCAGGGACATAAATGTTCCAGGCAATTCTAATATAGCAATAGTAAAGGATGGACATAAATGTTCCAGACAATAGTAGTAGAGCAGGGACAAAAGTATTCCAGGCAATTCTAATAGAGCAGGGACATAAATCTTCTAAACAATTCTAATATAGCAATGGTAGAGAAGGGACTTAAATGTTCCTGTCAGTTCTAATATAGCAGGAGTAGAGCAGGAACATAAACCTTCCAGGTAATTTTAATATAGCAATAGTAAAGGATGGACATAAATGTTCCAGTCGATTCTAATATAGCAGTAGTAGAGCAGGCACAAAAGTGTTCCAGGTAGTTTTAATATAGCAGTGGTAGAGCAGTGACATAAATGTTCCAGGCAATTCTAATATAACAGTAGTAGAGTATGGACAGAAATGTTCCAGGCAATTCTAATATAACAGTAGTAGAGTATGGACAAAATAGCACTAAGATGGACACCACAGGGGAGCAGAAGTAAGGGTAGACCAAAAGAGACATGGAGAAGAACAACAGAAAGGATGTTGAGCAATAGAGGGCTCACCTGGGCAAGAGCAGAAAAAAAGGCGAAAGACAGGCATTTGTGGAAAACCCTTGCGGAAGCCCCATGTGCCCTGGGCACTTAAGGTTCAGAGAGAGAGAGAGAGAGAGAGAGAGAGTATGGACAGAAATGTTCCAGGCAATTCTAATATAACAGTAGTAGAGTATGGACATAAATGTTCCAGGCAATTCTAATATAACAGTAGTAGAGTATGGACGGAAATGTTCCAGGCAATTCTAATATAACAGTAGTAGAGTATGGACATAAATGTTCCAGGCAATTCTAATATAACAGTAGTAGAGTATGGACATAAATGTTCCAGGCAATTCTAATATAACAGTAGTAGAGTATGGACGGAAATGTTCCAGGCAATTCTAATATAACAGTAGTAGAGTATGGACAGAAATGTTCCAGGCCATTCTAATATAGCAGTAGCAGAGCAGTAGCAAAAATGTTCCAGGTAATTCCAATATAGTAGAGCAGAGACAAAAGTGTTCCAGGCAATTTTAATATAGCAGTAGTAGAGTAGGGATAATAGTGTTTAAGGCAATTGCAATATAGCAGTAGTAGAGCACGGACAAAAGTGTTCCAGGCAATTCGAATATAGCAGTAGTAGAGCAGAGACAAAAATGTTCCAGTCAATTCCAATATAGAAGTTGCAGAGCTGGACAAATGTGTTTCAGGCAATTTTAATATAGCAGTAGTAGAGCAGGGACATAAATGTTACAGACAATTCGAATATAACAGTAGCAGTGCAGGGACAAAAGCGTTCCGGGCAATTCTAATGTAGCAGTAGTAGAACAGGGACATAAATGTTCCAGTCAATTCTAATAGCAGAAACAGAGCATGGGCACAAGTGTTTCAGGTAATTCTAATACAGCAGTGGTAGAGCAGGGACGTAAATGCTATAGGCAATTCTAATATAGCAGGGGCAAAAGTGTTCCAGGTAATTCTAATATAGCAGCAGTAGCAGAGCAGGGGCAAAAGTGTTCCAGGTAATTCTAATATAGCAGTAGCAGAGCAGGGGCAAAAGTGTTCCAGTTAATTCTAATATAGCAGTAGCAGAGCAGGGGCAAAAGTGTTCCAGTTAATTCTAATATAGCAGTAGCAGAGCAGGGGCAAAAGTGTTCCAGTTAATTCTAATATAGCAGTAGCAGAGCAGGGGCAAAAGTGTTCCAGTTAATTCTAATATAGCAGTATCATCACTACCAGGTTAAATTGAATTCTTTTTTCCTGGAAAGGACGGAGATGATAAAGTTCTCTCAGCTGTGAGTGTGACAATTTTATGCACAAGATTATATTATCTCAGATGTGAAATGACAATTTTATACACAAGATTATATTCTTTCAGCTGTGAGTGTGTCAATTTTATGCACAAGATTATATTATCTCAGATGTGAAATGACAATTTTATACACAAGATTATATTCTTTCAGCTGTGAGTGTGACATTTTTATACACAAGATTATATTCTTTCAGCTGTGAGTGTGACAATTTTATACACAAGATTATATTCTCTCAGCTGTGAGTGTGACAATTTTATTGTATATCTTATATCTTATATCCTTCCCGTGCCGTTAAACGTCACATAGGGCTCACAAAGTAGTTCGCCAATTTTTCCTGTCGTCGGCGAGTCTTTCAACCTCATCAAGGGATTTTATGCCTGTTAATTTGGCCTCTCTTAACAATGTCCTCTTCAGAGTTTCACGCGGTCTGCCTCTTTTTCTTTGGCCTGTTGTCTTCCATTTTATAGCTTGTTTTAGGATTCTCTGATCATTTCTTCTCATCACGTGACCAACATATGTCCATCTCCTTTTCCTGATCACCCATGAGACTGGTTGTTGTTCAATCATCTGTCTTATCTCTGCGTTGTTTTTTAATTCGTTCCACTTGATGCCGAGTATTTTCCTTATGCATTTGTTTTCGAAAGAGTCTAATTCCTTGTCTATTTCTTTAGTTGATTTCCAGCTTTCACATGCATAAACGAGGGTGGATATTACATTTGAATTTAATATGCAAATTGATTGACTTCTTCAATATCTGTCCCTTCTATGTGAATTTTTCCATTTTGATTAATGGGAATTTTCATTACTTTTGTTTTGTCCTTGTTAATTTCAAGTCCTATTTTGCTAGCCAGTGAAGACAGGCTATCTGTTTTTTCTTGCATGAAATTCACATTATCACTGATAAGAGTTATGTCATCAGCAAAATCAAGATCTTCCAGTTGGGTCCCATGTACCTAGTCAATACCTATGTTACCTGTGCAGCATTTTTTCATTAAGAAGTCTATTGTAATTCCAAAAAGCAAAGGAGACAGTATACATCCTTGTTTCACACCGGTTTCAATCTGGAACCATTCACTCATCCCTTCTTCTGTTTTGACTGCACAAACATATCCATTGTATAAGTCCTTAATGATGTTGACAATTTAAGATGGTATTCCATATAGACTTAAAATTCTCCATAATGAATCTCTGTGTATGCTATCAAATGCCTTTTTAAAGTCTATGATGTTCAGTATTAATAGTTTCTGCTTTTCAATATGTTCTTCAAGTATTATTCTTAGAGTAAAGATCTGGTCGAGACAGCTTCTCCCTTTTCGAAATCCTGCTTGTTCTTCTCTCATTGATGTATCCACTATATCTTTAAGTCTATTCAAAATGACCTTGCAAAATACTTTGACACAACTGATATTAAGGTTCCTCCCCTCCAATTGTTACAGTCACTAAGGTTGTCTTTTTTTTTAACAATGATTCTTTTTTGCATTTAGAAGGGACCTTTTCTTCTTTCCAAATCTTATTACACATTCTCTGTAGTTGTCTCATGTTGTCACTATTGATAGCTTTTAACATTTCGGGTGTTATTTCATCTTCACCTGCAACTTTGTTGTTAGCCATTAAATTCACCGCTGTTTCATTTTCATGCAATGTAATTTCATCTAGGTTGACATTTAGTTGTGGAGTTGGTAAATCGGTTTCAGGGTTTATCAGTTCTTTTGGGTGTGGTCGATTAAGTATTTCTTGGAAGTGTTCAGCCCATCTTTGCTTTTGGTCTTTACTTGATGTTAATAGGGTTCCAGTTTTTCTTAGGACTATTTTTTTTTTAGATGTAATAGTACCTGTTAGCCTCTTTTGTATGTTATATAAAGTTTTGCTGTCTCTTGTTTGTGCTGCTTTCTCTGCCTCTTTCGCCATATTGTCTATGTGTTCTCTTTTATCCCTTCTAGCGGAACTTTTTACTTCCTTGTCTATTTCTTTGTATGTTGCTTTCGCCAGATCTTTTCCAAGATCTGTTTTTACATTCAACATGTCTAATTTGGCTGCTCGTCTTTCATGTATGTACTTCCATTGTTTTCTGATATCCATGCTTTGCTATTTTTTTTTTTTTTTGTGCAGTCCAGCTCTTGCTGTACATGGAGAAGACATCTCCTTACACGGAGAAGACATGTTTTACATGCAGAAGACATCTCTTTACACGGCGAAGACATCTGTTTACACCGAGAAAACGTCTCTTTAAATGGAGAAGAAATGTCTTTAAAACTCATAGTAACTCTCATACAGCGCCTTGACAACCCGATCATAGTAACTCTCATACAGCGTCTTGACAACCCGATCAAGTTTAGTCTCACAAATTGTAAAACGTGGGAGCACTCCAAAGTATTTCACGGCGTTCCTGTCCCCATATCCCCCATCCTCACGAACGCTCCCAGCCTGGCTTGTAGGGGTGTCAATCTATTTATAACTCAGATCGGCAGCCCCGAACCGCGGACAAGTAAACCCTCAACGCCAAGTTCTGAGCTTGAATTCCAATCTTAGGTTTATAGCCGTGGTCCAAGGGGAGAGGTTCCTGCAGTCTGGATATACAACACTGGATTATGAGCGCGGAACATGACAGCTGTTTCTGTTCGTATGTAAAAGGAGTCAGCGTAAAGGATTATATAAGGAGTTAGCACAAAAGGATTCCAGTATCGCTGGCCTGTACAAATGTCTGCGTGAAGGTACTTGATGTGAACATATTTTAGTCG
Organism: Achatina immaculata; assembly: GCA_009760885.1. NCBI lineage: Eukaryota > Metazoa > Mollusca > Gastropoda > Stylommatophora > Achatinidae > Lissachatina > Lissachatina immaculata. Next base: position 41,681,965 of record CM019718.1, read on the forward strand.
ATTTTGTTTGTGAAAATAAGGTATCTTTTGTCAAGTTTCTGTTCATGTTCAGATAGTATCGAGGTGTGTGTGTGTGTGTCTGTGTGTGTGTCTGTGTGCGCGCTTGCTTGCTTATCCTTACTTGGAAAGATGTGAAAGTAACTTCGAGGCGATGCTCTATTCTTTGAAACAGCTGTCAGGAAAGTTCACAAATCTTTGTTCTGCTGGAGATTATATGTAGGAAAATTTACTGTGTGATTTAAACAAAAACTTTGACTCTTAGACTTGGCCTGGTTGGCCTGGTTGGCCTGGTTGTAGGGGAAAATGTTTTATTTTAGTTGACGTAGAAAAATGTAAGGAAACGTGCAGTGTTATCTTGTGATATTAAAACTGACAATAGTGTTATCTTGTGATATTAAAACTGACAATAGTGTTATCTTGTGATATTAAAACTGACAATAGTGTTATCTTGTGATATTAAAACTGACAATAGTGTTATCTTGTGATATTAAAACTGACAATAGTGTTATCTTGTGATATTAAAACTGACAATAGTGTTATCTTGTGATATTAAAACTGACAATAGTGTTATCCTGTGATATTAAAACTGACAATAGTGTTATCTTGTAATATTAACACTGACAATAGTGTTATCTTGTTGTAAACTTAGCTGGCGCTAAATCTACATTGTATGGATAGATTGGGCAGAAATAGATCAACCCAGCTGTTTCAGGCCTTCCCTTGGCATGTACTACCGTACAGCGTGGCCAAGATCTCGCGACCCCATGAGCGCCAGCATAGATTCTCCCCTCCAAGGACACTGCATGACATTTGATTCAGCATCTTACACACATTCATACAACACATCAACATGAAATACATATTACCAAGTCAGCAATCAATTTGCATCCATTTATTAACACCCTCTACATATATCATAGTGACGCCATCACAGACATTACAAACACAGGACATCAAAATATATCATCATGATAATCAAGGCACGAGATAAATACAATGTATTATCTATAAGTCTTTCATTCATTCATTTGCATGTCCTTTGTGGAACTTTGCCTCCCTAACAGCACTCCTGTAGGCCTCTCGGCTGTGAGCAAGATGGCATGCTGCTGATGCATCCATTTGCAGATCATTAACGATGTCTTGCAGCTGTCTTCGCCTTAGTCTTCCTCTCTTTCTTTTTCCTATTATGCACCCTTCCAAGACGGTCTTCTCTAGATTATCATGACGTTTAATGTGTCCAAAATATTTAAGTTTTCTCTCTTTAATCCTCTTTACTAGCCAGCCTTCTTCAATATTAAGTTCTTGTAGTATGGATATATTTGTTCTTTTTTATGTCAATGATATTTGAAGAACTCTTCTGTAGCATTTACATTCAAAGGCATTTATGTGTTTCTCAGCTGTTTTGTTAAGTGTCCAGGTCTCACAGGCATATGTTGCGATGGGAAAGATGCATGCCATTAAAAATCTTATTTTTGTGGTTCTGTCTGCTCCTCTCCACAGATTCTTTAGTTGTTTTACTTTCTGAAGAACGATAGATGTCCTCCTTTTAATTTCCCTAATTGTATCTCCATTTTAGTTAGTAGTGATCCAACATATTCAAAACTCTCCACTTCTTCCAATTTTTCCTCACTGATACATATTTCAGCTGCCTTGTTTGTTTTGTTAGTTGTCATAAACTTATTTTCCTTCTTTAGATAGAGGTTTTGCTCTTCACTGTTCTTACGGACTGACATAATTAATTTTTATATTCCTCTTTGTGTTGTGGACAGTAATACTGTGTCATCAGCACATCTAATCTCTGGTATTTCATAACCTCCAATTATTATGGCATCGTAATATTCTTTGTCTATATCTTCTCTAACATTCCTCATTATATTTTCAGTACACAAGTTAAATAAGTAAGGCGACAATATGCACCCCTGACGGACCCCTTGTTTTATCTCACCATTTATTCTTACTGCTGCCGGTTGGTCTAGATACAGCAATAATGTTAATTATATCAAATGTGTTGGAATTATCTATAACTATTATTATATATAACTAGACAACTGATTTAGTGGACGATTGGCCTGGGCTCCTCTGGCCCTACTAAGCAATTATACATTATCTCAATACTGTGCCGATGCACTGGTAACACATAGCCGCTGCTGCCGTGAAATCCCCATCCCCCTATCTCACATACAGCTTCCCTGTGCCAGTGCACTGTTTAACATATTTCCACTTGTGCGAAATGCAATGAATGTATATTTCACTTTTGTGCCCATGCACTGGATAACATGTTCAGTTGTTTTGTGCTCATGCACTGAATAACATATTTCAACATGTTCCAACGCACTTAATCTCATACAAAGCTTCATTAAGTTCACTTGTGCTAACGCACTAATACTCATCCACAGCTTCATGAAGTTCACATGAAATTAACACCATGATGGCATCCCCCGTGCCATTCAAGAGAACATTAATCATCATGAATCACCAATACATATTTTTATATACACCACGCAATATTTTGGGCGGCTGGGGCTAAGTATCTCCATATCAAATACTATAGACGAGATCGAACTTTCCCGCCATTTGCCGTCTGGCTATGTTCAGTGTGACCTTTCCCGCACGCTTTTTTTCCTTTATACAGATTTCCACCCTCGCATCACCTGAACTGCATCTCTCTGCCCAGGATTCGTACACTATTCTTGGCTTCGAAAGGCAGTTTACATTGTGATATTAAAACTGATAATAGTGTTATCTCGTGGTATTAGAACTGCTAAGTGTATTGTAAGGTCTTTAATATGCGAGGCTAATATATCTACTGTAAGATAGAATTTGTATGTTAGATATTTCGCCAACAGCTGGATAGGACTGGCTTATATATTGCATTTTTACACAAAAAATCTTTACAGTATCAGTCATTTCTTGATAAATCAAATGACGAGATTAATTAAATACAGCACACGACCTAATGATTGAAACACGAGGTAGTTTAGACAGAAATCCTGGCTAGTGATCACTTTACTTTCTGTCTGGCTAGTGGTCACTTTACTTTCTGTCTGGCTAGTGATCACTTTACTTTTGTCTGGCAAGTGGTCACTTTACTTTCTGTCTGGCTAGTGGTCATTTTACTTTATGTCTGGCTAGTGGTAACTTTACTTTATGTCTGGCTAGTGGTCACCTTACTTTCTGTCTAGCCAGTGGTCACTTTACTTTCTGTCTGACTAGTGGTCACTTTACTTTCTGTCTGGCCAGTGGTCACTTTACTTTCTGTCTGGCCAGTGGTCACTTTACTTTCTGTCTGGCTAGTGGTCACTTTACTTTCTGTCTGGCTAGTGGTCACTTTACTTTCTGTCTGGCTAGTGGTCACTTTACTTTCTGTCTGGCTAGTGGTCACTTTACTTTCTGTCTGACCAGTGGTCACTTTACTTTCTGTCTGGCTAGTGGTCACTTTACTTTCTGTCTGGCTAGTGGTCACTTTACTTTCTGTCTGGCTAGTGGTCACTTTACTTTCTGTCTGGCCAGTGGTCACTTTACTTTCTGTTTGGCTAGTGGTCACTTTACTTTCTGTCTGGCTAGTGGTCACTTTACTTTCTGTCTGGCCAGTGGTCACTTTACTTTCTGTCTGACTAGTGGTCACTTTACTTTCTGTCTGGCTAGTGGTCACTTTACTTTCTGTCTGGCTAGTGGTCACTTTACTTTCTGTCTGGCTAGTGGTCACTTTACTTTCTGTCTGGCTAGTGGTCACTTTACTTTCTGTCTGGCTAGTGGTCACTTTACTTTCTGTCTGGCCAGTGGTCACTTTACTTTCTGTCTGGCCAGTGGTCACTTTACTTTCTGTATTGTAGAACAGTTTGACTTTACCTGCCTGAGCCTGGAAGAATGGCTAGAAAATAAATTAAGTTGGTCCTTGCCAAATTTCTCACCTACCACGTCATCCCTAGGGCAATGTTTCCCAACCTTTTTTAGATCATGCCCCACCTCAAAGATTTTCATGCCCCTACCCCCTTTCCCTCCATCCACAGCATAATAGTCAACCAAGTTCCAAAAAAACGTATAATACAAATACCCCCCCCCCCCCAGTCCCCCTTCCCCGTGGGGCGTACTAAAGTGTTTCGGACGAAGAACAAAAACATGGAACTTCTTTCCCCATATATCTCACTGTTATTGGCCAGATCAACAGATAAACAGTCGTCCACTGCATAACGCCCGTAATACATTCTGTGAAAGAGGACGTTATACAAGGTCCGACAGTTAAGTAATGAGACTAATTATAGAAAAAAAAATAACATAAACAACAGTTGAAGATATAACCTGTATTTTATTGAAAGTAAGCCCCTTGTGCACTGATACAGCGAGTGGCATGATCTAACGAACACTAGAACGACCTCTGCAGTTCTTCTGTTGGTATGGCCCTTAAATTCGATGTTACGGCTCTTTGGCTGTCATCAGTATCGTCAAAGAAGCGTCCTTTCAAAGGTAACTTTAATATTGGGAATAGAAAATAATCACAGGGCGACAAATTTGGGGAATAGGGTGGATGGTTGATAACACACACACTTGTTTTTGGGGCCAAAAATTCCTGTACAACTACCGCCCGGTGAGCCAGTGCATTATCTTGAAAAGGAAAAAACTGGCAGGTGTTGAATACTCAGGTCGGACTCGGAGAATCATTTTCAATAGGAGTTTTTAAATATTTACATAAACTTTGGCAGTGACAGTGCATCCCTCTGGAATAAATTATTTGTGAATAACTCCTTTGCTGTCGTAGAAGCACACCAATATTGTCATCACTTTCGATTTTTTAAGACGATTTTTTTTCCTTTTGGTGATGATGATGACTTCCACTGAGCACTTTGACGTTTAGTTGTGGGATCATAGCGGAAAATCCATGTTTCATCCTCTGCAACAATCAGATTTAAGAAATGTTTATTTTTGCGACACGTTTTGATGATGTCTTTTGCGTACTCAACACCCTGATGTTTTTGGTCATCAGACAACAAATGTGGTACAAACCGGCAAGCAACTTTTTTCTTTCCCAAATCTTCCACTAAAATTTTATGAATGGTCTCTCGGTTAACACCAAATTCATCTGCCATCATCCTCACAGTCAAACAATGATCTTCTTGTATCCAATCTCTGACTTTTGCAATGAGTTCCTCATTACGAACAGAAATTGGGCGTCCATGTCTAGTTTCATTTGTAATTGCTTCCACACCACTTTTGAATCGTGAATACCACCTGAATATCTGTGCAAGAGATAAACAATTATCCCCATAAACTTGTCGCATCAGTTAAACTACCACAGTGGCACTTTTTCCGAGTTTTAAACAGAATTTAATGTTAGCTTTTGCTCCATGCTGATTACGTAACAATGCACCTGTAACTAGGCCAACAAAATGGCGGCTTGTTTGTCGTCTGCTTATCGGGCGGCGATGAAAAGTTGCCAGATCATAGATGAAGGTTGCCTCTTTGGATTCCATGCTGTGCTTCATAGATGGCATTTTTGTCTTGGACATAATAAGAATCAGTCTCGTTACAGAATTGTCAGACCTTGTATGATTTGGACTTTGTGCAAGCGCCATATTATGTCCATGTTCGCAATGACTGATGGGTACCTTAAACATGCACAGCGCAGCACTCTGCCGTTTTTTTTCCAGATGAGGAAAGGAAGGTTCACACTAACCTAACGACTGAAAGTACATACAGTACATACACAAACAAGTAGCACAGATATTTATATGTGTATTATAGATTATACACTTAGTAACGCAGCCATTTTGACATAGACATATTTCATGCGGGAAGCTGTACAGTTCGTCGTCCGGTCACGTCCACTACATTCCGTTCACCTCCCTGGATGTTGGAACATTATTATAACCTTATAGGACCACGGACGTTGTCCGAATGGACGTTATATGGCACATGATGTGTGTTAACAGTGTCTATCATCAGTACCACTGGAGCAAGATTTTGTTCCTTTCTCACATTCATCTCATGTTTACACATCATCATCATCATCATCATCATCATCATGTTATTATCATTATGTTACTGTTTATATATTTTAATACAACAATGTTATGTCGTTGGAGCTGGGAGCTGAGATTCTCTGGGCGCTGATGGTGTAAAGATTTATTGACAACTTTATGTTGTACTTTTGCAAACTGCGTGTCTGAAATTTCAGCTCTGAAAATATAGAAAGTGATTACGTACAGGCCTAGAGTACATGTATTCAGCCTTCCAAGTTCGCTATCGGTACGTCACTGTAGACGGCAGTTTCTGTGACACGGCCGACTAGACGATATTTAGATTTCTGTTTACAATGGCTGTGCTCTCTGTACGGTCGACATTTGACGTCAGAACATGGAGGATTTGTTAGCAAATCTGCAGGAGGTTGTTTGCAGAGAACACACAAGGGTGTGTTAGGGTGTGTTATAAAAGCGCGCCATTTCCGCTTTAACTATATGAAAATTAACACGTTTTTTTAGGGGAAAAGGGAAGAACAGGGGACGCAGAGTTTTGCTGTTATTTTTTACATATAAATATTGTTAAAGCTATGCAAGTTTTTCACTATAGAAAGACCGAAACATGAACACTTTTCTGCAGCTGTACCCTGTCCCCAAGTCGGTCGTGTATTTGGGGAAAAAAAGAATGACGGCAGTTTGTTGTAAAACTGATAAACCTTTATTATATGACAAGTATATTAACACATGGAAGATAGCCCACAACTCTGATAAAATAGCTTTTTATTATATGACAAGTATATTAACACATGGAAGATAGCCCACAACTCTAGTAACCTAGCTTTTTATTATATGACAAGTATATTAACACATGGAAGATAGCCCACAACTCTGGTAACCTAGCTTTTTATTATATGACAAGTATATTAACACATGGAAGATAGCCCACAACTCTGGTAACCTAGCTTTTTATTATATGACAAGTATATTAACACATGGAAGATAGCCCACAACAAACTAACTTTTTATTCTACGACAAGGATATTAACACATAAAAAATAGCCCACAACTCTGATAACCTAGCTTTTTATTATATGACAAGTATATTAACACATGGAAGATAGCCCACAACTCTGATAAGCTAGCTTTTTTATTATATGACAATGATATGGAAGATAGTCCACAACTCTGATAACCTAGCTTCTTATTATATGACAAGTATATTAACACATGGAAGATAGCCCACAACTCTGATAAGCTAGCTTTTTTATTATATGACAATGATTTATGCATGCGAAAGCTGGAAAACAACTAAAGAAATAGACAAGAAATTAGACTCTTTTGAAAACAAATGCATAAGGAAAATACTCGGCATCAAGTGGAACGAATTCAAGAACAATGCAGAGATAAGACAGATGACTGAACAACAACCAGTCTCACGGGTGATCATGAAAAGAAGATGGACATATGTTGGTCACTTGATGAGAAGAAATGATCAGAGAATCCCAAAACAAGCTATCAAGTGGAACACAACAGGCCAAAGAAAAAGAGGCAGACCGCGTGAAACTCTGAAGAGGACATTGTTAGAGGCCAAATTAACAGGCATAAAATCCTTTGATGAGGTTAAAAGACTCGTTGAAGATAGGAAAAATTGGCGAACTACTTTGCGAGCCCTATATGACGTTTAACGGCACGGGAATGATATAAGATATAAGATAAGAATGATATGAAAGATAGCCCACAACTCTAATAAAATAGCTTTTTAATATATAACAAGTATATTAACACATGGAAGATATCCCACAACTCTGATAAGCTAGCTTTTTTATTATATGACAATGATATGGAAGATATCCCACAACTCTGATAAGCTAGCTTTTTTATTATATGACAATGTTATGGAAGATAGCCCACAGCTCTGATAAAATAGCTTTTTAATATATGACAGGTATATTAACACATGGAAGCCAGCCCACAACTCTGATAAACTAGCTTTTTGTATTATATGACAAGGACATTAACACATGGAAGCCAGCCCACAACTCTGATAAACTAGCTTTTTGTATTATATGACAAGGACATTAACACATGGAAGTCAGCCCACAACTCTGAGGAACTGAGTGATACTTTGATATAGAATGATACTTTAGCCCAGTGATACCGTGTGCTGATGAAACAGAAACAAGAGACAAAATAGTTCTAGAGACAACACGTGTCCCCGGACAGCCAGAACAGAACTGGATAAGATCTGAGACAAGTTCTAGAACAAATCAAATTAGTCAAATAAGATCTGAGACAAGTTCTAGAACAAATCAAATTAGTCAAATAAGATCTGAGACAAGTTCTAGAACAAATCAAGAAAGGGGACAAAGTTAAGAGAATCTGATAGACATTGCATGGACATTTCAAGAAAGGGGACAAAGTTAAGAGAATCTGATAGACATTGCATGGACATTTCAAGAGAGGAGACAAAGTTAAGAGAATCTGATAGTCACTGGATGGACATTTCAAGAAAGGGGACAAAGTTAAGAGAATCTGATAGTCACTGGATGGACATTTCAAGAAAGGGGACAAAGTTAAAAGATTTGATGGCCACTGGATGGGCATTTCAAGAGAGGAGAAAAAAGTTAAGAAAATTTCGTAGTCACTGTATGAACATTTCGTGAGAGCGGACAAAGTTAAGAGAATTTGGTAGTCACTGTATGGACATTTCGTGAGAGCGGACAAAGTTAAGAGAATTTGGTAGTCACTGTATGGACATTTCGTGAGAGCGGACAATGTTAAGAGAATTTGGTAGTCACTGTATGGACATTTCGTGAGAGCGGACAAAGGTAAGAGAATTTGGTAGTCACTGTATGGACATTTCAAGAGAGGGGACAAAGTTAATAGAATCTGGTAGTTACAGTATGGATATTTCATGGGAGTGGACAAAGTTAATAGAATCTGGTAGTCACTGGATGGACATTTCAAGTGAAGGGATAAAGTTAAGAGAATATTGTAGTCATTGGATGGACATTTCGTGAGAGGGGACAAAGTTAAGAGAATTTGGTAGTTACTGGATGGACATTTCAAGAGAGTGCACAAACTGAAGAAGCTGACAATCAATGGAAAAAACGTGAAAATGAAAAGATGACCGGAATTAAAAAAAATGTTTTGACGGCCTGTCCTAGTGGCACGTGCAGGAAGATACAACCAGACTGGTTAGAAATACTATGCCTGGCACAAAATAGACAATCCTGCTCTCTAACAACATCCCGGTACTTACTTTGCAAATGGAAGCGTGTAAAAACTGTAATTCAGTGCAGGAAAAATCATCATCATCATCATCATCATCATCATCATCGTCATCATCATCATCGTCATCATCATCATGCACCGTGCCGGTATGCGTAGACGATCATGTTTCTGCATAGATCTCTGTCCTTGATATTTTTCATCATCTCAGCTGGTGACTTTTGATTGTCACTGTACCAGACAACTACCACCGACAAGCTGAATGATGCTGTCCCATAGTTTGGGAACCACTGGCACAGATTTTCTTAGCCTTGCTCGATCCCATACTGCTTTTCTCATAGTTCACCTCTAGAGAGACAATATTTACCAGCTTTTCTCATAGTTTATCACCAGCGAGACAACATTCACCAGCTTTTCTCATAGTTTATCACCTGTGAGACAACATCCAGATATAACCAGCTGAACTGTAGCCTGAGAGACGCGAGTTGTACTTAATACTATTGTACAATTTTCTAGCTTGACACCCGGGGTACACTGAGCCTGGGTAGGGAAAAACGTTTCATGAGAGTAAAATAGGAAGGTTTTAAAATAGGAAGGTTTTTAAATAGGAAGGTTTTAAAATAGGCAGGTTGTAGGTATTTGTTGCAGGTTTGTTTTTTATTTGAAAGATCAAACATTTTTTTTTAATCCTTCATTTGACGATTCTAAAGAAGTGTCCATGAGATACCGACCCTTTCTGCCTTCTTTGTAGTCGTCAATGTTATCTTTATTTTACCACTTTCTTCTGTCCTCTGATCTGCGTTATTCTGTGTATTAAAAATATCTCATGTGAAAAAACAAGGTTGAGAAACACTAGTTATCTGGTGCTTTTATCTGGTGCTTTTATCTGGTGCTTTTATCTGGTGCTTTTATCTGGCTCCTACGGCACTGACACGCTTATCTCTTATCTCGTTATTTGGACAGTGCGAGCACTGAAGTATAAACGGTAAGAGAAAGCAGGTAGAGAGAGAGAGAGAGAGAGAGAGAGAGAGAGAGAGAAAGATAAATCAAGACATATTTAGCTTACAGAAACTGCCTCGGTCAGGAAAATGAAACCAAACTTCCTCTCGACAACTTCAGCAGTTTCTCTTTCATACAAGGTTGCATAGAGTTTGTCTTGATGTTTTACATGAAGAGTTTGTCTTGATGTTTTACATGAAGAGTTTGTCTTGATGTTTTACATGAAGAGTTAGTCTTGATGTTTCACCTGAACAAAAAAAACGGCTGCCAGTGAAGAAATGTAGAGTAGAAAAATGATCAAGAACTTGGGACGAGTTTAGAAAGAAGTCGAAAATACAGAGTTAAAGAGGAATGAAATCTAGACACTATAAATACAAGAGAAAAATTATGAGCCGAGAGAAAGAAAACTAGACAATATAAATACAAGAGATTGATTGATTGATTTATCTTTATTTCAAAAGGGTTAAGAATTATGCACTCAGGCCCGTCTGACATTCTGCCCTTTATCATACAACTTTCAGACTTTTTACAAATATGCTACTCATATAACAAATATAATTAACAATAAAGTGATTACATACACATAAAATGACTAACTACAAACACATATAAATGAGTATCTACATATACATATAAATGAGTACCTACATACACATATAAATGACTATCTACCAAACAAAAATGTCATTACTATTCAGAATAATTAGTTGGATGTCTGAAATAACTTTTTAAGTTTTGTGATTCATGGAGGTATGTAGTCGACATCAAATAGATACTGGAAAAGTTTGTAGGTATAGGAAGAAGTATAGTCTATATTTTTTATATAGGATGGGAGGGTATTCCAAAGATGAGCAGCAGAATAACTAAAGCTTTTCTTGTAAAGATCGAGTTTAGGTTTTGGAAGACATATGTTGTTCAAGCGTTGGCTGCACTTTGGGCTAAATTTAAACAAGTTCCATAAATAAGACGGGGCATGCCGTGAAAGAATTTGATGTACCAACTTGGCTTTGTTGAAGAGGAACCTGTTCTTAAGAGGCAGTGTTCTGATACGTTTGTGCTGGTTAGTTGTTTGTGCTTGATCTTTGTCACTAATAAGCTTTACTGCTTGCTTTTAAAGTGAGTATAGCCTCTTTGTATTTGACACTGAGCAATCATCCCAGACTGTTGAGCAGTAGTCTAAATATTTTATATATGTGATATGTAGTATGTCTTCCTTGCGTCTTGATCGATGAAGTGCTTAATTTTGGTTAACTGGTATAGTTTTTGTGCTATGAGTTTTGTTAGACCTTGCATATGAGAGAGAAGAATTATGAGCCGAGAGGAATAAACTAGACAATTTAAATACAAGAGAAGAATTATGAGCCGAGAAAAAGAAACTAGACAATTTAAATACAGGAGAAGAATTATGAGCCGAGAAAAAGAAACTAGACAATTTAAATACAAGAGAAGAATTATGAGCCGAGAAAAAGAAACTAGACAATTTAAATACAAGAGAAGAATTATGAGCCGAGAGAAAGAAACTAGACAATTTAAATACAAGAGAAGAATTATGAGCCAAGAAAAAGAAACTAGACAATTTAAATACAAGAGAAGAATTATGAGCCGAGAAAAAGAAACTAGACAATTTAAATGCAAGAGAAGAATTATGAGCCGAGAAAAAGAAAACTAGAAGATTTACATCTTCAAAGTTCAAAGTTCATAATTTATACTCCGGCTTCACTGTCTTCGGAATAACCTTATATATGCCCCGCCGCAGCTTCCACTGAAGAGTGTGTTTGCTGATGTATAAACTAGGAAAATAAGTAGGAGCAGCTTTATTACTTAACGAGTACACAGTTGTTCCGTTTCGGCGTGAGCCTTAATCGTACAAGAACATACAAGACGAAGAAACAGAGAGAGGAGATAAAATATAAATTTACATGAATGTTATGTTACAAAAAAAAACTAAAACAAAGAACTCAAATAAAATGAATAGAGCACTTAGCTGTAACTTGTCCGACGCTGTGTGCCAGAAATGAGCGTGGTGGAGTGTAGACAATATTTAAATGGAGATTTGTGATGTGTGATAGGTGGGTCGTAACTGAGAGTGGTGGGTGGAGAAACCGTGGAGGGGAGAGAGAGTGGATACAATGGTAATCTAGCCGGGAGAATATGAAATATGTGATTATAGTTGGGGTAGAGAGGTTGTAATGTGATGCTGTGAAGAGGTTCTGAGTTATGTGTAACAAGTGAGAAGGGAGTGGAACTTAGTGGGGAGGGATTATGATTGTGGAAGAGGAGAATGTTAGGTGTAGCTGAATTACGAGTTCAAACCATGTGGTTCCAGAGTCCCATATTCCTGATTGTAGCGGTTCTCAAGCGATAGGCGGCTGTGTCATCTGCGTAACACTCTTTTATAGCTGTTACTAGAAAGTCAGATTTTCCTCTGTGATTAGGGCCATTGAAATGATTCGGGGCAGGTTTCGAAGCATGCTGGGTGATATCATACAAATGTTTTTGCATGCGTTCCTTAATCTGAGGCCAGTTTCACCAATGTAAGTTATTCTGCATCTCTTGCACACAATGATATATATCACATTGCGGGACTCGCATGTGAATCCTTCATGGAAAGAGGATAGTTTTGGAAAATGATCATTATTATTATTATTGTTCCTGGTATCACAACTTTACTGCAGTGGCTCCGTGTATAGTTATATACTCATACACTAATTATTGTATGTTTGCTAATAGTTCCTGAAATGTTGGTTGTTTTCAATGCATTTTCTGGCACACAGTTCGGATTTCCTACCAGCACCTTTAATTTGTCCTAGCTCCAGCAATCTCTTCACAGCTACATTTTTCGTTCATTCCCGCTCTTCATTCTCCTGCAGTCTGTCCAGTACAGCCTTAGCAATGTCCCCCCTGTCCACTGACAATGTGCCGTTTATTTTAGCCTGTCCAGCCAGTCTGTCTGCCACATCACTGCCATTTACTCCCTCATACCCTGGACAGTAAAGCCATGTTAGGCTTGTCACAGTTGACTGGCTTAACAGACGAAACTATTCTTTTCCAAGCAAATTCTTCTCAGTCTTATGAAGCATACTCTATGAATCCGTCACAATGACACCATTAACCACATCATGAACAACTAGCCATTCTATTGTCACCAACACAGCCTCAGTTTCCATGTGCATGCTTCGTATTGCGACTTCAAAGGCCCCCCAAACCATGTACCACTTCTCTTCCATTGCGGTAGACAACAAAACCCCAGCCACCTCCGCTGTTCCGACACACCGAGTTATCTGTATATAACACCATGTTGGAAGACCCACAGTGATGCTGGATGAGATCTTGAACCCAAAGTTCAACTGCGTCTTGTGCCCAGTCTCTACATTCACGGCTTACTCTGTGTTAGCTGAGGTCGGTCCTGTAACCAGTCATCATCTTTAGGCGCGTCATCTAGATTGCAAAATTGATTTTATTGTATCCTCCGCCTCAGCCATCCCCAATCTATCCCGTCTGATGCGACTTCCCTTCATCAACCCCAGCTCCTTATGGAGAGGATTGTCCTTCATGCCAGCAACCCTGATGTAAGCCTTTACCTGAGCATACTTGTGTTTAGACCTCACATATCAAGCAGAAAGCTAATGCCAGCAACCCTGATGTATGGCTTTACCTGAGCATACTTGTGCTTAGACCTCACATATCAAGCAGAAAGCTAATGCCAGCAACCCTGGTGTATGGCTTTACCTGAGCATACTTGTGTTTAGACCTCACATATCAAGCAGAAAGCTCATGCCAGCAACCCTGGTGTATGGCTTTACCTGAGCATACTTGTGTTTAGACCTCACATATCAAGCAGAAAGCTAATGCCAGCAACCCTGATGTATGGCTTTACCTGAGCATACTTGTGTTTAGACCTCACATATCAAGCAGAAACCTCATGCCAGCAACCCTGGTGTATGGCTTTACCTGAGCATACTTGTGTTTAGACCTCACATATCAAGCAGACAGCTTATGGCCTCTACCGGAGTACCCCTCGTACAACCCAAGACAAAAAAGCCAGGAAAGCGCTGGGAGAGGTTAGGTTGATGGCCGGAGCTGGACTTCCACAGCGTATAAACTAGGGCAAAAGTAGAAACAGCTTTATTACTTAACGACTACATAGTAGTGACGTTTCCACAGCGCACTCTGTTCTTGCTGATGCATGCGCTGGTACTGTCATCATTGGAGTATGGTCTTGACCTGCTCACCCTGTTCAATGCACAGCTGAATAAACTAGAGCTTGTACAGAACGAGGCTGTGAGAGTGGTCTTGGCATTGTCCACACGGTGTGCCAAGGACAAGGATCTATCAAATGTGATCCCTAGATACCCCATGAAATATGTTCTCTTAATATCTTGGACTTGACATTTCACGATCGCAGCTTCACATCCTACAATTACGTTATTTAATGAGCACCACAGGATCCTAGCTTTTTCTGTGTTGATGACCGCACTGTTATCTTAACACCAGCTTGTTATCTTCACATCAGCTTGTTATCTTCACACCAGCTTGTTATCCTCACACCATCTTGTTATCTTCACACCAGCTTGTTATCCTCACACCAGCTTGTTATCCTCACATCAGCTTGTTATCTTCACACCAGCTTGTTATCTTCACATCAGCTTGTTATCTTCACATCAGCTTGTTATCTTCACGCCAGCTTGTTATCTTCACGCCAGCTTGTTATCCTCACACCACCGTGTCATCTTCACACGAGCTTGTTATCTTCACATCAGCTTGTTATCTTCACACCAGCTTGTTATCTTCACACCAGCTTGTTATCTTCACACCAGCTTGTTATCCTCACACCAGCTTGTTATCCTAACACCACCTTGTTATCCTCAAATCAGCTTGTTATCTTCACACCAGCTTGTTATCCTCACACCAGCTTGTTATCGTCACACCAGCTTGTTATCTTCACACCAGCTTGTTATCCTCACATCAGCTTGTTATCCTAACACCACCTTGTTATCCTCACATCAGCTTGTTATCCTAACACCAGCGTGTTATCCTCACATCAGCATGTTATCCTAACACCAGCTTGTTATCCTCACATCAGCTTGTTATCCTAACACCAGCTTGTTATCCTCACATCAGCTTGTTATCCTAACACCAGCTTGTTATCCTCACATCAGCTTGTTATCCTTACATCACCTTGTTATCCTCACACCAGCTTGTTATCCTCACATGAGCTTGTTATCCTCACACCAGCTTGTTATCCTCACACTAGCTTGTTATCCTCACACCAGCTTGTTATCCTCACATCAGCTTATTATCCTAACACTAGCTTGTTATCCTCACACCAGCTTGTTATCCTTACATCACCTTGTTATCCTCACACCAGCTTGTTATCCTCACACCAGCTTGTTATCCTCACATCAGCTTGTTATCCTCACACCAGCTTGTTATCCTCATATTAGCTTATTATCTTGCCACCAGCTTGTTATCCTCACACTAGCTTGTTGTCCTCACACCAGCCTGTTATCCGCACACCAGCCTGTTATCCTCACACCAGCATGTTATCCTCACACCACCTTGTTGTCCTAACACCACCTTGTTATCCTCACACCAACTTGTTATCCTCACACCACCTTGTTATCCTCACATCAGTTTGTTATCCTCACACTAGCTTGTTATCAAAACACCAGCTTATTGTCCTCACATCAGCTTGTTATCCTCACACTAGCTTGTTATCCTCACACTAGCTTGTTATCCTCACACTAGCTTGTTATCCTCACACTAGCTTGTTATCCTCACAACAGCTTGTTATCTTCACACCAGCTTGTTATCTTCACACTAGTTTGTTATCCTCACACTAGTTTGTTATCCTCACAGCAGCTTGTTATCCTCACACTAGCTTGTTATCCTCACACCAGCTTGTTATCCTTACACCAGCTTGTTATCCTCACACTAGCTTGTTATCCTCACACCAGTTTGTTATCTGATCCACCTTGTTCTGTACCCTCGCGGCTAGCTCCTCTCTACCCCCCCCCCCCATGCTCATATGTTAACATATCGTCACCGTATGTTAGTGTTCTCCCCCACAACGCTCCCAAGTACCAGGGCAATGCCAGTAGAATACACAGTGAATAGCACAGGGGACAGGGTCCTGGGACAGCCAGTAGAATACACAGTGAATAGAATAGGGGACAGGGTCTTGGGACAGCCAGTAGAATACACAGTGAATAGAATAGGGGACAGGGTCTTGGGACAGCCAGTAGAATACACAGTGAATAGCATAGGGGACAGGGTCCTGGGACAGCCAGTAGAATACACAGTGAATAGAATAGGGGACAGGGTCTTGGGACAGCCAGTAGAATACACAGTGAATAGCATAGGGGACAGGGTCTTGGGACAGCCAGTAGAATATACAGTGAATAGCATAGGGGACGGGGTCCTGGGACAGCCAGTAGAATATACAGTGAATAGCACAGGGGACAAGGTCCTGGGACAGCCAGTAGAATGTACAGTGAATAGCACAGGGGACAAGGTCCTGGGACAGCCAATAGAATATACAGTGAATAGCGCAGGGGACAAGGTCCTGGGACAGCCTGTAGCAATGGTTCTGGACTCTGAGATCCATGTTCTGTATGTCAACAGCACTGAAACTATCCATCGAACTAATCTTGCATCTACCCCCAAACTCCATCGGAAGTGTCAACAGCATTGTATAATTTACTCTGTTGAGTGCAAGATATAAGTACAGAAGGAGAATTATGATCTGAGAGAAAGAAAACTGAAAGATATAAGTACATGAGAAGAATTATGATCTGAGAGGAAGAAAACTGAAAGATATCAGTAGAGAAGGAAAATTATGATCTGAGAGGAAGAAAACTGAAAGATATCAGTAGAGAAGGAAAATTATGATCTGAGAGAAAGAAAACTGAAAGATATAAGTACATGAGAAGAATTATGATCTGAGAGGAAGAAAACTGAAAGATATAAGTACATGAGAAGAATTATGATCTGAGAGGAAGAAAACTGAAAGATATCAGTAGAGAAGGAAAATTATGATCTGGGAGGAAGAAAACTGAAAGATATAATTGCAAAAGAGAATTATGATCTGAGAGGAAGAAAACTGAAAGATATCAGTAGAGAAGGAAAATTATGATCTGAGAGGAAGAAAACTGAAAGATATCAGTAGAGAAGGAAAATTATGATCTGGGAGGAAGAAAACTGAAAGATATAATTGCAAAAGAGAATTATGATCTGAGAGGAAGAAAACTGAAAGATATCAGTAGAGAAGGAAAATTATGATCTGAGAGGAAGAAAACTGAAAGATATCAGTAGAGAAGGAAAATTATGATCTGAGAGGAAGAAAACTGAAAGATATAAGTACAGGAAAGGAATGAGAAAAGGTATTAAAAAAAAGAAACAGGAGAGGAAGGAGAGAAAGTATTAACTAAAGAAAAATAAGATATATGAAGAATCACTTACAGGAAGAACACAGAATTTACAAAGAGATTTTTTTAAGCCATAACAGAAAATACAAGATAACTTGCTAGACGTGCTGGACATAGCTCGCTTAACTTTGGTATTAAATGTGATCCATTGCTTCTGAGGGTGCCCACCGACAACAGAACCGAAGATCATAGGCTTCAGGACTCCCAAGAACCTCAGACTCTTGTTCTTTGCAGCCGACGTTATGGTGATGATGCAGCACATTCTTCGTATCGGATAGAAAGTTGATTAATTAATTCTGAGTGGAGGTTTTCAGGCATAGAGGAACAGCGCCTGGAGACTGAGGAAGATCGTGACCAAGTATGGGCAGATCACCCTGTGAGGTACGCCATCACGAGACCACATCACTGATCACACAAGCCTTCCAGAGGGACGGTCAAGGACGAAGTAGGCGAGCCCGCGCCAAGAGTCAAGGAACTCTCTAAAATATGAAAACAAAATTCTAGAACCACGTGACGAGGACGGCGCAGGAAGTCACCCACAGAAAGATCAAAATGTCGTGTAGGTCGGCAGAGCTTGCCACAGTTTGCAAGAGAAACGCACCAGGAACTTTTCATTTACTCAGCCAAAACCTCAACTTAAGACAGACCACGTTTCGTCTTCTCGCTCTTCAAAAAGAACGTACGGGTAGCTACTCACGGACTGGCCAGTAAATGCACATATTTATACACGTCCATTCATTAAGGTAAAATATTTATAACATTTGTAGGAATAAAGTGAACATATTTATAGCAGCGCGTAGAAACAGATGATTGTAGTAAAGATATGAAGAGTAGTCTCTTCAGCTGACATTCAGACACGTCTTCGTCAGACAAAACAACAGCAAACAACAAAGAAGAGTATTTATGTAGTGTGAAACCCAAACATTGATTTAGTGAGTTCCAGTGTCAAAATTATTATTCTGATAATTCTTTAGGAAAGGTTTTCGGTGGTGAGACTGAGGGACTGGGGGTGCAGTACAATCGATAGAGGATTACCTTTTCATGTGGAAAAAAATGGTCTGAGTTTGGCATACCTCTAACTGACCCAGCTTTAAAAAATGTATAAACTAGGAAAAACAGTAGGAACAGCTTTATTAATTAGCTAGCACACAGTCGTATTTATAGTTATATACTTAGTTGTGTATATTTATACACTAATTATTCGTGTGTTACTAAACGGTTTAAAACTGAGTACCTGACACAGTTATATTTGGGAATGCTATGTTTGAAAACAAAGAACTGCACCTGAATTGTTCATTAGATTACGCCATCAGTGCAGGATGGGAAGACGGGATATCACATGAAAGGCAGTCTCATGAATACAAGACAACACCCAATCACAAGGCGGATAGCCAGAGGATCTCATGAATACAGGACAACACCCAATCACAAAGCGGATAGCCAGAGGATCTCATGAATAAAAGACAACACCCAATCACAAGGCGGATAGCCAGAGGATCTCATGAATACAGGACAACACCCAATCACAAGGCGGATAGTCAGAGGATTTTTGTAAAGTTAGAAATATATTACTTGTCCTGATCGTCTCAAAATGAATCATGGCAGCATTTTTTGTTCTAAAAGAGTTATAAATCCGGTGGAAGTACACACGCTGCAGAGATTTTTCTTTCTCTTCGCTTTTGCCAGTTCAAGTTTTGAACCCGAGAGTCGGTTTCCCGCCCAAACTGGAAAAGCTGATTCAGTTTTTCTGTCAATTATTTTTTTTTCTGCCAAAGTCAAATGTTACAAATTCGCTGGGAAGAACGTGTGAAAAACGAGGAAATAACCAAAAGAACGGGCACTGAGAAGATCACTAAAGAGGTCAAAAGATCAAGATAGAAATGGCTGAGCCACATACTACGGGTGGAAAGATAAGACACCCCTACACCCCCTTGACTTGCACATCTCAAGAAAAAAGAAAGAGGGACAGGCCATTGAGGAAATGGAGACGCGCGATACAGGAAGAACTAAAGGAAGGAGGGAAGACACGGTTTGAGGTATCCCGATTTGTTTAAGATAGAACTGGCTGGAGAACCCTTCTTGATGTCTTAAGAGAACAGAAGACTGATGAAATCAAATCCATGGAGGTGTTATAACGCTCTCTCATGCAGCCAAGATATTTCTAAACAGCAGGTTAAAACATTTAGAAATAATATCGCATACATTCTAGTCTGTCAGCTAGAAATTACATATTGAAGTGTGTGCTCAACTTGAAGCGATCTTTCTTGCAAGAACATACACACAAAGTTTAGAAGCCTGAGTAAACGGTTCTTGGGCGCGCTTTCTTCGTATAAATAAGGTCTTCTTTATACAAGTAAGACCTTCAAGCAAGTCTTCTTTATACATATAAAGTCTTCTTTATACAAGTAAAGTCTTATTTATACAAATAAGATCTTCTTCATACAACTATGACCTTCTTCATACAGTGGAATTAACGCTACGATGACTAAAGTAAAACATGTTATAGAAAAAGAAGAGAAAATTAACTCTACGGCAACTAAAGTAAAACACATTCTAGACAAAAATAGAGATAATTAACACCATGTCGACTAAAGTTAAACATGTTCTAGAAGAAAAAAGATCATATCGAATTTCTCCGGATCTTTTCTGAATTTGTTCGCGGTATTCTCTAAAATCTCTCCGGAAGAGACATGGAACACAAACTTTTGATCAGATGTGTAGTAGATGTTAGCTGGGAAATATTTGTTCACAGTCTTAGCCTGCTTTTTGTTTATATTTGTTTATGCCCATCCCTCTCTCTTTCCTCAGCCTTCTCTCACCTATCCTCTCTTTTCCGTCTTTTTTTTTAAAACAAAACTTCCTTTTATTGTTACGCATCGAGAACTCATGCTGTGCATTCTTCTTCTTCTTCCTCTACATGTAGTGTCTGTATCAACAGTTGTGTCTCCTGGATAAACCTGACTATTTCTGTACTTCCTGTATAGAAATATAAAGCTGTGTTCCTTGGATGGTTTCATTATGTCTGTCTGTCGGCCTCTATCTGTGCGGCCTCTGTCTGTGCGGCCTCTGTCTTTGCGGTCTCTGTCTGTGCGGCCTCTGTTTGTGCAGCCTCTGTCTGTGCGGCCTCTGTCTGTGCGGTCTCTGTTTGTGCGGCCTCTGTCTGTGCGGTCTCTGTCTGTGCGGCCTCTGTTTGTGCGGCCTCTGTCTGTGCGGTGGCTGCCTTCACCCCAGTGTGAGGTGGCTGCCTTCACGAACAATCAGAACTATTACCCCTTATGAGTCTCCACTCATCCGTAGCTGAGCCCACCCCTACCCCCATGTTGATGAAGAGAAAGAAAGACAGGAGACAGGAAAGGAGTACATGAGACAGGAAAGGGTACAGAAGAGAGGAGACAGGAAAGGAGTACAGGAAACAGGAGACAGGAAAGGGGTACAGGAGACAGGAAAGGGGTACAGGAGACAGGAAAGGGGTACAGGAGACAGGAAAGGAGTACAGGAGACAGGAAAAGGGTACAGGAGACAGGAAAGGGGTACAGGAGACAGGAAAGGGGTACAGGAGACAGGTAAGGAGTACAGGAGTCCCGTGAGAAGAGACAGGAAAGGAGTACAGGAGACAGGAAAGGATTACAGTAGACCTGTGAGAGGAGACAGGAAAGGAGTAGAGGAGACCTGTGAGAGGAGACAGGAAAGGAGTAGAGGAGACCTGTGAGAGGAGACAGGAAAGGAGTAGAGGAGACCTGTGAGAGGAGACAGGAAAGGAGTAGAGGAGACAGGAAAAGAGTACATGAGACAGGAGAGGAGTACAGGAGACCAGTGAAAGGAGACAGAAGACACTAGGAAAACATGGACTAGTCTGAGGAAGTCGCCCGTGTCTGAGGAAGTCGCCCGTGTCTGAGGAAGTCGCCCGTGTCTGAGGAAGTCGCCCGTGTCTGAGGAAGTCGCCCGTGTCCACTCAAGATCAGTCTTTGGCAAAAATCTGAGGACGAAATGGACAATTTTCTTTGCTGTAGCATCTGCTACAAGTTTACAACATGTACTTATCTTTGCTGCAGCATCTTCTACAAGTTTACAACATGTACTTATCTTTGCTGCAGCATCTGCTACAAGTTTACAACCTGTACTTATCTTTGCTGCAGTATCTGGTACACGTTTACAACCTGCATTTATCTTTGCTGCAGTATCTGGTACAAGTTTACCACCTGCATTTATCTTTGCTGCAGTACCTGCTACAAGTTTCCTATTTACAACTTGTACTTATTTAACTGAACATACAGCCACCGTTTTCAGCGCCAGGTTTATGTGCCCACCACGTGACACGGCAGCAGCAGCCGGAAAGCGCTAGAACTAAGCTAAAAATAGAACAGAGCTAACCTGAAATAGCCGGGTCATGAATGCTTTCACACCCACGCTACATATTTAACAAGTCGGTCACTATTCACTTCTGACATAGTAAATTAGAATCTTTTTCACGTATTCCTTTTCACTTACAAATACGGATTTTCTTCCGTCCTTGCTATTTGTTGATGACGGCTGCGTAGAGCTGCGTTGAATAATTCGCGCTTTTAAAGGCTGTTTCACGCTGCTGGAAAATGCTGTCCTTACAACATGGGTTTCAACAGCACTTTAAAGTGCTCTCTGTGATGTACAGCGCAGCCCACAAGTCGCGTGACAAACAAACATAGCAACTTTTGTATGTGAACGTTGAAAAGGTTCTACCTTTATTTGTAATGTTCGAGATATCATTTTGCTCTGCTTATAATTTGGTAGTTTTTTTTTTTTTTCATAAGTTCAGAGTTTAGTCACGTGTTCGTCTGAAATTTCAGAAGGGAAAGAAAGTCGTTGAAGCGTAAAGTTTAGGTTCGAACCTCTAAACCGGGTTTGACAAAGTGAAGAGGTTGTGGCTATGTAAAGATGCTTGTATGTTAACTCTTTCATAACTTGTGACCTAGTTTTCTTAAGGAAACTGTTATCTTATACCTGAGTGGATCAGTTCACAAGCAAATATTATTGTTCGTTATAGACAACACAATCAGTTATTTGTGTTAGCTGTTATTTCATTTGTTATATTATCTTTCATAAATCACACTCCAGTGATATTAGGTGAATGCTGAATAATCAGCTTGTGATGAATGTTGAATAATCAGCTTGTGATGAATGTTGAATAAGCAACATGTGAAAGTCTGCTACGAAAACGGAACTAAATGGACTAAAATATCATACAGGCTTTACATTTTTCAAACTAATTATTCGAGAGTTTAACAGTATGAAATATTTACGTGACGTTTCATGTCTGTACGTTGATGTTTCAGTAGATGCACATATGGAGGAAATGGATGTATAGAGGACAGTAGATGTATGTATAGAGGACAGTAGATGTATGTATAGAGGACAGTAGATGTATGTATAGAGGACAGTAGATGTATGTATAGAGGACAGTAGATGTATGTATAGAGGACAGTAGATGTATGTATAAAAGGCAATACTTGTATGTATAGAGTGAATGTTGACTGGTAAATAAACACTTAGCTTTTTGTCCTCCTTTTAAGAAAACTAATGTGGCAGTGTTGATAAGTCAAATTAACTAATGTTGCAGTGCTGATAAGTCAAATTAACAAACGTGGCAGTGCTGATAAGTCAAATTAACTAACGAGGCAGTGCTGATAAGTCAAATTAACTAATGTGGCAGTGTTGATAAGTCAAATTAACGTGTGTTTCTGGAAACAGTGTTGAATGCTGGGTAAAACTAAATTAATGAAGAACACAACATGGCAGCAACAAACGAAATTCTGAACTCATCATCAGCGAATGGAAAGCAAAGCCTAAGAGAAAGAAACTCATCTTCTCCGACGCCTTTATGGGACGTCTCTACATCTTCCCCGCCACAGCCGCCACACAAAAGCCACAGGGAGAGAACAGACAGCGATGAAATATTTGTTGACTTTGTTGATAATGGCTCTCAGTTATCGCTGTCAGAGAAACGATTGTTGTTCTCATCTACTCATTGTAATGGAAAGAATAAGAGACATATACATCTGGGGCATGATGTGAGGACGGCCTCATCTGTCTCATCATCCGCATCGTCCTTGTCTATGAATTCATCTCTTGCGTCCATCAGCGAAGACGAGATGTTGACGATGCTGGAGACGATGCCGCCTTGTGACTGTGATGACTGCCTTCTTTTGGAGCCTGACGCATCATCAGCAGCGACTAGACTTAGAAGGGTAAGTTTTTTTTAATCTTATCAGCGATGACCAGACTTAGAAGGTAAGTTTTCTATCTTATCAGCGATGACCAGACTTAGAAGGGTAAGTTTTCTATCTTATCAGCGATGACCAGACTTAGAAGGGTAAGTTTTTTATCTTAGCGATGACCAGACTTGGAAGGGAAAGTTTTTTATCTTAGCGATGACCAGACTTAGAAGGGTAAGTTTTCTATCTTATCAGCGATGACCAGACTTAGAAGGTAAGTTTTTTATCTTAGCGATGACCAGACTTAGAAGGGTAAGTTTTTTTATCTTAGCGATGACCAGACTTAGAAGGGAAAGTTTTTTATCTTAGCGATGACCAGACTTAGAAGGGTAAGTTTTTTATCTTAGCGATGACCAGACTTAGAAGGGAAAGTTTTTTATCTTAGCGATGACCAGACTTAGAATGGTAAGTTTTCTATCTTATCAGCGATGACCAGACTTAGAAGGGTAAGTTTTCTATCTTATCAGCGATGACCAGACTTAGAAGGGTAAGTTTTCTATGTTACAACATAATCCTTCCAGAACCTGAACATTACTCATATATTCATATACATGTTGGCATTATCGCCTACTTTCATCTGACATCCTGTATTTATTAGTACATGCCAGGTAACACTCGCTGCAGGTTAGCTTACAGAAAAAAAGCCGCCAATTTTGTAACTTAAAAGGTTTTGAGTTTACACGCCAGCAAAGTCCTGGAAAGTGGATAACAATTCGGTTTATGGATGTGGCTCGCTTATCAGCACTGCTTTCAATAACAGCTTTCCTTTTTTCTATCGCTTGCATTTCTCTAAAATTTGCTTTTTTAGGTAACTAGTATGTATTCAAGCGCTGTTTCGAAATGTTACTTGTTACCTTTCACATTTCTCGTGAAACACAACCTCTCTCTCTCTCCCTCTCCCCCTCTCTCTCTCACTCTCTCTCCCCTCTCTCCTCCTCTCCCTCTCTCTCCCTCTCTCTCTCCCACTCTCTCTCCCTCTCTCTCACTCTCTCCCCTCTCTCTCCCCCTCTCTCCTCCTCTCCCTCTCTCTCTCCCTCCCTCTCTCCCCCTCTTCAGCCACCTCCCACCAATTCGCATTTTTTTCTCTTTCCCGCTTTTTTTAAAAAAACATTTATTCTTAGATGCCTCTCCTTCCCTCCTGTTCTCTCTCTCTCTCCCCTCCTCTCTCTCTCTCTCTTTCCCTCTCTCTCTCTCTCTCTCAGCACTCTCTCAACACATGGCTCGTAAACCATCAAGTACTTCAGTGACATAGTTAGGAAAGCAACTTGTTAGATATTGTTAGAAATTATTTTAATGTTTGTTTAAAAAAATATGTTAGAAGATCCGTATTTACAATGTATTTTTATTTATGTATATGTCTGCGTGTGTATGTGTGCGTGAGTGCTATTTTATTAGGTTAATTACTTCTTCTCTTTTACCTTGAATGTAGTAGTTAAATCTTACACTCTTTTGATATGTTTTTACTAATTTAATTTGTATTTTTGTACTAAATCAAGTGTGTGGGAAGAATGAAAGATGGAGTGATGAAGGGCAGAATGTAAGACGGGCCTGCGTGCCCAATTCTTTACCCTTGAAAAATAAAGATTATTCATTCATTCATTCATTCTCTCTCTCTCTCTCTCTCTCTTCAGCCACCTCCCACCAATTCACATTTTTTTCTCTTTCCCGCTTTTTTTTTTTAAAACATTTTTTCTTAGATCCCTCACCTTCCCTCCTGTTCTCTCGCTCTCTCTCTCTCTCTCTCTCCCTCTTTCTCCCCCTCTCCCTTTCCTTCTCTGTTTCTCTGTTTAAGTTTAACCTAAAGTTTAGCCAAAGCTGAAACAAAATTCATCTTCAAAACCTAGACTTTTCAATAAAAGCCATGCTTACTCTGCTGCTCATCTTTGGAAAACCCTCCTATCTTACTTTTGAAAAAAGCTACATTTCTTCTTACAGCTACACACTGTTTCAATATCTGATATCGACTACATAACCCAATGATTCATAAACCATTTACATGTACGTTGCTTTACGTTCTTGCTGTAAACGCTGAATGTAAATGATTATATGCTGAACTCTCTTACTGTGGTGTAGTTTAGTAGATACTCATGAACATGCAAGACTGGGAGAGTAACTTTCTTCCATGAAGGTACTTGTTGCCTGTGTTCAGCGGGCGGGTAAGATTGAAACGGCATAGGTTTATCAACTTTGTTATTTCAGTTTTGTTATTTCAGTTTTAATCATGTTTGCTATATGCATAACATATTTGTACTATCTGATGAAGTAAGTCTGCAACAGAGAGAAAGCTAAGTGATAAAAGGCAGAATGTTAGACGGGCCTGTGTGCCAAATTCTTCACTTTTTTGCAAATAAAGTTCAATCAATCAATCAATCAATCAATCAATCAAGCAATTTCTATTTCTCAAAGCTTTCTCTACCAATCTCAATTTAATCCCTTTATTTCTTTCTCCCTCTCTCTCTCTCTCTCTCTCTCTCTCTGTGTCACACTGACAGACAGTCTCTGTCACATTAACAAACATTCCATGTCGCACTAACAAACATTCTTGTGGCTGTTGCTGTGAACTATTTCTACATTTCTCCATGTATGAATATTCATAATCTCTGACCTCGACCTTCGTATCCTGGGCTGCGACAAGTTTAAAAGTTTCCAACATCAACATTCCTACCTCCAGGTATGGGGGAGGTAGAGGAAGGGGGGTTATGAGTGAATGAAGGAGTAAGAGATTGTAGAAAATCTGTTTTAATATATCATGTTTATATTTATATATCATGTTTATATTTATATATCATATTTATATTTATATATCATATTTATATTTATATATCATATTTATATTTATATATTATATTTATATATCATATTTATATTTGTATATCATATTTATATTTATATATTATATTTATATTTATATATTATATTTATATATCATATTTATATTTATATATTATATTTATATATCATATTTATATTTGTATATCATATTTATATTTATATATCATATTTATGTTTGAAACTTCTGTTAATGAGTGGGAACTCCAGGACATAACCGGGAAGGTTCTGTTAACATTACAACTTACCTTCAGGGTTGTCTTCTTTAATCATTAGACTGACAAGTGAAAGGTTGTCCTCTTTAATCATTAGACTGACAAGTGAAAGGTTGTCCTCTTTATCATTAGATTGACAAGTGAGTTTTTGTAATAGTTTCGTCATCTAATGGTTCTAAAACAGTTCAGCAAGAGAAAGAAAAGTGTGACAAAAGAAAGAAAAGTGTGAGAATAGATAGAAAAGTGTGGCGAGAGAAAGAAAAATGAGGCAATGACGATGAAAGTATAAAAATGGAAGAGGAGTTGCACATACACTTCCACATACATTTTAACATAAACATATAAAGAAACAAATATTTGGGGGTGGGGGAGTGATTTATTCCATATCAGAGGCTAAGCAGACAGACAGTATATTCTTATTTTGTTACGTCTGTAGTCAGAACAAGACCTGTGGTCGAAATTCTGCTGGGTTTTGTCGCTACTTATGTCCTAAGATGTCACTGTGTTCGATTCTACGCCATTAAGTAAGACACAACACGGACAGGGAATACTCAGCCACTGTAGTCTGTAGCACCACTACTTTCTACTACTACTACTACAGGATAAGACATTTACTTGCTACACACTACAAAATAAGACATTACTTGCTACACACTACAAGATGAGACATTACTTGCTACACACTACAAGATAAGACATTACTTGCTACACACTACAAGATAAGACATTACTTGCTACACACTACAAGATAAGACATTTAGTCACATCGTTAAGTTTGTGCTGTCAACAGATTATATAAGGATTATGAAGATGTAACTTGACGTTTATAGGAAAGTTAAGATCACTGAAACATGCAGCGCAGACTTCAGTATGTGAACTTTGTGTTCCAAGTCTCGAAATATTTTGTCATTGCAACGTTAGTGTAAGGGGACATAAGTAGTAACGTTACTGAAGAAAAGATTTTTAATGATTATTACCCTTGTCGTCTATCTCTATCTATCTATCTATCTATCTATCTATCTATCTATCTATCTAATATGGCTACCTAATCATATACTTTTTAAATATCTATTTATAGCACACTATATTCATACATTATTAAGAACATTATTAAGAGAGGCCAAGTTAACAGGCATAAAATCCTTTGTTGAGGTTGAAAGACTCGCCGAAGACAGGAAATATTGGCGAACTACTTTGCGAGCCCTATGTGACGTCTAACGGCACGGGAAGGATATAAGATATATATATATATATATAAGATATTCATACCACTGCCAAAAAAAGGGTAAACTGAAATTATGCACAAACTACAGAACTGTTGCCCTGATTAGTCATGCCAGTAAAATTCTGTTAAAAATCATAATGGGTAGACTTCGAAAGAAAATAGAAGAGGAAGTCAATATGGTCCCAGGTGGTTTCAGGCAAGGAAGAGGATCAAGAGATCGTGTATTCAATATAAGATTAATAATAGAGAAATGCAGAGAGTTTAATGTGAATCTATATTTATCCTTTATAAACTACTCAAAGTTATTTGATTGTGTACAACACCAGAAACTTTGGGAAATAATGGAAAAAATGGGATTTCTAACACATTTGATACAATTAACATCACTGCTGTATCTAGACCAACAAGCAGCAGTATGAATAAATGGTGAAACAACAACTTGGTTTGACATAATACAAGGGGTCCGTCATGGGTGCATATTGTCGCCTTACTTATTTAGCTTGTATACTGAAAATATAATGAGGAATGTTAGAGAAGATGTAGACAAAGAACACTATGATGCCATAACAATTGGAGATTATGAAATACCAGAGATTAGATATGCTGATGACACAGTATTACTGCCCACAACACGAAAAGGAATGGAAAAACTAATTATGTCAGTCCGTAAGAACAGCGAAGAGCAAAACCTCTATCTTTATGTGAAGAAAAATAAATTGATGACAACTGACAAAACAAACAAGGCAGCTGAAATATGTATCAATGACGAAAAACTGGAAGAAGTGGAGAGTTTTGAATATCTTGGATCACTGCTAATAATGGAGCTACAATGAGAGAAATTAAAAGGAGAACATCTATCGCTCTTCAGAAAGTAAAACAGCTAAAGAATCTGTGGAGAGGAACAGACAGAACTACAAAAATAAGATTTTTAAGGGCATGCATCTTTCTCATCACAACATATGCCTGTGAGACCTGGACACTTAACAAAACAGCTGAGAAACACATAAATGCCTTTGAATGTAAATGCTACAGAAGAGTTCTTCAAATAACATGGACACAAAAAAGAACAAATATACCCATACTACAAGAACTGAATATTGAAGAAGGCTAGCTAGTAAGGAGGATTAAACAGAGAAAACTGAAATATTTTGGACACATTAAACATCATGATAATTTAGAGAAGACCGTCTTGGAAGGGTACATAATGGGAAAAAGAAAGAGAGGAAGACCAAGGCGAAGATGGCTGCAAGACATCGTTGATGATCTGCTAATGGATGTATCAGCAGCAGGCCATCTTTCTCACAACCGAGAGGCCTACAGGAGTGCTGTTAGGGAGGCAAAGTTCCGCAAGGGACATGCAAATGAATGAATGAATGAATTTGTAGCATAGTCTCTTGTAATTTTTGATTATTATTATTATGGTTATTATTACTATTAGCATCTTTATTATAGTAATAATTATTACTAATGTGCAGAAAGCAGGTCACAAAAGACTGAAAATGCGAGAGAGGAACGGTCCCACGGTATTCCCATGACCCTAGTGATAGACCATCACGACTGGACGCTGACGAGTGTAACAGAGGAAACAGACAAAGACAAGGGGGCAGGCATGCAACACAACTCAACTAGCAATTTATGACTCGGGAACCAGTCAGCGCACATACCAAAACCAGTTAACGAGTTTCGAATGAGAACGCAGAATTACCGAGTGGTCAGTTTGAAATAAGAAAACTGGAGGTGAAGAGGAGACAGAGAGAGAGAGAGAGAGAGAGAGAGGCAGGTAGGAAGAGAGGAGGAAGACGGAGTTTTTAGGACCAGGAGATGTCGTTTAAGTCAGACGGAGGAAATGTTACGAGATAGAAAGTGATTACTACGGGTAAAATCAAGTTTGATATTTTGGAACTCTGTGAAAAATGGTTGAGTCGATGAATGCTCTTGAACTTACATGACCAAGTGTCGAAGGTCTAACATAGTACAGAGTTAGGAGTTGTTCTCGTATCACGTGTAGAGATTTTGAAGTTGAGAACATTGCTGAAGTGCTGCATCTAGAATATGGTAGATCTGTTTGTTGTGAAACATCGTTCAGGTGATTCCGTGATGAACCAAGGAGATGCATTTTCTAGTCCAAGTAATCTTACCAGCTACTGTGTCGGAACCATTGTTAGACCGAACTAAATAAAATCTCTAACTTATGGGGAGACTTGATTTATTGAAACTGGTAGTATCTGTGAGGAAATGAGCGATGTGTGTGAAGATAACAAGCATAAAACAACGAAGATCTAATCCCCCCCCCCCAAAAAAAAAAATAACTTACAACATAACATTGTTACATATTGACCTGTCTGTCTTTCTGACTATTTGTCTGTATGTATCTTTTATTTAACTATACGACAACCAGACTGACTGCTAGTGTAGCTGTCTCACATGTACTGGTTCCAGAATAAGAGAGGTAATCGTGTTTATATATCGATGAGGACATTAGTCGACCTTTATGGGATTGTCTTTTGTTTACTTCCGGGGTAATCTTCCACGTGTTTCCAGAACTGGCACGTGATGAGAAATCGAGTGTGGGTGTAAACTTGTGGGAAAGGCTGTGAGTTGCAGTCAGTCTACATCTGAACGCGAAGCTGTGTGTGGATGTCATGTCACTGTCGGGAAGATGTCCCGTCTTTGTCACTGGATGCTCGGGACGCATGAACGGACTTGCCATGGGGCAGGATAACCTAAAGGCAGTCAACATTTCCTCACTAGCCTCATTATCATCACGTCCGTCGAATATACAGCTCAAATGTCGTGATTCCCTTAAGTAGTCACTAAATCAAAATATAAGTATGTTGCAGGCCTTCCGCCTTAGATAAGTACTCACGACTAACAAAACATGCTACTGGCTGCTCACTTCGACTCGTCTTACCGTGGACTGCCTTTCGCCATAGAGTTGCCAGATTCTGTACAAGAAAAACCGGGACATTTTTCTCAGACTGAAAAAAAAGAAAGAAAAGCTGTTCAAGTATCACCACTAATTACTAACAAACAACAGCAGACAGGTCCTAAGATCTAAGAATTTTTATTTCAAACAACTTATCCAAGGAACACAAGTTACATCAGACTCATGTTATCGTTCAGCTCAGAAGAGCAGAAACTATTCATATTTCATGTACGCATAATTCCCATATGTAATATGTTATACTTTGCATGCTCTTGGAAATTAAAATAGCTCAAAAAGTAATTCAAGGGATGTAGAACATGCTTTATCTAAGCAGGAATGTATTTTACTGCCGGATATTTACCTTCAAGATCCTGCATGATCCTGCCTTCCTTTACTCCCATCCGACTTGAACATTCAGGAAAGAAGATGTTGCCGCTGTTTGGCATGATCGTAGAACTCTGAACAGCTCATTCGATAATGATAAGTACAAGCACGTTCTAATTATTGCTTCAGCTGTTGAGACAAGAAGGCCATTTCGTTTCTCTGTCCACTGCACATTCATGAGGGAAAATACTATTCCCACATCCACATTATGTCCAAGAACATTCAAGATAAGTTCACACGGTTTCAGTAACTCCGATATAGGTCCACTTCTCCCGACTAGATTTGCTGTTCCAGTTGTCCTTCAGTACACTGCTTCAGAGATGTGAGCTGATAAGACAGTACCGATCGTCAGGTGTCTGCCCCTTTGTCTTGCAGAAACTTAGATCATCCACTTGCTGATGGACAATTCACTCAAAGGTCTCATCCACCTCTGCACATAAGCAAAGGTCTCATCCACCTCTGTACATAAGCATGACATGTTTCATAAAACTCTTCCACCTCTGTACATAAGCAAAGGTCTCACCCACCTCTGTACATAAGCATGACATGTTTCATAAAACTCTTCCACCTCTGTACATAAGCAAAGGTCTCACCCACCTCTGTACACAAGTATGACATGTTTCATAAAACTCTTCCACCTCTGTACATAAGCAAAGGTCTCACCCACCTCTGTACATAAGCAAAGGTCTCACCCAACTCTTTAACATAAGCAAAGGTCTCATCCACCTCTGTACATAAGCATGACATGTTTCTAAAGCTCTTCCACCTCAGCATAAAATTTATTTACATCTACAGCTGATAGGCCTACTTCATCTTCTGCCTGTTTCACAACAGATTTCACTTTTAGGGGGAGAAATCTTTCTTTTTTCCGCTGATTTACCAATGTAAGGGTTCTCTCTAAAATTACACCTACTTGTAAGATACTACTATCTGCCTTCTCCAGTTTAAGTACTTCTCTATTAAATACACTCGCCTGGCTTAGAACAAACCAAAGATAGTATTAGCTTAGGGGATTTTCAGACAGTGTAATAAGACTTTTGGTGCTTTTTCTGGAAAATCTATTTTGGTGTTCCATACAATAATTAGTGTATAAGTATACAACTATACACGAAGCACTGCAATAAAGCTCTGATACCAGAATATATAATCTAGGAAAAAAGTAGGAGCAGCTTTATTACTTAACGATTACAAAGTTGTGACGTTTCGGCGTGAGCCTTAATCATACAAGAAAAAACCTACAGTACGAAGAAATAGAGAGAGAGAGAGAGAGAGAGGAGATAAAGTATAGATTCACATGAATGCTATTAAAAAGAAAAAAAAATTAAAATTAAATAGAGTACTTAGCTGTAAATTGTAAGGTGTGGCTTGTCCGGCGGTGTGTGTCAGGAATGGATCTAGTGGGACGTGGAGACTGTTTAAATAGAGACCTGTGACATGTGGTCGGTGGGTTGTAACTGGGGGTGGTGGATGGGGAACCGGGGAGGGGAGAGAGAGTGATGCAATGTTGGCCTAGCTGGGAGAAGTTGAAACAGATGATTGGGGAAGAGGGGTTGCAAAGTGATGCTGTGAGGAAGTTTGACAAGTAAGAAGGGGTGGGGCTTAGAGGAGAGGTACTATAATAATTGAAGAGAATGTTAAGTGTAGCTGAACAGCGAGTATAACCCATGTGGTTCTAGCATCACATAATTTTGAATGCAGCGGTTCTCAAGCGCCAGGCGGCTTGTGTCATCTGTGTGACATTGTGTGATGACCGTTACCAGAAAATCAGATTCGCCTCTGTGGTTGGGGCCAATGAAATGATTTGGGACTGGTTTCGAAGCATGCTGGGTGATGTCATACAAATGTTTCTGCATGCGGTCCCCTAATCCGAGGCCAGTCTCACCAGTATACTTTATCCTGCATCTTTTGCAAACTATGACATATATCACATTACAGGACTCGCATGTGAATCCCTCATGAAGAGTGAGGATAATTTTGGGAAAGGTGATTGTTTTCGTTTCCCAGACTACAGGGCAGGTAACAGCTGGGGCAGTTACATTTTCTGGTGCCAACATATGTAAGCCTCTGCTTCAAGTGGCTGTGGACGAGGATGTCCTTAAGGTTTGGCTCACGTTTGTATGCCAACAAGGGTGGATCAGAGAAAATGTCGCGAGTGTCGGGGTCGAGTTGGATTAGCGCGGTGTTTCATAAAGTTGTAGTACTCCTTCCACGCAGGAAGTAAAGACGACTAACTTGTTTTTGTATGTGACAGCAATTTGTGATATTCTACATCCACACGTTCGCAAAATTCTTTCAGGCACTCCATGCGTGATGTATGTATAGAGAAATAAGTGAACAGTTTAATTATTATAGTTTCCACACCTACATTTAGAACATCATCAGCTGCTGCCTTTACCACATTACGAAGTATGTGCTCAGGTACTCCAGCACAGAGAAGGTTTTTACTTAGTTCTGTCTTCTATTTTGTGAACACATTGTTCATACGAGTTCGTCGTACTCCACCAAATTCGTATTTGCATTGTCGCCACAGAGTACAATATATTTACGTTTATCAATATAGTTCTCTTCTAACGCAATAACACAGTAATTGCTTATTTCAGAAGCAGTTCAGCTTTTTAAGGAACCCAGTTTAAGCACTTTTAGTTATACCATTTTTAGAACTAAAGTACGGAAGAATCAATGAGAACATTTTCTCGTCATCATGGCTACTAACGTCGACCGTAATACCAACATTTGCTAAATTCTCACATAATTGTTTTGGTAGTGTCAGGAGCCAAAGTGGATTTCACTATTCCTGTTGCTCTTTACTTCTCCCAAGTGCCACATTTTTTCCTGTTTTGAAATCATGAAACACTTTAGAGTTTCACGTTTCAGTGCAATCCATTGACATGAACGACATAAGATGTTTAACTGTGCGATAGCACCTTGTTAATTCTGTGCGATAGCACCTTGTTAATTTCACCGCTTGTGCTGATTTTTCCTGTTCAGAATATGAACAGGAAAAATAGAATATGGTAACAAAATAACTGTCCAGTATTTCAGAAGTTCTTGCAGCATACATGTTTCATGTATGCTTTTATCTTGCTGCATCCTTTGTTATGTCCGCTCTTTCTCGCGCGAAGTAGCAGTGTAACACTTAAATGTTTTACCTTGTATATTCTGTATCATGCTCATTTCTACCTCGTTTTATAAAAGACCATTCCTGCGAATATTTTTCCTGAAAGGAACACTTTCCCTCAGGCGTTTTGAAAACACTTCATGCTGTTAATGAATATATAAAGAATATGGATTTCTCCCAACAACGACAATAGTGAAAACAAAAAAAACCACTTATTTTTCGTTATTTCACTTGTCACAAATCTCAAAAAGACGACACATTATTGATTTTTGGGCCATGACGTGGATAATTGTAAAACATATATTTTTCTCACCAAAACGTGAAAGATTTGCAATGACTGTGGTCTTCAAAAATAAGTAAACTATAAGAGTGGACACGAAAGATGCCGCATCTTAACTGTTTCGCCATACAGATTCTCGTTTTCTTTTGGTGCGGAGATTTGGGATTTGGAGGAGACATGGCGTTGCCAATAGAGAACGTTTATCCCGTGAAGACAAAAGAATGAAAAACGAAATGACACAAAACCCACCAATTCCAACTCCAAGACAGGAATAACGAATTTAGTTTAGGCTGTTTTGTTATTTTAAAATGTGTATAGCAGTTCTAGGAAAAGATAACTCGAATGCAAAAATTCTTTCCTGTGAAAGGAAATACAAAACCCAGGACAAATAGCGTCCAGAAATAAGCTTTCGGGACAGTTAATTTTTTTCTTTTTAAAATCAGGATTGTCTTGGAAAACTTGGACATTTGGCAACCCTATGTTGCCATCTTTATGCCAACTAAACTTGTTGCCGGCGTCTTCTTGCCGGTCTGAGTGTCAAGTTGGTCAATCTTATTTTGCTTAACAATCTTCTGCACTTGTTATCACTAACTTTCTCGAGAATTCCTTGATAAATACCGTATATCACAGGTCTGCCCTCATCTTCTTGAACAGATACAAATGCTCGTGGCCGCATTAACCTACCTTTCTCTCTGTCTCTGTGTCTCTCTCTGGCATATGACGTCATACTTCCTAACAGCCGCACGCAGTCACTTGGCTTCCTCCTTCTTTCCCCTTACAATATTGTGTTACATCATACTTCGTGACACCATATTGTGTTACATCATGTCCATATTGTTTTACATCATACTTCGTGACACCATATTGTGTTACATCATACTTCGTGACACCATATTGTGTTACATCATACTTCGTGACACCATATTGTGTAACATCATACTTCGTGACACCATATTGTGTAACGTTATGTCGAGTTTTGTGTGACGTTACGTCGAATTTGGTGTGACGTTGTGCCGAGTTTGTGTGGCGTTGTGCCGAGTTTTGTGTAACGTTATACCGAGTTTTGGTGTGATGTTATGTCGAGTTTTATGTGACATCATCGAGTTTCCGTCACTTTTACCCAGCCCACATCTTCTTGTCCGCGGGATAGTGTACCTGTAGTGCAGTATAAATAAGATGTTGAAAGAGTTTTACACGCTTTGTTAAGTTCCCCGCGACCACTCAAGCGTGCCCACGTTTTGTGGTTCATTTGTCGTGTAAGATAGCTCGTGTTACGTTGTTTCTCTCATCTCAACCCGCCTTCTCAGCGCTGGAGTGGGCTATGATCAGCGTCGCGGAGTACTTCAACAGCATTACCGTACATGTGGAAATAAATGCCATGCCTCTACGAGTGCTTGCTAGGAGATTTTAATGGGCAGCCTTGCACAAGAGTTTTCTACCAAGTCGCGTAACGTTATCTCTGGAAATATTTTCTTTTCATCTTTCTGTGTACGCCTTGAATCCGTTTAGAATTTTGTGATAGATGTAGATTGTAAAGACAATGAGAAAGTTGTGCTAAAAAATAAAATCAAACAGTTGCGGATTATGTTAAAGTAAACAAAAAATCACTGAGCCTCGAGGTTTACAACTTCATCGTTGTCTTGTTTAGGTTGCTATCAAACCCAGACATTGTCTTCTTTCTTTCACTTTCTTGTCTTTCTTTATGTGCCCTCTCACTCTTAATTTGTCTATTATATCACTTTCTCTATCACTTTGCTCTCCTTGTATTACTTTGCTCTCCTTCTATCACTTGCTCTCTTCTGTCACTCGATACTGAATAAACTGGTCTCTTATATCACTCTCTCTCTCTTTACCACTTTGTTGTGCTCGTATCACTGTATCTCTCTATATCTCTATAGTCAGCTGGTATCAATACTTTTTTTTAATGAATTGTAATTGATCCGAATTTTGTGGTTAGACTGACTTGATCATGAGAAGATACAAGGAAAGTTATTGAACGGAATCAAGGTTATACTTGCCCCCATAGTTTTTGTTACTTTCTTTTTTAACTCTACATATTATCTGTCCAGTCACCCATAAGTTGCTGAAAGTTTAACAATAACAACAATAATAATAACAACGATAATAGTAATTTTAATAAAACAGTTTCGTTGCTGTCTTTATAAGTTGTAACTTATCACTAATGACTGAAAAGAAATTGAAAATGTGTTTGCTGTTTGAATCAGCTTCCTTTTTCTAGTCAAACTTTAAAATGGTTGGGGAATAACTTCAACAGTCGCAAGAGTTTCTGCTTAGAACAAAGTGAAGGAATATAATATATACATGTCTCCCTACACCCAAACTTTTCCATTCACAATGTAATGTTGTGGAGGCCACAGTGCCATGAAATGTGGTATCTAGAGGGAACCTCAAAATTCTGGTTTGTTCCCGTAATTACGGCGCGTTTAGAGCCATCAATACGGTTTCAACCATAAATGTGTTCCTGTCCCGACGGTTTCTTTTGTTATTTTTATCCCTCGGTAGGCAGTGATTAAAGAATGTCTACATTAGCGACAACAGAATGTCTATATCAGCGACAATAGATTGTCTACATCAGAGAGAGTAGAGTAGACAGGAAAGAACCTTAGCTTAGGGTAACATAATTAACAACGTGTTGTGTGTACCTGTGTTGTTAAACTCGGATAGTTTTCCGTCTGCCCAGGTTTGTGACACAATAAACTCTCTGACTATGACATTGATGACTGTGCAACAGCCTGCCAACACCTGGAACAGGTGATGTAAATATTAGTTCTATGTTCTGCTACTGTGCTCGGATTTCAAATATCGGATCTTATGTAAGTGAGACTAACGTCGTGTCAGGTACGTGGAGCATAACTCACTTACCTGTTTGTTGTTTCCGCTGGATGCAGTTTTTTTTTAAATCTGGGTGTGTGCTGCCCCCACCCCACACCCACCTCACCCCCCCTACTAGTTTCCCGTATTTCTGAGAGCTGGTGTGACTTCTGTAACGTGTTATAGGTAGGCCAGGGCAATACACTTGTATGTTGATACCTGCAACAGGTGTGCTTCTAAAACTGTACACATTTTCTAAGAGACTATATCCGGAGATATCCACATGTTTTCAGTCTCTGCGCACTACAGCTGGTTGAGGGAGGGAGGGAGGGAGGGAGGGAGCAGTAAGAATGAATATGTGCCAGACCCCACCCAAGTTATTTTAGTTCATGTTTTCTTTTTTTTTTTTTCAACATTCAGTTCTGTTCTGTTCTGCTCTGTTCTGTTCATTTTCGTCATCACAGCAAACGAAAATATCCCATAATTTCTGCGCCGCCCGTGTCAGTGACATGTCCTGGAATTAGCAAATGTGGCGCCCTAGCTACCGAGTTAAGTGCTCGGGGCGTCGCTGTGAGCCGTAAGTTTCAGTGGTGCATGGAGTTCCACGCCAGTGATCCATCTCTCCACTGTCTTTGATGTCCACTTTAATTAAGAAGAGTGAAAATAGCAACGATCTCGTGATTGTCTTTGATGTCCACTTTAATTAAGAAGAGTGAAAATAGCAACGATCTCGTGATTGTCTTTGATGTCCACTTTAATTAAGAAGAGTGAAAATAGCAACGATCTCGTGATTGTCTTTGATGTCCACTTTAATTAAGAAGAGTGAAAATAGCAACGATCTCGTGATTGTCTTTGATGTCCACTTTAATTAAGAAGAGTGAAAATAGCAACGATCTCGTGACTGTCTTTGATGTCCTTCTATCACTTGCTCTCTTCTGTCACTCGATACTGAATAAACTGGTCTCTTATATCACTCTCTCTCTTTACCACTTTGTTTTGCTCGTATCACTGTATCTCTTTATATCACTATAGTCAGCTGGTATCAATATGTTTTTTTAATGAATTGTAATTGATCCGAATTTTGTGGTTAGAGTGACTTTGATCATGAGAAGA
The DNA here is from genome assembly GCA_009760885.1 of Achatina immaculata. Lineage (NCBI taxonomy): Eukaryota > Metazoa > Mollusca > Gastropoda > Stylommatophora > Achatinidae > Lissachatina > Lissachatina immaculata. The sequence continues at coordinate 41,720,746 of CM019718.1, forward strand.
CACAAGGAAAGTTATTGAACGGAATCAAGGTTATACTTGCCCCCATAGTTTTTGTTACTTTCTTTTTTTTTAACTCTACATATTATCTGTCCAGTCACCCATAATTTGCTGAAAGTTTAACAATAACAACAATAATAATAATAATAACGATAATAGTAATTTTAATAAAACAGTTTCGTTGCTGTCTTTATAAGTTGTAACTTATCGCTAATGACTGAAAAGAAATTGAAAATGTGTTTGCTGTTTGAATCAGCTTCCTTTTTCTAGTCAAACTTTAAAATGGTTGGGGAATAACTTCAACAGTCGCAAGAGTTTCTGCTTAGAACAAAGTGAAGGAATATAATATATACATGTCTCCCTACACCCAAACTTTTCCATTCACAATGTAATGTTGTGGAGGCCACAGTGCCATGAAATGTGGTATCTAGAGGGAACCTCAAAATTCTGGTTTGTTCCCGTAATTACGGCGCGTTTAGAGCCATCAATACGGTTTCAACCATAAATGTGTTCCTGTCCCGACGGTTTCTTTTGTTATTTTTATCCCTCGGTAGGCAGTGATTAAAGAATGTCTACATTAGCGACAACAGAATGTCTATATCAGCGACAATAGATTGTCTACATCAGAGAGAGTAGAGTAGACAGGAAAGAACCTTAGCTTAGGGTAACATAATTAACAACGTGTTGTGTGTACCTGTGTTGTTAAACTCGGATAGTTTTCCGTCTGCCCAGGTTTGTGACACAATAAACTCTCTGACTATGACATTGATGACTGTGCAACAGCCTGCCAACACCTGGAACAGGTGATGTAAATATTAGTTCTATGTTCTGCTACTGTGCTCGGATTTCAAATATCGGATCTTATGTAAGTGAGACTAACGTCGTGTCAGGTACGTGGAGCATAACTCACTTACCTGTTTGTTGTTTCCGCTGGATGCAGTTTTTTTTTAAATCTGGGTGTGTGCTGCCCCCACCCCACACCCACCTCACCCCCCCTACTAGTTTCCCGTATTTCTGAGAGCTGGTGTGACTTCTGTAACGTGTTATAGGTAGGCCAGGGCAATACACTTGTATGTTGATACCTGCAACAGGTGTGCTTCTAAAACTGTACACATTTTCTAAGAGACTATATCCGGAGATATCCACATGTTTTCAGTCTCTGCGCACTACAGCTGGTTGAGGGAGGGAGGGAGGGAGGGAGGGAGCAGTAAGAATGAATATGTGCCAGACCCCACCCAAGTTATTTTAGTTCATGTTTTCTTTTTTTTTTTTTCAACATTCAGTTCTGTTCTGTTCTGCTCTGTTCTGTTCATTTTCGTCATCACAGCAAACGAAAATATCCCATAATTTCTGCGCCGCCCGTGTCAGTGACATGTCCTGGAATTAGCAAATGTGGCGCCCTAGCTACCGAGTTAAGTGCTCGGGGCGTCGCTGTGAGCCGTAAGTTTCAGTGGTGCATGGAGTTCCACGCCAGTGATCCATCTCTCCACTGTCTTTGATGTCCACTTTAATTAAGAAGAGTGAAAATAGCAACGATCTCGTGATTGTCTTTGATGTCCACTTTAATTAAGAAGAGTGAAAATAGCAACGATCTCGTGATTGTCTTTGATGTCCACTTTAATTAAGAAGAGTGAAAATAGCAACGATCTCGTGATTGTCTTTGATGTCCACTTTAATTAAGAAGAGTGAAAATAGCAACGATCTCGTGATTGTCTTTGATGTCCACTTTAATTAAGAAGAGTGAAAATAGCAACGATCTCGTGACTGTCTTTGATGTCCACTTTAATTAAGAAGAGTGAAAATAGCAACGATCTCGTGACTGTCTTTGATGTCCACTTTAATTAAGAAGAGTGAAAATAGCAACGATCTCGTGACTGTCTTTGGTGTCCACTTTAATTAAGAAGAGTGAAAATAGCAACGATCTCGTGACTGTCTTTGGTGTCCACTTTAATTAAGAAGAGTGAAAATAGCAACGATCTCGTGACTGTCTTTGGTGTCCACTTTAATTAAGAAGAGTGAAAATAGCAACGATCTCGTGATTGTCTTTGATGTCCACTTTAATTAAGAAGAGTGAAAATAGCAATCTGTAGTTTTATTTTTCCAGGAGACCTGTTAGTCGGGCACCACGGCCTGGGGGTGGGTTTGAGGGGCGCGGGGAAGGGGGTCCAGGTAGCGTATTGTTCCGGGGCCAGGAAGGTTGTCGTCGCTCTGTCTCTGGAGAGGGTTGAGTGGCTCGGGGAAGGGGGTCCAGGTAGCGTATTGTTCCGGGGCCAGGAAGGTTGTCGTCGCTCTGTCTCTGGAGAGGGTTTGAGGGGCGCGGGGAAGGGGGTCCAGGTAGCGTATTGTTCCGGGGCCAGGAAGGTTGTCTCGCTCTGTCTCTGGAGAGGGTTGAGTGGCTCGGGAAAGGGGGCCCAGCTACAATATTATATTTGTGTGGACTGTCATATTATTGATGAAGTCGAAGTTCTTTGTTCTTTGATAGAACACACAGAGGTGTCACGAACATTAGCACTTCTCTAGATCAGAGCAAGTCCGACGAAATGTTCCTCAATTATTTATTCTGACCAATAAGATCAAGATGTATTGCCAACAACATCACTAGGATTGAAACACTTAATCATTTGTTCACAATATCAAACTCTACCATATTCTACATGCAGCATTCAAATTCACAATATACTACACTTGATACGAGAACATTTCCTATCTCAGTATTATATCAGTTGTGCTACACGTGGTCAACTAGTTTCTCATCTAAAATCACTGTACTCGAAGTTTCAAAAGTGTCCATTCTTCTTAATTACTTGAACCACTTGAAAACCATCCTCCGTCTAACACTACTTCTGATTTTAAATCGTCTCGTCCTCTTTCTTCTCTTGTCTGTATAAAATCGGAAAAAAGTAGGAGCAGCTTTATTACTTAACGATTACAAAGTTGTGACGTTTCGGCGTGAGCCTTAATCATACAAGAACACACAAGACGAAGAAATAGAGAGAGAGAGAGAGAGAGAGAAGTCAGTGAGTCATTTTCATGTCCCCTGCGGAACTTTGCCTCCCTAACAGCTTTCCTGTAGGCCTCTCGGGGAGAGAGGAGATAAAGTACAAATTCACATGAATGCAATGTAAAAAATATGAATTAAAATAAAATAAAATAGAATAAAAAATAAAATGAATGGAGCACCCAGCTGTGACCTGTAAGAAGCTGTGACCTGTAAGAAGCTGTGGCTTGCAAGAGGCAGCGTTCAGAAATGCGAATGGCGGAATGCAGAGAATATCTAAATGGACACCTGTGATGTGTGATAGGTGGGTCATAAACTAAGCGCTTGAAAACCGCTACATTCAGGAATATGGGAAGTCGAATCATATGGTTTGAACTTGCTATTCAGCTACACCTAACATTCCCTCTTCCAAAATCATAATCCTTCTACGCTAAGTTCCACTTCCTTTCCACTTGCTACACATAGTTCAGAACTCCTCACGGCATCACATTACAACCCCTGTACCCCTACTATAATCACTTATCCAACCTTCTCCCCGGCTAGATTACCATTGTATGTATCACTCTGTCTCCTCTCCACATTCCCCCCCCCCCCAATCCTCATTTACGACACACCTATCACACATCACAAGTCTTCATTTAAACACTCTCCACATTCCACCATGCGCACCCCCCGAACACAGCCTCCCACAAGCCACAGCTTCTTACAAGCCACAGCTTCTTACAAGTCACAGCCTCTTACAAGTCACAGCTAAGTTCTCCATTCATGTTATTTAATTGTATTTTAATTATTTTTTCGATTCATATTCTTTTACGTAGCACTCATGTGAATTTACGCTTTATCCACTTCTTCCACTTCTTCGTTCTGTGCCCTTTTTTTCATGATTAAGGCTCACACCGAAACGTCACAACTGTGCGCCCGTCAAGTAATAAAGCTGCTTCTACTTTCTTCCCTTCTTTATACATTTTGGTATCACAACTTTACTGCAGTGACTTCGTGTATAGTTATATACATTAATTATTCGTGTGTTACCTTACAAACAATCTCTTTCGCTTCTCTGATCTGCTAGAATGTATAAAATCGGAAAAAAGTAGGAGCAGCTTTATTACTTAACGATTACAAAGTTGTGACGTTTCGGCGTGAGCCTTAATCATACAAGAACACACAAGACGAAGAAATAGAGAGAGAGAGTAAAGAGAGAGAAGTCAGTGAGTCATTTTCATGTCCCCTGCGGAACTTTGCCTCCCTAACAGCTTTCCTGTAGGCCTCTCGGGGAGAGAGGAGATAAAGTACAAATTCACATGAATGCAATGTAAAAAATATGAATGAAAAAAATAATAATTAGAATGAAATAAAATAAAAATAAAATAAAATAGAATAAAAAATAAAATGAATGGAGCACCCAGCTGTGACCTGTAAGAAGCTGTGACCTGTAAGAAGCTGTGACCTGTAAGAAGCTGTGGCTTGCAAGAGGCAGCGTTCAGAAATGCGAATGGCGGAATGCAGAGAATATCTAAATGGAGACCTGTGATGTGTGATAGGTGGGTCATAAACTAAGCGCTTGAAAACCGCTACATTCAGGAATATGGGAAGTCGAATCATATGGTTTGAACTTGCTATTCAGCTACACCTAACATTCCCTCTTCCAAAATCATAATCCTTCTACGCTAAGTTCCACTTCCTTTCCACTTGCTACACATAGTTCAGAACTCCTCACGGCATCACATTACAACCCCTGTACCCCTACTATAATCACTTATCCAACCTTCTCCCCGGCTAGATTACCATTGTATGTATCACTCTGTCTCCTCTCCACATTCCCCCCCCCCCCCAATCCTCATTTACGACACACCTATCACACATCACAAGTCTTCATTTAAACACTCTCCACATTCCACCATGCGCACCCCCCGAACACAGCCTCCCACAAGCCACAGCTTCTTACAAGCCACAGCTTCTTACAAGTCACAGCCTCTTACAAGTCACAGCTAAGTTCTCCATTCATGTTATTTAATTGTATTTTAATTATTTTTTCGATTCATATTCTTTTACGTAGCACTCATGTGAATTTACGCTTTATCCACTTCTTCCACTTCTTCGTTCTGTGCCCTTTTTTCATGATTAAGGCTCACACCGAAACGTCACAACTGTGCGCCCGTCAAGTAATAAAGCTGCTTCTACTTTCTTCCCTTCTTTATACATTTTGGTATCACAACTTTACTGCAGTGACTTCGTGTATAGTTATATACATTAATTATTCGTGTGTTACCTTACAAACAATCTCTTTCGCTTCTCTGATCTGCTAGAATGTATAAAATCGGAAAAAATCTTCTCTTGTCTGTCTTCTGATTTCTTCTGACGGTCTTCTTCTGCCGTCTCTCAATCGCAGGGTACTAACTAGCTAAGTCTACTTGCCTCTTCTCTGGAGCGTGTTCTCCTTTTCTTCTCTTTTCTACTTCCGTACTTCTTGGTTCTTGATTGTCTGTTCTTCCGTCTTCTGGCTCCGTCCTTTGTCTCCTCTCTCCTCTACTTCCGTACTTCATGGTTCTAGATAGTCTGTTCTTCCGTCTTCGGGGTCTCTCCTCTAAATATTTAATTGGTCAACTGGCCGAGTTGGTCACTCTTTTATTTAAAAACCGTGTGCAATCGCGTCCTAACGCGTGTCAGTTTCGTCTATACAATTGTTATTTACCTAAGTCATTATCTTGCTCTTTCATGTCGGAGGTTTTATTGTGTCCTCGCTTTTTATTGTTTCTGCCTTTTCTATTCGTCTTTTCTATTTTGTTTACACGTGTCAACGTCCAGTCACTGCTTTGCTATCACTGGACCATCCTACTTTCTGGCGTCCTTCCTTTGTATGACCTAAGTCTCAGCGTCACTGAGTCTCGTCTTTTTCTATTCACTGTTTCCACTGTTTACCTTGTTCTAGTGTCATGGAAGTTTTATACCTTTCTCTTCCATTCCTATCCACATTTCTCTGTCGTTATTCTATGTTACTATTTTGTTTACAGTATATTTTCATAGTCATATTCATTAATAATAATAATAATAACTATAATCATTACTTACTAGATGGCTCATAATACTAGACTGATAACATAGTCCTCACACCATCTGATAATACTTCAATATATAACATAACCCTCACACCATCTGATAATACTTCAATATATAACATAGTCTTCACACCATCTGATAATACTTCAATACATAATGTAGCCATCAGACCATCTAATAATACTAGATTGATAACATAGTCCTCACACCATCTGATAATACTTCAATAGATAACATAGCACTCACACCATCTGATAATACTTCAATAGATAACATAGCACTCACACCATCTGATAATAGTAAATTGATAACATAGTCCTCACACCATCTGATAATACTTCAATAGATAACATAACCCTCACACCGTCTGATAATACTTCAACAGATAACATAGCCCTCACACCATCTGATAATACTTCAACAGATAACATAGCCCTTACACCATATGATAATACTTTAATAGATAACATAGCCCTCACACCATATGATAAATACTCCAATAAATACACTTTTTCTCCTCTAATCACAGTTTGGGAACCGCTGCTCTACCACCATTATTCCATCTGAATGAAAACTCTTGACACCAAATTCTTTCCTTTTTTTTGTCTTCTATTTATTCATGTACATGTGACTGCGCTATTTTATAGATACGAATATATTATTCTTTGCTTGTGAATGTGATATTTCATAAGTGTAAACGTAGAATATTCCCTGCATGTGAATGTGTTATTTATATGGGTGAATGTATTATCCCTGTGTGCATTCTGAAGAGTAAACAGAAAACTTTAATGTTTTGGACATATTAAACGTCGTGATTATTTAGAGAATATCGTCTTGGAAGGGTACATAACGGGAAAAAAGAGAGGAAGACCAAGGCGAAGATGGCTGCAAGACATAGTTGATGATCTGAGAATGGACGCATCAGCAGCAGGCCATCTTGCTTACAGTCGAGAGGCCTACAGGACAGATTTTAGAGAGGCCAAGTTCCGCAAGGAACATGCAAATGACTGACTGATTGACTGATTGTATTATGAACCATACACTTTTGTCTACCTTCATTACTGCAACCAGTTTTTAAATATATACTTTAGCACTGACGCCAGTAGCCAAGCACTTCATTCAAGAAAATCACCAAGGAAAGCTGGAGATTTCTGTCACTGCAGTCCGCTCTAGCTCTTCCGTTTCACGATCATGAGAAGCTCTGAAGTAGCGCTTTATTTTCCAGACTGGATGTCTCCACTTGCTGGAATTAACAATAAATGTAGCTTTCTTTAAACTATATGTACCTGACATTTCCACCTAGTTTCTACCTCTTTCTTTAAACTACTTAACATTTCCACCTAGTTTCTACCTCTTTCATGTCGGAGGTTTTATTGTGTCCTCGCTTTTTATTGTTTCTGCCTTTTCTATTCGTCTTTTCTATTTTGTTTACACGTGTCAACGTCCAGTCACTGCTTTGCTATCACTGGACCATCCTACTTTCTGGCGTCCTTCCTTTGTATGACCTAAGTCTCAGCGTCACTGAGTCTCGTCTTTTTCTATTCACTGTTTCCACTGTTTACCTTGTTCTAGTGTCATGGAAGTTTTATACCTTTCTCTTCCATTCCTATCCACATTTCTCTGTCGTTATTCTATGTTACTATTTTGTTTACAGTATATTTTCATAGTCATATTCATTAATAATAATAATAATAACTATAATCATTACTTACTAGATGGCTCATAATACTAGACTGATAACATAGTCCTCACACCATCTGATAATACTTCAATATATAACATAACCCTCACACCATCTGATAATACTTCAATATATAACATAGTCTTCACACCATCTGATAATACTTCAATACATAATGTAGCCATCAGACCATCTAATAATACTAGATTGATAACATAGTCCTCACACCATCTGATAATACTTCAATAGATAACATAGCACTCACACCATCTGATAATACTTCAATAGATAACGTAGCACTAACACTATCTGATAATACTTCAAAGATAACATAGTTCTCACACCATCTGATAATACTTCAATAGATAACATAACCCTCACACCATCTGATAATACTTTAATAGATAACATAACCCTCACACCATCTGATAATACTTCAATAGATAACATAACCCTCACACCATATGATAATACTTTAATAGATAATATAACCCTCACACCATCTGATAATACTTTAATAAATACACTTTTTCTCCTCTAATCACAGTTTGGGAACCGCTGCTCTACTACCATTATTCCATCTGAATGAAAACTCTTGACACCAAATTCTTTCCTTTTTTTTTTGTCTTCTATTTATTCATGTACATGTGACTGCGCTATTTTATAGATACGAATATATTATTCTTTGCTTGTAAATGTGATATTTCATAAGTGTAAACGTAGAATATTCCCTGCATGTGAATGTGTTATTTATATGGGTGAATGTATTATCCCTGTGTGCATTCTGAAGAGTAAACAGAAAACTTTAATGTTGTGGACATATTAAACGTCGTGATTATTTAGAGAATATCGTCTTGGAAGGGTACATAACGGGAAAAAAGAGAGGAAGACCAAGGCGAAGATGGCTGCAAGACATAGTTGATGATCTGAGAATGGACGCATCAGCAGCAGGCCATCTTGCTTACAGTCGAGAGGCCTACAGGACAGATTTTAGAGAGGCCAAGTTCCGCAAGGAACATGCAAATGACTGACTGATTGACTGATTGTATTATGAACCATACACTTTTGTCTACCTTCATTACTGCAACCAGTTTTTAAATATATACTTTAGCACTGACGCCAGTAGCCAAGCACTTCATTCAAGAAAATCACCAAGGAAAGCTGGAGATTTCTGTCACTGCAGTCCGCTCTAGCTCTTCCGTTTCACGATCATGAGAAGCTCTGAAGTAGCGCTTTATTTTCCAGACTGGATGTCTCCACTTGCTGGAATTAACAATAAATGTAGCTTTCTTTAAACTATATGTACCTGACATTTCCACCTAGTTTCTACCTCTTTCTTTAAACTACTTAACATTTCCACCTAGTTTCTACCTCTTTCTGGTTCTGCTATTCAACCCCAACTTTCCTATCTTGGCCCTACGCATTCAGCTGCCTTTTCTCTCTCTCACCGCAGGAGATTTAAGGTTCATTTTAAGTCCCATGTGTATTTATCCCCAAGCCACTAAAGGGTTTTGATAGCTTCCTTTTCTAAACATCCTAAGCTTTGATAGCTTCCTTTTCTAAACATCCTAAGCTTTGATAGCTTCCTTGTCTAGACATCTTAAGCTTTGATAGCTTCCTTGTCTAGATATCTTAAGCTTTGATAGCTTCCTTTTCTAAACATCCTAAGCTTTGATAGCTTCCTTGTCTAGACATCTTAAGCTTTGATAGGTTCCTTGTCTAAACATCCTAAGCTGTGATAGCTTCCTTGTCTAGAACTTTGATAGCTTCCTTTTCTAAACATCCTAAGCTTTGATAGCTTCCTTGTCTAGAACTTTGATAGCTTCCTTTTCTAAACATCATAAGCTTTGATAGCTTCCTTGTCTAGAACTTTGATAGCTTCCTTTTCTAAACATCCTAAGCTTTGATAGCTTCCTTGTCTAGAACTTTGATAGCTTACTTTTCTAAACATCCTAAGCTTTGATAGCTTCCTTGTCTAGAACTTTGATAGCTTACTTTTCTAAACATCCTAAGCTTTGATAGCTTACTTTTCTAAACATCTTAAGCTTTGATAGCTTCCTTGTTTAGACATCTTAAGCTTTGATAGCTTCCTTGTTTAGACATCTTAAGCTTTGATAGCTTCCTTGTTTAGACATCTTAAGCTTTGATAGCTTCCTTGTTTAGACATCCTAAACTTTTATAGCTTCCTTGTCTAGACATCCTAAGTGAGTAGTCTTGTTCTCTCAGTGATATCTATTCTCTTTGAACTTTCTTTCATTCACTCCTTCCCCAATGTTTTCCACTTTTATTATCTGCGACATCTGGACGGCTTGTGTTTAAGCCATGGGTATCCAATGGAAGCAATCTGAGGCCATCTGGGCATAACTCTAATGTTTGCCAATTGATACCCTTTGTTATCGTTTCTTTATCTCATTTCTCAGCCAATCGCCTGCTTCTGCTTTGCGCTTACCTTCTCTTTCTTCTTCGACGATTCTCTGACATCGGTGAGCACTTGGAGTTGTTCTACATCCTCGTGAGCTTCTCTTAAACTGATGTTGGTCCGTCTGTTTTCTCTACACCTCATATGTTGGTCATATCTGTTTTCTCTAACCTCATATGTTGGTCACGTCTGTTTTCTCTTTACTTCATATGTTGGTCACGTGTTTTCTCTTTACTTCATATGTTCGGCACTCCTGTAGAATGTGGTACCTTGCCATTCTTCCACTGCCACATGAGCACGTGCCTGCGGGACCGATCTTGAGCTTGTTGAAAAGATGATAGCTCAGTCTGTGGTGAGCAGTTTGGACGTGCTCATCCCGTGTGAGTTGACAGCAGCCATCGTTTGTCCGGCGGTCAGGTCGTTCTTTTGTTCAGTTATTCTTGAATGTTATTTAGGGCACAGAGTGAGCTTCCTCGTACGTCCTGCTTGTTGTCGTCTGCGCTAATTTGTCGCCTGTTTTCCTGGGATGTCGGCTGTTTCCTCACCGGCTGTACCGCAGTGGGACGGAATCCGCTGTATCAGCTCACACACGAGAAAAGCTTACACAACTGGCACGCTGCTGCTCACAGGTCACAGAGTTTCATCCCTGTGTGTTTTAATGCCATAATCATTGACTTCACATCAGTCAGGAACACTCTATTCTCTTTAACGCTTTCTTCTGTTAGAAGGGCTTTAGTCAGGAACACTACATTCTCTTTAACGCTTTCTTCTGTTAGAAGGGCTTTAGTCAGGAACACTACATTCTCTCTTTAACGCTTTCTTCTGCTAGAAGGGCTTTAGTCAGGAACACTACATTCTCTTTAACGCTTTCATCTGTTAGAAGGGCTTCAGTCAGGAACACTACATTCTCTTTAACGCTTTCTTCTGGTAGAAGGCCTATAGTCATGAACACTACATTCTCTTTAACGCTTTCTTCTGCTAGAAGGGCTTTAGTCAGGAACACTACATTCTCTTTAACGCTTTCTTCTGCTAGAAGGGCTTTAGTCAGGAACACTACATTCTCTTTAACGCTTTCTTCTGCTAGAATGGCTTTAGTCAGGAACACTACATTCTCTTTAACGCTTTCTTCTGCTAGAAGGCCTTTAGGCAGGAACACTACATTCTCTTTTGTGCTTTCTTCTGATAGAAGGGCTTTAGTCAGAAACACTACATTCTCTTTAACGCTTTCTTCTGTTAGAAGGGTTTCAGTCAGGAACATTACATTCTCTTTAACGCGTTCTTCTGTTAGAAGAGCTTTAATCAGGAACACTACATTCTCTTTAACGCTTTCTTCTGCTAGAAGAGCTATAGTCATGAACACTACATTCTCTTCAACGCTTTCTTCTGCTAGAAGGGCTATAGTCATGAACACTACATTCTCTTTAACGCTTTCTTCTGCTAGAAAGGCTTTAGTCATGAACACTACATTCTCTTTAACGTTTTCTTCTGCTAGAAGGGTTTCTGCTGCAGTTTGTGGGGCTTCTGTCTCTGGTCTGTATTTCCTGGAAACTTTCATGTTGGTAATGAAAGCTGCTTGTGTTCCCCACTGTTTAGTACCGAGAGGACTTCCCTTCCATCGTCTTCTGTTGCACACCCGTCAGAACAGGCTTGTGCCCAGCTGCCACATGGGAAGTTTTCCTCCATGTGCTTGGTATACAGAGACTGCCACTTGGGAAGTTTTCCTCCATGTGCTTGGTATACAGAGACTGCCACTTGGGAAGTTTTCCTCCATGTGCTTGGTATACAGAGATTTCCTCAGCTCCGGGAGTTTATGGCTCACCCATACTTGGCATTTACTAGAGGAGCTGAATGTTCTCGGGATAACTTGGGCACACGCGGGGAGCTCTCTCATCGTTGTCTTTTTTTATCTTGTTATTTCTCTTATCTTTCAACATTATCCCACATTTAAGTGAATGTATTATTTCATATTTGTTGATGAATTATTCAATAAAGATGTGAATACATTATTCCAGAACTGTAATTACTTTCATTTATACGCCTGATAATAGAATTCAAATACTCGCGAACGTATTACCTCGTACCTATAAAAACATTACTTTCTACTTGTGAATGTATTACGTCTATGTCTAGCACCTGATATATGAGCTGCAGTACTTAGCTAGCACTTTCAGTGATGTAGCATACAGCAGTCTCTCTCTTAACCGGCAACAACGAGACTTCACCGATTCCGGCCACCAGATTTTGCCGGATAATTGAATATACTCGTATATTTGGAGAACTGACCTCTTCATGTTTTGTGGCACAATCTGTAGAAATGTCGGCATGCCAAGCTCGTTGGTCGTGTTTTCCCATCTGCCAGCCAGAATTAAATAAATAACACCAAAATTCGTGCAGATTAAAAAAAAACACATACACAAAAATTTCATATTTCACAAAATCAAATTTAAACAACATAAAACAATTACAGGGCGTATTATCGCTTGAAAGTTGTTGTGAATTTATTAGTGTGACGACATATCGTAAATTGGAATGTTTGCCTGTATTGGTGTGACGACATATCGTAACTTGGAATGTCTGTCTGTATTAGTGTGACGACATATCGTAACTTGGAATGTTTGCCTGTATTGGTGTGACGACATATCGTAACTTGGAATGTCTGTCTGTATTAGTGTGACGACATATCGTAACTTGGAATGTCTGCCTGTATTAGTGTGACGACATATCGTAACTTGGAATGTCTGTCTGTATTAGTGTGACGACATATCGTAACTTGGAATGTTTGCCTGTATTAGTGTGACGACATATCGTAACTTGGAATGTCTGTCTGTATTAGTGTGACGACATAGTTTTATAACACCGTGTGCTGACATAGACTGTGTATACAAGAAAGTTTTATAACATCACTTGCTGACATAGATTATGTACAATAAAGTTTTATAACATCATGTGCTGACATAGACTGTGTGTACAATATGTGCTGACATAGACTGTTTGTTCAATAAAGTTTTATAAACATCGTGTGCTGACATAGACTGTGTGTACAATATGTGCTGACATAGACTGTTTGTTCAATAAAGTTTTATAAACATCGTGTGCTGACATAGACTGTTTGTTCAATAAAGTTTTATAAACATCGTGTGCTGACATAGACTGTTTGTTCAATAAAGTTTTATAAACATCGTGTGCTGACATAGACTGTTTGTTCAATAAAGTTTTATAAACATCGTGTGCTGACATAGGTGAGTACTGTTCGGCAAATCTTATCAAAGTCTGCAGTCCTTCGTGAGCTTCCTTCCACGTAGGTTTCTTGATCTGTGTGTCATCGTCCTCATCTTCATCCTCCTCCTCCTCCTTATCTTTCTCCTTTCTCAGTACATGTTCGAATATTTCGTCGTCACTAAGAGAGGGAGAGGGAGAAGGGGAGAGGGATAGAGTGATAAAGAGATAGAAAGATGGGAGAGTGAGAAAGAGAGAGGGAGAGAGAGGGAGAGAGAAAGAGAGAGAGGGAGAGAGAGAGGGAGAGAGAGGGAGAGAGAGGGAGGGAGAGAGAGGGGAGAGGGAGAGAGTGATAGACAGAAAGATGGGAGAGTGAGAAAGAGAGAGGGAGAGAGAGAGGGAGAGAAAGAGAGAGAGGGAGATTGATTGATTGATTGATTGATCTTTATTTCAAAAGGGTTAAGAATTGGGCACGCAGGCCCGTCTGACATTCTGCCTTTTATCATACATCTTTCACTCTATTCCAGACGTTCTACAAATATTCTCTTCATATAGCAAACAAAACTAACATTGAAGCTGAGAGACATAAAATAAAATATAACATTTACGTTTCGCTCTTAAACATTCACTCAGTATAGAAGTAACTACATACATTATAAATGACTATCTACTAAACAAAATTTTCGGGACTATTCAGAAAACAATTAATTGTATTCGGTGTCTGTAAGAGCAGCTTAAGATAACTTTTAAGTTTTATAATTCATGGAGGCATGTAGTCGATATCAAATAGATATTGGGAAAGCTTGTAGTTGTAGGAAGGAGTATAATTTATATTTTTTATATAGGATGGGAGGGTATTCCAAAGATGAGCAGAAGATTAAATAAAGCTTTTCTTGTAAAGATCAAGTCTAGGTTTTGGAAGACATATGTTGTTCAAGCGTTGGCTGCACTTTGGGCTAAATTTAAACAGGTTCCATAGGTAAGGCGGGGCATGCCGTGAAAGAATTTGATATACTAACTTGGCTTTGTTGAAGAGGAACCTGTTCTTAAGAGGTAGTATTTTGATACGTTTGTGATGATTAGTTGTTTGTGCTTGATCTTTGTCACTAATAAGCTTTACTGCTCGCTTTTGGAGAGAGCAAAGCAAAGAGAGAAAGAGAGAGAGAGAGGGAGAGAGTGATAAAGAGACAGAAAGATGGGAGAGAGAGAACGAGAGAGTGAGAAAGACAGAGAGAGAGATAGAGGAAAGGAAGGAGAAGGAGAGAGTGAGAGGGTGACGGGAACGAAGTTGTCTACATTCACCCAAGCTTGCACCTAACACTAACCTTCTCTCAGTATGTTACTAATATGTTACTAACACAGCGACTCTAACTACGACAGTGCTACTAATATATTCATACAGCGACTCTAACTACGACAGTGCTACTAACATATTCATACAGCGACTCTATCTACGACAATGCTACTAATACATTCATACAGCGACTCTAACTACGACAGTGCTACTAATATATTCATACAGCGACTCTATCTACGACAATGCTACTAATATATTCATACAGCGACTCTATCTACGACAATGCTACTAATATATTCATACAGCGACTCTATCTACGACAATGCTACTAATATATTCATACAGCGACTCTAACTGCGACAATGCTACTAATATATTCATACAGCGACTCTATCTACAACAATGCTACTAATATATTCATACAGCGAATCTATCTACAACAATGCTACTAATATATTCATACAGCAAATCTATCTACGGCAGTGCTACTAATATATTCATACAGCAAATCTATCTACGACAGTGCTACTAATATATTCATACAGCGACTCTATCTACGACAGAGCTACTAATATATTCATACAGCAAATCTGTCTACGACAGTGCTACTAATATATTCATACAGCGACTCTATCTACGACAGAGCTACTAATATATTCATACAGCAAATCTATCTACGACAGTGCTACTAATATATTCATACAGCGACTCTATCTACGACAGAGCTACTAATATATTCATACAGCAAATCTGTCTACGACAATGCTGCCAGAATGTAAGATTTTCTTCATATTTTTCTTATCTCATAGACCTTAGTTTCTGTTTTAAATTTAGACCTTCGAAGGCGCCATTGTATTGGTATTCCCGGTTAACTGGATGCCGATTAAGAGAGATTCTACTGTAATCAGATTTTGGCTCTTCCGTGCCATCTGAACGTGTGCTCTGGCATTTGCTAGCACAAGCAGGCCCGTAGCAGCAGCGGCTCGACCACACCCTGATTAGTATCGACCCATACAACGATCGTTTAAGCTGTTTCGTTGGCCCGCACGTCACAGACATGACCGTCACAATAACTTTGCTTGCTTTAGCAATGAGGAAAAATACTTCGTTCATGATCAAATTACCAGTTCTGTACGTTTGCCATAGAACTATGATAGACCCGGCGGGTAATGTGTTATGTTCCAGCAAAACCCACGCCTAGCTTGAAGTGTGCGACGAGTATCTATCTATCTATCTATCTATCTATCTATCTATCTATCTATCTATCTATCTATCTATCTATCTATCTATCTATCTATCTATCTATCTATCTATCTATCTATCTATCTATCTGCTTGCCTGCCTGCATGTCCGTCTGTCTAACTATCTGTCTCTCTGTCTGTCTAACTATATGTCTCTCTGTCTGCCTGCCTTCTTGCCTGCCTGTCTGTTGTCTGTCAATCTATCTGTATGCCTCCCTGCCTATCTATTCTTCCATCTGATCTCTGTTTCTACACACTTGCATGCCTGTATGATGTACTCGCACTTATACCTAGCCAATGTTTCTATTTATGCGACTAATCTACTATGTGCATGCAGTTCAAGGTTTGTATCTCACGCGGCTGATCTATGGTCATGGAGAACTGGTGTATGATCTAAGTGATATATACTCTGACAGAAATGGTGTGTGATTTAAGTGATATATACTCTGATAGAACTGGTGTATGATCTAAGTGATATATACCCTAACAGAACTGGTGTATGATCTAAGTGATATATACTCTGATAGAACTGGTGTATGAACTAAGTGATATATACTCTAACAGAACTGGTGTATGAACTAAGTGATATATACTCTAACAGAACTGGTGCATGATCTAAGTGATATATACTCTAATAGAACTGGTTATAATTTAAGTGATATATACTCTGACAGAACTGGTGTACGATCTAAGTGATATATACTCTGATAGAACTGGTGTACGATCTAAGTAATATATACTCTGATAGAACTGGTGTATGATCTGAGTGATATATACTCTGATAGAACTGGTTATGATTTAAGTGATATATACTCTGACAGAACTGGTGTACGATCTAAGTAATATATACTCTGATAGAACTGGTCTATGATCTAAGTGATATATACTCTAACAGAACTGGTCTATGATCTAAGTGATACATACTCTGATAGAACTGGTACATGATCTTCTGATAGAATTGATATATGATCTGATAGACCTGATATATGATTTAACAGAACTGGTATATGATCCGATAGAACTGATACATGATTTAACAGAACTGGTATATGATCTGATAGAACTGATATATGGTCTGACATAACTGATCTGTGGTCACGTAGTACAAACCTACTAGAACTGGTTTCCTCGTGTACGCCATCTGCAAAAGCAGCAGTGATCCTCAGACTTTACCAGCTTCCTGTGGCTACATCATATGCCATATCTAGCACGTGCTTATGAATGAGGAACATATGTTATGTCTGGCATGTGCTTATGAATGAGAAACATATGTTATGTCTGGCATGTGCTTATGAATGAGGAACATATGTTATGTCTAGTACGTGCTTATGAATGAGGAACATATGTTATGTCTGGCATGTGCTTATGAATGAGAAACATATGTTATGTCTAGCACGTGCTTATGAATGAGGAACATATGTTATATCTGGCACGTGCTTATGAATGAGAAACATATGTTATGTCTGGCACGTGCTTATGAATGAGGAACATATGTTATGTCTGGCACGTGCTTATGAATGAGGAACATATGTCTGGCACGTGCTTATGAATGAGGAACATATGTCTGGCACGTGCTTATGAATGAGGAACATATGTCTGGCACGTGCTTATGAATGAGGAACATATGTCTGGCACGTGCTTATGAATGAGGAACATATGTTATATCTAGCACGTGCTTATGAATGAGGAACATATGTTATATCTAGCACGTGCTTATGAATGAGGAACATATGTATTTAGAAATGTACCAACATGAACGTGAACGAAGATTCTGTCCGACTGGGCAGTCGACGATCTTTATCTAGCGAGGACCTTAGCTGACCAAGACCCTGTCATAATTTTCCTTTGGTACCCCCAGTAACAGGCATAGCCTGGCTAAAGTGACAGGGGTCGCCATAGTCCCCAGGGTGGTGGAGTCTGCTAAAGAAGTACTGCGCACACCCTGCTTTTTGCTTTTTATTCCACTCAGGAGCTGAAAAATATCCTTCACGACCCGCTCCCAATCCGACACGATGTTGTGGCTCAACATCTTCATAGCGTCGGCTGCAGAGAACACCAGCTCGTAGTTTCAAAGAAACACAAGAATAATATTACGAGGTTCTGAATACTTGCCAACTATTATGCTGTGAAATAAATGTCGCTTTCTTGAGAGACAAGCAGAGCTACTTAGTATGTTATTGGTGCGCCTTTCCACCCCAAATTGGTAGTTCTAGATCATGCAGTTGTCGAAAGTGTTCTGTCAGCGAGAAAGTAAACAGAAAGTTATGGGTTCCAGGCGACAGTTGTCGGTGATCGCGCTAGCGGAAATGATCTATGACATTCAGACTTAAACAAACAAGCCACAAACTACAGTGACCTTATAAATCGGCCCAAATTACCTGAACACAAACCAGGGTAGAGATCACAAACAGGAACTTTCTATACAGGAATGGCCAGGCTTCTATGACCAAAGTTTGGTAAGAATCAAGAGAAAACTGAGGAGTTTATCAAGTAGAACTTTGCCAGCAAATCTCTATGTTGGTCGTTTCTGTAAGAATTACGACAAATCTCTGTCCAGGTTGGTTGCTTCTGTAAGAATTACGACAAATCTCTGTCTATGTTGGTTGTTTCTGTAAGAATTACGACAAAATTCTGAGCTTTGTGGACAGTGCGAATCATTTCATCAGTGACAATTAGCTGATGTTATCATTATTGGATAAGAGTTATTGCATGAATTATGTTATCGTAATTGTTAGATAAGAGTTATTGCATGAATTATGTTATCGTAATTGTTAGATAAGAGTTATTGCATGAATTATGTTATCGTAATTGTTAGATAAGAGTTGCTGCATGTATTACTTGTATGTCGAGAATAACGTTACTTCACTGTTTCGTTGTGTCCTTTTTGTTTCATTTCATATGTGTCTGTATATTGTGCCTGTATGTGTGTGAATTTTGTGTATGAGTATTTATGCATATGTACCGCTGTGTATATATATATATATATCCGTGTGTGTGTTCGTATCTATCTGTCTATCTATCTATCTATCTATCTATCTATCTATCTATCTATCTATCTATCTATCTATCTATCTATCTATCTATCTATCTATCTATCTATCTATCTATCTATCTATCTATCTGTCTATCTGTCTGTCTGTCTGTCTGTCTGTCTGTCTGTCTGTCTGTCTGTCTATACATATATATGAGGATATATACTGTTTAAAAAAGGAAACGCAACACTACTGTAGTCGTAATGGACACCAGATTTAAAACTTATATCACAGTTTTATTTTACGGAATTAATGTTTCAATCTTGACATGAAGAAACTTTAAGACTTTAACAATGAAATGATGTTCGTTAAATTTAGTTTGGACTTGTATTCTTTGCTACTGAGGCCTCCGTTTCAGTAAGGTGTATGGCCTCCTCTGGCCTGTATCAGAGAACGACATTTCCTTGACATGGATCCGGTTAGCCGTTGGGTCTGTTGTTGTGGGATGGCTGCCCACTCTTCCCGCAGTGCAAGAGACAACTGTCGGAGATTGCTTGGCGCCACGTCTCGTTGGCGGACTTGTCTGTTGAGTTCATCTCATAAGTGCTCTATTGGGTTCATGTCTGATGACATGGATGACCACGGAATGGTCTGGACGTTGTTGTCAGCGAGGAACTGGGTGGTGAGTTGTGTCACATGAGGTCGAACGTTATCCTGCTGAGAAATCGACACCGGTGCAGCCAGAAGTGGAAGGACATGAGGACGAAGAATTTCAGCGACGTATCGTTGGGCATTCAGGAGTCCTTCAATTTGCACCAGGTCAATTCTTCCAATGAAGTTGATCGTCCCCCACACCAGTACACCTCCACCACCATGTGGAGGAGCCTCATCCACGCAGTTCTGGGCGTAGCGCTCATGGGCTCTGCGGTAAACTCTTCTCCGTCTGTTGTGTCGCTGGACCAGAAAGAATGATTCACCACTAAACCAAACCCTTCTCCAATCATTTGCAACAGTCCAATGACGATGCTGGTCCGCCCAGTGCCGTCTGTTCTGGCGATGCCGGTCCGTAAGAATAGTACCTATATAGTATCTTCTAGCCCAAAGAACAGCGTCGTGCTAAAGGCGTATTCCTTTTATCTGTGATTTACTGAATACTAACGTGCCAATATGGCACTAGAAACGATGTACCTGTTGACTTTAAAGGTGTAGAGGAACAACTATCGATAAAAATTAGTTACTCTCTTTCAGGATCAGATTAGACAGATTGATCTGAGAGACTAGGATTTGTGATCTGTGATACACTCAGAGAACAATAAACCCAGGCACACTCCTTCTTCCACTGGACAACAACAGAACATCTGGACTCCATAACTCAAGCTTACAACGCAACAGTAACTCAATCGTAGAAAAGTCAAAAGTGTAGTTCAAATTCAATAGACAACAAATTTATTGATGCAGAAGATGTGAATGATGGTAGATATGACGATGGTAGAAAAAACTGCTGTCATACAGAAATGACAAAAAGTGAAACATGAAAAACTTCCCGGGCACGCAATCCGTGCCATAAGGAAGAAACATTCTACCAGCAAGCAGTCCCTGCCATAAGGAAGAAACATTCTACCAGCTAGCAGTCCCTGCCATAAGGAAGAACATTCTACCAGCTAGCAGTCCCTGCCATAAGGAAGAAACATTCTACCAGCAAGCAGTCCATGCCATAAGGAAGAAACATTCTACTAGCAAGCAGTCCCTGCCATAAGGAAGAAACATTCTACCAGCAAGCAGTCCATGCCATAAGGAAGAAACATTCTACCAGCAAGCAGTCCATGCCATAAGGAAGAAACATTCTACCAGCAAGCAGTCCCTGCCATAAGGAAGAAACATTCTACCAGCAAACAGTTACAAAAACGCAGTACTTACTAATGTCTGGAGAGAATAACAACTTCCAGAATAACACTTCATCTTCCAGAATAAGATTAGACAGATTGATCTGAGAGACTAGGATTTGTGATCTGTGATACACTCAGAGAACAATAAACCCAGGCACACTCCTTCTTCCACTGGACAACAACAGAACATCTGGACTCCATAACTCAAGCTTACAACGCAACAGTAACTCAATCGTAGAAAAGTCAAAAGTGTAGTTCAAATTCAATAGACAACAAATTTATTGATGCAGAAGATGTGAATGATGGTAGATATGACGATGGTAGAAAAAACTGCTGTCATACAGAAATGACAAAAAGTGAAACATGAAAAACTTCCCGGGCACGCAATCCGTGCCATAAGGAAGAAACATTCTACCAGCAAGCAGTCCCTGCCATAAGGAAGAAACATTCTACCAGCAAACAGTCCCTGCCATAAGGAAGAAACATTCTACTAGCTAGCAGTCCCTGCCATAAGGAAGAAACATTCTACCAGCAAGCAGTCCATGCCATAAGGAAGAAACATTCTACTAGCAAGCAGTCCCTGCCATAAGGAAGAAACATTCTACCAGCAAGCAGTCCATGCCATAAGGAAGAAACATTCTACCAGCAAGCAGTCCATGCCATAAGGAAGAAACATTCTACTAGCAAGCAGTCCCTGCCATAAGGAAGAAACATTCTACCAGCAAACAGTTACAAAAACGCAGTACTTACTAATGTCTGGAGAGAATAACAACTTCCAGAATAACACTTCATCTTCCAGAATAAGAAAACACAAACAGTACACTCTGGTCCTACAACATAATTCCTATCATACTATTACAAGGAAAACCTTGTCCCAAAAAAGGACAACACAAGCGCTGCCACACTCCACTAGGACATGACTGAATTCACAACAAAACTACTACTGACTTGCCTCTATCACATGATCCTCATACTCCGAATACAATCATCATAATCATCCTTAATAAACTCCAAGTTCTTTTATATAACCTGCATTTACTTCGTCATCCTTCCAGAACTTTCACTCCATGTAATTCACATTCACGCAAAAACAGGTAACTATTCTAAGCTTCACTAAAACACGAGATTCATAACTCATGCCTTGAACTTTCGTACCTTAACGTTAGTTCCTAAAACAAACAATTAAAACTCTAAAACTAAATTTAGACTGTTAAGTCAACACATACATTCCAGTCGTTGACACTTAAGAAACTTTCCTTTACAAAACTTATAATAATCCAGAGAAATTCCTCTATCTGCTCAAAATTACTAGAGCCAAGACACTTTTCTCTCAGAATTCCGTGCAAAATAACACTACGTGATTACAATTTTGTCTGCTGTTTACAGACACAGACAGGTTACTACAAATCACGTGTTGAACTAAATGAACCCTACAAGGGAAATACTGTTTTTAGTTCAGATCTAAGGAACGTAAAACATACATGACTCTACAATAATGTTTAATTATTTCCCTTAGATCAGAAAAAACAAATCGATCTTAAGTGATCTCATCTAAACAACATGGTAAATACTGTTACAGCGCAGCCGGTTTCTGGCCGTTTGATCTGAAATTCGACGAGCTGCTGTTCTTGACTGGATTGTTGAGAACGAAGATGCAAATCGATTCCTGAGGTGACTCAGGCATATGAAGTTGTCTTCCACTGCGCGGCTGGTCGGCAACTGAGCCAATTTCTTTAAATCGTCTCCAAAGGCGACTAATGGTGCTTCTAACCACATTAAATTATCTGCCCACTACACTTTGTGACTGTCCAGTCTCTAAACGTCCAATGATTATGAGTTGTTGGTCTGTAGTGAGATGAGCCATACTTGTGCATTGAATTTTCACATGAATTGATTCGAGGAGCGCTGATCCTTTATAGGCATTCAATAACATGGTCAGTGAGTTTTGTGTTCAGTAAGTTTCACGGGATTCTCGTGAACCTGTCATGAGTTATTGTCAAAAATGCTGTTTTGTCTAGTGTCACTTTTCTGTGCTCATGAATCATCTGCTGAGTACAATTCAGGTCAGCACGTGAAGCTGATGTCCAAATGAATGTTTCAGGCAATTTGCCTTGTCTGATCAGCAAACTTCAGTTTAAATCACAACATCGTATTTGTTGCGTTTCCTTTTTTTTTTGAACAGCAAGCAAACACACACGCGCGCGCGCACACACACACACACACACACAAACACACACACATATATATGCGTATGTCTGTATGTGTAGGCATGTATGTATGTGTCCGTATATATGTGTCTGTATGTGTCCATATATGTGTGTCTGTATGTGTGTGTGAATGTATATATTTAGTTTTATATACTGTATATACCGACATAGAAAATCTTGATTTTGCAGATGACAATAACTCATATCAGTGACAATGTGAATTCGATGCCGGAAAAAAAACCAGATACACTGCCTTCAGTGGCTAGTAAAATAGGACTTGAAATTAACAAGAAAAAGAAATAATGAAACTTCCCATTAATCAAGAAGGAAAAATATACGTAGAAGGAACAACTGTTGAAGAAGTAAACAAGCATATCTCGGCAGCTACATAGACCAGGATGGTGACACCAGAAAGGAAGTTGGAATTAGAATTTCAAAAGCAGCGTTAACCTTAAAAAAATCTTGAGAAATTCCTCTATCTGCTCAAAATTACTAGAGCCAAGACACTTTTCTCTCAGAATCCCGTGCAAAATAATACTACGTGATTACAATTTTGTCTGCTGTTTACAGATACAGACAGGCTACTACAAATCATGTGTTGAAATAAGTGAACCCTACAAGGGAAATACTGTTTTTAGTTCAGATCTAAGGAACGTAAAACATACATGACTCTACAATAATGTTTAATTATTTCCCTTAGATCAGAAAAAACAAATCGATCTTAAGTGATCTCATCTAAACAGCATGGTAAATACTGTTACAGCGCAGCCGGTTTCTGGCCGTTTGATCTGAAATTCGACGAGCTGCTGTCCTTGACTGGATTGTTGAGAACGAAGGTGCAAATCGATTCCTGAGGTGACTCAGGCATATGAAGTTGTCTTCCACTGCGCGGCTGGTCGGCAACTGAGCCAGTTTCTTGAAATCGTCTCCAAAGGCCACTAATGGTGCTTCTAACTACATTAAATTATCTGGCCACTACACTTTGTGACTGTCCAGTCTGTAAACGTCCAATGATGATGAGTTGTTGGTCTGTAGTGAGATGAGCCATACTTGTGCATTGAATTTTCACATGAATTAATTCGAGGAGCGCTGATCCTTTATAGGCATTCAATAACATGGTCAGTGAGTTTTGTGTTCAGTAAGTTTCACGGGATTCTCGTGAACCTGTCATGAGTTATTGTCAAAAATGCTGTTTTGTCTAGTGTCACTTTTCTGTGCTCATGAATCATCTGCTGAGTACAATTCAGGTCAGCACGTGAAGCTGATGTCCAAATGAATGTTTCAGGCAATTTGCCTTGTCTGATCAGCAAACTTCAGTTTAAATCACAACATCGTATTTGTTGCGTTTCCTTTTTTTTTTGAACAGCAAGCAATCACACACGCGCGCGCACACACACAAACACACACACACATATATATGCGTATGTCTGTATGTGTAGGCATGTATGTATGTGTCCGTATATATGTGTCTGTATGTGTCCATATATGTGTGTCTGTATGTGTGTGTGAATGTATATATTTAGTTTTATATACTGTATATACCGACATAGAAAATCTTGATTTTGCAGATGACAATAACTCATATCAGTGACAATGTGAATTCGATGCCGGAAAAAAAACAGATACACTGCCTTCACTGGCTAGTAAAATATGACTTGAAATTAACAAGAAAAAGAAATAATGAAACTTCCCATTAATCAAGAAGGAAAAATATACGTAGAAGGAACAACTGTTGAAGAAGTAAACAAGCATATCTCGGCAGCTACATAGACCAGGATGGTGACACCAGAAAGGAAGTTGGAATTAGAATTTCAAAAGCAGCGTTAACCTTAAAAAAATCTTGAGAACATATGGCACTCTAAAGTTATAAGCACAAAAACCAAGTTAAGATATTCAATTCAAATGTAATGTCCAATCTAATTTATGCATGCGAAAGCTGGAAAACGACTAAAGAAATATACAACAAAATAGACTTTTTGAAAACAAATACCTAAGGAAAATATTCAGTATAAAGTGGAACGAATTCAAGAACAATGCAGAGATAAGACAGATGAGCGAACAACAACCTGTCTCATGGGTAATCAGAAAAATGAAATGGACATATATATTGGTCACGTGATGAGAAGAAACAGAGAATCCCAAAATAATCTATCGTGTGGAACACAACAGGCGAATAAAAAGAGGTCAACCAGGTGAAACTCTAAAGAGAACATTGTTAAGAGAGGACAAATTAGCAGGCAAAAATCCCTTCACGAAGTTAAAAATCTCGCAGAAAACATGAAAACTTGGCGTACTACCATGAGAGCCCTATGTGACGTTAAACGGCACGGCAATGATGTAAGAAGATTGTATACGTGTGTCTGTATATGTCTGTCTGTGTCTGTCAAAGTCCTTGTCTACAAAATGAGGACATGTGGCAGGAAAGGACACATCATTCCTGATACATCAGAGTGAAAGAATCTGGGAAAACCCCAGAATTTACATGTCAATAATTGCAAATGTCATGGCGTAGTCAAGTTACATCAAGAGTTTGTTGGGTGCGTGATGAAAATAAATGCCAGAGATATTCGTGACCAACAAACCCACGTCTGTGCTTCTTGTATATGATGGAGGTAGATTATAAAATTGTATTAACGTGGCCAGTATATATCTTTGTGTGTGTGTGTGTGTGTGTGTGTGTGTTTTGTTGTTGTACAGATGTTGACGGTACACATTTGTTTTATTTCTTGTTTCTTGGGATTTTACAAGTGTGTTTTGTATGGATCTGAATTTTTTTAAATGTGCCAGGTCATCAAATTCATGTACATTCTGCGGAAATTTGACTTCGTTTTTCTATCATTGTGAGGTCGTGTCGTTAGTTTTTCTATCATTGTGAGGTCGTGTTGTAGTTTTTCTACCATTGTGAGGTAGTGTAATTTTTCCATCATTGTGAAGTCGTGTCGTAGTTTTTCTGTCATTGTGAGGTCGTGTAGTTTTTCTATCATTGTGAGGTCTGTAGTTTTTCTATCATTGTGAGGTCGTGTAGTTTTTCTATCATTGTGAGGTAGTGTAGTTTTTCTATCATTGTGAGGTCGTGTAGTTTTTCTATCATTGTGAGGTCGTGTAGTTTTTCTATCATTGTGAGGTCGTGTAGTTTTTCTATCATTGTGAGGTAGTGTAGTTTTTCTATCATTGTGAGGTCGTGTAGTTTTTCTATCATTGTGAGGTCGTGTAGTTTTTCTATCATTGTGAGGTCATGTAGTTTGTCTATCATTGTGAGGTCGTGTAGTTTTTCTATCATTGTGAGGTCGTGTCGTAGTTTTTCTACCATTGTGAGGTCATGTAGTTTTTCTATCATTGTGAGGTCATGTAGTTTTTCTATCATTGTGAGGTCGTGTCGTAGTTTTTCTATCATTGTGAGGTCGTGTCGTAGTTTTTCTATCATTGTGAGGTCATGTAGTTTTTCTATCATTGTGAGGTCGTGTAATTTTTCTATCATTGTGAGGTCATGTAGTTTGTCTATCATTGTGAGGTCGTGTAGTTTTTCTATCATTGTGAGGTCGTGTCGTAGTTTTTCTATCATTGTGAGGTCATGTAGTTTTTCTATCATTGTGAGGTCGTGTCGTAGTTTTTCTATCATTGTGAGGTCGTGTCGTAGTTTTTCTATCATTGTGAGGTCATGTAGTTTTTCTATCATTGTGAGGTCGTGTAATTTTTTCATCATTGTGAGGTCATGTCGTAGTTTTTCTACCATTATGAGGTCGTGTCGTAGTTTTTCTATCATTGTGAGGTCGTGTCGTAGTTTTTCTACCATTGTGAGGTCGTGTAATTTGGACCTAACCTGGCGATGATGTCGAAGCAGAATTTTTGAGTTGGATAGGAAGATTTCAAAAAGAAAAGTTGTAAATCTTCAAAAGTCTGCCATTCATCGTATATGAATGCTAGCACAAACTACAACACGCATTTTTTCACATGAATATATTCTTAAAGTTTCACTGAAAAGATAAAATGTCCAGTGACTAGAAAGATCAAATGTCTGGTAAATAAAAAGATCAAATGTCAAGTGACTAGGAGGATGAAATGTCTAATGACTAGAAGGATTAACATGTGTAGTAACTAGACATATAAAATGTCTAGTACTAGAAATAACGTGAAACCTAAGCTGCATGATGAAGATATGGAACTGGATAGGGTAGCATGATGAAGACATGGAACTGAATAGGATAGCATGATGAAGATATGGAACTGGATAGGATAGCATGATGAAGATATGGAACTGGATAGGGTAGCGAATGCATGTGTTCCCGGAAAACGTAGAAAAATGAAAGTAAAAGTAGCTCAGAAAATGGCAGAGACGATCAGCAGAGATAAAGATGACTACATCCTTGAGCTAACTAATACGAAAGCATGAAAGCACATGTGATGGAGGACAGTTTCAGATGTCCTATGCTACACTGGGAAGTACAAGGGATTAAGTCACCCGGAACTGAAGGTATGAAATCATCAAGACGGAAGGGATTAAGTTAACTTTGAATTCGAAGGATTAAGTCATTAGTGCATAAGGTATTACGTCATCAAGATGGAAGGGATTAAATCATCAAGACGGAAGGGATTAAATCATCAAGATGGAAGGGATTAAATCATCAAGACGGACGGGATTAAATCAATAGGACGTATGGGATTAAATAATCAAGATGGAATGTATTGAATCATCAGGACAGAATGTATTAAATCATCAGGATAGAAGGTATTAATTAATCACGACATATGGTATTATATCATCAGGGCAGAAGGTATTAAATCATCAGGACTAAATCATCATGATAGAAGGTATTAAATCATCATGATAGAAGGTATTAAATCATCATGATAGAAGGTATTAAATCATCGTGATAGAAGGTATTAAATCTTCATGATAGAAGGTATTAAATCATCATGTTAGAAGGTATTAAATCATCGTGATAGAAGGTATTAAATCATCATGATAGAAGGTATTAAATCATCGTGATAGAAGGTATTAAATCATCATGATAGAAGGTATTAAATCATCGTGATAGAAGGTATTAAATCTTCATGATAGAAGGTATTAAATCATCATGATAGAAGGTATTAAATCATCGTGATAGAATGTATTAAATCATCAGGACAGAATGTATTAAATCATTAGAATAGAAGATATTAAATCACCATGATAGAAGGTATTAAATCATCATGATAGAAGGTATTAAATCATCATGATAGAAGGTATTAAATCATCATGACATATGGTATTATATCATCAGGACAGAATGTATTAAATCATCATGATAGAAGGTATTAAATCATCATGATAGAAGGTATTAAATCATTATGACATATGGTATTATATCATCAGGATAGAAGGTATTAAATTATCCGGACGGAAGGTTTCAAATCATCAAGATGGAATGTATTAAATCACCAGGACAGAAAGTATTAAATCATCAAGATGGAATGTATTAAATCACCAGGACAGAAGGTATTAAATCATCAGGACGGAAGTTATTAAATCATCAGGACGGAAGAGATTAAATCATCAAGATGAAGGAGATTAAATTACCTGGAACTGAAGAGATTTATTGAAATCATCTGTCACAGAAGATGATCTATTCTAATGCCATGGAGCAAGACTAGTCGACATAAATCGTCAGAGTGGAGGAATTAATAATGAAACTCTCCGTGCTGAGAGATTGCTGAAAAGTCACGAGAACGGAGCCGTGATGTTCACAAGCTGACACCAGCACGGAATTTACTGTCTCTACTAAGGTTCATAATTGATTCCTTGAGTTTTATCCCAGTTTAGCGATACCACCTGACCTTTAAATGACACAGTCTTCTTCTTCTTCTTCTTCGTTCACTTCTACCACCAAAAACCGCACTGTGAACCTACGGAATTCATGCCTGTGGTCCTCGTTAGGTCCCGTGGTCCCCTGTGTGGTCCAAAATAGACCACACGAGATCCACGAAAGGACCACAAGAGATTCAGAGTGTCACAGTGCTTTAGCCTGTATTCTTGGTGGGTCTCGGAAGCGGGATTGCGTGACACCGTGGTTTTCATTGCACCAGTTTAGTCTAGGGTTGGACTTTCTCACCGGAAGACCTCGACGTGTTTAGGATATCAGTGCATCCCCGCTGGGTGAGAGGCGGTAGCCCACCCAGGCCAGAGTTGGACTTTCTCACCGGAAAACCTCGACGTGTTTTGAGATACCCGTGTATCACCGCCGGGTGAGAGGTGGTTGCCCATCCAGTCCAGGGTTGGACTTTCTCACCGGAAAACCTCAGCATGATTAGGATACGCAAACATCCCCGCCGGGTGAGAGGTGGTTGCCTATCTAGACTTCCCTGGTCCAGTGTCTCCGACTTCAGCATTTTGCGGTCGTGGCCGCTACCCTTCCTAGTTGTGACCAGGATGGAGCTTTTGTCCAGGAGGACGAATCCTCGCCACTAGTGACTTCTACCCCTGGGTTGAGCCGGTTTAGGCATTATCCCAGTATGGGCGTGTTTGGGACGGGACCGACCTCTAGAGCAGAGGTACTGTGACATGCATAGCCTTCAAGATTCACCCCTGGTATGAGCCGGTTTAGGCAAAATTCACCAGTATGGGTGTTTATCAGGCGTTACCGACCTCTAGAGCGGAAAGTGGCATGACATGTCTAGCCATCAAGTTCCACCCCTGGTGTGTGCCGGTTTAGGCATATTTCCCCAGTGTAGGTGTATTTCGGACGTGGGCAGCCTCTAGAGCAGAGGTGCCTTGGTATAGCTCTCGTAGCGATACTACTGGACATACCGGTTAAACTTTCCACCACCTTTTCCCATCGGCTCCGCAAAGCAACCTTTATTTCTTTTCCGCATTTACTTCCTTAACCGGGAGGAGCTTCACTCCACGCACGGCATATGAAGAGTCTCGCCAGCAGTGAGACAAGCCGGTTCATGCATTTCACCCGATATGACTGCACTCAGGACGTGGCCGACCTCCAGAACAGAGGTGCCATGATTTGACTGTTTGCTTCGCTTTATCCTTTCTACCACCTTTTCCGCAGTGATGCTGCGCGGCAATCTCATTTGTACCTTTCTTCATTGGCCGGGAAGAGCACCGCTCCACGCACGGCAGCTGAAAAATCTCGCCAACAGCGACACAGTCTATTTCGATACTATTTTTTAAAACTTTGATATACTCGATACGACTTAAATTGTAATTTTTTTCTCTCAAATCTTTCATTAAAATAAGCATGTGTTTTCTTTCATTAAAATAAGCATGTGTTTTCTTTCATTAAAATAAGCATGTGTTTTCTTTCATTAAAATAAGCATGTGTTTTCTTTCATTAAAATAAGCATGTGTTTTCTTTCATTAAAATAAGCATGTGTTTTCCACTGAAATAAATAAAATATTCTTTATACTAAAACGCAGCAGAAAAATCTCTCTTTTTCTCTATCTTAAAATGCCGCGCAAGAAGCTGGGTTAAAGTTGCTGTTGTTTTGATGTTTCTTGCAATAAGTTGCTGTTGTTTTGATGTTTCTTGTAATAAGTTGCTGTTGTTTTGATGTTTCTTGTAATAAGTTGCTGTTGTTTTGATGTTTCTTGCAATAAGTTGCTGTTGTTTTGATGTTTCTTGCAATAAGTTGCTGTTGTTTTGATGTTTCTTGCAATAAGTTGCTGTTGTTTTGATGTTTCTTGCAATAAGTAGCTGTTGTTTTGATGTTTCTTGCAATAAGTTGCTGTTGTTTTGATGTTTCTTGTAATAAGTTGCTGTTGTTTTGATGTTTCTTGTAATAAGTTGCTGTTGTTTTGATGTTTCTTGATGTTAAAGTACAGGTTTATTATGTTGGTCGTTGTGCACTGTCCTCATTTTGTTTGGTTTTTATGTTCACAATGGAAGGGATTACAACGCAAAATCCTCAGTATTTCCCTGGTATTGTTTGTGTTCTATCTACAGAGTTTTGAAAATAACCTCAGACAAACGCTCAAATCCTTTTCTTAGCCTTTGTCTGAAGTATAGTTGCTAATCTTTCTTTACAATCTTCATTTTATCAGTGGCAGTTATCTACACTTCGCTGATCCTCCATATTGCAGGTCAGCCGTGCTTGGCTTGGCATGTAGGTCAAGATATAGTCCGGCGGGACGTGGTAGATGTTCTGTGTTGTAAACTTCATGGCCTAAAGATGTTTTTTCGAGTGTGCTAATGTGTTAATACGATATGTGTACGAGTGTG
The DNA here is from genome assembly GCA_009760885.1 of Achatina immaculata. Lineage (NCBI taxonomy): Eukaryota > Metazoa > Mollusca > Gastropoda > Stylommatophora > Achatinidae > Lissachatina > Lissachatina immaculata. Next base: position 41,751,924 of record CM019718.1, read on the forward strand.
TATGTGTGTACGTATATGTATGTGTGTACGTGTATGTATGCGTGTAAGCAAATACACGTGGGGAGGGGTGGGGTGGGTTGGATGAACTGGAGCTTGAGGGTAAAATATTCCGACAGAAGCACTGAATTAAAAAAAAACAACAGCAACAGCAATAATATTATGTAGTAAGGATAAGTAATACAGGAAGTTCTTTTTCTAGGTGAGGTGTGGGTGGATGGGTGTGGAAGATAGTGCGAGAGAGAGTGTGTGGGTGTGGATGGGTGTGGGAGATAGTGCGAGAGAGAGTGTGTGGGGTGGATGGGTGTGGGAGATAGTGCGAGAGAGAGTGTGTGGGTGGATGGGTGTGGAAGATAGTGCGAGAGAGAGTGTGTGTGGGGTGGATGGGTGTGGAAGATAGTGCGAAGAGTGTGTGGGTGTGGATGGGTGTGGAAGATAGTGCGAGAGAGAGTGTGTGGGGTGGATGGGTGTGGAAGATAGTGCGAAAGAGAGAGTGTGTGGGGGAGGATGGGTGTGGAAGATAGTGCGAGAGAGAGAGTGTGTGGGGTGGATGGGTGTGGAAGATAGTGCGAGAGAGAGAGTGTGTGTGGGGTGGATGGGTGTGGAAGATAGTACGAGAGAGAGTGTGTGGGGTGGATGGGTGTGGAAGATAGTGCGAGAGATAGTGTGTGGGTGGATGGTGTGGAAGATAGTGCGAGAGAGAGTGTGTGGGGTGGATGGGTGTGGAAGATAGTGCGAAAGAGAGAGTGTGTGGGGGAGGATGGGTGTGGAAGATAGTGCGAGAGAGAGAGTGTGTGGGGGTGGATGGGTGTGGAAGATAGTGCGAGAGAGAGTGTGTGGGGGAGGATGGGTGTGGTAATTAAATATAGTAAATCCTGTAATGGCAAGCTCATTTACTCATTATCCGTCGTCCCCTTGTCACGTGACCATACATTTTAACCTAGCAGTTGTAGAAATCTATTTAATCTGGCACTTGGTAGTAATGATTAAAATTAGGCAGTTTTCTTTTTTTTAACCTGATTAGAGCCGGTGTTAAAATGGCAGTTTCCTGGGGCAATGTCGGCCCGCTGTGTGTGATCATGCGGCCTTCATCTTATCGGACACATCTATGTTGTACTCAACATTTGTGAACTAGCGGTACACTCTTAGCCAAGCAGATACGTCATCAGTTTTATAGCGGAGATTTTATCATCAGTTTTATAGTAGGAGTTTTATCATCAGTTTTATAGTAGAGATTTTATAAACAATTTTGTAGTGGGATTTTATCATCAGCTTTATAGTGGAGATTTTATCACCAGTTTTATAGTAGGAGTTTTATCATCAGTTTTATAGTAGAGATTTTATAAACAATTTTGTAGTGGGATTTTATCATCAGCTTTATAGTGGAGATTTTATCACCAGTTTTATAGTGGAGATTTTATCATCAGTTTTATAGCGGAGATTTTATCATCAGTTTTATAATGGATATTTTATCATTCGTTTTATAGTGGATATTTTACCATCAGTTTTATAGTGGATATTTTATCATCAATTTTATAGCGGATATTTTATCATCAGTTTTATACTGTAGATTTTATCATCAGTTTTAACTCTCACCCCAAAAACAGCATTGGCATTGTTGGTAGATCTTACATATCTATATAAAGCAGCACAGCAGTGCTGGTAGGTCTTCAGTGTCTATATAAAACAGCACTGGCATTGTTGGTAGGTCTTATATATCTATATAAAACAGCACTGCAGTGCTGGTAGGTCTTCAGTGTCTATATAAAACAGCACTGGCATTGTTGGTAGGTCTTACATATCTATATAAAACAGCACTGACAGTGCTGGTAGGACTTGCACCCCCTGTGTTCAGATTTATATTTCATCAAAATCTAAATAAAATGATGAGTAGCATATGTTTTAAAGCAGCCCATATTTTTCAATTATAGAGTAACTTGGTTCCTGGTTCTTTCTCCCAAAAATTCTCATCTAAATTTATCCGGGCAAGAAATGGAAATTAATCCAGGAAGGAAGGAGTTGATGGAAGATCAGCCGGCGCCCCCCAGACATGCGCAGACACGGAGAGGACAGATCCACGCCTTGGGCGGGGCAACTCTTTCCTACGCCATAAGAGAGCAAGGATATGGGATAAACATTTGATTGACAGCTTTTATTTGTCGGTTTGTTTTCATTGAAGTGTTTTTTCTGTGTCATTTTCCTGGAATAGGAAATGTTTTGCTAAAATTATGAAAACATTGTTTAATAAATAAATAATCCGTCCCAGCCCGGCCGTGCTAGTAGATATTTTTATAAAGAAATGTTACCATGACAACGCTGCACACAAACAGAAGGGTAGAGAAAGGGAAACAAGTGCTGCACTCCCTTGCTCTAGTCAAGACATTCAGCAGAAAAAAAACGACGTAAAAAAGTGGTCCAGTCTTACTTCGTACATGTCGTCAGGTAGATCAGCTGGTACCAGACTGTCAGTAAGGTACTGAGCGTCTAAAGAGCATCACTGCAAACTCTGGGGACATGAAACATCTGTATGATGACTACATGGAGGAAAGATTGTGCAGAGGTCAGACATCAATGAATTAGGTCTGTGTCATGAAACATCTGTATGATGACTACATGGAGGAAAGATTGTGCAGAGGTCAGACATCAATGTATTAGAACTGTGTCAGGTAGGGACATGAAACATCTGTATGATGACTACATGGAGGAAAGATTGTGCAGAGGTCAGACATCAATGTATTAGAACTGTGTCAGGTAGGGACATGAAACATCTGTATGATGACTACATGGAGGAAAGATTGTGCAGAGGTCAGACATCAATGTATTAGAACTGTGTCAGGTAGGGACATGAAACATCTGTATGATGACTACATGGAGGAAAGATTGTGCAGAGGTCAGACATCAACGTATTAGAACTGTGTCAGGTAGGGACATGAAACATCTGTATGATGACTACATGGAGGAAAGATTGTGCAGAGGTCAGACATCAACGTATTAGAACTGTGTCAGGTAGGGACATGAAACATCTGTATGATGACTACATGGAGGAAAGATTGTGCAGAGGTCAGACATCAACGTATTAGAACTGTGTCAGGTAGGGACATGAAACATCTGTATGATGACTACATGGAGGAAAGATTGTGCAGAGGTCAGACATCAACGTGTTAGGACTGGGTTAGGCCAGAAGAAATATTTTCAGGAGTGAAAGTGTTAAAAAGTTCTAAGATTTTATTTGCAGGAGCGGAGCCTGATAACTATGATCAATAAACTGATAAGTGTCTGTTAATATTGTCAATAAACTGATAAGTGTCTGTTAATATTGTCAATAAACTGATAAGTGTCTGTTAATATGGTCAATAAACTAATAAGTGTCTATTAATATGGTCAATAAACTGACAACTAATAAGTGTCTGTTAATATGGTCAATAAACTAATAAGTGTCTATTAATATGGTCAATAAACTGACAACTAATAAGTGTCTGTTAATATGGTCAATAAATTGACAACTAATAAGTGTCTGTTAATATGGTCAATAAATTGACAACTAATAAGTGTCTGTTAATATGGTCAATAAATTGACAACTAATAAGTGTCTGTTAATATGGTCAATAAATTGACAACTAATAAGTGTCTGTTAATATGGTCAATAAATTGACAATTAATAAGTGTCTGTTAATATGGTCAATAAATTGACAACTAATAAGTGTCTGTTAATATGGTCAATAAATTGACAATTAATAAGTGTCTGTTAATATGGTCAATAAATTGATAACTGTTGTTAGAGATAAACCGATAACTGTTGTAAGAAATAAACTGATAACGTATATGATATACAAACCTAACAACTAATTTGATAAACTGTTAAATAATTTAATAAACGTAAGTAATTTAATAAATAAACTAATAACTAATCTGATAAATAAACTTATAACTGATGTTATAAATAAACTGATAAGTGATGTGATAAAGAAACAGATAATTGATATGATAAATAAACTGATAACTAATTGTAATAAATAAAATGGCGGAATTAATTTCTCCAGTGTATAAATATTTATGAGGTAAACTTTGTTTCTGGAAAGTAATCTTGATACAGGATAGGAAAGGGTTATGGTTTCTGTTTCGGTACATGTGTCTCATGTTCAGAGACAACTATTCTACAAGTCTCACGTTTCAGGGCTATATTAGACTCTTCTACACGTATTAGACACTTCTACATGTATTAGACACTTCTATTGTATTAGACACTTCTGCATGTATTAGACACTTCTGTTGTATTAGACACTTCTGCATGTATTAGACACTTCTACATGTATTAGACTCTTCTACATGTATTAGACACTTCTACATGTATTAGACACTTCTACAAGTATTAGTACATGTATTAGACACTTCTACTTGTATTAGACACTTCTACCTGTATTAGACACTTCTACAAGTATTAGTACATGTATTAGACACTTCTACTTGTATTAGACACTTCTACCTGTATTAGACTCTTCTACATGCATTAGACATTTCTACACGTATTAGATACTTCTACCTGTATTAGACACTTCTACCTGTATTAGACACTTTTACTTGTATTAGACACTTCTACATGCATTAAACACTTCTACCTGTATTAGACACTTCTACATATATTAGACAATTTTACTTGTATTAGACACTTCTACATGCATTAGACACTTCTACATGTATTAGACACTTCTACCTGTATTAGACACTTCTACCTGTATTAGACACTTCTACCTGTTAAACGAAGAGAATGTTTCTTAAAATAACTTTTGGCCCGTGTATGGGAGCGTGAAGCTTAAGTGTCTTAGTTGAGCTTAAAGTTTCAGGTTTTTGTTCGTATCTAGAGCGTGACTGCCTGGATGTGCTCCATGGAGTCCATCTACTAGCATGACCTTGAAGGTCAGATGTGACAAAACCTGCTTATGTGTTTTATTTCTTTCTTATGTTTCATCATCATCATGTTCCGTGATAGAAAAATCGCGAATGAGACAGACAAGGATGAGGTTCCTTCAAACTATATTCTCGATTTCAGTGAACCTCTGTCAGTTCTTCCTATCATCTCTTTGTGTTCTTCCTATCTTCTCTTTGTGTTCTTCCTATCTTCTCTTTGTGTTCTTCCTATCTTCTCTTTGTGTTCTTCCTATCTTCTCTTTGTGTTCTTCCTATCTTCTCTTTGTGTTCTTCCTAACTTCTCTTTGTGTTCTTCCTATCATCTCTTTATGTTCTTCATATCTTCTCTTTGTGTTCTTCCATTATCTTCCTGACCCAATTCCAGATCCAATCTTCTCATCAAGTGTCCTAAAACAAATGTTGGATCTAAAGGTCCTAAATAATTTCATACAAAAATTGTCTTCGTTTAAACAAAAAATATTTTAGCCATTTTCTTTCATTCCTTCAGTGCTGCCCAGCCATTGTAATCTGTTAGTTTGTCTCATCATCTCCGTCTTGATCTCCCTCTTATCTCATCATCTCCGTCTTGATCTCCCTCTTATCTCGTCATCTCCGTCTTGATTTGCCCCTTGTCTTATCATCTCAATCTTGATCTGTCACTTGTCTTACCATCTCCATCTTGATCTGTCTCTTGTCTCATCATCTCTATCTTGATCTGCCTCTTATCTCATCATCTCTGTCTTGATCTGTCCCTTGTCTCATGATCTCCACCTTGATCTGTCCCTAATCTCATGATCTCTGCCTTGATCAGTCCCTTGTCTCATCACCTCCGCCTTGATCTGTCCCTTGTCTCATCACCTCCGCCTTGATCTGTCCTTTGTCTCATCATCTCTACTTGATCTGTCCCTTATCTCATCATCTCCTCTTTGATCTGTTCCTAGTCTCATCATCTCCGTCATGATCTGTCCCTTATCTCATCATCTCCCCTTTGATCTGTTCCTAGTCTCATCATCTCTGCCTTAATCTGTCCCTTATCTCATCATCTCTCTTTTGATCTGTTCCTAGCCTCATCATCTCCGTCATGATCTGTCCCTTATCTCATCACCTCCGCCTTGATCTGTCCCTTATCTCATCATTTCAGACTTGATCTACCCCTTATCGCATCACCCCAGGTTTTATCTACCCATTATCTCATCATGAGGTGGTCTTTCCTTTGGTCGTGTCACTTCCAATCCGAAATATATAGAAGTGCAGTTCCCATGATTTCAACACGAGTCAGACATTGTCGGCTTTCATGGTGAAGCTTGTCAGTGGCTCTTTACACAAACTAAAGTAAGAAAACACTGGGTTTTTTTAGGATTAGACCTGAAAAAAATCGTAGACAAAGCACTTTAGTGAGACGTGAGAGAAAGAAAAATCACAAGAGAATTACCTGGGATTCGAACCGCGGACTCTGGTAGGATGAGCAGCCGTCTAGCCACGAGAGAACAGCGTACTATCGACTTAGCCAACTAGCACCCCCCCCCCCCAAAGTGTTTTAATGACATAGTCTTTAGTAACTGTTCAGCGGACATGAGGGATCGTGACACCCGGAAAGAAACGAGGCCGTGACACAGAAATTCCGTAGCTTAGATTCTCCAGGTCTAATCCTAAAAAAAAAAAATTGTATTCTCTTACTTTACCGTACCAAAGCCTCGTAGTTTCCTATTTATAAAAAAAATTGTTCCTTTACACAAAATATCTTGTTATCTCTGTTGGTTCGGACTCTCTGTTCTTTGTTATGTTCTTTTATGGAGCCAAAAATTCCCAAGACTCTCCTTCTCAAAATACAGGACTTTATAAGATTGATATTTTTGTTCTTGATTTTATTTTTTTCTTATCCGCAGCTGTGCCTTGCCCAGTCTTGTACGAAAAACTGTAGAAAAACTGTAGACAAACTGTAGACAAAGCACTTTATACAAAAGAGAAAGAAAAATGACTTGGGACTCAAATCATGGACTTCGGCTTGGTGAGCGACTGACTGTCCATTCGGCTTTCTTACACATTAAAAAAAAAGGCTAATAGCCGAGTCCTAAATGTGGCTAACAGCAGTCGCGACACCTGGTATGGAAACGAGGTCATGACACAGAAATTCTGTCGCTTAAATTCGGCCTCTGGCAGGTACCCAGTATGAGACACAATCCTACAAACACATGGTCTCCTGTAAATGTTTAGTGTTGCCATGACAACAATAACAACAAATAAATAATAGTTTTACACAAAGCTAGTTTCTGTTATCTTTTTCTCACGTCCGAAGTGTGTTGTCAGCTGTTGTGTCACAGGCTAAGCACAGGAAGCTGTGGGTAGATGAGTTTACTATGAGATGGGTTTCTTGTTTCTCAATCGAAAAGTCTCAGCTGTGTTATGGTTATTTCCTATATTCTCTAACATGTTCTCACAAACCAGAAACAGCTGATTCTAATGTATCACATTGTCTTCAACGACCTCACAACTTGTGTTTGTGTGATTTTTTTCTTATTCATCCACATGGTCTAGAGTTACGTGTTTCTTGCTACTTTCTCTTGGATGACTCACTGATGTGTTTTTTTTTTCTCAGTGATGTGTTTGTTTTTTTCCTCAGTAATGTGTTTGTTTTTTTTCCTCAGTGATGTATTTGTTTTTTTTCCTCAGTAATGTGTTTTTTCCTCAGTGATGTGTTTTTTCCTCAGTAATGTGTTTTTTCCTCAGTGATGTGTTTTTTCCTCAATGATGTGTTTTTCCTTAGTGATGCATTTTTCCTTTCAGTGATGTATTTTTTTTCCTCAGTGGTGTGTTTTTTCCATGTTGATGTGTTTTTTCCTCAGTGATGTGTTTTTTCCTTCAGTGATGTGTTTTTTCCTCAATGTGTTTTTTTCCTCAGTGATGCATTTTTCCCTTCAGTGATGAATTTTTTTTCCTCAGTGATGTGTTTTTTCCTCAGTGATGTTCTTTTTCCTGAGTGATGTATTTTTTTCCTGATTTGTTTCTGTGTTCTTTGATAGGGATGTTGGTTACACTTAGATACAGAACCATGAAATAAATAAATCAATATATATCTACGAGTATATAATGGTAAAAAAAGTAAAATTCCCCATTTCTATGCCCTTGAGGCATATTGAAAAGAAATAGACAAGAAATTAGACTCTTTTGAAAACAAATGCATAAGGAAAATACTCGGCATCAAGTGGAATGAATTCAAGAACAATGCAGAGATAAGACAGATGACTGAACAACAACCAGTTTCATAGGTGATCAGGAAAAAGAGATGGACATATGTTGGTCACTTGATGAGATGAAATGATCAGAGAATCCCAAAACAAGCTATCAAGTGGAACACAACAGGCCGAAGAAAAAGAAGCAGACCGCGTGAAACTCTGAAGAGGACATTATTAAGAGAGGCCAAATTAGCAGGCATAAAATCCCTTGATGAGGTTGAAAGACTCACCGAAGACAGGAAAAACTGGCGAACTACTTTACGAGCCCTATATGACGTTTAACGGCACGGGAAGGATATAAGATATAAGATAAGAAGGCAACTTGGGGGTTCATTGGCCCGTATTTCCAAGATCATCAACACATGAAAGAGTGATGTGGTCAGTATCACGCCTGGCCGCATTTACCTTCCCAGATTTCTCTGGTACCCATTTTTAGAGGCTGGGTGTACACGGGGCCTTTCTTGTATGCTGGCACCAGCAAAAAAAAATCACAATGCTGGGACTTGAACCCGATATCATCGGATTAGCAGACCTAGGGTCTAACTATTCGGCCAGCCAGACCGCCGTATAGTACTAAAGCTGTCATCAACCAACTGTCACACTGTCTCATTTACACATAACGTATAAAACTGGCCACAGCTGACCACACCTGGTCATTCTGCAGATCTTTTTAACAAAGCAGTCACCTGTTACAGTTTCTGTCCGCAAAACTCTTATGTTAATTATTCTTTTTCTTCATCATCTTCTTCTTCTTCTTCTTGATACTGAACCCAGATATAGTCTGGCATGTCCCCAGGGGCGTGGTGTCTCCGATCAGTTTTTCCTTGTCTGAAGCTGTGGAGTGTCGTAGTTGTTATCTCAACCTCAACTCTTCCTACAGCTTTTATACAATCTTCAGCGTTCATACAATCTTCAGCGTTCATATAATCTGCAGCATTCATACAATCTTCAGCCTTTACACAATCTTCAGCTTTCACACAATCTTCAGCGTTCATACAATCTTTTAGGCTGTATTTCTCTGTTATTTCTTATTCCATGTAAGGCCATGGTTGTTTTCACACAGCGCTCACACAGCGTTAACACAGCGCCTACACAGTACTCACACAGCGTTCACACAGCGCTTACATAGCGTTCACACAGTCTTGCAGAAATTGTTCCTGTAACAGCTCTTGTTCACTGCTTCAGCAGACTGGGCAGTTTCCTACTCTCAGTTTGTTACACAAGCAGTTTTACAGTGTGCCGTGCCCTCTTTTAAGTGTAGTTTGATGACCAATGGTTCTGGTGCTTGTTTAGTTCATTGACACAAGATTTGCCCGGATTGTTGATTCTTTGGAGCACAGTTGGAGGTCATCAACAATCACAGAGACATTTTTGGTGATTTGATAACGTTCATGTCACAGACTTTTGTATGTTTGATTGATGTGAACGAGGTTTAAGTGATATGAGCGGGGTTTGACTGATGTGAGCGGGGTTTGACTGATGTGAGTGAGGGTTTGACTGATGTGAGTGAGATTTGACTAATGTGAGTGGGGTTTGACTAATGTGAGTGGGGTTTGACTGATGTGAGTGGGGTTTGACTGATGTGAGTGAGTTTGACTGATGTGAGTGAGGTTCGACTGATGTGAGTGAGGTTTGACTGATATGAGTGAGGTTTGACTAATGTGAGTGGGGTTTGACTGATGTGAGTGGGGTTTGACTGATGTGAGTGAGGTTTTTGACTGATGTGAGTGAGGTTTTTGACTGATGTGAGTGGGGTTTGACTGATGTGAGTGAGGTTTGACCGATGTGACTGAGGCTTGACTGATGTGAGAGAGGTTTTTGACTGATGGTAAAAGTTTGATGTGTCTTCATGAAAAAATGCTACTTTGTGGATGAGACATGAGGAGAACTTTGCTGGTTTCTGTCTAGGCCAGGTTGTTTGGTAGATCACGTGACTTCACCGCTTTATTTGACTGCAAAAAGTTTATTTCTGGGTACAGGCACAGTTTAAATTGAAAGCTTTGAATTTTAATTCTTCACATTTGAACATTTATTGCTCTTAATATTCTTCTCCCTACATTTTTTCCCGGCATTTGTTGTTGTTGTTGTTGTTGTTGTGACAGATGAAAGCCGAAAAGCCAAGTATTTCAGCGACGAAAGATAAACTTTCGTTTTTAAACAACAAATTATTTTAGCTTAGCACTGGAGGAATGTGGATGTGCCTCAGATGTGCACAGGAGAAGGTCTTCAGGACATCAAGCATCAGAGAAGATCTCAGAGAAGAGCATGGGCATTGCTGTAGCTTGATTGTATGTTTTCTTTCGTAGGGAGCATCTGAAAGCAAAGTCAATGTTGCTAGAAGAAGAGAGTATAAGGAGATGGTTGGCAGGAGAGTAGAAAAGGAAAGTATAGTATAAGGAGATGGTTGGCAGGAGAGTGGAAGAGGAAAGTAGAGTATAAGGAGATGGTTGGCAGGAGAGTAGACGAGGAAAGTAGAGTATAAGGAGATGGTTGGCAGGAAAGCAGAAGAGGAAAGTAGAGTATAAGGAGATGGTTGATGGAGGAGTAGAAGAGGAAAGTAGAGTATAAGGAGATGGTTGGCAGGAGAGTAGAAGAGGAAAGTAGAGTATAAGGAGATGGTTGATAGAGGAGTAGAAGAGGAAAGTAGAGTATAAGGAGATGGTTGGCAGGAGAGTAGAAGAGGAAAGTAGAGTATAAGGAGATGGTTGATAGAGGAGTAGAAGAGGAAAGTAGAGTAAGGAGATGGTTGATAGAGGAGTAGAAGAGGAAAGTAGAGTATAAGGAGATGGTTGGCAGGAGAGTAGAAGAGGAAAGTAGAGTATAAGGAGATGGTTGATAGAGGAGTAGAAGAGGAAAGTAGAGTATAAGGAGATGGTTGATAGAGGAGTAGAAGAGGAAAGTAGAGTATAAGGAGATGGTTGATAGAGGAGTAGAAGAGGAAAGTAGAGTATAAGGAGATGGTTGGCAGGAGAGTAGAAGAGGAAAATAGGTAAACAGGTTCCCCGCAACCCTGCCTCCCTCCCATCCCCCCCCCCCCCCAAGTTAAAGTACGGTGAATCAGAAAAATCTTGTCCCAGAATTGTGTTTTAAATGAGAAAATGATATAAGAAAGCTAATGACATTCATATACAGTTTGACAACATTTGATAAAAGACATACATAAGTATTTTGATAACATATATACACTTTTTTTGTTAATTCGTTAAAATAAAAATACAAGATATCTGGCCCAGACGTGTTTCCATATTTTTTTAATAAAGATGATGGTCATTTTTCATTGTTTTGTGACGTAAATAATTTAATATTGTCAGATTTGATGCAGATAAAAACGCGTGATTAACAGGCTAGCTACAGTCATCTTGTGCTTGTAATTATTACTGAATAAAATTCTGCATTTTAGTTCCAGGTCAGAAAGAAGGCAGTCATTCCCCACCCCACCCCCAAGACCCACGTTTATGAAGCCCTGTAGGTCAGTGATGTCCACGGAATTCGGACACGACAACTAGAACACTGACCCTCCATTGCGTACCCTACAGCACACCTCAGTCCTACCTTACAACATACCACAGTCCTACCTTAAAACATACCACAATCATACCTTACAACATGCTGGCTGTGGAGTATGCGAAACAAGCATTGGGAGCATAAGTAATTTCATTTGCCACAACCAATACCAGTCCTCCATAGCTAAATCGATCACGGGTTCGATCCCGGGACCGAAAAAAAAAGCAACAACTCACACGACCTCTGGGAGTCATGACCCAGAGGGGCCCACCCCCCTTAGAGTGTCAGGAGTTTAAAGGGCCGAAACACTTGTCTGAGGGGGGGTACTTCCTCTGATGATCTGAAGGAGTTGTGTTGTTGTTCCGCTCTCTACGGTAGAGAGTTTCCTGCATACCTCAGTTGTACCTTACAACATACCTCAGTTGTACCTTACAACATATCTCAGTAGTTTCTTACAACATATCTCAGTTGTACCTTACAACATATCTCAGTAGTTTCTTACAACATATCTCAGTTGTACCTTACAACATATCTCATTTGTACCTTACAACATATCTCAGTTGTACCTTACAACATATCTCAGTTATACCTTACAACATATCTCACTCATACCTTACAACATATCTCACTCGTACCTTACAACATATCTCACTCGTACCTTACAACATATCTCAGTCTTCCCTTACAATATATCTCAGTCGTAAACTGAAATATACGACAGATACACTTCTTAGATAACCGTTTGTCTCTCTTTTTTAAAATTTTGTATCCACACCAAGTCATATTCGTATATCACATATATCACGTATATCACGTATATCACGTATATCATGTATATAAGAGCAGGAAAGAAATATATTTAATGTTCTGGGCGTTTGAAAGCGGACAAAAGAAATCCCTTATCCTTGTGTTCTCCTTGCTAGCACAGAGTATTGTAAGCCGGGGTCTCGCTTGACTAGCTTTATAACGTGTAACCTGATCTTACAGATTCTGTCTTACAGGTCCTCTCATAGCTAGGAAAGAAAATCTTAGTGCTGCCTGGTATAAAAGATTCTTTACTTGTATTTTCCATTATTTGAGAATAGTCACAGGTTTGTTTGTTTTTTTTTAGTTCTTTCGCAAGATTTCTAGATTCCGTTTCTAAAAAATAGTTCTACATTTGTTTGTTTGAGAAGAGTTCTACATTTGGTTGTTTGAGAGGAGTTCTACATTTGGTTGTTTGAGAGGAGTTCTATATTTGTTTGTTTGAGAGAAGTTCTACATTTGGTTGTTTGATAGGAGTTCTGCATTTGGTTTTCTGAGAGGAGTTCTACATTTTGTTGTCTGAGAGGAGTTCTACATTTGGTTTTCTGAGAGGAGTTCTACATTTGGTTTTATGAGAGAAGTTCCACATTTGGTTGTTTGAGAGGAGTTCTATATTTGGTTGTTTGAGAGAATGCTAGATGCGGTTAGACATGGATAAGAACAACAGAAAGGATGTTGAGCAATAGAGGGCTCACCTGGTCAAGAGCAGAAAAAAAGGCGAAGGACGGGCATTTGTGGAAAACCCTTGCGGAAGCCCCATGTGCCCTGAGCACTTAAGGTTCAGAGAGAGAGAGAGAGAGAGAGAGAGAGAGAGAGAGAGAGATGCGGTTGCATGAGAGAAATTCTAATAACGACAACAGCAGTCACGAATCCAGGACGTACTGAGATACGACAATCATGATTGCAGGACGTACTGAGATACGACAATCATGATTGATGGGCGCAGTTCCAGTAACTTGACGTTCTGAGATAGTTGAGGCATAAATCACAGAACTGAGGTCTTTGAATAAACTTGTCTTCTCATTGCGCGCGCTTTCCGCAGTCAGTTCTAGTTAAATAAGTCATGCACTGACTGGACATAAATCAGTCTCATGGTAGCCGTGATAAAGCTCTGCTTTAGTTTACGATTCTTGCTAGTTTGACAACTGTAGCTATAAACTTAAAACACTTCTAAAAGTATAGTCTAGATTTCATGAGATTAGTAAAGACTAGGTTGATTTTTTCTATGGCAAGAATGAGATCGTGAGCTGTCAGCAGGAACTGGCAGTTCTGTGAGAGCTACTTTCATACGGATGAACTCATATTCTATAGAAACGTTCACTCTGACGGAGGAACTAATATTTAAGCTACAAAACCTTGATCACTGAAAGTTGCTGACATTTGTGGCCAGGAATCCTGGTTCCTGCAAGGCTGTGTCCGTGACAACTGGTTTTCGTGCACGGAAGTGACATTATTAGGAAGAAAGTGACATCCCTGCAGGGATTTCTGTGCAGGGAGTGATATTCCTGCAGGGAAGTGAAATGAGTACTGACAGCGCACACCTGTTGTATGTTGTGGAGGCGGAGGATGATGACCTGAGCGACTGGGAGAGCCCCGTGGAAGTAGACCTGGCTTGTCAGCCCGTCAGAAGAAGCAAGGTAAGTTCCTGTCAGCGTTCATTTGTTCTTAGGGAAGATGATGGCACAGAAGCCCTACTGCACGGGGATATTTAAAGTTATGGCAGTCATTAGTAAATGTTTCACCACCATCATCATCATCATCATCATCATCACTTAGTTATTTTTATTGTTCTCTAAGTGTTTAATTTTTCGTGTTTTTGTATGTGGTCCTTGAAAAAGGATTTTGCCAAGATATTGGAGTGTTTTATGTTGTTCACTTATACGTGCTCATCTTTCTGCCACTTTCATTCTTGCCACTTTTCTCACTTGTTCTATCTTTTCTGTGAAACTGAACTTACAGATTCTGTCTTACAGGCCCTCTCATAGCTAGGAAAGAAAATCTTAGTGCTGTCTGGTATAAAAGATTCTTTACTTGTATTTTCCATTATTTGAGAATAGTCACAGGTTTGTTTGTTTTTTTTTTAGTTCTTTCGCAAGATTTCTAGATTCCGTTTCTAAAAAATAGTTCTACATTTGTTTGTTTGAGAAGAGTTATACATTTGGTTGTTTGAGAGGAGTTCTACATTTGGTTTCCTGAGCGGAGTTCTACATTTGGTTGTTCGATAGGAGTTCTACATTTGGTTGTTTGAGAGGAGTTCTACATTTGGTTTCCTGAGCGGAGTTCTACATTTGGTTGTTCGATAGGAGTTCTACATTTGGTTGTTTGAGAGGAGTTCTACATTTGGTTTTCTGAGAGGAGTTCTACATTTTGTTGTATGAGAGAAGTTCTACATTTGGTTGTTTGAGAGGAGTTCTATATTTGGTTGTTTGAGAGAATGCTAGATGCGGTTAGACATGGATAAGAACAACAGAAAGGATGTTGAGCAATAGAGGGCTCACCTGGTCAAGAGCAGAAAAAAAGGCGAAGGACAGGCATTTGTGGAAAACCCTTGCGGAAGCCCCATGTGCCCTGGGCACTTAAGGTTCAGAGAGAGAGAGAGAGAGAGAGAGAGAGAGAGAGATGCGGTTGCATGAGAGAAATTCTAATAACGACAACAGCAGTCACGAATCCAGGACGTACTGAGATACGACAATCATGATTGCAGGACGTACTGAGATATGACAATCATGATTGATGGGCGCAGTTCCAGTAACTTGACGTTCTGAGATAGCTGAGGCATAAATCACAGAACTGAGGTCTGTGAATAAACTTGTCTTCTCATTGCGCGCGCTTTCCGCAGTCAGTTCTAGTTAAATAAGTCATCCACTGACTGGACATAAATCAGTCTCATGGTGGCCGTGATAAAGCTCTGCTTTAGTTTATGATTCTTGCTAGTTTGACAACTGTAGCTATAAACTTAAAACGCTTCTAAAAGTATAGTCTAGATTTCATGAGATTAGTAAAGACTAGGTTGATTTTTTCTATGGCAAGAATGAGATCGTGAGCTGTCAGCAGGAACTGGCAGTTCTCTGAGAGCTACTTTCATACGGATGAACTCATATTCTCTAGAAACGTTCACTCTGACGGAGGAACTAATATTTAAGCTACAAAACCTTGATCACTGAAAGTTGCTGACATTTGTGGCCAGGAATCCTGGTTCCTGCAAGGCTGTGTCCGTGACAACTGGTTTTCCTGCACGGAAGTGACATTATTAGGAAGAAAGTGACATCCCTGCAGGGATTTCTGTGCAGGGAGTGATATTCCTGCAGGGAAGTGAAATGAGTACTGACAGCGCACACCTGTTGTATGTTGTGGAGGCGGAGGATGATGACCTGAGCGACTGGGAGAGCCCCGTGGAAGTAGACCTGGCTTGTCAGCCCGTCAGAAGAAGCAAGGTAAGTTCCTGTCAGCGTTGATTTATTCTTAGAGAAGATGATGGCAGAGAAGCCCTACTGCACGGGGATATTTAAAGTTATGGCAGTCATTAATAAATGTTTCATCATCATCATCATCATCATCATCATCATCATCATCACTTAGTTATTTTTATTGTTCTCTAAGTGATTAATTTTTCGTGTATTTTTCGTGTTTTTGTATGTGGTCCCTGAAAAAGGATTTTGCCAAAATATTGGAGTGTTTTATGTTGTTCACTTATACGTGCTCATCTTTCTGCCACTTTCATTCTTGCCCACTTTTCTCACTAGTTCTATCTTTTCTGTGAAACTGAACCACACGTCTCTGTCTACCTTTATTACTAGACTCAGTTTTACCACAGTCCGCATTTCTCTTTTCTCTAAGCGAATAAGAATTTAGAAATTGAGGGTTTATTAAAATCAAGCTCTAAACATCAGTTCTTGTTTTAAGTGTTTCTGTCAGAGTACAGGTCTCAGGTCTTTTCACTAGTCGTAGTACGGTTCAGGGGAATCAACCAAGAAAAATCCATTGGATCCAAACTGTCATGTATAAATTCGGTTGCCTCTCTTGACTTATCATTATTATTATTGTTATTGTCGGCAGTCTGTTTTGATGTGATGTCTTAAATTTGACTGATGATAAAGTTATTTTTTATTTCCCCACATAAAGTTGCATTACTGTATCAGTTTTAGAAGCTATTGGGCATACGTTTATTAATTCTTAGCTTTCTTGGAACAACTTTTATTTTAGCTTGTCTGTAACAACTCATATTTTAGCTTGTCTGTAACAACTCTTATTTTAGCTTGTCTGTAACACCTCTTATTTTAGCTTGTCTGTACCAACTCTTATTTTAGCTTGTCTGTAACACCTCTTATTTTAGCTTGTCTGTAACACCTCTTATTTTAGCTTGTCTGTAACAACTCCTATTTTAGCTTGTCTGTAACAACTCTTATTTTAGCTTGTCTGTAACAACTCCTATTTTAGCTTGTCTGTAACAACTCTTATTTTACCTTGTCTGTAACAACTCTTATTTTAGCTTGTCTGTACCAACTCTTATTTTAGCTTGTCTGTACACACTCTTATTTTAGCTAGTCTGTAACAGACCTTCCATCGTCAGTGGTCTGGTCTGCCACGAACAAGCTGTTTCCAAGTTCTGTAACATTCAAGCCTCACTTCTGTAACATTCAAGCCTCACTTCTGTAACATTCAAGCCTCACTTCTGTAACTGGTTCTCGTCATATTTTGCTGGATGAGAGATTAGAGTGTTCAAGGATAAAATTTAAGCAAATTAAAAGAAGCTAGTAGGTAAAACAACTGTGGGGGAGAAACACAGAACTACAAAAATAAGATTTTCAAGGGCATGCATCTTTCCCATGGCAGCATATGTATGTGAGACCTGGACACTTAACAAAACAGCTGAGAAACACATAAGCGCCTTTAAATGCTACAGAAATGTTTCTTCAAAATTTCATGGACACAAAAAAGAACAAATATATCCATACTACAAGAACTTAATATTGAAGAAGGCTGGCTAGTAAAGAGTGATATTCCTGCAGGGAAGTGAAATGAGTACTGACAGCGCACACCTGTTGTATGTTGTGGAGGCGGAGGATGATGACCTGAGCGACTGGGAGAGCCCCGTGGAAGTAGACCTGGCTTGTCAGCCCGTCAGAAGAAGCAAGGTAAGTTCCTGTCAGCGTTGATTTATTCTTAGAGAAGATGATGGCAGAGAAGCCCTACTGCACGGGGATATTTAAAGTTATGGCAGTCATTAATAAATGTTTCATCATCATCATCATCATCATCATCATCATCATCACTTAGTTATTTTATTGTTCTCTAAGTGATTAATTTTTCGTGTATTTTTCGTGTTTTTGTATGTGGTCCCTGAAAAAGGATTTTGCCAAAATATTGGAGTGTTTTATGTTGTTCACTTATACTGCTCATCTTTCTGCCACTTTCATTCTTGCCCACTTTTCTCACTAGTTCTATCTTTTCTGTGAAACTGAACCACACGTCTCTGTCTACCTTTATTACTAGACTCAGTTTTACCACAGTCCGCATTTCTCTTTTCTCTAAGCGAATAAGAATTTAGAAATTGAGGGTTTATTAAAATCAAGCTCTAAACATCAGTTCTTGTTTTAAGTGTTTCTGTCAGAGTACAGGTCTCAGGTCTTTTCACTAGTCGTAGTACGGTTCAGGGGAATCAACCAAGAAAAATCCATTGGATCCAAACTGTCATGTATAAATTCGGTTGCCTCTCTTGACTTATCATTATTATTATTATTGTTATTGTCGGCAGTCTGTTTTGATGTGATGTCTTAAATTTGACTGATGATAAAGTTATTTTTTATTTCCCCACATAAAGTTGCATTACTGTATCAGTTTAGAAGCTATTGGGCATACGTTTATTAATTCTTAGCTTTCTTGGAACAACTTTTATTTTAGCTTGTCTGTAACAACTCATATTTTAGCTTGTCTGTAACAACTCTTATTTTAGCTTGTCTGTAACACCTCTTATTTTAGCTTGTCTGTACCAACTCTTATTTTAGCTTGTCTGTAACACCTCTTATTTTAGCTTGTCTGTAACACCTCTTATTTTAGCTTGTCTGTAACAACTCCTATTTTAGCTTGTCTGTAACAACTCTTATTTTAGCTTGTCTGTAACAACTCCTATTTTAGCTTGTCTGTAACAACTCTTATTTTACCTTGTCTGTAAGAACTCTTATTTTAGCTTGTCTGTACCAACTCTTATTTTAGCTTGTCTGTACCAGCTCTTATTTTAGCTAGTCTGTAACAGACCTTCCATCGTCAGTGGTCTGGTCTGCCACGAACAAGCTGTTTCCAAGTTCTGTAACATTCAAGTCTCACTTCTGTAACATTCAAGCCTCACTTCTGTAACATTCAAGCCTCACTTCTGTAACATTCAAGCCTCACTTCTGTAACATTCAAGCCTCACTTCTGTAACATTCAAGCCTCACTTCTGTAACATTCAAGCCTCACTTCTGTAACCGGTTCTCGTCATATTTTGCTGGATGAGAGATTAGAGTATTCAAGGATAAAATTTAAGCAAATTAAAAGAAGCTAGTAGGTAAAACAACTGTGGGGGAGAAACACAGAACTACAAAAATAAGATTTTCAAGGGCATGCATCTTTCCCATGACAGCATATGCCTGTGAGACCTGGACACTTAACAGAACAGTTGAGAAACACATAAGCGCCTTTAAATGCTACAGAAATGTTTCTTCAAAATTTCATGGGCACAAAAAAGAACAAATATATCCATACTACAAAAACTTAATATTGAAGAAGGCTGGCTAGTAAAGAGGATTAAAGAGAGAAAACTTAAATATTCTGAACACATTAAACGTCGTGATAATCTAGAAAAGACTGTCTTGGAAGGGTACATAATAGGAAAAAGAAAAAGAGGAAGATCAAGGCGAAGATGGCTGCAAGACATTGTTGATGATCTGCAAATGGATGCATCAGCAGCAGGCCATCTTGCTTACAACCGAGAGGCCTACAGGAGAGCTGTTAGGGAGGCAAAGTTCCGCCAGGGACATGCAAATGAATGACTGACTGACTGAGCAATATGTAAACAAAGGCAAGGATCAGGTCACATTTGAGGAAAAATTTCAAGATAGCACTCACTTCATCAGTTCTTTGTCAGAAATGAAAAATTTATCTCAGTCCACCCCTCCCCAACCTCCTGCCAATGGGCCCTCACCCCTACCCCCAACCTCCTGCCAATGGGCCCTAACCCCTACCCCCAACCTCCTGTCTCCGGGCCCTCACCCCTACCCCCAACCTCCTGCCTCCAGGCCCTCACCCCTACCCCCAACCTCCTGCCTCCGGGCCCCCATCCCTACCCCCAACCTCCTGCCAATGGGCCCTCACCCCTACCTCCAACCTCCTGCCTCCAGGCCTTCACCCCTACCCCCAACCTCCTGCCTCCGGGCCCTCACCCCTACCCCCAACCTCCTGCCTCCGGGCCCTCACCCCTACCCCCAACCTCCTGCCTCCGGGCCCTCACCCCTACCCCCAACCTCCTGCCAATGGGCCCTCACCCCTACCCCCAACCTCCTGCCTCCGGGCCCTCACCCCTACCCCCAACCTCCTGCCTCCAGCCCTCACCCCTACCCCCAACCTCCTGCCTCCGGGCCCTCACCCCTACCCCCAACCTCCTGCCTCCAGGCCCTCACCCCTACCCCCAACCTCCTGCCAATGGGCCCTCACCCCTACCCCCAACCTCCTGCCTCCGGGCCCTCACCCCTACCCCCAACCAATCATATCCTCACAGCTTTCGACGCTACCTTTTGTTCTCTGTCTCTCATTCATTCTTCTTCTCTCTTTCCTTTTCTCTCTTACTCCTTCTTTCTCACTTTCTCTCTTTCTCTATACAACTGTTATCTCATCTGTTTTCTTTTCTTATTTCTCTCTCTCTCGTTCTCGTTCTCGTTCTCTCTTCCCCCTTTTACCTCTCTTTCTTTCTCTCTTCTCCCCGTTTTTACCTCTCTTTCTTTCTCTCTTCTCCCCATTTTTACCTCTCCTTCTTTCTCTCTTCTCCCCCTTTTTACCTCTCTTTTTTTCTCTCTTCTCCCCCTTTTCCCCCTCTCTTCTCCCCCTTTTTTCCTTTCTCTTCCTAAGGTATCTTTATGTTATTCTTTTCCTTTCTTCTTGTGTCCCTCCCTCTTTTTCTGTCTGTCTCTTTCCCTCTCTTTTTTTCTCCTCTTGTGTCCCTTTCTTTTCCTCCTCTCTCTCTCTCTCTCTCTCTCTCTCTCTCTCTTATCCTCTCTGACACGTCTAACTTTTCTATCTGCTTCACATTCAGAAACTTCTCAAGGCCGCATATACATCAACTTCTGTTTGTTACCGCGGACCGCATATACATAAACTTCTGTTTGCTACGGCGGACTGCAGAGAGAAGTGGAAGATTGAACAGAACATAATTAATAGAATTTTATGTGATGCCAAGAGATGTTCTATGAATAAATTTATACGAGAGAAGTGAAATGTACGTGAATTAGTTTATATGTAAGAAATGAAGCACACATGAAATTATTGGCATTTGTAAGAAGTGAATTGTTCGTGAACAAAATGTTCAACATCTGAGCTAATCTTCCTAGAGCATTTCACGAAACTCTGTTATCACTGTCCGGCTGATACAATCGGAGAAAACATGAACACATAGAAACATCTACCTCGGTCGCTGGTGTGGTTGAAATAATGACACAAAGGCAAGGATCAGGTCACATTTGAGGAAAAATTTCAAGATAGCACTCACTTCATCAGTTCTTTGTCAGAAATGAAAAATTTATCTCAGTCCACCCCTCCCCAACCTCCTGCCAATGGGCCCTCACCCCTACCCCCAACCTCCTGCCAATGGGCCCTAACCCCTACCCCCAACCTCCTGTCTCCGGGCCCTCACCCCTACCCCCAACCTCCTGCCTCCAGGCCCTCACCCCTACCCCCAACCTCCTGCCTCCGGGCCCCCATCCCTACCCCCAACCTCCTGCCAATGGGCCCTCACCCCTACCTCCAACCTCCTGCCTCCAGGCCTTCACCCCTACCCCCAACCTCCTGCCTCCGGGCCCTCACCCCTACCCCCAACCTCCTGCCTCCGGGCCCTCACCCCTACCCCCAACCTCCTGCCTCCGGGCCCTCACCCCTACCCCCAACCTCCTGCCAATGGGCCCTCACCCCTACCCCCAACCTCCTGCCTCCGGGCCCTCACCCCTACCCCCAACCTCCTGCCTCCAGGCCCTCACCCCTACCCCCAACCTCCTGCCTCCGGGCCCTCACCCCTACCCCCAACCTCCTGCCTCCAGGCCCTCACCCCTACCCCCAACCTCCTGCCAATGGGCCCTCACCCCTACCCCCAACCTCCTGCCTCCGGGCCCTCACCCCTACCCCCAACCAATCATATCCTCACAGCTTTCGACGCTACCTTTTGTTCTTTGTCTCTCATTCATTCTTCTTCTCTCTTTCCTTTTCTCTCTTACTCCTTCTTTCTCACTTTCTCTCTTTCTCTATACAACTGTTATCTCATCTGTTTTCTTTTCTTATTTCTCTCTCTCTCTCTCTTTCTCGTTCTCTCCTCTCCCTTTTACCTCTCTTTCTCTCTTCTCCCCCTTTTTACTTCTCTTTCTTTCTCTCTTCTCCCCCTTTTTACCTCTCCTTCTTTCTCTTTTCTCCACCTTTTTCCTCTCTTTCTTTCTCTCTTCTCTCCCTTTTCCCCCTCTCTTCTCCCCCTTTTTTCCTTTCTCTTCCTAAAGTATCTTTATGTTATTCTTTTCCTCTCTTCTTGTGTCCCTCCCTCTTTTTCTGTCGGTCTCTTTCCCTCTCTTTTTTTCTCCTCTTGTGTCCCTTTCTTTTCCTCCTCTCTCTCTCTCTCTCTTATCCTCTCTGACACGTCTAACTTTTCTATCTGTTTCACATTCAGAAACTTCTCAAAGCCGCATATACATCAACTTCTGTTTGTTACCGCGGACCGCATATACATAAACTTCTGTTTGTTACCGCGGACTGCAGAGAGAAGTGGAAGATTGAACAGAACATAATTAATAGAATTTTATGTGATGCCAAGAGATGTTCTATGAATAAATGTATACGAGAGAAGTGAAATGTACGTGAATTAGTTTATATGTAAGAAATGAAGCACACATGAAATTATTGGCATTTGTAAGAAGTGAATTGTTCGTGAACAAAATGTTCAACATCTGAGCAAATCTTCCTAGAGCATTTCACGAAACTCTGTTATCACTGTCCGGCTGATACAATCGGAGAAAACATGAACACATAGAAACATCTACCTCGGTCGCTGATGTTGGTTGAAATAATGACACAAACATGAACACATAGAAACATGGCACAGAACAAAAGATAAGGCTAATTCATGGAAGTTCAGTCACCATCAGTCAAAGCACGGCTAGTTCGTGGAGTTTCAGCTACCATAAGTCAGAAGTTCGTGGAAGTTCAGCCACCACCAGTCAGAGTACAACTAGTTCGTGGAAGTTCAGCTACTATCAGAGGACAACTAGTTCGTGGAAGTTCAGCCACCACCAGTCAGAGTACAACTAGTTCGTGGAAGTTCAGCTACTATCAGAGTACAACTAGTTCGTGGAAGTTCAGCCACCACCAGTCAGAGTACAACTAGTTCGTGGAAGTTCAGCTACTATCAGAGTACAACTAGTTCGTGGAAGTTCAGCCACCACCAGTCAGAGTACAACTAGTTCGTGGAAGTTCAGCTACTATCAGAGTACAACTAGTTCGTGGAAGTTCAGCTACTATCAGACTACAACTAGTTCGTGGAAGTCCAGCTACTATCAATCAGAGTACAATTAGTTCGTGGAAGATCAGTTACTATCAGTCATAGTACAACTAGTTCGTGGAAGATCAGCTACCATCAATCAGAGTACAACTAGTTCGTGGAAGATCAGCTACTATCAGTCAGAGTACAACTAGTTCGTGGAAGATCAGCTACCATCAATCAGAGTACAACTAGTTCGTGGAAGATCAGCTACTATCAGTCAGAGTACAACTAGTTCGTGGAAAATCAGCTACTATCAGTCATAGTACAACTAGTTCGTGGAAGATCAGCTACTATCAGTCATAGTACAACTAGTTCGTGGAAGATCAGTTACTATCAGTCATAGTACAACTAGTTCGTGGAAGATCAGCTACTATCAGTCAGAGTACAACTAGTTCGTGGAAAATCAGCTACTATCAGTCAGAGTACAACTAGTTCGTGGAAGATCAGCTACTATTAGTCAGAGTACAACTAGTTCGTGGAAGATCAGCTACTATCAGTCAGAGTACAACTAGTTCGTGGAAGATCAGCTACTATCAGTCAGAGTACAACTAGTTCGTGGAAGATCAGCTACTATCAGTCAGAGTACAACTAGTTCGTGGAAGATCAGCTACTATCAGTCAGAGTACAACTAGTTCGTGGAAGATCAGCTACTATTAGTCCGAGCTACTGTGAACTGGATAAGAAAGGAAGAGAACCACTTTTTGGGGCGCATTGAGTCAATGTAAGAGCAGAGAACTCTTAGACTTTTGGACACACTTGCCAGTTACATCCCTTTGGCTTACAGATCACGGTAAGCATAGTGTTGTAGATGTCTCTTACCTCTTCCTTGTGTCAGTGAAGTATCTGTGACAACCTCAGGTGATATACGACTTACCTGTGGACATCAAGGAAAACAATCTAGTGTCAGCGACCTTGTCAGAACTTCTGAATTACTTCCTGGATTAATTTTTAGCACTGTCCCGGAAAGGATATAAAGACAGAATCATGGACAACGCTCTCTCTCTCTCTCTCTCTCTCACACACACACACACACACACACACTCATACGCATACACGCATAACATGTGGAAGGGAAATAATGAAGAAAATGATCTGCACAAGGGAAATAACACAAACAAATCTTTCTAAAGCAGCAACATGCATTAAAACATACAACTTTCAATAAACATATTGTGTCCATTTAGTCCTTCTAACTTTCACGTTGTGGACAGTTTGTCCCAGGCCACTTCACATTTTGTCCTATGTTCTGTCTTTGCTTTCGTTTGTGTTCTCAGCTTTCAGTTTGATTCTCTTTCTTGTAACGTTACGGCACGGAACTAGGAAGATCATAGGCCCAGACTCTACCAACTGTACCAGGCGTCCTTTGAGACAGAATGGTCGGGAAGGAGAAAGTTGGTGGTGCCTTTTAAAAATATACTTTTTTTTTTATAATCTTATTAGACTTTCAAAGATCATGGCTTGCTTCCTACCAGAGAAGTTGCCAAGATATACTTCCTTGTTAGCTCCACCATGACGAGGAAAATGTACTCCGTTTTATTAGAAAACCATTTACATAAGAAAGAAAGAAAGAAAGAAAGAAAGAAATCTGTAGTAATGGAATGAAATAACAATTCGTTAAAATGACAAGAAAAATGAAGTGATAGAAAAACCGGATATTCACAAAAGAAAAAAAAAAAGCTGACACTAGATAAGAAAAAAATTATTCAGGAAGAAAGAACTGGATATTTCCCTAGAAAGAACCGGATATCACTTAGAAAGAACTGGACACACAAGAGAAAGATCTGAATATCTAATGAGAAAGAAGCCGATTTTCAGGAAGAATGAACCAATATCTAGCGAGAACACATACCTGTAGTTTGGCATGAAAGTCTCTGAACATGGAGAGAGGAGAGAGAAATTGAGGGAGAGGAGAGATAGACTGAGAGAGAAGAGAGAAAGATTGAGAAAAAAGAGAGAAAGATTGAGAAAAAAGAGAGAAAGATTGAGAAAAAAGAGAGAAAGATTGAGAAAAAAGAGAGAAAGATTGAGAAAAAAGAGAGAAAGACTGAGAGAGAGAGAGAGAGAATGAATAGAAGAGACAAATTGAACAGATATACGTGGCCGCTGATATACAAGAATGTGGCTAAGAAAAGCCAGCCGGAATGTAGGCTGCACCGATAAGCTATAATTAACAATTTTGTAATAATAGCTTTCATGTTGCCGATACTTCTTTATATCCTGCTTCGGCAGTTTTCTTCAGAAGAACTCAAAACTCGTTCAGGAACACTGGAAACAGCATGTTCTCACCTGTGTATGCACTGAATATTTGTGTCAGCAGGTAGATATATCTCACCTGTGGACATCAAGGAAAACAATCTAGTGTCAGCGACCTTGTCAGAACTTCTGAATTACTTCCTGGATTAATTTTTAGCACTGTCCCGGAAAGGATATAAAGACAGAATCATGGACAACGCTCTCTCTCTCTCTCTCTCTCTCTCACACACACACACACACACACTCATACGCATACACGCATAACATGTGGAAGGGAAATAATGAAGAAAATGATCTGCACAAGGGAAATAACACAAACAAATCTTTCTAAAGCAGCAACATGCATTAAAACATACAACTTTCAATAAACATATTGTGTCCATTTAGTCCTTCTAACTTTCACGTTGTGGACAGTTTGTCCCAGGCCACTTCACATTTTGTCCTATGTTCTGTCTTTGCTTTCGTTTGTGTTCTCAGCTTTCAGTTTGATTCTCTTTCTTGTAACGTTACGGCACGGAACTAGGAAGATCATAGGCCCAGACTCTACCAACTGTACCAGGCGTCCTTTGAGACAGAATGGTCGGGAAGGAGAAAGTTGGTGGTGCCTTTTAAAAATATACTTATTTTTTTTGTTATAATCTTATTAGACTTTCAAAGATCATGGCTTGCTTCCTACCAGAGAAGTTGCCAAGATATACTTCCTTGTTAGCTCCACCATGACGAGGAAAATGTACTCCGTTTTATTAGAAAACCATTTACATAAGAAAGAAAGAAAGAAAGAAAGAAATCTGTAGTAATGGAATGAAATAACAATTCGTTAAAATGACAAGAAAAATGAAGTGATAGAAAAACCGGATATTCACAAAAGAAAAAAAAAAGCTGACACTAGGTAAGAAAAAAATTATTCAGGAAGAAAGAACTGGATATTTCCCTAGAAAGAACCGGATATCACTTAGAAAGAACTGGACACACAAAGAGAAAGATCTGAATATCTAATGAGAAAGAAGCCGATTTTCAGGAAGAATGAACCAAATATCTAGCGAGAACACATACCTGTAGTTTGGCATGAAAGTCTCTGAACATGGAGAGAGGAGAGAGAAATTGAGGGAGAGGAGAGAGAGATTGAGAGAGAAGAGAGAAAGATTGAGAAAAAAAGGAGAAAGATTGAGAAAAAAGAGAGAAAGATTGAGAAAAAAAGAGAGAAAGACTGAGAGAGAGAGAGAGAGAGAGAGAGAGAGAGAGAGAGAGAGAATGAATAGAAGAGACAAATTGAACAGATATACGTGGCCGCTGATATACAAGAATGTGGCTAAGAAAAGCCAGCCGGAATGTAGGCTGCACCGATAAGCTATAATTAACAATTTTGTAATAATAGCTTTCATGTTGCCGATACTTCTTTATATCCTGCTTCGGCAGTTTTCTTCAGAAGAACTCAAAACTCGTTCAGGAACACTGGAAACAGCATGTTCTCACCTGTGTATGCACTGAATATTTGTGTCAGCAGGTAGATATATCTCACCTGTGTATGCAGTGAATATTTGTGTCAGTAGGGACACTCAGTTTGATTCTTATATTCCAGAAGCCAGGATTTTAAGATACTTAGTAGACTCTACAACTTCAAACAAGCAGATTGAAAGTAGACGATAAATATGATAGACCAGTGGTGATATTAAACATATGTGTGTGTATGTGAATGGGGGAGGAGGAGGGAAAGAGACAGAAGGGGAGCCATATAGTCAGATTTTAAGTACTTTGTTGGAGCAGTAAATGATGAAGCGTGACTCCTATTTTCTTTGACTGGTTTGTTGCGTCCTACGTCATCTCTCGTCCACACTTGTTCAACCTGGCAGATTAATGTCCTTGTTGCTGTTGGTTGCCATGGTAACATACTGTTCTGCGTATTCTCTGACGTCACTGCATGTAGCGGAACATTTATCAACAAATGTTCGTGTGTCTTCTGTCTCTCTTTATCTTATTGTTATTTTCTTCTTGTTGCCTTCTGCGTCAAATGATTTTCTTCTGCTTATACAGTATTGTGTTGTTTCTGATGTTGTTTCTGTTGTTGTTACTGTTGCAGTTGTTGTGGCTGTTGCTGTTGTTGTTGTTGTTGCTGCGGTTCCTATTGCTGTTGTTGCTGCTGCTGTTGTTACTGTTGCTGCTATCAAGGAAAACAATCTAGTGTCAGCGACCTTGTCAGAACTTCTGAATTACTTCCTGGATTAATTTTTAGCACTGTCCCGGAAAGGATATAAAGACAGAATCATGGACAACGCTCTCTCTCTCTCTCTCTCTCTCTCACACACACACACACACACACACTCATACGCATACACGCATAACATGTGGAAGGGAAATAATGAAGAAAATGATCTGCACAAGGGAAATAACACAAACAAATCTTTCTAAAGCAGCAACATGCATTAAAACATACAACTTTCAATAAACATATTGTGTCCATTTAGTCCTTCTAACTTTCACGTTGTGGACAGTTTGTCCCAGGCCACTTCACATTTTGTCCTATGTTCTGTCTTTGCTTTCGTTTGTGTTCTCAGCTTTCAGTTTTGATTCTCTTTCTTGTAACGTTACGGCACGGAACTAGGAAGATCATAGGCCCAGACTCTACCAACTGTACCAGGCGTCCTTTGAGACAGAATGGTCGTGTCTGTACAAGACACGGGAAGGAGAAAGTTGGTGGTGCCTTTTAAAAATATACTTATTTTTTTTTGTTATAATCTTATTAGACTTTCAAAGATCATGGCTTGCTTCCTACCAGAGAAGTTGCCAAGATATACTTCCTTGTTAGCTCCACCATGACGAGGAAAATGTACTCCGTTTTATTAGAAAACCATTTACATAAGAAAGAAAGAAAGAAAGAAAGAAATCTGTAGTAATGGAATGAATAACAATTCGTTAAAATGACAAGAAAAATGAAGTGATAGAAAACCGGATATTCACAAAAGAAAAAAAAAGCTGACACTAGGTAAGAAAAAAATTATTCAGGAAGAAAGAACTGGATATTTCCCTAGAAAGAACCGGATATCACTTAGAAAGAACTGGACACGCAAAGAGAAAGATCTGAATATCTAATGAGAAAGAAGCCGATTTTCAGGAAGAATGAACCAAATATCTAGCGAGAACACATACCTGTAGTTTGGCATGAAAGTCTCTGAACATGGAGAGAGGAGAGAGAAATTGAGGGAGAGGAGAGAGAGATTGAGAGAGAAGAGAGAAAGATTGAGAAAAAAAGGAGAAAGATTGAGAAAAAAGAGAAAGATTGAGAAAAAAAGGAGAAAGATTGAGAAAAAAGAGAGAAAGACTGAGAGAGAGAGAGAGAGAGAGAGAGAGAATAGAAGAGACAAATTGAACAGATATACGTGGCCGCTGATATACAAGAATGTGGCTAAGAAAAGCCAGCCGGAATGTAGGCTGCACCGATAAGCTATAATTAACAATTTTGTAATAATAGCTTTCATGTTGCCGATACTTCTTTATATCCTGCTTCGGCAGTTTTCTTCAGAAGAACTCAAAACTCGTTCAGGAACACTGGAAACAGCATGTTCTCACCTGTGTATGCACTGAATATTTGTGTCAGCAGGTAGATATATCTCACCTGTGTATGCAGTGAATATTTGTGTCAGTAGGGACATTCAGTTTTGATTCTTATATTCCAGAAGCCAGGATTTTAAGATACTTAGTAGACTCTACAACTTCAAACAAGCAGATTGAAAGTAGACGATAAATATGATAGACCAGTGGTGATATTAAACATATGTGTGTGTATGTGAATGGGGGAGGAGGAGGGAAAGAGACAGAAGGGGAGCCATATAGTCAGATTTTAAGTACTTTGTTGGAGCAGTAAATGATGAAGCGTGACTCCTATTTTCTTTGACTGGTTTGTTGCGTCCTACGTCATCTCTCGTCCACACTTGTTCAACCTGGCAGATTAATGTCCTTGTTGCTGTTGGTTGCCATGGTAACATACTGTTCTGCGTATTCTCTGACGTCACTGCATGTAGCGGAACATTTATCAACAAATGTTCGTGTGTCTTCTGTCTCTCTTTATCTTATTGTTATTTTCTTCTTGTTGCCTTCTGCGTCAAATGATTTTCTTCTGCTTATACAGTATTGTTGTTGTTTCTGATGTTGTTTCTGTTGTTGTTACTGTTGCAGTTGTTGTGGCTGTTGCTGTTGTTGTTGTTGTTGCTGCGGTTCCTATTGCTGTTGTTGCTGCTGCTGTTGTTACTGTTGCTGCTATTGTTACTGTGGTTCTTATTGATGTTGCTGTTGCTGTTGTTATTGGTGTTATTGTTGTTGCTTCTGTTGTTCTGCTGCGGTTCTTGTTGCTGTTGTTGCTATTGTTATTTCTGCTGCTGTTGTTGTTGCTGTTGTGGTCTATGTTACTGTTGTTGCTGCTGCTGTTGTTGTTGCTGCCGCTTTTGCTGTTGTTGTTGCTGCTGCTGCTGTTGTTGTTGATGCTGCTGCTGTTGTTGTTGATGCTGCTGCTGTTGTTGTTATTGCTGATGCTGTTGTTGTTGATGCTGCTGTTGCTGTTGTTATTGCTGCTGCTGTTGTTGTTATTGCTGCTGCTGTTGCTGTTGCTATTGTTGTCTGTTGTTGTTGTTGTTGTGTTGTTGTTGTTGCTGTGGGCTGGATCTTCAGGGAGATATAAATAAATACAAAAATGGTTGCTGATAGATTATTACAAACTTGCTTGTTTTTCAAGTTTTCAGATATGCATTACAACTTTTTATTACGTAAAAGCCTGTTTTGTTTATTGTGTTTCAACACCAGTGACCGCCATATTGTCTTCAGTTTTCGTTGTGTCCATTTTGTTTTGGATGCGTACACACTTTTATAACAGATGACAAGACTGCGTACACACTTTTATAACAGATGACAAGAATGCGTACACACTTTTATAACAGATGACGAGAATGCGTACACACTTTTATAACAGATGACGAGAATGCGTACACACTTTTATAACAGATGACAAGAATGTGTACACACTTTTATAACAGATGACAAGAATGTGTACACAGTTTTATAACAGATGACAAGAATGCGTACACACTTTTATAACAGATGACAAGAATGTATGGTATAATCATTATGTGAAATGATATGAGATCATGATGTATTCAGTATGTCTGATGTATTATTTATTCAGTAGTCGCATGACTGTCGCCTTACTTATTTAACTTGTATACTGAAAATATAATGAGGAATGTTAGAGAAGATGTAGACAAAGAATATTACGATGCCATAACAATTGGAGGTTATGTTGTGTCCACAACACAGAAAAACTATTTATGTCAGTCCGTAAGAATACTGAAGAGCAAAACCTCTATCTTAATGCCAAGAAAACTAAATTGATGACAACTGACAAACAAATAAGGCAGCTGAAATATGTATCAATGAGGAAAAACTGGAAGAAGTGGAGAGTTTTGAATATCTTAGGTCACTACTAAATAAGAATGGAGATACAATGAGGGAAATTAAAAGGAAGACATATTTCGATCTTCAGAAAGTAAAACAACTAAAGAATCTGTGGAGAGGAACAGACAGAACTACAAAAATAAGATTTTTAAGGGCATGCATCTTTCTCATTGCAACATATGCCTGTGAGACCTGGACACTTAACAAAACAGCTGAGAAACACATAAATGTCTTTGAATGTAAATACTACAGAAGAGTTCTTCAAATATCATGGACACAAAAAAATATATATCCATACTACAAGACACACACAAAAAATATATATCCATACTACAAGAACTTAATATTGAAGAAGGGTGGCTAGTAAAGAGGATTAAAGAGAGAAAACTTAAATGTTTTGGACACATTAAACGTCATGATAATCTAGAGAAGACCGTCTTGGAAGGATACATAATGGGAAAAATAAAGAGAGGAAGACCAAGGCGAAGATGGCTGCAAGATATCGTTGACCATCTACAAATAAACGCATGGCAGCAGGGCATCTTGCTTACAACAGAGAGGCATATTCTGCTTAAAAATCGAAACACCCGGTTAATACCGGTCTGGACAGCTCAGGGAGCATGCCCTCCGCCATGTTGAAAGAGGGACCGGAAAACTACGCTCCTGTTTTGTGGTGGTCAGTACCAGCACCTGTCAGAATGTGCGGGTAGAGGAAGACGTCAGGCCGAGCTTCTCCCTGACTCACGCTTCTCCCTGTCTCACGCCGAGTTTTTCCCTGCGTCACGTCGAGTTTCTTCCTGCATCACGCCGAGTTTCTCCCTGCATTACGCAGAGTTTCTCCCTGCATCACGCCGAGTTTCTCCCTGCGTCACGCCGAGCTTCTCCCTGCATTACGCAGAGTTTCTCCCTGCGTCACGCCGAGCTTCTCCCTGCATTACGCAGAGTTTCTCCCTGCCTCACGCCGAGTTTCTCCCTGCGTCACACCGAGCTTCTCCCTGCATCACGCCGAGCTTCTCCCTGCAGAACAGGTTGCTGCTGTTGTCAGTCATAGAAGTTTGTAAACAGTTTATTGGAGATCCGTGTGTCAATGTTTGGATGTCGATGTTTGGAACCAGTTTATGGGAGATATGTACATCGATAAAGGATGTCGATGTTTGGAAACATTTTATGGGGGGAGGGGGGGTCTGTGTGTCGATATTTGGAACAGTTTAAGTGAGATTTGTGTCGATGTTTGGAGACAGTTTATGGGGTGGGGTGGGGGAGGGGTTCTGTGTGTCAATGTTTGGAAAGAGTTTGTGTGTCGATGTTTGGAAAGAGTGTGTGTGTCAGTGTTTGGAAAGAGTTTATGAGGGATCTGTGTGTCGATGTTTGGAAAGAGTTTGTGTGTCGATGTTCGGAAAGAGTTTGTGTGTCAGTGTTTGGAAAGAGTTTGTGTGTCGATGTTTGGAAAGAGTTTATGAGGGATCTGTGTGTCGATGTTTAGAAAGAGTTTGTGTGTCGATGTTTGGAAAGAGTTTGTGTGTCGATGTTTGAAAAGAGTTTGTGTGTTGATAACAGATGACAAGACTGTGTACACACTTTTATAACAGATGACAAGAATGCGTACACACTTTTATAACAGATGACGAGAATGCGTACACACTTTTATAACAGATGACGAGAATGCGTACACACTTTTATAACAGATGACAAGAATGTGTACACACTTTTATAACAGATGACAAGAATGTGTACACACTTTTATAACAGATGACAAGAATGTGTACACACTTTTATAACAGATGACAAGAATGTATGGTATAATCATTATGTGTAATGATATGAGATCATGATGTATTCAGTATGTCTGATGTATTATTTATTCAGTAGTCGCATGACTGTCGCCTTACTTATTTAACTTGTATACTGAAAATATAATGAGGAATGTTAGAGAAGATGTAGACAAAGAATATTACGATGCCATAACAATTGGAGGTTATGTTGTGTCCACAACACAGAAAAACTATTTATGTCAGTCCGTAAGAATACTGAAGAGCAAAACCTCTATCTTAATGCCAAGAAAACTAAATTGATGACAACTGACAAACAAATAAGGCAGCTGAAATATGTATCAATGACGAAAAACTGGAAGAAGTGGAGAGTTTTGAATATCTTAGGTCACTACTAAATAAGAATGGAGATACAATGAGGGAAATTAAAAGGAAGACATATTTCGATCTTCAGAAAGTAAAACAACTAAAGAATCTGTGGAGAGGAACAGACAGAACTACAAAAATAAGATTTTTAAGGGCATGCATCTTTCTCATTGCAACATATGCCTGTGAGACCTGGACACTTAACAAAACAGCTGAGAAACACATAAATGTCTTTGAATGTAAATACTACAGAAGAGTTCTTCAAATATCATGGACACAAAAAAATATATATCCATACTACAAGACACACACAAAAAATATATATCCATACTACAAGAACTTAATATTGAAGAAGGGTGGCTAGTAAAGAGGATTAAAGAGAGAAAACTTAAATGTTTTGGACACTTTAAACGTCATGATAATCTAGAGAAGACCGTCTTGGAAGGATACATAATGGGAAAAATAAAGAGAGGAAGACCAAGGCGAAGATGGCTGCAAGATATCGTTGACCATCTACAAATAAACGCATGGCAGCAGGGCATCTTGCTTACAACAGAGAGGCATATTCTGCTTAAAAATCGAAACACCCGGTTAATACCGGTCTGGACAGCTCAGGGAGCATGCCCTCCGCCATGTTGAAAGAGGGACCGGAAAACTACGCTCCTGTTTTGTGGTGGTCAGTACCAGCACCTGTCAGAATGTGCGGGTAGAGGAAGACGTCAGGCCGAGCTTCTCCCTGACTCACGCTTCTCCCTGTCTCACGCCGAGTTTTTCCCTGCGTCACGTCGAGTTTCTTCCTGCATCACGCCGAGTTTCTCCCTGCATTACGCAGAGTTTCTCCCTGCATCACGCCGAGTTTCTCCCTGCGTCACGCCGAGCTTCTCCCTGCATTACGCCGAGTTTCTCCCTGCGTCACGCCGAGCTTCTCCCTGCATTACGCAGAGTTTCTCCCTGCCTCACGCCGAGTTTCTCCCTGCGTCACACCGAGCTTCTCCCTGCATCACGCCGAGCTTCTCCCTGCAGAACAGGTTGCTGCTGTTGTCAGTCATAGAAGTTTGTAAACAGTTTATTGGAGATCCGTGTGTCAATGTTTGGATGTCGATGTTTGGAACCAGTTTATGGGAGATATGTACATCGATAAAGGATGTCGATGTTTGGAAACATTTTATGGGGGGAGGGGGGGTCTGTGTGTCGATATTTGGAACAGTTTAAGTGAGATTTGTGTCGATGTTTGGAGACAGTTTATGGGGTGGGGTGGGGGAGGGGTTCTGTGTGTCAATGTTTGGAAAGAGTTTGTGTGTCGATGTTTGGAAAGAGTTTGTGTGTCGATGTTTGGAAAGAGTTTATGTGTCGATGTTTGGAAAGAGTTTGTGTGTCGATGTATGAGACATTTACTGATAAATAAATGTGAGTAAAAGATTTGAGCGATAAACTACAACCAGGGAAGCCTGGAAGCAGAAAAGTGTGGAGCTTGGAGTGTACTTTCTATAATTATAGTTTTATGTACTGTAGTGTACTTTCTATAATTATAGTTTTATGTACTGTAGTGTACTTTCTATAATTATAGTTTTATGTACTGTAGTGTACTTTCCAAAAGTATCGTTATGTATTGGAGTGTATTTTCCATAAATATATTTATGCATTGAAGTGTGTTTTATATAAATATAGTTATGCCAGGCGTAATACTGACCATATCACCCTCTAGTGTGCTGACAGGTCAAGGAAAATATGGGCACTAACACCATATCCCTATGTGCCTCTAAGGCATGACAGGATTACCTTTTTTTTTACCTATGTACTGGAGTGTACTTTATATAAGTATAGTTATGTATTTGAATGTACTTTATAAATGAAAGGTATAGCTGTATATTTGCGTCTATTTTATCTCGCTGTATAATCCTACTTGTTGTTGTTGGTAGATTGAAATGGAGATGAAACATTTCAGCTTATGTTCATGGTATGTAAGTTGTAAAAGTAATATGAAATGATGTGTAAGATGTAAAAGTAATATGATATATTAAGTTTTTGTTTCTTTACGTGGTTAGTTTGTTTTACAAGATATATGTTTTAGACTTTTCATTAGATTGTTCTAAGTTATTGTAGCTCTCTGTAAACTGGTGCGACAGTTTGAAAATCATCTCTCAGCGACTGTCCTGGTCCACAGTTTGTCTTTGTAGACATTAGTGCAGCAGAAGCTTACCTTGGGCCCGAACATTCACCTGACTTACATGTACCTGTCTCTTGCTCTTTCCACCTGAAAGGTAGAAGCTATTTTAGGAAAGTTTTGTTGACTTGCCACTCGAGCTCCAGGTTTTTTTGTCAGGGAGTGTGAAAGAAGAGTCTGGTAAGAGATGTTCGCGCCCTGGTCATGTTTCTGTTGTTTGAGACGGAGCTCATGGCCCTAGAGCCAACTCAGACAATTTCTGGCGGGTGGTGGTGGCTTTACGGGGACCCGGCTGGGGGGAAGAAGGGCGAACGAACAAACAGACTTTATTTTCAGAGTTAAGAATTGGGAACTCAGGCCCGTCTACCAATCTGCTCTTCATCATACAACTTTCATTCAGTCACAGATATTCAGCGCTTCTTACTGAACATAATATGCATGAAACAGCGAAAAAAAATGAATAAGTAAATAATTAATAAATCATTTCTTTCCATACACTCCACATTCTCCTTTATGTAACTACATGAAATAAACTCTATTACATTCTCACATTCATTATAAAGTAACACATTTAAAGAACAGATACAATACTTAAGCCATACTTTAGATTAAACTAATTTAGACTAATTTAGATAGTACATACACCTATAAATACATACAGAAGCATATATTCACACACACATATCTACCACATATATACAAACACATCCACATATGTATATATACACACATATATAAAGACATGTGCATACACACATATGATTGTATATACACATAAATATGTGTGCACATATACACATGTATGTACAGACATACATGTGTATACACACATATGCACATACCAATATATATATAATGTATGCATATACGCACATACATATATACGCACACACATATACATACCTACACCTATTCACACGAGAGACAGAGAGAAAGAGAGAGAGAGAGAGGAGAAGGATGTAGCTTATGTTTATTCCCTATTTATGATCATTTATTATACTTTTCTTATGAAGTTGGTAAAATATCCTTGGACTTGTTGTTTTAGTCTCCGCATTCAATGCTGTGATGATGTTCAAGTCAATGCTGTGATGATGTTTGGAAAGAGTTTGTGTGTCGATGTTTGGAAAGAGTTTGTGTGTCGATGTTTGGAAAGAGTTTGTGTGTCGATGTTTGGAAAGAGTTTATGTGTCGATGTTTGGAAAGAGTTTGTGTGTCGATGTTTGGAAAGAGTTTGTGTGCCGATGTTTGGAAAGAGTTTATGTGTCGATGTTTGGAAAGAGTTTATGTGTCGGTGTTTGGAAAGAGTTTATGTGTCGATGTTTGGAAAGAGTTTATGTGTCGATGTTTGGAAAGAGTTTATGTGTCGATGTTTGGAAAGAGTTTGTGTGTCGATGTATGAGACGTTTACTGATAAATAAATGTGAGAAAAAGATTGGAGCGATAAACTACAACCAGGGAAGCTTGGGAGCAGAAAAGTGTGGAGCTTGGAGTGTACTTTCTATAATTATAGTTATGTACTGTAGTGTACTTTCCAAAAGTATCGTTATGTATTGGAGTGTACTTTCCATAAATATATTTATGCATTGAAGTGTGTTTTATATAAATATATATAAATATATATAAATATAGTTATGTACTGGAGTGTACTTTATATAAGTATAGTTATGTATTTGAATGTACTTTATAAATGAAAGGTATAGCTGTATATTTGCTTCTATTTTATCTCGCTGTATAATCCTACTTTTTGGTGTTGTTGGTAAATTGAAATGGAGATGAAACATTTCAGCTTATGTTCATGATATGTAAGTTGTAAAAGTAGTATGAAATGATATGTAAGATGTAAAAGTAATATGATATATTAAGTTTTTGTTTCTTTACGTGGTTAGTTTGTTTTACAAGATATATGTTTTAGACTTTTCATTAGTTTGTTCTAAGTTATTGTAGCTCTCTGTAAACTGGTGCGACAGTTTGAAAATCATCTCTCGGCGACTGTCCTGGTCCACAGTTTGTCTTTGTAGACATTAGTGCAGCAGAAGCTTACCTTGGGCCCGAACATTCACCTGACTTACATGTACCTGTCTCTTGCTCTTTCCACCTGAAAGGTAGAAGCTATTTTAGGAAAGTTTTGTTGACTTGCCATTCGAGCGCCAGGTTTTTTTGTCAGGGAGTGTGAAAGAAGAGTCTGGTAAGAGATGTTCGCGCCCTGGTTATGTTTCTGTTGTTTGAGACGGAGCTCATGGCCCTAGAGCCAACTCAGACAATTTCTGGCGGGTGGTGGTGGCTTTATGGGGACCCGGCTGGGGGGAAGAAGGGCGAACGAACAAACAGACTTTATTTTCAGAGTTAAGAATTGGGAACTCAGGCCCGTCTACCGCTCTGCTCTTCATCATACAACTTTCATTCAGTCACAGATATTCAGCGCTTCTTACTGAACATAATATGCATGAAACAGCGAAAAAAAATGAATAAGTAAATAATTAATATATCCTTTCTTTCCATACACTCCACATTCTCCTTTATGTAACTATATGAAATAAACTCTATTACATTCTCACATTCATTATAAAGTAACAAATTTAAAGAACAGATACAACACTTAAGCCATACTTTAGATTAAACTAATTTAGACTTAGATAGTACATACACCTATAAATACATACAGAAGCATATATTCACACACACAAATCTACCACATATATACAAACACATCCACATATGTATATATACACACATATATAAAGACATGTGCATACACACATATGATTGTATATACACATAAATATATGTGCACATATACACACATATGCACATACCAATATATATATAATGTATGCATATACGCACACACATATACATACTTACACCTGTTCATACGAGAGACAGAGAGAAAGAGAGAGAGAGAGAGGGGAGAAGAATGTAGCTTATGTTTATTCCCTATTTATGATCATTTATTATACTTTTCTTATGAAGTTGGTAAAATATCCTTGGACTTGTTGTTTTAGTCTCCGCAATCAATGCTGTGATGATGTTCAAGTCAATGTTGTGATGATGTTCAAGTCAATGCTGTGATGATGTTCAAGTCATCGCTGTGATGATGTTCAAGTCAATGCTGTGATGATGTTCAAGTCATCGCTGTGGTGATGTTCAAGTCAATGCTGTGATGATGTTCAAGTCAATGCTGTGATGATGTTCAAGTCATCGCTGTGATGATGTTCAAGTCAACACTATGATGATGTTCAAGTCATCGCTGTGATGATGTTCAAGCACAAGAACTGTATCTGTTCTGGAGTTGATCACGACCATATGCTGGAAGACCATGAGTGGACAGAATAAGCTAAGCTTCTGAGAAGAATCCACCACCATGACACACTCGAGCATTACCCTATTTGCCTCACTGAAGGATCCTGCTACAAGGAACGCAGAGAGGAGATGAGATAGGGGTCTTGACTAGTTCTAGTTCGCCGTTCACAATAATAGCGTCGCCACTTCAGCAGAACAATCGCTCTTCCCGAACAGTCAAATAAGTTCTCTAGCTACAAAGACGTTCAGTTACCGTGATTTGCTGCTGGAGAAATACTGAAGTTTTTCACTTACTTGTTTTTGTCAGATGCTGGATAGTGTTAATCTGCAGTCTTCATTTCTGCTGTGTAACTTTAGCGCAGACATTTATCTCGTCAGTGAATAAAGCGTCTTCTGATGTATGTAATACAAATACCACAGTTTATAGCTTTCATTAATCGTGACAGACATAAGAGTTTCCGGTGTTATTTTGTTTCGACGGTTTTCAAACTACCAGTTCATATTTCCATTTTGTTTAACCTTGAGACCAGAGGGAAAAAGTGGATTTCAAAATGGGGATCTAATTTTGAAGACAAAATGAGGGTTTCTGTGAGAATTTCTTTGACAGATTTGCATAATAAAGGTGGACAGAGGTGTATAGTTTTACAAAAATATAGAAAGAATGAGGAAAGCGGGCAGGGGCCAGAATGGAAAAAAAAAGAGATGAACACGTATAAATGAAGAACATACAACAATCCAATATTTCGGCAAAGGCATTTTTCGAGGACCACATACAAAAATAACACAACAGATAAAAACACGAAGAAAAATAAAGAACCACTCAGCTCTTTTGATA
Source organism: Achatina immaculata (assembly GCA_009760885.1). NCBI lineage: Eukaryota > Metazoa > Mollusca > Gastropoda > Stylommatophora > Achatinidae > Lissachatina > Lissachatina immaculata. The sequence goes on from CM019718.1 coordinate 41,791,258, forward strand.
CACTCGTACCAAGAAAGTTGGGCCACACATACGTTCAACATTTGCCGAAATGTTGGATGGTTGTATGTCCTTCATTTATATGTACTCAGATTGCTTTCTGCCATTCTTGCTTCTGTGCACGTTCCTCTCTCTCTCTCTCTCTCTCTCTCTCTCTCTCTCTCTCTCTGTCTAAAACTGAAACATACACCTCTGTGTAACTCTATTTTTAGAATCGGTTTTTCCGCATTGGTCCCGTCTGTTAACAAAGAAAACCTCTAAATATCTACTGCGTTATTTATCTTCTTACACCTCTACTTTGTGTATGTTTCTTTGAGGATTTATATGTGACCTGTCAGACAGAACTTCCTGGATGTATTTGATATCTTTGTGTTCCTGTTTGATATCTGTATGTCGGTGTGTTATATCTGTATGTCGGTGTGTTATATCTGTATGTCGGTGTGTTATATCTGTATGTCGGTGTGTTATATCTGTATGTCGGTGTGTTATATCTGTATGTCGGTGTGTTATATCTGTATGTCGGTGTGTTATATCTGTATGTCGGTGTGTTATATCTGTATGTCGGTGTGTTATATCTGTATGTCGGTGTGTTATATCTGTACGGCGGTGTTTAATATCTGTATGTCAATGTGTGATATTTGTATGTGGATGTTTAATACCTGTATTTCGGTGTTTGATATTTGTATGTCGATGTTTAGTATCTGTATTTTCATGTTTCATATCTGTATGTCGATGTTTAATATCTGTTTCTCGGTGTTTAATATCTATATTTCGGTGTTTGATATCTGTATGTCGATGTTTGATATCTGTGTGTCAGTGTGTGATTTCTGTCTGTCGGTGTTTAATATCTGTGTGTCGGTGTTTAATATCTGTGTGTCGGTGTTTAATATATGTGTGTCGGTGTTTAATATCTGTGTGTCGGTGTTTAATATCTGTGTGTCGGTGTTTAATATCTGTGTGTCGGTGTTTAATATCTGTGTGTCGGTGTTTAATATATGTGTGTCGGTGTTTAATATATGTGTGTCGATGTGTAATGTCTGGATGTTGAAGATTAATATCTGTATGCCGGTGTTTAATATCTGTATTTCGGTGTTTGATATCTGTATGTTGATGTTTGATATCTGTGTGTCAGTGTGTGATATCTGTGTGTCAGTGTTTGATATCTGTGTGTCGAGGTTTGATATCTGTGTGTCAGTGTGTGATATCTGTGTGTCAGTGTGTGATATCTGTATGTCTGTTTAATATCTGTGTGTCGGTGTTTAATATATGTATGTGTGTCGGTGTTTAATATGTGCATGTCGGTGTTTGATATATGTATGTCGGTGTTTATATGTTGGTGTTTAATATCTGTATGTAGGCCGGTGTTTAATATTTGTATGCCAGTGTTTAATATTTACATGTCGGTATTTAGTATCTATATGTTGGTGTTTAATATCTGTATGTCGGTGTTTAATATCTATATGTCGATGTTTAATATCTATAAATCGGTTTTTAATGCCTGTATGTTTGTATTGAATATCTGTATGTCGGTTTTTAATATCTGTATGTCGGTTTTTAATATCTGTATGTCGGTGTTTAATATCTATATCTCGGTGTTAATATATGTATATCGGTGTTTAATATCTATAAGTCGGTGTTTAATATCTATAAATCGATGTTTAGTATCTATAAGTCGGTATTTAATATATGTAGGTCGGTGCTCAAACAGATAACCTTGACTGATGGAAAGAAACAGATAACCTTGACTGATGGAAAGAAATAGATAACCTTGACTAATGGGAAGAAATAGATAAGATATGACTGATGGAAAGAAATAGATAAGATATGACTGATGGAAAGAAATTGATAAGATATGACTGATGGAAAGAAACAGATAAGATATCACTGATGGAAAGAAATAGATAAGATGTGACTGATGGAAAGAAATAGATAAGATATGACTGACGGAAAGAAACAGATAACCTTGACTGATGGAAAGAAATAGATAAGATATGGTTAGTGAATATCCAAGCAGTCATGTCCGTGACTCAACATTTACGCCAGATAACATACGTGGAGAAAATAAGAGTCAAGAACACAATCTAGGTGGACTAAATAAGAGTCAAGAACACAGTCTAGGTGGAGAAAATAAGAATCAAGGACACAGTCTAGGTGGAGAAAATAAGAGTCAAGGACACAGTCTAGGTGGAGAAAATAAGAGTCAAGAACACAGTCTAGGTGGAGGAAATAAGAGTCAAGGACACATTCAAGGTGGAGGAAATGAGAGTCAAGGACACATTCAAGGTGGAGGAAATAAGAGTCAAAGACACGTTCAAGGTGGAGGAAATAAGAGTCAAGGACACATTCAAGGTAGAGGAAATAAGAGTCAAGGACACATTCAAGGTGGAGGAAATAAGAGTCAAGGACACATTCAAGGTATAGGAAATAAGAGTCAAGGACACATTCAAGTTGGAGGAAATAAGAGTCAAGGACACATTCAAGGTAGAGGAAATAAGAGTCAAGGACACATTCAAGGTGGAAGAAATAAGAGTCAAGGACACAGTCTAGGTGGAGGAAATGAGAGTCAAGGACACATTCAAGGTAGAGGAAATAAGAGTCAAGGGCACATTCAAGGTGGAGTAAATAAGAGTCAAGGACACATTCTAAATGGAGTACAGGAGAACATAGACTATGTGGAGTGCATAAGAGTCAAGGATATAGACTAAGTGAAGTACATAAGAGTCAAGAACATAGACTATGTGGAGTACATAAGAGTCAAGGACATAGGCTAAGTGGAGTACATAAGACTCAAGGACATAGTCTAAGTGGAATGCTTATGAATGAAGAACATAGGCTAGGTGGAGTACATAAGAGTCAAGAACATAGGCTAAGTGGAGTATTTAAGAGTGAAAAACATAGGAAAAGTGGAGTACATAAGAATGAGGACCACAGGCTAAGTGGAGTACATAAGAGTCAAGAATTAGGCTAAGTAGAGTACACAAGAGACAAGACCATAGGCTAAGTGGAGCACTTAAGAGTGAGGAACATAGGCTAAGTGGAGCACTTAAGAGTGAAGAACATAGGCTAAGTGGAGTACATAAGAGTGAAGAACAGAGACTAAGTGGAGTACATAAGAGTAAAGAACACAGGCTAAGTGGAGTAAAGAACACAGGCTAAGTGGAGTAAAGAACACAGGCTAAGTGGAGTAAAGAACATAGGCTAAGTGGAGTAAAGAACATAGGCTAAGTGGAGTAAAGAACATAGGCTAAGTGGAGTATTCTGAGGTCATGAGTCTTCCAGAAAAAAATATCACAGATACAATATCTGGCAAAAACAAAGGGTAACAAAAGTAAACAATAACACGGTAAAATTATCCACTGAACAAGCAACATTTATTTTGAGCACAAAGCAGTAATATTTCACAGCAGAACACACACACATCACCTTCATACACACACAGCGCCATCACACACACACAGCACCTTCATACACACACAGCGCCAACACACACATACACATACAGCACCTCCACGCACAGAGCACGCCCACAAACATGCACACACAGCGCTTCCATACTCAGAGCACCCACACACACACATAATTACCGCACGCCCACATTCATACATACATCCGGCCCGCACACTTCCACACACACAAAGCACCCGCATAGATAGGGTATGCCCACACACATACAGCGTCTCCATACACACAGTACGCCCACACACACATACAGCACATCCATACACACAGCACCTCCAATATACACATACAGCACATCCATACACACAGCACCCCCAATATACACATAGTACGCCCACGCACATATGCATATACAACACATCCGTAAACACAGCACGCCCACACACATATAAACACATAATACACCCATGCACACAGCACGCCCGCACACATATAAACACATAATACACCCATACACACAGAACGCCCACACACATATAAACTCATAATGCACCCATACACACAGAACATCCATGCACATATAAACACATAATACATCCATACACACAGAACACCCATGCACATGTAAACACATAATACACCCATACACACAGAACACCCATGCACATATAAACACATAATACACCCATACACACAGAACACCCATGCACATATAAACACATAATACACCCATACACACAGAACACCCATGCACATATAAACACATAATACACCCATACACACAGAACACCCATGCACATATAAACACATAATACACCCATACACACAGAACGCCCATACACATATACATACACAGCGCATCCGTACACACAGCGCGCCCACATACTTATACACACTGTAGGCTCACATACATACATACAGCTGGCCTACACACATAAACACGGCATACCCCCCCCCACACACACACACAGCACGCCTATACACTTACAGCACACCTACACGCACACGCATAGCACATCCACAAAGCACACCCACACACATTTTACCCAACGCGCACACCCACACACATACACAAATCTCCAAACACACAGCACACTCACCTATATACACACAGATTTATATGTGGGACACATCACATAAACGTTGTGCTTCATATCACATCCGACTCACAGTCTGAGAACCACTGTTAAGCCAGTTTGATGCTGCTTGTAGCCTGGTTGTTACCTGACTTAGATATGTCTGTCATAACAGTTCTGATCACGTTTTTTACCAACCTGAATGTAACCGGAATTGTTTATTCTGAAAACAATGCATTGTCACAGTCTTCTCATTAGCATATGTTAAATCTTTTAACAGTTTGTCTTCGTGCGCGGACACGATGAGGGCGAGGATTGTGGAGCGAATAAACTGATTAACTGTACACGCATTCTTGCAGTGTTCATCTTTGCTATAAATAGTTTCCCTATCATGCAACTTTAGAGTGCGGGTGTACCAGATAATCGGCGAACATTATAAAGCAGGTTGTCAGACACCTCTAACGGGCTGCATCTACGTATTTAAATGTATGAACTAGGAAGAAAGTAGGAACAGCTTTATTATTTAACGATAACACACTTGTAACGTTTTGGCGCCAGCCTTTATCTAACAAAACCAAACAGGAAGAAGAATCAGAGAGAAAAGGCAAAGTATGGATTACATCAAACTAATGTAAGCGAAATAACGAAAAAGAAATATCAATGAAAAAATGAACGAAAGATAGTAACGGAATGAAAACTTATCTCAGTTCTGATAAAGGCACAAAAAGGCCGAAACGTTACAAGTGTGTTATCGTTAAATGATAAAGCTGTCCTTACTTTCTTCCTAGTTCATACATTTTGGTATGACAGCTTTACTGCAGCGCTTTGTGTATAGTTGCATGACTGTACGCTAACTATTTGTGTGCATTTACGTATTTGGATGGTACATTGAATGTAAAGAGTGGAAGTCCTAGATGTTTCTTCTTATATATCCTTCCCGTGCCGTTAAACGTCACATAGGGCTCATAAGGTAGTTCGCCAATTTTTCCTTTTCTTCTGCGAGTCTTTCAACCTCATCAAAGGATTTTATGCCTGTTAATTTGGCCTCTCTTAACAATGTCCTCTTCAGAGTTTCACGCGGTCTGCCTCTTTTTCTTCGGCCTGTTGTGTTCCACTTGATAGCTTGTTTCGGGATTCTCTGACTGTTTCTTCTCATCAAGTGACTAACATATGTCCATCTCCTTTTCCTGATCACCCATGAGACTGGTTGTTGTTCAGTCATCTGTCTTATCTCTGCATTGTTCATCAATTCGTTCCACCTGATGCCGAGTTTTCCATAGGCATTTGTTTTCAAAAGAGTCTAATTTCTTGTTTATTTCTTTAGTTGTTTTCCAGCTTTCACATGCTTAACTGAGGGTGGATATTGCATTTGAATTGAATAGACTTAATTTGGTTTTTGTGGTTATAACTTTTGAATGCCATATGTTGTCAAGATTCTTGAAGATCGATACTGTTTTTGCAATTCTAATTCTTAACTTCCTTTCTGGTGTCATCATCCTGATCTATGTAGCTGCCAAGGTATGCAAACTGATTGTCTTCTTTAATATCTGTCCATTCTATGTGTATTTTTCCATTGTGATTAATGGGAAGTTTCATTATTTTTGTTTTGTCCTTGTTAATTTCAAGTCCTATTTTGCTAGCTAGATATTTGCTTCCAGTAAAATGTTTGATGCAAAAGTAAATCGTCATAAATATAACACAATCTTTAGCAAGATGATGTTGTAGCTGTGGCGGTCCCTTTTTGTTGTACTAGCAAGTGGAAAGCTTGAGGCGACCACAGATTACTTCAGCACATTACGAAAACGGCCCGCGAGAGTACATCATCCTTCACAGCCCGCGAGAGTACATCATCCTTCACAGCCCGCGAGAGTACATCATCCTTCACAGCCCGCGAGAGTACATCATCCTTCACAGCCCGCGAGAGTATATCATCCTTCACAGCCCGCGAGAGTATATCATCCTTCACAGCCCGCGAACATTTCTCGGAAATCAGCGTGACCTTTTTGAAAATGTTTCATAAACTTGATTTTGAAAAAGCCGTCTTATAAGTTTCATAAACTTGACTTTGAAAATGCTGCCTGACAAGTTTAATAAACTTGACTGTGTAGACTGGACTTTCCTCAACCACGAGATAGTGGGACATCATCAGGTCAGTATGAGTACACATAGATAAAGTATGAGTACACATAGGTAACGTATGAGCACACATAGGTAAAGTCAACCTTGATCTGTAGGAGAACTAATCTTGGCGTGTCGGCTACCATCTTCGTCAGATAAAACTTGACAGAAAGCATAGGCAAGCTTAGAGAAGTGAACATTAGGTTACAAATAAATAATTTAAATGAAAATATTAAATCACTGACCTAATTACTTTGGCTACCAGCAAATGCGGAAGATGGAAATGTTTAGAGTCCTGATAACTTTGTCATTATCTGTAGATGCCCACTCAACTGATAATGCCCGCTCAACTGATAATGCCCACTCAGCTGATAATGCCTACTCAACTGATAATGCCCACTCAACTGATAATGCCCACTCAACTGATAATGCCCACTCAACTGATAATGCCCACTCAGCTGATAATGCCCACTCAGCTGATAATGCCCACTCAACTGATAATGCCCACTCAGCTGATAATGCCCACTCAGCTGATAATGCCCACTCAACTGATGATCTTCTAACTCTTGATCCTCTCAGACTTACTATATTTTCACTGGAAATGTCGCTGGCAATATCTCTTCCTTGACAGTGCACCCGGAAAAACTGTCCCACGATCATCTCATGATGAAATACTTGGACAAACTGTCCTACAACTATTTCGTGTTCTGATACCTGGACATACTGTCCCACGACCATCTCATGATGTTATACCTGGACATACTGCCCCACGACCATCTCATGATGTTATACCTGGACATACTGTCCCACGACCATCTCATGATGTTATACCTGGACATACTGTCCCACGACCATCTCATGATGTTATACCTGGACATACTGTCCCACGACTATTATTTCCACTATTTTTATCTGTTCAATGCCTCTGCATGTGTCTAAAATATTGTAAATATTAAAGTTCTTATGCTTTTATTCTTTTTTCTGTTAGCAATTTTAGCTCCAGTGACTTCCTTGTCTTCCATGTTCACAAACTGCGAGCCATTCTTATACATAATCACATTTCAAAGGCCTCAATTTGGTTTCTCATTTTGTTGCGTAAGGCCCTTGCATGTACATCACAAAGCGATGTTGATTGCCACACACAACTTCTTACAGCTTCAGCTGTCTTGTTCTGTTTAATAAACATGTCTTTATTCCTTCTTACATTTCTCTTACATTTCACATCTGCATGTTTATCCACCATTACTCGAGTTTGTACAAAATGAGAGTTTTTTTTTTTGTTTCGTTTTCTGTCCACTATTTGTTTTTATCGTTGCAAGTTTCGAATTTTAATTACCATGACTGATCTATCTATCTATCTATCTATCTATCTATCTATCTATCTATCTATCTATCTATCTATCTATCTATCTATCTATCTATCTATCTATCTATTCCTTTCCTGTAAATCTCTGTCCTTCTCTCTGTCTTTGTCTCTATCTGTCTTCTCTGTCTACCACTCTCTCTCTCTCTCTCTGTTTTTCTCTGTCCATCTGTGTGTGTGTCTCTATTTCTCTATCACTCTCTCTCTCTGTCTCTCTCTCTCTGTGTCTCTTAGAGTGAAAGTCGTATGATAAAGGGCAGACGGGCCTGCGTACCCAATTCTTAACCCTTTTGAAATAAAGATCAATCAATCAATCAAATAATCTCTCTCTCTCTCTCTGTCTTCTCTCCATGTCACTCTCTCTCTCTCTCTGTCTCTTAGAGTGAAAGTCGTATGATAAAGGGCAGACGGGCCTGCGTACCCAATTCTTAACCCTTTTGAAATAAAGATCAATCAATCAATCAAATAATCTCTCTCTCTCTCTGTCGCTCTTTGTCTTCTCTCTGTCCTTTTCTCTATTTACTTCCCGTGCTTCTGTCTCTCTCTCTCTCTCTGTCACTCTCGGTTTCTCTTTGTCGCCCTAAGTCTCTATGTCCCTCTCTGTGTCACTGTCTCGGTTTCTCTTTGTCGCCCTAAGTCTCTATGTCCCTCTCTGTGTCACTGTCTCGGTTTCTCTTTGTCGCTCTAGGTCTCTATGTCCCTCTCTCTGTGTCACTGTCTCGGTTTCTCTTTGTCGCTCTAGGTCTCTATGTCCCTCTCTCTGTCTTCTCTCTGTGTCACTGTCTCAGTTTCTCTTTGTCACTCTGAGTCTCTATGTCCCTCTCTGTGTCTTCTCTTTGTCTCTCTCTCTCTCTCTGTCACTCTCTCGATTTCTCTGTGTCGCTCTAAGTCTCTATATCCCTCTCTGTGTCTTCTCCCCCTGTCTCTTTGTTTTCTCTGTCTCCCTCAGTCACTCTGTCTTCTCTCCATATCTCTCTCTTCTTTGTTCTTTCTTCTTCTATCCCCCCACCCCCACCCACCTAAGTTCTCCTCTTCTTCTCTAGTTCTGCTGTTGGTTTAGTTGTGACAAATATCTGAAGCTTTTCTCACATACTAAAGCCCTTGGTTCTCTCCGAGTCGCCCGCCCCACCTCCGCCCCTTGTAAGTTTCTCCAATGTCCCCCACTAAAGGAGTATGAAATACTTCTATCACGTGACCTCGCTGAGAAAATAGTTTTAGAAACCCTGATATGGAAATAAACGATGTTGTATGTCGCCATCTGTTGCTTATTTTCGGCTTTTGTTTATTTTGGAAGTCTTCAGACATTGCCACATACACGTGATTATCTTTATTTAGTATTTCTGTATAAAAAAATTATGTTACTTCAGTAGTAATGTCTTCTCTGCCGTTTGAAAATGATTTTTTTTTTCATTTATATTTGATTTGTCCGCGCCTGGTTTGTGCGCAGTTAAGTGAGGTTCTGAGAGTGAGGTTCTGAGAGTGAGGTTCTGAGAGTGAGGTTCTGAGAGTGAGGTTCTGAGAGTTCTCAACTCCAGCCATCTGCAGGCTGCACCAGATGACCTTTGCCCCAGACTGACCTATATATGAAATTAGTGTCGACCTGAATCTAAATTTAGAAGTCAGTAAACTTATACGGTCTCGCACGACAGAGAAACGTACAGCCTGTTTGGTGATAGTATGACTCTTGCTCTCAGACTACCACCTGAACCGTAATTAGAATACTATGCTCACTTGATGTGTTGTCCCTGAAATATGAGTTTTATTGCTCAAACGACACAATGACTGCTAGCAACAACGAATAAAAGAAAACAATCAGTGAAAGAAAAGATTCAATGATTCTAAGCACCATCCAATGAAAGAAGAGATTAAATGATTGTTAGCAGGAGCCAATGAAAGAAGAGATTAAATGATTGTAAGCAACAGTCAATGAAAGAAGAGATTAAATGATTGTTAGGAGCAGTCAATGAAAGAAGAGATTAAATGATTGTTAGCAGGAGTCAATGAAAGAAGAGATTAAATGATTGTTAGGAGCAGTCAATGAAAGAAGAGATTAAATGATTGTAAGCAACAGTCAATGAAAGAAGAGATTAAATGATTGTAAGCAACAGTCAATGAAAGAAGAGATTAAATGATTGTTAGGAGCAGTCAATGAAAGAAGAGATTAAATGATTGTAAGCAACAGTCAATGAAAGAAGAGATTAAATGATTGTAAGCAACAGTCAATGAAAGAAGAGATTAAATAATTGTTAGGAGCAGTAAATGAAAGAAGAGATTAAATGATTGTAAGCAACAGTCAATGAAAGAAGAGATTAAATGATTGTAAACAACAGCCAATGAAAGAAGAAATTAAATGATTGTAAGCAACAGCCAATGAAAGAAGAGATATGAACTGCTTATAGCTTTCCCAGACCGTCTTGTCTTGTGCGTGTCTCGAGAGAGTCAGTGCTCCAGAGGAGCAAACCTTGAGGGAAAACTCGAAGGGGAGTGGGGGGGGGGGAGAGAGAGTTGACCCTGCCGCAGTTGAAGAGGAGATTGTTCTGCCATTCTTCGCTGCTATAAGAGTTCTACCAAGCCTTCGATTTCATCCTCCTACCTGTGACAGCCTGTCTGGTTGGATAAATGTGACCATAAACAAGACAGAAACTGCACAGGTAAAGCAGGAAAGCCAGGCAGCAGTTTCTCAGGTGAGACAGAAAAATAAGACAGGTGATACAAGAAAGCGACTGCCCAGGTGAGAAAGGGAAGCAAGACAGAAACTACCCAGGTGAGAAAGGGAACCAAGACAGAAACTGCCCAGGTGAGACAGGAAAGCTGGTGCCAATCACAAAACTGACTTAATTAACGTCCTAGTTCACAGCTTGCTTCTTGTAAGCAGCAGGACATTACAATTGTTTTCTATTAGAAAAATACATGATTATGATGATGATGATGATGATGATGATGACAGAATCTTGAATGCTCTTGACTGACAAACGAATTTTTTAAATTCTTCGAAGAGACCACAAACTTATTTTTACTAAAAGAAAAAAGGCTTCACAAAAACTACTCTTATCTAACCTACCAATAGATAAACAAAAACTACTCTTATCTAACCTACCAGTAGATAAACAAAAACTACTCTTATCTAACCTACCAGTAGATAAACAAAAACTACTCTTATCTAACCTGCCAGTAGGTAAACAAAAAAACTACTCTTATCTAACCTGCCAGTAGGTAAACAAAAATCTACTATTATCTAACCTGCCAGTAGGTAAACAAACATCTACTCTTATCTAACCTGCCAGTAGGTAAACAAAAAGCTACTCTTATCTAACCTGCCAGTAGGTAAACAAAAATCTACTCTTATCTAACCTACCAGTAGGTAAACAAAAAAAAACTACTCATATCTAAGCTACCAGTAGATACACAAAAAAACTACTCTTATCTAAGCTACCAGTAGATACACAAAAAACTACTCTTATCTAAGCTACCAGTAGATACACAAAAAACTACTCTTATCTAAGCTACCAGTAGATAAACAAATAACGGAGTTTAAAACTGACCAGTTATTGAGAACGTTCTAGGCAAACAAGACCAAGGACATAACGTCACAATTTGCTACATACAACAGTCTAGCCTATTTATAGTCAACTTAGTACGTCGCTGTTGGCTGTTAGAAAAGTCAAGTTAGTGCAAACAAAGGTCGTGGAATTGTCGACTCTCTTATTTTCGATCTCAGCTTGGGGACAAAATGACCCACACGTGGCCTGAGAGTGAGCAGACCCTTTCACACGCTTTTGGCTGTTTATATCTTGCGTTGGCAGCACTTGCTTGGGTGACAGCCATGTTGGCTGTCTAATTTTAGCCTTCTTCTTAAACTACTGCGTTCTTGTCGTGATTATTTCAGTCAAATATTTTTTTTAAAGTGTTGCTATTTTCATGCTCCACGGTTTGGTCCAGATGCAGGCATTGAAATCATATTTAGTACAACTAAAGACTGCGTGTACAGACAGAGTAAGTGTGTGTATATACGGTGCTGTGTGTATGTTACTACGTGTTTACTGTACTGTACCCTACCGTAATGTACTGTACTGTACCCTACCGTAATGTACTGTACTGTACCCTACCGTAATGTACTGTACTGTACCCTACCGTAATGTACTGTACTGTAACTGCTAAAATGTATTATCGCAAGTGTAGTTTCTTTTATTTTCAGAAACCTGTTTTAAAGCAAACTTTAGTTGTGGGAAAGTGGATATTAAAAAATGCAAAATGTTTTCTAAAAAAAAAAAAAACAAACTATTGTATTACGCCATGTCAAATTCTGCCAGAATCTCTAATCTCTATTCTTCTTACTCTATGTGTTAATCTATCTATCTGACACCGAAAGTTGTATGTTGTGTTAATCTATCTATCTGACACCGAAAGTTGTATGTTGTGTTAATCTATCTATCTGACACCGAAAGTTGTATGTTGTGTTAATCTATCCACCTGACACAGAAAGTTGTATGTTGTGTTAATCTATCCACCTGACACCGAAAGTTGTATGTTGTGTTAATCTATCCACCTGACACCGAAAGTTGTATGTTGTGTTAATCTATCCACCTGACACCGAAAGTTGTATGCTGTGTTAATCTATCCACCTGACACCGAAAGTTGTATGCTGTGTTAATCTATCCACCTGACACCGAAAGTTGTATGTTGTGTTAATCTATCCACCTGACACCGAAAGTTGTATGTTGTGTTAATCTATCCACCTGACACCGAAAGTTGTATGTTGTAAACACAACATTGTCTTCAGCTATTTAGTTTTTGTTTGTTCTGAAAGTAAACCAACTCCAACTTGCCACCACAGCCTGGCTGGGCACTTCTCTGTCGCAGCTTAAAACGTGCCGATCAAAAAACAAATTTCCAAGTTTTCAAAGCACACATTAAAATAATAAAAAAAAAATTTTTTTTCAGAAAAATCTTGCAAAATCTGGTTCGATTTCTGAAGTTGCTGATCGTTGTCATGGCAACAAGGCGTCATTGAACTGCGTGTCATCAAGAATACATGGCCTACATTCCTTTTGTAGTGCACGTCTGTGTACTAGAAGTGTGTCAAGTTTATTTTCATGCAACTGACGTGCACAGTTTTCCTAGCTCCTACACTGAGAAATGTTTGTGTCTGCGCGCATACACATATGTGTGTATGTATGTGTGTGCGGAAAAGGGAGAAGTATAGAGGAGAAGGGAATAGGGAATAGTCTCTTGTGGCATGAGATGATAACTTTGATAAGAAAATACAAAGTTTATGAGCGTTGCTTAAAGTTATATACGTCCGTAATAACAGGTAAGCAAACCTGGCAGTTTTGATGGTAGGAAAGGTTGTACCATTAACCTGCCCATGGGCGCGGAGCTACCAGCTAAATATCGGCAGGTTATCGAATGTTTATAAATAAAGAAATGTCGTCTTTATAAATGTAAAACACTGTCATTTTATAAGATTTTAAACACATGTCCACTTCTGGCATCAGTCAGTGACATACTTTCAGCTGTGTGCAGGCTTTTGTTTGGTCCAGATAAGGAAAGTCTGGCATAGACGAGACGTGGAGTATGACGCTGTTTGGAGTAGTCCGCTTCTAGAAACTAAAACCGGTCTTTTGTAGTACAGAGCTATTTATGTCCAGCACTGACCTACATTCATCAACCCCAATTACTATTGACGCAGACGATAATGTTCCAGGTTTGTAGCTGATTGTTAAAAACGGCTTCATCAATTTTTTTCCCCTCTCTGAGATCATTAAGGGCACTTAACAGTTTGTGTCTGGTATCAAGATCTCCATCTACTTCTTTATTGTGCTTCTAAAACAGGTTGAAAGTGGTCCTATAGCCTGTGGCTGAACGTGGTCCTACATCTTGTGGTTGAACGTGGTCCTACATCTTGTGGTTGAACGTGGTCCTACAGCCTGTGATTGCATGAGGTCATACAGCCTGTGGTTGTGGTTTGTTCGAGGTCCTACAGCCTGTGGTTGGACAAGGTCCTACAGCCTGTGGTTGTGGTTTTTTCGAGGTCCTACAGCCTGTGGTTGTGGTTTGTTCGAGGACCTACAGCCTGTGGTTGGACGAGGTCCTACAGCCTGTGGTTGGACGAGGTCCTAGAGCCTGTGGTTGAACGAGGTCCTACAGCCTGTGGTTGGACGAGGTCCTACAGTCTGTGGTTGAACGAGGTCCTACAGCCTGTGGTTGAACGAGGTCCTACAGTCTGTGGTTGAACGAGGTCCTACAGCCTGTGGTTGAACGAGGTCCTACAGCCTGTGGTTGAACGAGGTCCTACAGCCTGTGTTTGGACGAGGTCCTACAGCCTGTGGTTGAACGAGGTCCTACAGCCTGTGTTTGGACGAGGTCCTACAGCCTGTGGTTGAACGAGGTCCTACAGCCTGTGGTTGAACGAGGTCCTACAGCCTGTGGTTGAACGAGGTCCTACAGCCTGTGGTTGAACGAGGTCCTACAGCCTGTGTTTGGACGAGGTCCTTATGGCGGTGAAGTTTAGCGAGAGGTCCACATATTGACTCAGTTACTTCACCCAGGCCAGTTTAACCCTCACCCCCCATACCCCCACCCCAATTCAGCCCAAAGTTTTGCTTCAAGATCGTGTCTTAGGCTTTAGTCTGCACGACTAAGAGCTTCTCCATGAAATTTAAGAGATTGTTTGGCTTCTCCATGAAATTTAAGAGATTGTTTGGCTTCTCCATGAAATTTAAGAGATTGTTTGGCTTCTCCGTGAAATTTAAGAGATTGTTCTCTCTAAATGAAATTTAAGAGACTGTCCATCTTCTCCATGGAGCATAAACCTTAAACCAAGTGCTCCTTCTGTGGGCGATGTGCTGTGCTTTCTCGCTGGCTCTCTCATTAAGTCTCACTTTGTGGCTGTCATGAGTAAACTGGTCTGGCATGTTGCTTGTGGCCCTGCACATACCCCAGGACTTAGCGCATTCCTGGCTTGACCTTGATGTTTTAATGTTTCACCTTCGGGAGTCAGCAGAAGCTTCGTGACCTAGCTCATCGTTTGCGTGAGAAATATTTGTCCGCCAGGCCTGTCCACGCCTTTGTTAGCTGAAGAGTGTGACCGACGGTGGAGAACTGGACTTTGATGAAGGCTAACGTGATCCCCTCCACCGCTTTCCCACCAGTAACCAGTAGTTGGTCTGTTACATCAACAAGAAGGGTCTTCAAATCTTTTTAGTTTGACTGGAAAGGGCGGTGATCGAAGTCTCGCTAGCACGTTATGATCTCCCCTGAGATGTTAACGTCATATTTAAACAAAATGTAAAAGATATTTTTATTTCTCTTCATGTATGTCTCTTACACATCCGACTTCAAGATCAAAATAGAGATACGGATCTTTAGTTAATAATTATAAAAAATACAATATTTCAGAAATACGCCTTCATCATATACGTGTAGAAAAATAAATTTAAGGTAGTGGAGGAACATTATGCTGTGCTCGAGGGAAAGCTCATGAGATCGTGAACTGGCGCCAAATGTCACAACTAAGAGTAGAGCACTGTAGTCTCATATCCACCACTAAGAGTAGAGCACTGTAGTCTCATCTAAACCACTAAGAGTAGAGCACTATAGTCTCATCTCCACCAATAAGAGTAGAGCACTGTAGTCTCATCTCCACCAATAAGAGTAGAGCACTGTAGCCTCATCTCCACCAATAAGAGTAGAGCACTGTAGTCTCATCTCCACCAATAAGAGTAGAGCACTGTAGTCTCATCTCCACCACTAAGAGTAGAGCACTGTAGTCTCATCTCCACCAATAAGAGTAGAGCTCTGTAGTCTCATCTCCACCAATAAGAGTAGAGCACTGTAGTCTCATCTCCACCAATAAGAGTAGAGCACTGTAGTCTCATCTCCACCAATAAGAGTAGAGCACTGTAGTCTCATCTCCACCAATAAGAGTAGAGCACAATAGTCTCATCTCCACCAATAACAGTAGAGCTCTGTAGTCTCATCTCCACCACTAAGAGTAGAGCACTGTAGTCTCATCTCCACCAATAAGAGTAGAGCTCTGTAGTCTCATCTCCACCAATAAGAGTAGAGCACTGTAGTCTCATCTCCACCACTAAGAGTAGAGCACTGTAGTCTCATCTCCACCAATAAGAGTAGAGCTCTGTAGTCTCATCTCCACCAATAAGAGTAGAATATACTAGTCTCGTCTCCACCAATAAGAGTAGAATATACTAGTCTCGTCTCCACCAATAAGAGTAGAATATACTAGTCTCGTCTCCACCAATAAGAGTAGAATATACTAGTCTCATCTCCACCAATAAGAGTAGAATATACTAGTCTCGTCTCCACCAATAAGAGTAGAGCACTGTAGTCTCATCCCCATCAATAAGAGTAGAATATATTAGTCTCATCTCCACCAATAAGAGTAGAATATACTAGTTTCATCTCCACCAATAAGAGTAGAATATACTAGTCTCATCTCCACCAGTAAGAGTAGAATATACTAGTCTCATCTCCACCAATAAGAGTAGAATATACTAGTCTCATCTCCACCAGTAAGAGTAGAATACACTAGTCTCATCTCCACCAGTAAGAGTAGAATACACTAGTCTCATCTTGCACTAATAAGAGTAGAATATACTAGTCTCATCTTGCACTAATAACTATAGAGCACGTTGTAGTGGCTAAAATATGCAACATTCAGAAACTTAGGAAATTAATTATTCTTAATTTACAATTTCTATTTAAGACATAGAAAACTTATATTCCACGTTATCGGCTATATAAACTGTCATGTTCAGTACAGATAATCTTTTCTTTTCTTCTGTGGCATCATTATATGATACAAGCTACACTCTTGTAACTTAGTGTCGAAATGAAAGACACGACTAGTAACACTGAACTGCTAGTTTTTGGTCTATTTTCTATCAGATAATACATGCCAGGTTGGCTGATGTGATACATTTTATTTATGGAAGGTCATATCACATCGTTCTAACAGCACAAAGTGAAATCACTTTGCAGAAACTAATGAACAAGTTTACTAAAGAGAGGTTTAGAGCTAAAGAACAGCAGGACAGAAACAACGGTAACATCGAAAAAGAATAAGTCTACCAAAGTGCAACATTCTTTCAGACCAGAAGACTCTGACACAAGTAAACAAACTCAGTTACTTTAGAACAACAATGGCAGCCGATGGCAAGTGCGTGAATGAAATAGAGTGAGGAACAGGTAAGACAAGGAGAGCTTTTTATGATATGAAGAAGATGCTAAGAAATAAGAATTTGTTCCTAAAAGTGAGGAAATGAGTATTACAGTGCTATATAGAGTCAGTATTGTTATGTGGTTGTGAAGCTAGGAAATTAACAGATGACAAAGAAACTGGAAGCAACAGAGGTGTAGTTCTGGAGAGAGATGTAGTTATGGAGAGAGATGTAGTTCTGGAGAGAGCTGTAGTTCTGGAGAGAGATGTAGTTCTGGAGAGAGGTGTAGTTCTGGAGAGAGATGTAGTTCTGGAGAGAGATGTAGTTCTGGAGAGAGATGTAGTTGTGGAGAGAGATGTAGTTCTGGAGAGAGATGTAGTTATGGAGAGAGATGTAGTTATGGAGAGAGATGTAGTTATGGAGAGAGATGTAGTTATGGAGAAAGATGTAGTTATGGAGAGAGATGTAGTTATGGAGAGAGATGTAGTTATGGAGAGAGATGTAGTTATGGAGAGAGATAAAAACAAACGAAGAGGTCCTCGAAGAAGAACAACGAAAAGTGGCTAAAATTAGAAGAAAATTAGAAGTTTTGGACACGTCTTGAGAAGTTGGAGAACTTAATAATGACTGGAAAATTCATGAGAAAAAGGAAGAGAGGAAAGGAAGTTGAAGAGAAAAAGGAAGAGAGGAAGTTCAAGAGAAAAAAGGAAGAGAGGAAATGAAGTTAAAGAGAAAAAGGAAGAGAGGAAGTTGAAAAGAAAAAAGGAAGAGAGGAAAGGAAGTTGAAGAGAAAAAGGAAGAGAGGAAGTTGAAGAGAAAAAGGAAGAGAGGAAGTTGAAGAGAAAAAGGAAGAGAGGAAGTTGAAGAGAAAAAGGAAGAGAGGAAGTTGAAGAGAAAAAAGGAAGAGAGGAAGTTGAAGAGAAAAAGGAAGAGAGGAAGTTGAAGAGAAAAAGGAAGAGGAAGTTGAAGAGAAAAAGGAAGAGAGGAAGTTGAAGAGAAAAAGGAAGAGAGGAAAGGAAGTTGAAGAGAAAAAAGGAGAGAGGAAGTTGAAGAGAAAAAGGAAGAGAGGAAGTTGAAGAGAAAAAGGAAGAGAGGAAGTTGAAGAGAAAAAGGAAGAGAGGAAAGGAAGTTGAAGAGAAAAAGGAAGAGAGGAAGTTGAAGAGAAAAAGGAAGAGAGGAAGTTGAAGAGAAAAATTTCTCAGTGGACTGACCAAGTGGCATGGGAAAACTGACGTTTGAACTGATCCGAAAACCAAGGACCGTGCAAGATGGAGAAGCATTGACGCCGGCGCTTTCAGACAAATAATAATAATAATAATAATAATAATAATAAATTACAACACGATGAAAGATTTCAGAACAAAACAGGTGAGACGGAACAGTCACACTATTTCGCTGTAAATATTTGAATGAAAAGTTCATTGTTTGTTTTAGAAGGAACGCTAGCCTTGATAAGAAAATCTGGACAATTCAGTTGAGTGTTAGTTAACATTTTTATGATACATACTTTTGAAACATATTGTAGAGCATATACTGAAAATAGATGTGTGTGTGTTTGTGTGTGTGTGTGTGTGTGGTTCAGTTTACAAAAAGATAAAAAGAGTGATTAAAGTGGGCAGAAAGAATAATGGCAGAAAGTAAGATGAATACATATAAATGAAGAACATACAACAATTCAAAATTTCGGCAAAAGCCTTTTTCACGGATCACATACAAAAACAACACAGCACAATAAAAAATGGATAATGTCCTTCGTTTATGTGTACTCATCTTGCTTTCTGTCGTTCTTTTTTTCTGCCAACTTTCCTCATTCTTTCTATCTTTTTTTTTTTGTTTGTTGTAAAACTGAACCACACACACCTCCACCTATTTTCATTGCTAGAACCAGTTTTCCCGCAGTTGTCATTTCTTTTCTGTAGAACATATGTTCTGTCCTGATCTATGCCACACTTTTTTTAAAATAAAAGTTTGAAAACCCCTCAGTTAAGTTTGGACTGCTGTCTACGTCAGCCAGAGAGCTTTGTGGTTGGTTATACGGCAAGACAGCGAGCCACTTAGAGGCACACACAAACCCCGTCCAGACCGGGACAAGAAAGCCAGCCTTGCTGATAAAGAAACTCGTACTTAACAAGTTTTGTTATCTGGGCCATGTCCGCGGCAGAGAGTACTCAGTGTGTGCTGCTAGAGTGGATGATGCATGTTGACTAGGCATCAGTGCTCTAGCTTCAAGTTACCGAAAGCCTGTTAATATCTCGTAACTATTTTCTTGTGGATTGTTGTTCACACAAAAAAACGTAAGTGACAAATCGGACATTTAAATCTTCTTATACAGGACGTAAGTGAGGAAGTTATTTCTCATCGCTTCATAAAAGTCTGTGGCTAACTGGACAAAACACAGTCACATATTTTGTTTGTATGTGATCCTCTTGCCAGCGTTGATATTTTTTCACATTTTGTAAATGACTAACGTAGACACAGTGTCAACAGTATTCATGGAAGTAGTCAATACTATGAGTTGTCTAGACTGTGTCAGTTTAAGGAAGCCCTTTGTGGAGTCACGAAGAATATCAGCTGACCACAGCAATGCGATGACTTACTCGAAGGTATGTATATCTGTTCATAGATGTCAGTATCTGCTCAAGTCAAGCTACAATTCCCGTTTCCACGCCATTAATGCATATTGGGGAATACGGTGTTAGGTCCATATTTTCCATGACCTTCGGCACATGAAAGTGTGATGTGGTCAGTATCACGCCTGGCCGCTGTACCTTCCCAGATTTCTCTGGTACCCATTTTTAGAGGCTGGGTGAACCCCGGGCCCTTTTTGGTGTGTACCAGAAAAAAATCCCACTGCTGGGACCGAACCCGCAAGATAATATAAATATCTACTCAAATATGTATATGTGTCTTCTCAAATCTATGTGGTATATGTATAATCAAAAGAGTAATTGCCATTCCCCCACCCCCACCCCAACTTTCTACTAAATAAAAATTTACAATAAATTCTCTACAACATACAGAACCACAGTAAATTCTCTACAACATACAGAACCACAGTAAATTCTCTACAACATACAGAACCACAGTAAATTCTCTACAACATACAGGACCACAATAAATTCTCTACAACATACAGGACCCAACGTTCGCTACATAATGATCTTTTCAAGTGTTCTGTTTCTCTGAAGTCCAAGATCAAGACATGGAAAAGTTGATAACCCGGCGCTGAACTCTAAAACATCTAGTTTAATCACCACACTTGTCCTTGAATATTTGCAGAACACATCTTTGTTAAAACTTTGTGTGTTCTTTGTCTGTGCTTTGTCCTCACTGGTTCTTTGCTTTGATCTATGTTGAAGCATATACACATATGGATGGTGCATTAACAGATCTTATTAAGAAAAAAAATTTCCTCTGTGAATGTTTTGAAGATTTAAATATCATGAAATCTCATT
The DNA here is from genome assembly GCA_009760885.1 of Achatina immaculata. Classification (NCBI taxonomy): domain Eukaryota; kingdom Metazoa; phylum Mollusca; class Gastropoda; order Stylommatophora; family Achatinidae; genus Lissachatina; species Lissachatina immaculata. The sequence goes on from CM019718.1 coordinate 41,811,845, forward strand.
TATGATTGTTGATATTTCTTAAAATATAAAAATCAGGCAGACATTATTTTCCATTCCAGCCTGTCTCATCTACTACTCATCACATCATGTACTGCTCATTACTTCATCCACTGTTCATCACTTCATCCACTGTTCATCACATCATCCACTGTTCATCACTTCATCCACTGTTCATCACATCATACACTGTTCATCATTTCATCCACTGTTCATCACATCATCCACTGTTCATCACTTCATCTACTTCGCATGACTGGACTATCCACGCTAGTCACCTAAAACACTACGGCGCCGAATGCGAAGATCAAATAAAGCCCCCGCTGTATCTCTCACGAAGACAAACAAAGTTAGGCCAGGTTATCTTCGCATCTTAACACGTTGAAAGTCCGTCACCACCTGACGCGCTAACAAATTCTAGGACATTTTTTTAAAAATCCCAGTGTCACGCTTTGGTGACAATTCCATCCCAGACATTCCCATATAATAGATCCTGATGTACGCTTTCCTGATGTACGCATTCTTGATGTACGCTTTCCTGATGTACGCATTCTTGATGTACGCGTTCCTGATGTACGCGATATGAACTCTTTCATTTCAAAACAACTCTGGCAGTGTGTTAGGTCTAGCATCTGTCCTAATAAAAGCAATATTTAGGTAAAGCCTAAATAAAACGAGAAATAGCACACATTTCTAACTCGACCCATATTCTTAAATTACAGACTAACTTGCTCCCAGCTTCTTTCAACCAAAATGTGTTCTGACAAAGCAAGGAAATTAATTCAGGCGTGAAAGAACTCACTTTCTTTTTCTTTGCCTAGTCTTGAGTTTTGTGTATTACAGAAACGAACAAGCTATAAATATCACTTAAAAGACTAAGACCAACACGAACCTGATACAGTACCGGCGACATCTTGTGAAGGCGGAGTCATTTGTTCCTTTATTATTTAAGTCTTGAGCGATCTCTAGCTACTTTGATTGCCCGTTCAGCAGTGCACGTCATTGTGTATTTCTTTCATTGTTCTGCTCATCATTTTCTGTATACAGCGCCCCGTCCTTTCTTCGTTAGTTAGGGACTAGAGCCCGGTGGAGAGAATTGACGAATAGCGGAACGCGATCTTTGTTTATTTTGCGATGACATTTTGGCCACTGAAAAAAGTAAATAGCGCAATATTTATCACTTGAGAAGGCTGAATAAACAAAGCTAGCTTCAGATATGCACATTACAGTGCTATGACGAAGAAAGCTTGCCTTGAAATATTTTGATTCTGGAGAAAGAAGAAGTAATGCTGTAATCAGCGTGACTATCATAAGGCCATCAGCTAAACATGGCGAAATAGCGAACCGCGCGGCGGGTGAATGGGGGATGGTTATAAATGAAAAGCGGTGAAATGGTGACGAAATGCGAGGGATGAAACAGCGAGGATCACCATTTTATTCCCAGCAGTTCTCAACTTGGTACTGCGATAGATTATATGGCCGTCCTCTTAGCAAGTATAGATTATACGGGTATCCTCTTAGCAAGTGTAGATTATACGGGCGTCCTCTTAGCAAGTATAGATTATACGGGCGTCCTCTTAGCAAGTATAGATTATACGGGCGTCCTCTTAGCAAGTATAGATTATACGGGCGTCCTCTTAGCATGTATAGATTATACGGGCGTCCTCTTAGCATGTATAGATTATACGGGCGTCCTCTTAGCAAGTATAGATTATACGGGCGTCCTCTTAGCAAGTATAGATTATACAGAACACTAGAAATGTGTGAAGGTTTATCTGTTATACTACCAAGTGATGGGGAAATGTAGTGGGAAAGCCGGGAAAGTTTTCTCATTTTTATGATTTGAAAAGCCACACGAACTTATTACATACCACAGTTTTGTGATACACAAATAACACTTTAGTGAATAACATAGATGTACACTGCAGTCGGTCGACTCGGTGAGTGCCACAGTCGACTGGGATTTGAATGTGACTGTAGTCACTTTAAATACCGACTTGAAGGTGTAGAACATCGAGTCTGACTAGACTTGAAGATGTAGAACATCGACTCTGACCCGACTTGAAGATGTAGAACATCGAGTCTGAGTCGATTTGCCACGTGACACATGTAGTCTGTCGACACGACAACTTTATTTCTTCCCATGTACAAACGAGGTCATTCCTTTTTGTGTTGTCGGATATATCTGATTTAAATCTCAGTTTTATCTGGAGCATGACCAGACATACAACACCTGCATATGATATTCCAGAACCTTTACTGCACTATATTACAAACCCTCTACTCTAACCACATTGCATATCTCTCTCTATCCTCTCCCTCTCTCTCTCTCCGTCTCTCTCTCCCTCCCTCTCTCCCTCCCTCCTCCCTCTCTCTCTCCCTCTCTCTCACTCTCTCTCCTCTCCCTCTTTCCTTTTTCTCTCTTTCTCCTCTCCCTCTCTCCCTCTCTATCTCCCTCAGTCCCTCACTCTCCTCTCTCTCCCTCTCTCTCCTCTCCCTCTCTCCCTCCCTCCTCCCTCTCTCCCTCTCTCTTACTCTCTCTCCTCTCTCTCCCTCCTCCCTCTCTATTTCCCTCTCTGTCCCTCTCCTCCCTCTCCTCTCTCTCTCTCCCTCTCTTTCCTCTCCCTCCTCTCCCCTCCCTCTCTATTTCCCTCTCTCTCCGTCTCTCTCTCCCTCCTCCTCCCTCTCTCTCTCCCTCCTCTCTATTTCCCTCTCTCTCCTCTCCCTCTCTCTCTTTCATTTTTCTCTCTTTCTCCTCTCCCTCTCTCCCTCTCTATCTCCCTCAGTCCCTCACTCTCCTCTCTCTCTCCCTCTCTTTCCTCTCCCTCTCTCTCCTCTCCCCTCCCTGTCTATCTCCCTCACTCTCCTTTCTCCCTCACTCTCCTTTCTCTCTCCCTCCTCTCTATTTCCTTCACTCTCCCCTCTCTCCCTCTCTCTCCTCTCCCTCTCTGTCCCTCTCCTCTCTCTCCTCTCCCTCTCTCTCTATCCTTTATCCCACCCCCCCTATTTACTACCAACCAGTAACATCTAGGTTTTTTCTGCCCCCTTCCCCCAGCTCCTATTTGTTATATATTATTAATGTCCATTTATATTTTATCATTTTCTCATATTTCTTGTCCCGTATATTTTTTTGTAAGATTAAGATATAAACCGAAACATTACAACACTGTGCTTGCTAAAGCTGTTCCTACATCATATATAAGTGGCTCCCTCTATTGACCACTACGGATTAGACCGACACTAAAACCTGTACAACAAGCAGTGTGAAGAAGATGGATGCTGCAAAAGGGACGATTTGTATCACTAGTTAGTAACACATCACCAGTATTCCTGTGTGTATCTCTACTTGTAGAGAGGTGTACGATTCAAGGGAGATAATTCAGGCTTGAATATACGAGAGTTGGCAAGTCAGCAACCTTTGTTGTCAGAGAGTTGGCAAGTCAGCAACCTTTGTTGTCAGAGAGTTGGCATGTCAGCAACCTATGTTGTCAGAGAGTTGACATGTCAGCAACCTATGTTGTCAGAGAGTTGACATGTCAGCAACCTTTGTTGTCAGAGAGTTGGCAAGTCAGCAACCTTTGTTGTTAGAGAGTTGGCAAGTCAGCAACCTTTGTTGTCAGAGAGTTGGCATGTCGTATGTGCAAAAGCTTTCAAAGTACCGTAGGTGTGTCCACATTCCTGCGTTACTGTCTTGAAAAGCTAACTTAGTGTGAGGTCCACTGTCTAGAAGTTACAGTAACACGGTCTTTTTTCTATGTACTGGAAAGGTGTATGTAGGTGAGACTTGAATCTTTGGTTTTTGTTCTCTGACGCATGCGTGCTGATTTATTTGAGAACGTATTATCCATTCTTTACCACATATCTTTCAATCAGGAGTTTAAAGTTACATTGTCATTGCTCCTGTATTTGTTACTTGTTACATATTAACCGTGTCCATTTATAGTTTCCAGAAGTTTATAATCTAACCTCCTCCAAGCTGTAACTAGCTAATTTTAGTTTTATAAACCATTCCGTGCTGTTTTATGTATCAAGAGCCGTCAGCAACCTTTGTTTTGTCAGAGATTGGCTGTCAGCAGACTTTGTTATCAGAGACTTGGCATGTAAGCAGACTTTGTTGTTATAATTTTTTATAAATAGGAAACTACGAGGCTTTGGTATAGTAAAGTAAGAGAACAAATTTTGTATGATTAGACCTCGAAAAAATCATAGACAAAGCACTTTAGTGAGACGTGAGAGAAAGAAAAATCACAAGAGAATTACCTGGGATTCGAACACGGACTCCGGTAGGACGAGCAGCCGTCTAGCCACGAGAGAACAGCTTACTATCGACTTAGCCAGTCCTACCGGAGTCCGTGTTCGAATCCCAGGTAATTCTCTTGTGATTTTTCTTTCTCTCACGTCTCACTAAAGTGCTTTGTCTATGATTTTTTCGAGGTCTAATCATACAAAATTTGTTCTCTGACTTTGTTGTTAGAGAGATGGCATGTTATCACTGAAACTAAGTAAATGGTATTTTAAATGAGGAAATTAGTGTACTGTTACGTGGGCAATGTTAGCTACATAATTTTTACAAGAGGTTTGTTAGCAAATATTGGATATTTTCATACATGATCTTCTTTAGTGTAAAATTATCGTTTACGTTTGTTTGTGTTTGTTTAATAGTATGTAAATACGCCACCACAGTTCATGGTTACATCATCAGTTTGATTTATAGATTTGAGACTTGAAACTTGAAGTTAGCAACTTGAGACTTGATTTGAAGCTGTTTGCAAGGACTTGAGACTTGTAGTTAGCAACTTGAGACTTGACTTGAGGCTGTTTGCAAGGATTTGCCACAAAGGACTTAAATACGTCTCTGGTAAATAATTTTTAAAAGTCTGTGTCATAAGTGAAAAGTGAAAGCAAGGAGAGAAATGTTGGCTACGAAATGATTTTTTTAAATTATTGGTAAAAGATGCAGAATGAAATCTAGAGAAGAAAATGAAGAGATGAGAAGTGAAAGAGAAGGTGAAGTATGAGAAAAAAAATAATGAGAGAAAAATGTTATCTCATGGAAGATGTCTAAATATGACTAGCAGTTGCTGATTTAATTTACAGGTCAGGGCACGTATTTTCATGGAATGATAAGTGGAGTGCCATTTTACTATCTGCTGTTTCCTACGGGGATCTTTATCTCAGTATCGTCTAGGGGAATAAAGATGCACTCAAACTAAATGAGATAGCAGTCAGACCCATAGCTGAGCTGACTACTTGTGTCAGGGTTGATGAGTCATGGCCAGCCAAGACCCTGCTCTACCTCCCTGTAGTGGCCTTGGAAACAGCCAAGACCCTGCTCTACCTCCCTGTGGTGGCCTTGGAAACAGCCAAGACCCTGCTCTACCTCCCTGTGGTGGCCTTCGAAACAGCCAAGACCCTGCTCTACCTCCCTGTGGTGGCCCCAGAATTCTGACCAGGGGAGTAGGGAATGCAGTGAGAGGGCAAACCCACTTCTAAAATGTGCTGGGCCAAAAGGCGCACAACTGCGGCACAAAGCAACTAGCATCCTTGTGAGGGAAAATAACGAAGAAGAAATATCATCTAGAATGTACTGTACTTGTTACCAGTCATGTTTCACACGCATACTTCCCCCACCACCGGTTCGTAGACATATTTAATGTAAATGTAAATTTATTCATTTCATTCAATATATCGCCTGACACAGCCTGTTTGCTGTATGTACAAGATTCAGCTGATAAAATTCCTTTATTTGTCGATATAAAATGTCGATCCATAGAAAATGGTAAACTCTGAACAAGCTTATAAAACACAAAGAACTGAAAATATGACACACTTGATCTCCAGATAGGTCTTCTTCTTCTTCTTCTTCTTTCGCTTCTACCACCAAGACCGCCCCCGATCCTACTGAATTTACTCCTGTGGTCCTTGATAGGACCACAAGATGTCCTGTGGTCCCCGAAAGGACCACAAGAGGTTCAGAGTATCGCGGAGCTTGGTCCTGTATTTTCGGTGGGTCACAGAATCGGGATTGCATGACACTGGTTGCACCAGTTTAGTCTAAAGTTGGACTTTCTCACCGGAAAACCTCGACGTGTTTTGGATATCAGTATATCCCCGCCGGGTGAGAGGTGGTTGCCCATCCAGTCCAGCGTTGGACTTTCTCACCGGAAAACCTCAACATGATTAGGATACACATATATCATTGTCGGGTGAGAGGTGGTTGCCTATCTAGACTGTACTGGTCCAGTGTCTTCGACTTCAGCATTTTGTGGTCGTGGCCGCTACCTTCCCTAGCTGCGACCAGGACGAAGCCTCGCCACTAGTAAGTTTTACCCTGGGTTAAGCCGGTTAAGGCGTATTATCCTAGTATGGGTGTATTTAGGATGTCACCGACCTCTAGAGCGGAGGTACCGTGACATTAGTAGTCATCAAGTTTCATCCCTGGGTTAAGCCGGTTTAGGCATATTTCACCAGTATGGGTGTATATCGGACGTGGCCGGCCTCTAGAGCAGAGGCGCCGTAGTATGAATAGTTCTCGCCGCGAGACTACTGGACATATTGATTAAACTTCACTTTATCCTTTCCATCACCTTTTTCACAGCGGCGCCGCATGGCAACCCTAATCTCGTTTTCTTCATTGACCGGGAGGAGTTTCACCCCACGGACGGCAGCCGAAGAATCTAGCCAGCAGTGTCTTAGTTAACCCATGGGTTAAGTCGGTTTAGGCAATCTGCCCCAGTATGTGTGTATATATAGAACGTGGCCTGCTTGTAGAGCAGAGGTGCCGTGATTTGAGTACCCCTGACCTCGAGACTACTGGTTACTTCACTTAATCCTTTCCTTCATTTTTTTCCACGACGGCGCCGCGCGGCAACCCTAATTGCGTTTTTCTTCATTGGCCGGGAGGAATTTCACCCCACGCACGGCAGCTGAAGAATCTCGCCAGCAGCGGATCCAGATAGGTGATCTTACAGACATTTTTGTGTGTGGAGAGAGGGGGGGGGGCTCAGCTTATCGAGGATCTAGAACAGGGGTGTCAGGCTGGCAGTCTGTGGGGTGTTGTTGTGCAGACCGTGAGGCTGTTATGAAAATATGATTTAATTTATTAAAATTGATATTTAGCCAAGAAAAATTGAGTTTTAGTTAATGCTACGAAAGAAAGGAACCATTGTAGCTTCGACTGATTGTGTGGACAATAGCTAAATTTTTTTGAAGCAGTTTATATAATTAAGCAAAAAATAGTTGGTTTAGATGTGGCCCATTACTAAATTCATAGATACAGTTATGGTCCTTGGGCTCTTTGAAGTTGGACCATGACTAATCTAGAGCTATGATTGGGTCAACATGTAGTTGTATATAAAATATACAAAGTGCACTTTAACATAACTGAAATACAAATTAATTCCTTGTTGATTGGATGCTTCTTGTAAACTCAAGACAGAACCCTTAATTTATCTATATAACAATCTACACGCTTGTTGAAGATTGTGATAAACTGCATTTACATTAAAATATGGAAGTCAGAAATAGACTGCCAGGCCAAAGGAGTGCATTAGGAAACTACAGCGAGATGAAGGTGATCTTGGCTAGAACTTGTTAAATATTACAGACAGCCATACCTTCCATCCACCATGATCATTTCTACTTTTGCTAAAAGTATTCTTTTTCATGTATGATGAACTGTTTTTTTTTATGGTCTCTCTTTTCAGCAAAGTTCATGGCGTAAGATTCGAAGCTTCATTCAGATCTGGAGTCCCTTTAATCAGGTTTTCAGGAAACACAAGTATCCATGGATACAGCTTGCTGGTCATCAAGGTAAGACAAATGGCCACAGATTTTCATTGCCCTAGCAGAAAAACTACACTTCAGTGACACACTCTTTAACTGGATTCTTTTTTCTTTCTCATATTCTCTTTCATTTAATCTAGAAGGAGAGGAATAGTCTGAATCAAATATCTAAAACAATTCACATAAATATTTATATATATATATATATATATATATATAAAAGTATTTATATTATTTATTCACATAAATATAAATATTTATATTAAATTTTGATAAAACTTTGAAAAAGTGTATATATATATATATATATATATATATATGACGAACATATAAACACATATTTCTACAAATTTAAGTGAGATGCGAGAGGAAACAGCAAGAAGAAGGAGAAAAGATCAAAACATCATGATAAACACATCCACAAGAACTGTTATTTGATACTGAAGACGTCACTTGAAAAAGTTTCACATCCCTAACAATTTTAATCAGTTTACAGAGCTTAACGATCATTGACGTATAGATAACAATCAACATTCAGTGGGGTATCATGCAATACCTACGTATAAATCTGAAATATTGTAGATCACATACAATAGTGTCAGTCACTTATGGGTATTTGAAAAGTTATACCAGGTAAACTTGATCTGTATCTGATGAAGGCAGTGGGCAATAACATGGAAGCAGAAAGTATGAAACGTTGACTCTGCTTTAAAATGCCAAAAGTTCAACAACACAAGGAGAGAGACAGGGAAGAAGTGTACTACAAAAATATACAAAAATTGTGCAGGCAAAGACAACCTTGAGTGAAGTGGAGGGGGGCACATGTCTGGTGCTATATGATGAGGTGTGAGTGAATAATGGTTGTCTGTGTGGAGGGAGGGGGGGCACATGTCTGGTGCTATATGATGAGCTGTGAGTAAATAATGGTTGTCTGTGTGGAGGGAGGGAGGCATGTGGCTGGTGCTATATGATGAGCTGTGAGTAAATAATGGTTGTCTGTGTGGAGGGAGGGAGGCATGTGGCTGGTGCTATATGATGAGCTGTGAGTAAATAATGGTTGTCTGTGTGGAGGGAGGGAGGCATGTGGCTGGTGCTATATGATGAGCTGGGAGTAAATAATGGTTGTCTGTGTGGAGGGAGGGGGGGCACATGTCTGGTGCTATATGATGAGCTGTGAGTAAATAATGGTTGTCTGTGTGGAGGGAGGGAGGCATGTGGCTGGTGCTATATGATGAGCTGTGAGTAAATAATGGTTGTCTGTGTGGAGGGAGGGAGGCATGTGGCTGGTGCTATATGATGAGCTGTGAGTAAATAATGGTTGTCTGTGTGGAGGGAGGGAGGCATGTGGCTGGTGCTATATGATGAGCTGGGAGTAAATAATGGTTGTCTGTGTGGAGGGAGGGGGGGCACATGTCTGGTGCTATATGATGAGCTGTGAGAACACTAATGTCTGGGTATGAGAGAACACTAATGTCTGGGTATGAGAGAACACTAATGTCTGGGTATGAGAGAACACTAATGTCTGGGTATGAGAGAACACTAATGTCTGGGTATGAGAGAACACTAATGTCTGGGTATGAGAGAACACTAATGTCTGGATATGATAGAACACTAATGTCTGGGTATGAGAGAACACTAATGTCTGGGTATGATAGAACACTAATGTCTGGGTATGAGAGAACACTAATGTCTGGGTATGAGAGAACACTAATGTCTGGATATGAGAGAACACCAACATCTGGGTATAAGAGAACACTAATGTCTGGGTATAAGAGAACACCAACATGTGGGTATGAGAGAACACCAACTTCTAGGTATAAGAGAACACCAACATCTTGGTATAAGAGAACACCAACATCTGGGTATAAGAGAACACCAACATGTGGGTATGAGAGAACACCAACATCTTGGTATAAGAGAACACCAACATCTTGGTATAAGAGAACACCAACATCTGAGTATGAGAGAACACCAACATCTTGGTATGAGAGAACACCAACATCTTGGTATAAGAGAACACCAACATCTGGGTATAAGAGAACACCAACATCTTGGTATGAGAGAACACCAACATCTGGGTATGAGAGAACAATGACATCTGATTTGAGAGAACACCAATATTTGGGTATGAAAGAACACCAACATGTGGGTATGAGAGAACACCAACATCTTGGTATGAGAGAACACCAACATCTCGGTATGAGAGAAAACTAACATGTGGGTATGAGAGAACACCAGCATCTTGGTATGAGAGAACACCAACATCTTGGTATGAGAGAACACCAACATCTGGGTATGAAAGAACACCAACATCTGGGTATGAAAGAACACTAACATCTGGGTATGAAAGAACACTAACATCCGGGTATGTGAGAACACTGACATCTTGGTATGAGAGAACACTGACATCTGGGAAGGGTAAAACATTGACATCTAGGTATGAAAGAACACTGGCATCTAGGTATATAAGACCTCTAACATCTAGGCATGAGAGAGCACTGACATCTTGGTGTGGGAGAGCACTGACATCTAGGTATGAGAGAGCACTGATGTTTATGTGTGAGTATGAAAGATAACTGACATCTATGTATGAGAGAACACTGGCATCTAAATATGAGAGAGCACTGACATCTAGGTATAAGAGAGCACTGACATCTAGATAAAAGAGAACACTGACATCTTGGTATGTCAGGTGTGAGGATACAAGTGCTGGCACACTTCTGGGTGGAGAAGCTTGAATATTATTTGTACCATTGAAAGTTTTTTTTATACCTCACATCTTAGTGCTGTGTTAAGTAAACAGAGTACTGTTAAACCTACCTATTTTATACTACCACTTCTGGACTGTAGTAACATCCTTTACCACTATAACAAAAGTTGCAGTATCATTGTAAATGTTAGTCCTGTATGTAAATTCATTTTATTTGTTGCAGTAAAGTCTCTTATTAAATTCATTAAATTTTTTGCAGTAAAATCTCTTATTAGATTCATTTTATTTGTTGCAGGGAATAAAGTTAGTTAAATGCATTATATTTCAGGGAAAATCTTGATTTCAACATTATTTATTTATTGAGTAAATTTCTTTATTTAAATTTGCTTCATATCAGCATAATTCTTTTTTTAAAAGCATTTTATTGCAGGAAAGTTCTATATTTAAATTGCAGTTTATTGCAACAAAATTATATATTTAAGTGTACTTTCTTGTCAGTTTATTGTGACAAAGTTCTATACTTAAGTGTACTTTTTTGTCAGTTTATTGCAACAAAGTTCTATATTTAAGTGTACTTTCTTGTCAGTTTATTGCAACAAAGTTATATATTTAAGTGTACTTTTTGCAGCTTATTGAAACAAAGTTCTATATTTAAATGTTCTTTTGTGCAGGAAACTTCCATGCTGGAGAAGCAGGATCTGTGTTAAAAAAGTTAGATTCTCGTGAGCAGACGTGCTTCCAAAAGCTCATGTCTGACAGCCTCAAAGACTTTGTCCCAGAGTACAGAGGAAATGTAGAGAAAAATGAAGAGAGTATCCTTGATTTTTTTTTTTTTCCTGATGTCACAAGTGCATCATCTCATGATGTAGTAATGTTATTTGTATTTTCTAAGTAATGTTAACAACCTAATGTATGAATTACTGTACAAATGAATATATTAGCATATATTAGCATATATTGGCATCTTAAAATTGACACACGTAGGTCCAAGTTTTGTCACCTCCTTCCTGCCTTTTAAGAAGTGTATGTTCCCTAGTTACGTGAAACTTGCCAATACTTGCTGCTGTTAGACTAATTAATGTAACACCCATTTTGTTCACAAAAATATTTTAAATTATGTTTTTGGTAATTATAACAGCAAAATATGTATCACACTGCACTGTACCATATATCACAAGGCGTCATACCATATCATATCATGTATCAAATCATATCATAATATATCATATGACATCATATATTATATCATACAAGGTCCGGCAATTAAGTAATGAGACTAATTACATAAAAAATAAAATAAACAACAGTTGAAGATATAACCTGTATTTTATTCAAAGTAAGCCCCTTGTGCATTGATACAGCGAGTTGCACAATCTAACAAACACTGGAACGACTTCTGCAGTTCTTCTGTTGGTATTGCCCTTAAACTAAAAATGTTACAGCCCTTTGGATGTCATCAGTATCGTCAAAGAAGTATCCTTTCAGTGGTAACTTTAATTTTGGGAATAGAAAATAATCACAGGGAGACAAATCTAGGGAATAGGGTGGATGGTTGAGAACACACACTTGCTTTTGGGCCAAAAATTCCTGTACAACTATCACCCTGTGAGCCAGTGCATTATCATGAAGAAAGAAAATGCTTCCAAGTGTTGAATACTCGGGTTGGACTCGGAGAATCCTTTTAAATAGGCGTTTAAAAATACTTAAATAAACTTTGGCAGTGACAGTCTGTTCCTCTGGAATAAATTCTTTGTGAATAACTCCTTTGCTGTCATAGAAGCACACCAACATTGTCTTCACTTTTGACTTTTGAAGACAAATTTTTTTGCCTTTTGATGATGATGATGATGATGATGATGATGATGACTTCCATTGAGCACTTTGGCATTTAGATGTGGGATCCATGTTTCATCCTCTGAAACAATCAAATTTAAGAAATGTTAATTTCTGCAACATGTTTTGATGATGTCTTTTGCTACACAACACACTGATGTTTTTGGTCATCAGACAACGTATGTGGTACAAAGCGGCTAGCAACTTTTTTCTTGCCCAAATCTTCCACTAAAATTTTATGAATGGTCTCTCGGTTAACATCATATTCATATGCCATCATCCTCACAGTCAAACAATGATCTTCTTGTATCCAATCTCTGACTTTTGCAATGAGTTCCTCATTACGAACAGAAATTGGGCATCCATGTCTAGTTGCATTTGTAATTGTTTCCACACCACTTTTGAATCGTGAATACCGCCTGAATATCTGTGCACAAGATAAACAATTATTCCCATAAATTTGTCGCATCAGTTAAACTGTCTCGGTGGCAGTTTTTCCAGGTTTAAAGAGAATTTAATGTTAGCTTTTTGCTCCATGCTGATTATGTAACAATTCACCTCTGACTAGGTCAACAAAATGGCGGCTTGTTTATCATCTGCTTAGAGGGTGGCTATGAAAAGTTGCCAGATCATAGATGATGGTTGCTTCTTTTGACTCCATGTTTTGCTTTATAAATGGCATTTTTGTCTTGGCCATAATAAAATCGATCTCATTACTTAATTGTTAGACCTTTTATATATCATTTCACATCATATCATATCATATCACATCACATCATAGATGAGTTACAAAAAACAAAATCAGAAAACTGCTCAGTAAGTTATTAAGATTTAGTAAAATTTTTATTTAAAACAACTTTCATTATTTTTTTAAAAGCAACTTAAACAGTTTGTAAAAATATCATTTCATGCAATAAAATTACTCAGCAGAAAGTTGTGAGGTCTTTGAAATAATCTTTATGTCCGTATATAGGCATGAAAAACTGGACAGAATAACTTGTATGTCAGAAAATTCTTACCTCAGTTTTTAGTATTGTGGTATTTACACATTTAAATGAATATGTTTTCCCTTATGCCTTGTTGGACACTTAAATGAAAAGAAAGAGGGACAGGCCATTGGGGACATGGCGACGCAAAACTTAAAGGAGCGGGAAAGACGTGATTTGAGGTTTTCTGACTCGCTCAAGACAGGACTGCCTGGAGAACTTTTGTTGATGACTTATGCTCCACTGGGATTTCAGAGGGCTGATGATGTTTTTCTTGTCCAGGAATAGATTATTTTCACTTCTGTCAGTTACCTTGGAGATTATTTGTCCTTGACACTGTTTTCAGCTTACATTCAGCTCCAGGATCTGTTATGTACATTCAGTGATCCGTGTGTCATGGACATTAAGATGGGTGTCAGAACATACCTTGAGGAAGAGTTAAGGAAAGCTAGGCTTTCTCCATCTCTGCGCAAGGTAAGTGTCATATTTTCTTTTATCTGTTTCCTGCCTTGTAATGAGGTTCTAACACTCAGTATTTATTGTCCATGCATATTCATCAAGGTGCAGGGCAATATTTCCTTTGTCCTCATCAAGAGGCGGGGCAGTATCTCCTATGTCATCATCAAGAGGCGGGGCAGTATCTCCTATGTCCTCATTAAGGGGCGGGACAATATCTCCTATGTCTCATAAAGGGGTGGAGCAATATCTCATATGTCTCATCAAGGGGCAGGGCAGTATCTCATAAGTCCAGTGTGACAAGAGACGAGATTAAAGCAGTCCATTTAAAATGTCCTAGGACTTAGTTGTTCAGCCAAGAGAAATTCTTAGCTTGTACATAGAACCACTAATCACTTCCATTTATGACTAGGACATCAGGTCTTCAGATCAAACAGAGATGGAGGAGACAAGTTCAACGGGCAGACCAACGCAATGATGATGATGATGAGATAAGAACTTGGGTAAATCACTGGAGAGAGGAAGCCAAGAACAAAGAAAAACAGAGACAGATGTTATCTGCAGCAACAAACTTCAAAGGAGTGTATCTTTATTTCAGAAGGGCGAAGAACTGGGCATGATGATCCATTTGACATTCTGCCCTTGATCACTCATCTTTCATGTCATACATTCAATTTAGTACAGAGACAGTAAGAGAGAGAGAGAGAGAGAGAGAGAGAGAGGGAGGGAGAGAGAGAGAGAGAGAGATATTTTCAGTTGATGCCTATTCAGTGAGCTTTCAAAGTCAGTGCCCTTTACCATATTGGTAAATTTATCAATACCCTGCACCATAATGGGGACTTGTCAGATTATAAACATTTACTCATATATTAGATCATTTCTGAGGGAATAAAAAAAATGATGATAAGGAATTTTCTCAGGATGAACATATTTGTGTGGTTTTCTTATGATAAGAAAAATTATGTTCGATGTTCATCACCATGAAAACAAAAAACAAACAAAGCACTAGTCTTAAGTGTGATAAGGTATATGGACTGAGAAGTCATTATAAGATAATTGTTAACAACCTGAAGATAGGCCATGTTGTTTGAGGAGTTCTTCCCTCCTACCATCTTGTATGTTGCATGATTTGATGAGTCAGGTTTTCACATTAATTTGCTCTCAAGATAAAAAAGATCAAACTCATACATTTGTTTGAGAATGTGTTATCAGCATTTAGAATAGCATGAAGCCACTTTGGCCATGGTGAATGATACTGTTTGAGTGGATATCATCAAACTACATACCCACTCTCAAACTACATACCCACTCTCAGACTGTGATAAGAGAAGTCACAGAGTCCATACGGTCTGGTTTTTCTGCCAGGGCTGTTGTTATACTTGAGTACATAATTTTACATCTTATATCTTACATCTTATATCTTACATCTTATATCTTACATCTTATATCTTACATCTTATATCTTATATCCTTCCCGTGCCGTTAGACGTCACATAGGGCTCGCAAAGTAGTTCGCCAATTTTACATGCTGACATTTTTTTTTCCTAGATTTTATATTTCATGTAAATCCCAGAAATTTGGGAAATTTGTCATGAAATAAAGCCTAAAAGAGTGATAGTTTGTCACTTTAGACTGAGTGAAAATGTGAAGTATCACATGTTCTCTGTTTTTCTCATCTTATCTATATTTCAAATAATATTCACCAATACTGTATCATTCATCATCAAATATATCATAATATTTTACATTTATCTGCTGGATATTTAACCTCCATTGTGTGAGAGGAGGAGAGAATGGAATGTATGTACTTGTAAATTGTTTTCCTCTGTTGTGTAGGTTTAAACATTACAAAGGGGTGTTAACTATAGTAAGCAGAGGTCAGAAACAGATCCTAAAATTTTCTGTAATGATAATTTGTTGTTTGTCACACTGTTTAGTCAGATAAAAAAAAAACTTATCATCTTCATCGTTGTTCTGGGCGGCCTGTAACATTTAATTAGGAGAAATGTTTAACTCAAGTGAAAAACATATTTTCATTTCTTTTACCTTCAATTTTTTAAAATGGTTTACAGCTGGTATTTCAATATTTCATATTTGCTTTTTTTGTTTCTTTATATTTTACTTGTTACTTTTTCCATACGCTTGACCTCCCTAGAACTCTCAAAGTTCTTAGTCAGGAAAAAGAAATGTAATAGAGATGAGGTGGAGGAAACTCAAGAGCTGGATGATAACTCGTTGCATGTGCAAAAGAGGCAGAGTAATAACAGGAGCATAGAGGAGAGTAATAACAGGAGCATAGAGGCAGAGTAATAACAGGAACATAGAGGCAGAGTAATAACAGGAACATAGAGGCAGAGTAATAACAGGAGCATAGAGGCAGAGTAATAACAGGAGCATAGAGGCAAAGTAATAACAGGAGCATAGAGGCAGAGTAATAACGGGAACATAGAGGCAGAGTAATAACGGGAACATAGAGGCAGAGTAATAACGGGAACATAGAGGCAGAGTAATGACAGGAGCATATAGGCAGAGTAATGACAGGAACACAGAGGCAGAGTAATAACAGGAACATATAGGCAGAGTAATGACAGGAACATAGAGGCAGAGTAATAACAGGAGCATATAGGCAGAGTAATGACAGGAACATATAGGCAGAGTAATGACAGGAACATAGAGGCAGAGTAATAACAGGAGCATATAGGCAGAGTAATGACAGGAACATATAGGCAGAGTAATGACAGGAGCATAGAGGCAGAGTAATAACAGGAACATAGAGGCAGAGTAATAACAGGAACATAGAGGCAGAGTAATGACAGGAGCATAGAGGCAGAGTAATAACAGGAACATAGAGGCAGAGTAATAACAGGAACATAGAGGCAGAGTAATAACAGGAGCATAGAGGCAGAGTAATGACAGGAGCATAGCCAAGAGTCTGACACTCAGTCTAGTGACACAGGCAACTCTCTGGTCATGAGATAAAAGTTGTCCAACTATTCGGATGAATAAACATTCTTAATTATTTTTTGCATTTTTCCTTCTCTGTTGTCTGCATTGTTTTGGATCTGAGAATCCATGTGGTGATTTAGATCTTCTCTAGCTTGGCAAGCGTGGATCAGGAACAAATGAAAGAGCTGATTTATAAATCCAAGGATGAGCCATTTCATTTTTAAATGTTTTCACTTTCAGTTTTCTGTCAGTTATCATTTTGCTTTTAAAATCAATTTGCTTTCTTTATTATTTGCATTTTCTTCTGGTTTCTTTTTTTATTTCTAAATAACGTCTCCCTTGAGACAAAATCTGTGTAAATTTGGTCCTTGCAGTCTGTTTTCCAGAATTGAATTATTATTATTATTATATTTTCAATTTTAATTATATTTCTGGAACTTTATGTCTTTATGACATTTTTTATGTATTTTCTTGAATTGCAAATTTTAGGAATAAAACAAAATACATAACAAATCTGAAAGTTACATTAGATACATTATCTCATCACAGGACATGTACCAGAAAATGATTGAAATAGACAACTCAGCACCAACAACAGCGGAGAATGAACAGAAGGCTGTAACAAAGCCACGGTATATGCAATGGAGGGATGAGATGAGTTCATCAGTTGAGTTAGGATTTCGAGTGGAAGGAATCAAGGTACAGGATGTTTCCTTCATCTGCTGTGTTGAGTGTTTGCTGGTCATATTTAGTCTCTTACCATATATATCTGCTGTGTTGAGTGTTTGCAGGTCATATTTAGTCTCTTACCATATATCTGCTGTGTTGAGTGTTTGCAGGTCATATTTAGTCTCTTACCATAAATATCTGCTGTGTTGAGTGTTTGCTGGTCATATTTAGTCTCTTACCATATATATCTTTCTTTCATGTCACTAGTGCTTTGTATTTTTTTAGGCTAATCATATAACTCAGTGCTTTGTCACTTTACTTCCCACAAACCTTGTTATTTCCTGTTTGTTTAAATTTGTATGGAAAAAACAGAGAAAGAGAGGCTAAGAGAAACATATCTGAACAAGCTGAACAAGCGGCATGTGAAGGGGAAGACAAATGAACTGTCTGGAAACAGGAGACATGCAGAATGGAGAAGCATGATTACGAAAGTCTGCTGGCAAGATCCATAATATTACTTCACCCTTGGAACACTCTGTTACAACACTCTGTTACAACACTTTGTTACAACACTCTGTTATTCTTATAAACACAAATAAGCATATACAGTGAGCACTAATATTTGATACATCTCACAGCCAGCTAAAACATCAGCAATAAATATAGCATGTGATATTTATTCTCAATATTTGTTTTTGCTTTTTATTACAGAAGAGTGATGGGAATAACAGGAAGGATTTCAAGAAGACTAAAACGCGGGAGAGTATTGTTGATGTTATAAAATCATTTGTTGGGGCTAATGAAATAATTGCGGTGAGTTGGAAAAATCCATTACCAGAATCTACTTAACCTGATAAAATGCTGAGATAAAATCTGTTGTCTGATAAAATGTTGAGCTGCATCTATAATTTATTTTTTTTAAGTGGTAGACCAGAAATTGCCCTTGAGGATAATTTGTTTTCTGCAAGTTCTGATTGGAGGGAAGAAGGTTTGGTTCTGTGATAAATGAAGTAAATTTTCACCGTGAGACAAGCTCTCTCTCTCTCTCTGAACCTTAAGTGCCCAGGGCAGATGGGGCTTCCGCAAGGGTTTTCCACAAATGCCTGTCTTTCGCCTTTTTTTCTGCTCTTGCCCAGGTGAGCCCTCTATTGCTCAACATCCTTTCTGTTGTTCTTCTCCATGTCTCTTTTGGTCTACCCTTACTTCTGCTCCCCTGTGGTGTCCATCTTAGTGCTATTTTTGGTAGTGAGTTGTCAGTCATTCGGAGCACATGTCCCAACCATCGCCAGCGTCTTTCCTCAATAATTGTTGTCAGTGGTTTCATCTGCATTTCTGCTAATAAGATGTTATTTCTTATGGTGTTTGGCCAAAATATTTTTTTAATTCTACGTAAACATTTAGTCTGGAAAGAATTCAACTTGTTTTCTATGGTTTTGGTGATTTTCCAGCATTCACTTCCATAGAGTAGTACACTTAGAACATTACTCTTAAATATCCTGATTTTCATATTTATGCTTAGTTTATTTGATTTCCATATATTCTGTAGCATTGCAAAAGCCTGGTTTGCTCTAGTAAGTCTGCTGTTGATGAGACAAGCTGGCAGATTTTTATTTATTTTTAAAATTAAACTGTTTTTGTAGATTTCTGGCACGCCTGGGTTGGGGACTTGTTGCTCCCTCTTTTTTGTAACTGTGAACTTACCTTCAAGCCTACATCATGGCAAAGATCTTGATACATCATGGCAAAGATCTTGATACATCATGACAAATATCATGATATATCATGGCAAAGATCTTGATACATCATGGCAAAGATCTTGATACATCATGACAAAGATCATTATACATCATGGCAAAGATCTTGATACATCATGACAAAGATCTTGATACATCATGACAAAGATCTTGATACATCATGACAAAGATCTTGATACATCATGATACATCATGACAAAGATTTTGATACATCATGACAAAGATCATGATACATCATGACAAAGATCTTGATACATCACGACAAAGATCTTGATACATCATGACAAAGATCTTGATACATCATGACAAAGATATTGATACATCATGACAAAGATCATGATACATCATGACAAAGATCTTGATGCATCATGACAAAGATCTTGATACATCATAGGCAAGTTGCAGCTGGGCTATGGTAGCTTAATTTCATTCCTGATGTAGCCCCAGGAAGTTTGCTTCTCAATTTGATCCATCACCCGACTGAAAATACATGACATCCTGTTTCTGTAAGTAAATGGGGAGCATCACAGCCTTGGACAGCTCTGATTTTCTGACAGCTATAGCTGTGATGTTGCAGCTGCAGCACAGCTGCCTTCACTCTCAACACAGGAAGTAGCACAGATATGAACATTTTCACCAGCTTATTGTAGGAGTTGTATCCCCTAGCCAAGCTATGCCACCAGTTAAAACTACTATAGGTGCTAGTTTTTATAGTTGCTAGTTTTTATAGTTGCTAGTTTTTATAGTTGCCAGTGTTTAGCATTATCATTCTGAGGTTACTGCATTCATTATGAACAGAAGAGACTTTAAAAGACAAAATTATGTAAACATGAATGTTTTTATGTCAACAGGGAAAGTATATCAGGAGGTTGAAGGATCTCATGAGGACACAAGAAACATCAGAATTTTTTCTATCACATGAGGTAAGACAAATATTTTTACTCTTTGCTGCAATGGAAGCATATT
Source organism: Achatina immaculata (assembly GCA_009760885.1). Taxonomy (NCBI): domain Eukaryota; kingdom Metazoa; phylum Mollusca; class Gastropoda; order Stylommatophora; family Achatinidae; genus Lissachatina; species Lissachatina immaculata. Next base: position 41,831,947 of record CM019718.1, read on the forward strand.
AACTCTTCCCGTGCCACAGGAAGAAAAGCGGACATTAACTTGCTTACCAGAGTAAAAGCACGGGTCTTGATACCTTAGGGGGTATAGTTGTAAAATGGAATGGAAAACAGTATTTACATGTACTTCTATGTACTTATTATGTTTCAAAGTATAACTAAATGTATGAAAATTTCATAAATGCAGAGTTTTTTAGAAAAAAAGAAGTAATGTGATGTTTTTAGACAATGATTGTGCCCAGCTCACCATCGGCTAGGTCTAGATCTACACTACTTACCATCTGAGATGTCTAGATCTACTTGTCGATCTCGTATTGTGATTCTGTGTTGCATTCTTGCTAAATTAATGTCTGAAATAACCTCCTAACTACTTCTCCAGTCGTCTAAATATGTCTAGATCTACTTGGGATACATTCAAGAGCAGTGGGGTGGTCACAGGCCATGTCCATACCCCTATCTACATCATCAAAAATTGAAAATTTTCGATGTTTCTCTTCCTTTTTCTCGCTTGGCATCGCTCGTAACTAAGGACTCTGTCACCATTTCGAAAAGTGTCACCTGAAACGTGGACGAAATATATATAATCTAAATATTACACCGGTTGTTTTATTGAAACAAATGAATTGTCACTATAACGACTATGGCACGCAAGTCAGTAACCGGAAGTTAGCACTATAGCAACTATGGCACAGGATGAGTTAAGCAATGAACATTTCTTTTTATTTGTTACCATTTCCATACATCTGACTTCCCCACGAATTTAAGTGTTTCGGTGTGTTCATTGTTCAGTGAGTGAAAGAATACACATTTTAAAAAAATAAAAAATAGGAAATGTTTATGCAATTAATGTTCTTAAATACACTGTTGACCTTAATGTACATGTCTGTTTCACTGTTGCAGTTATGGTTGAATTCATTTCTTGAGATTTTCTTTTGAATCAACTTTAGCAAATCTATGAAGTGAAATTTAATGCCTTCATTAATCTTCATGTGCCCACTTTAAGTTTTTAAATGTTTTAAATCATAATAGACTGGTCTTATTCATTATCAGTTCCTTAGATGACTAAGAATATTTTTTTTATAAAACTATCTGACAAAATGTAGGAAAAAGTACAAATGTCTGAGTCAAAGTAAAGAGAAATTACTGACACATTTTAAAAAATGCTCTTAATCATCTAAGGAACATCTAATGAATAAGACCAGTTTATTATGATTTAAAACATTTAAAAAATCTTAAAAGTAAAAATATGCACAGAAAGACCAGCTGTTGAAGAAGTACACCAATTTGCATGCCTTGGCAGCTACATAGACCAGGATGGTGACACCAGAAAGGAAGTTAGAATTAGAATTACAAAAAAAGCATTGACCTTCAAGAATCTTAAGAACATATGACACTCAAAAGTTATAAACACAAAAACCAAGTTAAGATTATTCAGTTCAGATGTGATATCCACCTTCATTTATGCATGCGAAATCTGGAAAACAAATAAACAACAAATTAGACTCTTTTGAAAACAAATGCCGAAGGAAAATACTCAGTATAAAGTAGAATGAAATCAAGAAAAATGCAGAGATAAAACAGATGAGCAAACAACAACCAGTCTCATGGGTGATCAGAAAATGGAAATGGACAATATCAGTCACGTGATGAGAAGAAACAGTCAGAGAATCCTAAAACAATCTATCAAGTGGAACACAACAGGCTGAAGAAAAAGAGATCGACCACTTGAAGCTCTAAAGAGGACAAATTTAAGAGAGGCCAAATTTGTAGGCATAAAATCCCTTGATGATGTTGAAAAACTTGCCAAGAACAGGAAAACTTGGTGAACTACCATGCAAGCCCTATGTGACATTTAACGGCACAGAAAGGATGTAAGATATATATTTATAATACATATATATGTGTGTGTATATATATGTATGTATATATATAAAGTGCAAATATGGGGAAAAAATTAATTATTTAAATAAATGTTCAAGAAGAGAACAAGAAAGCAAAGAAGATAGAACCAATGATAGCTGACAGAAATATGGTAACTAAATGAAACTGCACATAAAGCATATTCTAAAACATAAGCCCACATTTTCAAAATATATGGAAAAATGGGGGAAAAAAAACCAAAACAAAATACAAGCGTACAAATCAGTGGCAGCACATAGGTTTACGTACAAGTTGTTGCTCCTTCCATTATGATAATTAAATCTCATGCCCACAAACTAAAGATAAGATTTCAGTGTTTGAGTGATTTTGTATTCAGAGATGTAGACTCTAGTCACTTAACTTGAGCTTCAGTGCAGTGACTCGACTCGCTTTAAAGACTAGACTTGGACTTGAGTGCAGTGACTTGACTCACTTTAAAGACTAGACTTGGACTTGAGTGCAGTGACTTGACTCACTTTAAAGACTAGACTTGGACCCAACTTGAAGACTCAGGCTTGACTTTATGAATTGATATTTTTAGTTGGTTGACTTGATGGCTATATCTTCTTTTTACAGCATTGTGCAAGTAAGGCCATGCATGCTTCAGTGAATCCATTGTCTTGTGTACTGTCTGATTATCTGATTTGAATCTATAGTGTTACCTTGTGCATATTTAGTCATTTTGTCATAATCTGTTTCTTGTAAAGAGAGTAATGGCAAGAAAAGTGTGTACAACACATAACACTGTGGCAAAGGGACCAGCAAACTGAAAGGTTTATATCATTGGCCCTTGACAAGTCACTGCTATGCCTGTATTATCAGATGTGTCTTTGAGAAAGACTGTTGGATTTGTGTTGCAACTTTCAGAGTATAAGAGGAATACCCATATTCTTTTGTTCTTACAAACAGAAAGAACTGGCAACAGGGAAACTTGGAAGCTAAAAACAAGTCTAATGGTGTACCAAAGATTAATATTCCTAAGAGCTCTGAAACTTGACCAGAGACTAGTGCCATGAAATACTTGAAATACTGTGCTAGTGTTTGATATTATTTTGTAAATACCCAGGTCACATTATTTGTCCCCCAACAAATAATAAATGAATGAATCATACCTTATTATGACAGAATTGCCAGGTTGTCGTTTTCTGCTTCTCAGATCATAGGCAGCTCCCTCCTGTTTGTCCACGACGGTGATGTCAATGTCGGAGTCTGGATGATAGACTTTGGAAAGTCTGAGCCCCTTCCTAAAGGAGTTAAAATTGACCATCGGAGCACGTGGAATGAAGGCAATCATGAAGATGGCTACTTGTTTGGGCTGGACAATCTGATTTCCATTTTTGAAGAGGTTGAAAAAAGTTTCACATCATCTGCAGTTTAAGTCCAATATTCATATAACAGGATGGAAAGCTGATTGTAATATTTATGATTGTATGAGGTTGTGCTTGTGTACAGATATGCAGATACAATCAGCCCATGTTTTAAGATTTGACTGTCTTACCTAGGAAGAAAGTGTTGAGCCGTAAACACATGTTTACTTCTACAAAGTTCATTTAAATGCACGTCAACAAACTTACAAAGAGGGTTTGAACCTGAGACAAGCTATGGAGCTACCAAGAAGCCAGCTATGAATCAGCTTATGCAGCTAGGCTCCAAATTTAGAAAAAAGAAAAGTGCATTTCACATAAGCTTGTCACATCCCACATGTGAGTTGCCAGTAAATAATGTGCATGCTGTATTATATAATTCTGTCATTAGTTATGACAGATGGTGATGTGAACAAATCTTTTTATTAAGATGAGAAGATCAAATTTTTAATACATCCTTCTTGCATTTGATTAAATGCTGTGATGTAAAACTGAAATAAAGACTGCTGTGTGAAAATAAACAGCAAGTAACCTCTTCTTTATTAGATTGTAATTCTGACTCTAGGCTACAAGTGTATATTCTACTCATGTATGATGCTGAATGATGTGTCGGATATCTTCTGTGTAACTGTTGACATGTCAGTGGATACTGAATTGTGAACATTTTCAACAAACATGCATATAATCAACTTTAAAACTGGATCTTTCAGAAACATAATAATGTGCCCAAAAGATATAGATAGCTGCATAACAGATACGTGCAAGGTATAAAAGTCCTAGATACAGGTCCAACATTCCATGTGTAGTGAACAAATAATGGTATGTGAAAATACGTGATGAGTGATCTTGGAAAGAGTGAAGGGAAACTAATGTAAGGGAAAAGAAAGGTGCTGAAACGGGGACATCAGGCTACTGTGTGTAAATAAACACAAGAAGATTCAAAGATATATTCAGTTCTGAAATACATGCAAAACAAAATATTTCAGTTAGTTAGACCATAATTTAAAATATACATACATTAATTTGTGTTTATTTAAGTACTTTAAAAAGTGACATATCTCTCTCTCACACATACATACACACACATAGAGACTTCAGTTGTTCATTACTAGAAACAAACTGTAAATTTGTATTAATAGCCTCACATTTTAATAAATGTGTCAGAGGCCTCCAAGAAAAGTCTGTAGCCGCTTCATTTAATAAATTCCAATTGTTGTTGTACTATAAAGTTTAGAGTTATAATATTAACTTTGATCTCAGTTTCATGAAGAAAACAATATTGTAATAGTTTCAAGTGAAGTTTAATGATACGGTGTTGTTAAAGAGTAATGTTTTGGTATTAATGTAATAAATAATGTTTGAAGGTTAAGCAACAATTTCATTTTCTTTAATCCTCATATTTGTTCACCATCGAGAATTCATTTCTTTTGAGAAGAGTAAGTTAATTTTTTTTTCCTGAGGTTGTGAGTTAAGAAGTTCCCTTCTTTATTCCTCCCACCCCCCCCTTTTTTTTCCAAACCTCACTCCCCCCCACACACACACACTCACCCACATAATGCTAGTAAATCTTCAGAGTTAGTAAAGCTCATTATGCTAATACCTGTAAGCTTCTCATAGATTTATTTGTTTCATATGATTATCCCAAGATGACAGATGAGATTATTTCTCCTTTTCACATGATTATCCCAAGATGACAGATGAGATTATTTCTCCTTTTCACATGATTATCCCAAGATGACAGGTGAGATTATTTCTCCTTTTCACATGATTATCCCAAGATGACAGGTGAGATTATTTCTCTATTTCAAATGATTATCCCAAGGTAACAAAGGTAGGTAGAGGTGTATGGTGCAGTTTTACAAAGTGGCAGAGGGAGTGAGATAAGTGAGAAAAAAAAATGAATAGAAAGTATGAAGGTGAGATGAGAATGTATGAATGAAAAACATACATCATCTGATATTTTGGCGTGAGCCTTTTACAAAGATTACATACACAGAAAAGACAAAAACATATAACTAAACTAAAAACTTATCTTAATGTGGCCACCCAAAAGTAGGAAACACAGAAATGCTGTCCCATAGACCAAGCAAAGAGACCACGCTGAGCCACACAAAGGATGTCAACAGAGCCAGTCGTAAAGAAGAGGCGGAGAGATGGAGGGAAACAGGTGGGGAATGGGGAAGGGCAATAGATCCATGAAAGGTGCTAGAGAAGAAGGTGTCGGGGGAGGGGGGAAGCGGAGAGATAATGAATGAGGAACGTAAATACCTGCAGAGAGAAGATGTGAAACTGGTGAATAGGACAAGACCCTATGCACCTATAGGTTGCCAGAGAAGAAGAGAAGGTGGCAATAGGGAGGGAAGCTAGGAGAAAGAAACAAGAAAGTAGAGTATAAATCACAAAAATAAAAAAGGTGGAAAACTAAAGATGTTAAAAGAAGCTGATGACGTTAATTCCAGATGGGTGGAGACAGCCGGCCTGTTCTAGGACCCTCCGAGATTGTACATTGGCAGAACTGAACAACCCCCCCCCCCCCAACACCTGCTTCTCTAACGCCTTTAATGGGTCTATTGCCCTTCCCCCAGCAGTTCAGCGTGGTCTCTTTGCTTGGTCTATGGGACAGCATTTCAGTGTTTCCTACTTTTGGGTGGCCACATTAAGATAAGTTTTTCATTTAGTTATATGTTTTTGTCTTTTCTGTGTATGTAATCCTCGAAAAAGGCTCACCCAAAATATCGGATGTGGTATGTTTTTCATTTATACATTCTCATCTCACCTTCATGCTTTCTATTCATTTTTTTTTTCCTTACTTCTCTCACTCCTTCTGCCACCTTGTAAAACTGCACCATACACCTCTATCTACCTTTATTATCTGAGCCAGTTTTACTGCAGTCACCATCCCTTTTATCTGTCCTAAGGTAATAGATGAGATTATTTTTCTGTTTCACATGATTATCCCAACATAATGGATGAGATTATAAGTAAACTGTGTAGTATTTGTAAACATCTGATATTTTAGCAGCTGTTTATTGGTTCATCATTTTCACAATATCATACTGGATTACTGGAAGCCACTGAGGTTATAAATAACCAGTTGTAAAGAGAATTAATGTTTGTTGTGAAAGCATTCAATACAACATTATTATAATCAAAACACAAAATATCAACATTTTAATTTATGCACAGAAAAGACAGCAGTCATTATTATTGTACAGACATTACATTAGTAGTTAGTTGATTGTCAGTGGGTGATCTCCCTGTGGTGTCAAATTTGATCAGTGAAATTCTTGTAAAACCAGCACCAAGTCAGTTTAAGAGTGGGTTCTAGTTATTATCTTTAAACTGCACTTGTGGTGTGGCTCCTTCATGAAAGAATTTATTGATTATTTAAAACCGTTTATGTCATTTAAGATTATAAATAACTCTTTTCTGGTTTTAATTTATCTTACCACTGGCAATATAAAAAATCTTTGAAGATTTAGAAATAAAATAACTGCAGTCAGGCAGTTCTGTAGCTAAGAGCATTGTAATTTTAAGCTGCCACAAATGCTAAAAACAGACATCTCATTGCATCATTTTCCTGTAAAATATGGCAGATGTGTTGTTTGATTACAGAAATATTTGTGTTTCTTGGATGTTGTTTGGTAGAATTTGAGTTAATTTCTTGGGGGATGATAAACAGTTTAAGGGCTAGTTTTTAACATAGGATTTTCATATTTTATTTCAATGTAAGTTAACAGCTAATTTGGCACTAAGTTTGCTATAATTTTCTTACATGTGTATCAAAGTATCACTTTGTGGATAGGTAAAATGCAATCCTGTGTTGTCAGTAAATAATGTAAGATAGTCATTTATTTGTAATAGTCATTTATATGTAAAAGATGTATACATCATGTAAAATCATCATTTAAGTATTAAAATTATTTGTATATTGAACATTCATTAAAGTGTTTTCTTTTTACTCATTTGTGCTTTCTAGGAAACAATAAATATTTGATTTCTATTTATAGATTATGCAGGATGTTTTGCCTGTATTAGAATTTGACTTCTGCCAGTTTTTTTTTCTTGTCTGAGGGGACTTGGAGGAAGGGGGTGGAGAAAGGAGGAGGGAAGATGTTTGATGATGAGAATAAGAACTAGTGTGAGTTATCTGCCAACTGTGGAGAAGATGATGATGATGAGAATAAGAACTAGTGTGAGTTATCTACCAACTGTGGAGAAGATGATGATGATGAGAATAAGAACTAGTGTGAGTTATCTGGAAACTGTGGAGAAGATGATGATGATGAGAATAAGAACTAGTGTGAGTTATCTGCCAACTGTGGAGAAGATGATGATGATGAGAATAAGAACTAGTGTGAGTTATCTACCAACTGTGGAGAAGATGATGATGATGAGAATAAGAACTAGTGTGAGTTATCTGGAAACTGTGGAGAAGATGATGATGAGAATAAGAACTAGTGTGAGTTATCTGCCAACTGTGGAGATGATGATGATGATGATGAGAATAAGAACTAGTGTGAGTTATCTGGAAACTGTGGAGAAGATGATGATGATGATGAGAATAAGAACTAGTGTGAGTTATCTGCAAACTGTGGATAAGATGATGATGACTAGAAAGTTTAAGATAAAAAAATGACTGCTCCAGAAGAGCCCCTGACAAAAAATGTAACAAAAAACAAAAGGATTTTGCACCCATAAGTACAATGCCAGGTATACAGGGGATATAGTGTTAGTGCCTATACTTTCTGTGACCTGCACAGGGAATATAGTGTTAGTATCTATATTTTCTGTGACCTGCACCATGCCATTGAGGTATACAGGGGATATAGTTTTATTATCTATACTTTCTGTGACCTGCACCATGCCAGGTATACAGGGGATATAGTGTTAGTATCTATACTTTCTGTGACCTGCACCATGCCAGGTATACAGGAGATATAGTGTTAATATCTATACATTCTGTGACCTGCATCATGCCACTGAGGTGTACTTGGTATATAGTGTTAGTATCTATACTTTCTGTGACCTGCATCATGCCACTGAGGTGTACTTGGTATATAGTGTTAGTATCTATACTTTCTGTGACCTGCATCATGCCATTGAGGTATACAGGGGATTTAGTATCTATACATTCTGTGACCTGCATCATGCCACTGAGGTGTACTTGGTATATAGTGTTAGTATCTATACATTCTGTGACCTGCATCATGCCACTGAGGTGTACTTGGTATATAGTGTTAGTATCTATACTTTCTGTGACCTGCGTCATGCCACTGAGGTATACAGGGGATATAGTGTTAGTTCCCAATTTTTCCTTCACCTGTTCCATGGTTACAACTGTTGCGAGATTCCATAACGGCCAGGTTTTTCCCCATCTAGAGGCAACTCTAGATGGGTCTCAGGATGAGGCTGTTGGCCTCACGCCCAACTCCCGTTTTACGTAAAGATGATGAAGATGATAATCTTTTGCATACCTTGGCAGCTACATAGACCAGATGGTGACAGTAGGAAAGAAGTTAAAATTCAAATTGCAGAAGTAGCATTGTCCTTCAAAAATCTTGAGAACATTTGGAATTCAAAAGTTATAAGCACAAAAAACAAGTTAAGATTATTCAATTCAAATGTGATATCCACCCTCATTTATGCATATGAAAGCTGGAAATCAACTAAAGAAATAGACAAGAAATTAGACTCTTTTGAAAACATATGCCTAAGGAAAACACTTGGTATAAAGTGGAATGAATTCAAGAACAACGCAGAGATAAGACAGATGAGCAAGCAACAACTAGTCTCATGGGTGATCAGAAAAAGCAGATGGACATATGTAGGCCAGGCGATGAAAAGAAACAATCAGAGAATACCAAAACAAGCTGTCAAGTGGAGCACAACAGGCCAAAGAAAAAGAGTTCGACCATCTGAAACTTTAATGAGGACATTATTAAGAGAAGCCAGTTTAGTGGGCTTAAAATCCCTTGATGAGGTTGAAAGACTCGCAGAGAACAGGAAAACCTGGCAAACAACTATGCTAGCCCAATGTGATGTTTAACGGCACTTCGGTGTTGGTGCCCATACTTTCTGTGACCTGCACAGGGAATATAGTGTTAGTATCTATATTTTCTGTGACCTGCACCATGCCATTGAGGTATACAGGGGATATAGTTTTATTATCTATACTTTCTGTGACCTGCACCATGCCAGGTATACAGGGGATATAGTGTTAGTATCTATACTTTCTGTGACCTGCACCATGCCAGGTATACAGGAGATATAGTGTTAATATCTATACATTCTGTGACCTGCATCATGCCACTGAGGTGTACTTGGTATATAGTGTTAGTATCTATACTTTCTGTGACCTGCATCATGCCACTGAGGTGTACTTGGTATATAGTGTTAGTATCTATACTTTCTGTGACCTGCATCATGCCATTGGGGTATACAGGGGATTTAGTGTTAGTTCCCAATTTTCCTTCACCTGTTCCATGGTTACAACTGTTGCGAGATTCCATAACGGCCAGGTTTTTCCCCATCTAGAGTTGCCTCTATATGGGTCTCAGGATGAGGCTGTTGGCCTCACGCCCAACTCCCGTTTTACGTAAAGATGATGAAGATGATAATCTTTTGCATACCTTGGCAGCTACATAGACCAGATGGTGACACTAGGAAAGAAGTTAAAATTCAAATTGCAGAAGTAGCATTGACCTTCAAAAATCTTGAGAACATGGAATTCAAAAGTTATAAGCACAAAAAACAAGTTAAGATTATTCAATTCAAATGTGATACCCACCCTCATTTATGCATATGAAAGCTGGAAATCAACTAAAGAAATAGACAAGAAATTAGACTCTTTTGAAAACAAATGCCTAAGGAAAACACTTGGTATAAAGTGGAATGAATTCAAGAACAACGCAGAGATAAGACAGATGAGCAAACAACAACTAGTCTCATGGGTGATCAGAAAAAGCAGATGGACATATGTAGGCCATGTGATGAAAAGAAACAATCAGAGAATACCAAAACAAGCTGTCAAGTGGAGCACAACAGGCCAAAGAAAAATAGTTCGACCACCTGAAACTTTAAAGAGGACATTATTAAGAGAAGCCAGTTTAGTGGGCTTAAAATCCCTTGATGAGATTGAAAGACTCGCAGAGAACAGGAAAACTTGGCAAACAACTGTGCCAGCCCAGTGTGGTGGTTAACGGCACTTAGGTGTTAGTGCCCATATTTCTTTGACTGGTCACAAAACTAGAGACTGTTGAGGACAATATCATGGCTGGCTGCGTCTTCTAAATCAGTGACGAGCTAGGCACTCATTTTTTTCTTCTGAAGCTTTAAATCTAAGTTAAATGGAGCAGGTGAGACAACCAATCAATTCTGAGAGACAAGTGCTTTAGTTTTATGCTGTTTAAGGTGAGACAACCAATCAATGCTGAGAGACAAGTGCTTTAGTTTTATGCTGTTTAAGGTGAGACAACCAATCAATGCTGAGAGACAAGTGCTTTAGTTTTATGCAGTTTAAAGTGAGACAACCAATCAATGCAGAGAGACAAGTGCTTCAAGTGGTTTGATCCACCCTGGAAGCGTCCCTCTCTATAAAACTGTGGTTTGATCCACCCTGGAAGCGTCCCCCTCTATAAAACTGTGGTTTGATCCACCTTGGAAGCGTCCCTCTCTATCAAACAGTGGTTTGATCCACCTTGGAAGCGTCCCTCTCTATCAAACAGTGGTTTGATCCACCTTGGAAGCGTCCCTCTCTATCAAACAGTGATTTGATCCACCCTGGAAGCGTCCCTCTCTTTCAAACTGTTGAAGGTACCTAACCATACTGGAGGTGGACAAGGGAAAACAGCCAGAGCGTCACAGACGGTCTTCAAAAAAAAAAAAAAAAGATAAAAATGGAAATAGCAGATGAACAGTTTGGATTTGTTGAAGGAAACGGAACACACAATGCCATTTATGCTTTACGAACACTAACAGAAAGAGCTTTAGAAGTACAGAAAGATCTCTACTTACGCTTCATTGATTACACCAAGGCATTTGACAAGGTGAAACATAACGAAATTATTAAAATGCCTGAAGACATCACTATAGACGGCAAAGACCTGAGGATTGTAAAACATCTATACTGGCAGCAAGAAACAGCAGTTCGAGTTGAAAATAGAACTGGAAAATATCAACCTATAAAACAAGGGGTGCGACAAAGATGTGTACTATCTCCAGACATTTTTTCTATGTACAGCGAGAATATTCTAAGAACGATCATCACAGAACCAGGCATAAAAACTGGCGGATACAATATTAACAACCTTCGGTATGCTGACGACACAGTACTGAGAGCTGAGAACCAACAAGACCTGCAAAATCTCTTGGACAAAGTCGCTAAAGAAAGTGAACAGAAAGGCCTTACTTTGAACATCAAAAAGACAGAGACTATGGTTATATCTAAAGAAACAGAATCCACCAGTATGCAGTATAAAATTAAACGGAACTATTCTAAATTGGCGAACTACTTTGCGAGCCCTATGTGACGTCTAGCGGCACGGGAAGGATATAAGATAAGATAAGAAGATTCTAAAGCAGATGCAGAAATTCAAATACCTTGGCGCAGTAATAACTTCAGATGGGAAATGCAGAACAGAAATTAGGAACAGAATAGGCCAAGCAAAGACTGCATTTCAGAGAATGAGAAACATATTATCCAACACATCCTTATCAATGAATATTAGAAAACGAGTCCTAAAATGTTATATTGAACCTATCTTGTTATATGGAAGTGAATCATGGACAATAGGCAAGTCTGCACAAAAATCATTGGAAGCAGCAGAAGTGTGGTTTATTAGAAGAATGTTGCGAATTCCATGGACAGCAAAAATAGCTAATGAAGAATGTATGAGAAGAGCTGGAGAGACCAAAAAACCTTGTCAAAAAAAAAAAATAAATAAAAAATAAGAAAGAGAGAGTGTACTTTCATAGGACATGCAATGAGAAGAGGGGGCATTGAAAATATTATAAAAACAGGAAAAATAGAAGGAAGAAGATCAAGAGGAAGACCAAGAGAAATGATACTGGACAGTCTGACGGGATGGTGTGAGAGGAGATCACCAACTGAACTGATGGCCTGCATGAAGGATCGGGTACTCTGAAGAAGAATAATAGCCAACTATAGTCGGCACGGCACCTGATGATGATGATGATGTCTTCAAAAGGTCAGTTAAAATAGGGGCACCTGCTCATCACAGCTTCAGCGGCATAGAAAAGGGCTCTCTTTCATCAGATGAATATTATTTATGTAAAACTGCAAGGAAAAAGTTTTAAATAATAATACAAAATGGAACATTCTCTGTAAAGCTGAGCAGATATTCAGTCTCTAAGACTGTGAAAGAAAGCACTCTCAGCTTTCTAGGGCTCTGGCCTTAAGGTTTCCTCCGGTGTAAGTGGATAACTAAACAGCTTTCAGTATCCATCCGGTGCAGGTGGTTGACTAAACAGCTTTCAGTATCTTTTCTGTGTAAGTGGTTGACTAAACAGCTTTCAGTATCCATCCTGTGTAAGTGGTTGACTAAACAGCTTTCAGTATCCTTCCTGTGCAAGTGGTTTACTAAACAGCTTTCAATATCTTTCCTGTGTAAGTGGTTGACTAAACAGCTTTCAGTATCTTTCCTGTGTAAGTGGTTGACTAAACAGCTTTCAGTATCCTTCCTGTGCAAGTGGTTGACTAAACAGCTTTCAATATCTTTCCTGTGTAAGTGGTTGACTAAACAGCTTTCAGTATCTTTCCTGTGTAAGTGGTTTACTAAACAGCTTTCAGTATCCTTCCTGAGCAAGTGGTTGACTAAACAGCTTTCAGTATCCTTCCTGTGTAAGTGGGTGACTAAACAGCTTTCAGTATCCTTCCTGTGCAAATGGTCTACTAAACACCTTTTTTTTATCCTTCCTGAGCAAGTGGTTGACTAAACAGCTTTCAGTATCCTTCCTGTGTAAGTGGTTGACTAAACAGCTTTCAGTATCCTTCCTGTGTAAGTGGGTGACTAAACAGCTTTCAGTATCCTTCCTGTCAGCTTTCTTAAGATCATGCACACTAGAAGCTCAGTAAGAATGATAAATGACATCTCTTCATTAAAATGTGGATAATTAACATTTCATCATCATAGATTCACCGTCAGTGTTCACATACAAGACATTTCTCATACATAAATAACACTTCACCATTAACAAAGGGCATGGTCCTTGGAGGCACAATATTCCCACACAAAGAGATACATAAAACAACACGGATATCTCCAGATGATAGAACCAGAAACCAGATAGATCATTTTTGTATTAGAAAATCTCTGATAGATGTAAGAGCATATAGAGGTGCAGACGTCAATAATAATCACAATCTGCATATGCGGAAAACAAAACTAAAACTGAAAAGTCAACACAAGAAATCAATACTCAGAAAGATAAACAGCCACAGTCTACAAGAAGAGAACACTAACAGTAATTTCAATCAGGAACTTGCCAATCATTTCATAGCACTCAGTGAAGTAGAGGAGATAGGTATAGATGAATTATGGAATTCTTACGGCACAGCTGTAATCACAGCAGCAAAAGCAAGCGCTGGACTGCAAAAAACAAATAGAAAAGCATGGATATCAGAAAACACACGGAAGTACATACATTTTAAAGACGAGCAGCCAAATTAGCCGTGTTGAACATAAAGACAGATCTTGGAAAAGATTTGGCAAAAGAGACTTATAAAGAACTAGACAATAAACTAAAAAGTTCAGCTGGAAGAGATAAGAGAGAATAGATGGACAATATGGTTAAAGAAGCAGAGAAAGCTACAAAAATAGCAAAACTCTGTAGTACATGCAAAGACCAATATACAGCAAAACTCTGTAGTACATGCAAAGACCAATATACAGCAAAACTCTGTAGTACATGCAAAGACCAATATATAGCAAAACTCTGTAGTACATGCAAAGACCAATATATAGCAAAACTCTGTAGTACATGCAAAGACCAATATATAGCAAAACTCTGTAGTACATGCAAAGACCAATATACAGCAAAACTCTGTAGTACATGCAAAGACCAATATACAGCAAAACTCTGTAGTACATGCAAAGACCAATATATAGCAAAACTCTGTAGTACATGCAAAGACCAATATATAGCAAAACTGGAACCCTATTAATATCGAGTAATGATCAAAAACAAAGATGGGCCGAAAAATTCCAAGGAATACTTAATCCACCACACCCAAAAGAATTAATAGACATTGAAACCGACTTACCAACCCCACAGCTAAATATCAACCAAGATGAAACTACATTTCATGAAACTGAAACAGCAGTGAATCTAATGGCTAACAACAAAGCTGCAGGTGAAGATGAAATAACAGCCGAAATGTTACAAGTTATTAACAGTGACGATTTGACAGAGAATGTTTAATAAAGTTTGGAAAGAAGAAAGGTCCCTTCTAAATGGAAAAAAAAAGAAATCAGTGTTAAATATAAATAAAAAAGGCAATCTTAGCGACTGCAATAACTGGAGAGGAGTAACCTTACTATCAGTTGTGTCGAAAGTATTTTGCAAAGTTATTCTGAATAGAATTAAAGATATAGTGAATACTGCAATGAGAGAAGAACAAGCAGGATTTCGAAAAGGGAGAAGCTGTCTCGATCAGATCTTTACTCTAAGAATAATACTTGAAGAACATATTGAAGAGCAAAAACCATTAATTCTGAACGTTATAGCTGTAAAAAGGCATTTGCTAGCGTACACAGAGATTCACTGTGGAGAATTTTAAGAATATATGGAATACCATCTAAAAGGATCTCTACAACGGATATGTTTGTGCTGTCAAGACAGAAGAAGGAATGAGTAAATGGTTCCAGATTGAAACAGACTTGAAACAAGAATGTATATTATCTCCCTTGCTTTTTGGAATTTACGTAGACCTCATAATGAAAAATGCTGCACAGGTAAAGCGGGCATTGATTGAGTACATGAGACACACCTAGAAGATCTTGATTTTGCAGATGATTTAACTCTATTAGTGACAATCAATGTTCCCTCTAAAAGTTTGCGGTCTGTGAGCAAAATGTTCAGCAAATGTGCAAAAAAGAATATTTGTGAGTGCAAATGTGCGCAGTAATTATATTGTCCATTGTCAGCCTGCCATTTATTTTAGCCTGTCCAGCAAGTCTGTCTGTCACATCATTGCATGTAATCTCGCACGCCCTGGACGGTAAAGCCACGTTAGTTGACTGGCTTAACAGATGAACCCATTCTTTGCGAAGAAAATTCTTCTCAGTCTTACGAAACATGCTCTGTGAATCCGTCACAATGACGCCATTAACAACAAAACGAGCAACTAACCATTCCACTGTCACAGACAAAATAATGAAACTTCCCATTAAAGAAGAAGAAGGGAAAATGCACGTCGAAGGAACAGATGTTGAAGAAGTAAACCAATTTGCATATCTCGGCAGCTACATAGATCAGGATGGTGACACCAGAAAAGAAGTTAGAATTGCAAAAGCAGCATTGACCTTAAAGAATCTTGAAAACATATGACACTCTAAAGTTATACGTACAAAAACTAATTCAATTCAAATGAATCTCTCTCGCTCTCTCTCTCGCTCTCTCTGAACCTTAAGTGCCCAGGGCACATGGGGCTTCCGCAAGGGTTTTCCACAAATGCCTGTCCTTTGCCTTTGTTTCTGCTCTTGTCCAGGTGAGCCCTCTGTTGCTCAACATCCTTTATGTTGTTCTTCTCCATGTCTCTTTTGGTCTACCCTTACTTCTGTTCCCCTGTGGTGTCCATCTTAGTGCTATTTTTGGTAGTGAGTTATCAGTCATTCGGAGAACATGTCCCAACCATCGCCAGCGTCTTTCCTCAATAATTTCTGTCAGTGGCTTCATCTGCATTTCTGCCAACAAGATGTTATTTCTTATGGTGTTTGGTCAAAATATTTTTCTAATTCTTCATAAACATTTAGTCTGGAAAGAATTCAACTTGTTTTCTGTGGTTTTGGTGATTTTCCAGCATTCACTTCCATAGAGTAGAACACTTAGAACATTACTCTTAAATATCCTGATTTTCGTATTTATGCTTAGTTTTTTTATTTTTTTTTATTTCCATATAGTCTGCAGCATTGCAAAAGCCTGATTTGCTCTAGTAAGTCTGCTGTTGATGTCCTCTGTGCTGTCTCCATTTTCTACTACTCTACTGCCAAGATATACAAATTCCTTGACCTCCTCCAGTAACTTGCTATCTTATCTTATATCTTATATCCTTCCCGTGCCGTTAGACGTCACATAGGGCTCGCAAAGTAGTTCGCCAATTGTGCCTGTCTTCGGCGAGTCTTTCAACCTCAACAAAGGATTTTATGCCTGTTAACTTGGCCTCTCTTAATAATGTTCTCTTCAGAGTTTCACGCGGTCTGCCCCTTGCTATCTACTCTGAGTATATTTCTGTTGTTCACATTTTGCTTCATTAACTTTGTCTTTCCTATGTTGATTTTTAGTCCTATGTTGTTTGCATTCTGAGTTAGCTTGTTTATTTTATCTTGCATATCTTTGTGTCTGCTTGATAGTAGACAAATGTCGTCCGCAAAGTCAAGGTCCTCCAGCACTGTGTCAAGGGTCCATTGTAATCCTCTGCGTTTGTTTGATGTTGCCTCCTTCATTAACCAGTCTATTGCTAATATAAATAATGTTGGTGACAGTACACATCCTTGCTTCACTCCTGTTTGTACCCTAAAGCTGCTGGAGGTATGTTCTCCACAGATCACTTTGCACTGAAAACCCTCGTATAGGGCTTTGATTACATTCACTATCTTATGGTGGAGGCCATGCCATCTTAGGATTTTCCACAGTGCATCTCTTTTGACACTCTCAAAGGCTTTTTCAAAATCTATAAAGAATTCAAATGAATATCTACCCTCATTTATGCACGAGAAAGCTGGAAAACAATGAAATAAATAGACAAGAAATTAGACTCTTTTTAAAACAAATGCCTAAGGAAAGTACTCTGTATAAAGTGGAACGAATTAAAAAAACAACAACACAGAGATAAGACAGATGAGTGAACAACAACCTGTCTCATGGGAGATGGAGATATGTTGGTCATGTGATGAGAAGAAACAGTCAGAGAATCCCAAAACAAGCTATCAAATGGAACACAACAGGACGAAGAAAAAGAGGTCGACCACATGAAACTCTAAAGAGGACATTGTTAGGAGAGGCTAAATTAATAGCATGAAATCCCTTGATGAGGTTGAAAAACTCGCCGAAAACAGGAAAACTTGGCGAACTACCATGTGAGCCCTATGTGACGTTTAACGGCACGGGGAGGATGTAAGATCAGGGTTTACATAGTTGACAGTTTATTATCAGAGTCCACACAGCTTCAGGGTTCACTAAATCAGCATTTCACTATCAGAGTTCACATAACTGTCAGTTCACCTTCAGGGTTCACAAAATCAACATTTTACCATTAGGATTCAGGTGATGGGCATGAACATGACCGCAGTAAAACTGGTTCTTGACTGAGTTGTGTGTTGCAACTAAAAGTTTTTTTTTCTTTTTAAGTAGCCACAAAGATATGCAAGATAAAATAAACAAGCTAACTCAGAATGCAAACAACATAGGACTAAAGATCAACGTAGGAAAGACAAAATTAATGAAGCAAAATGTGAACAACAGAAATGTACTCAGAGTAGATAGCAAGTTACTGGAGGAGGTCAAGGAATTTGTATATCTTGGCATCAGAGTAGTAGAAAATGGAGACAGCACAGAGGACATCAACAGCAAACTTATTAGAGCAAACCAGGCTTTTGCAGTGCTGCAGACTATATGGAAATAAAAAAAAAAACTAAGCATAAATATGAAAATCAGGATATTTAAGAGTAATGTTCTAAGTGTACTACTCTATGGAAGCGAATGCTGGAAAATCACCAAAAACCATAGAAAACAAGTTAAATTCTTTCAAGACTAAATGTTTACGAAGATTAGAAAAATATTTTTTGCCAAACGCCATAAAAAATAACATCTTGTTGGCAGAAATGCAGATGAAGCCACTGACAACAATTATTGAGGAAAAACGCTGACATGTGCTCCGAATGACTGACACCTAATTACCAAAAATAGCACTAAGATGGACACCACAGGGGAACAGAAGTAAGGGTAGACCAAAAGAGACATGGAGAAGAACAACAAAAAGGATGTTGAGCAACAGAGGGCTCACCTGGACAAGAGCAGAAACAAAGGCAAAGGACAGGCATTTGTGGAAAACCCTTGCGGAAGCCCCATGTACCCTGGGCACTTAAGGTTCAGAGAGAGAGAGAGAGAGAGAGAGAGAGAGAGAGAGGGAGAGTATGTGATAGGTCACAGAAGACACGGCTAAGTATTTCTTTTAAACGCAGGATTCAACAGTTATCTGGCACACGGAAGTGGCTGGCTGCACGTGTTGTTTATATCGGTATCTTTTGTGACTGCTAGCAACAAGTAACGTGTTTGTTGGTGTGTGAACTGCACGTGTGCTGTCTTGTGGCAACAAGTAACGTGTTTGTTGGTGTGTGAACTGCACGTGTGCTGTCTTGTGGCAACAAGTAACGTGTTTGTTGGTGTGTGAACTGCACGTGTGCTGTCTTGTAGTAACAAGTAACGTGTTTGTTGGTGTGTGAACTGCACGTGTGCTGTCTTGTAGTAACAAGTAACGTGTTTGTTGGTGTGTGAACTGCTCGTGTGCTGTCTTGTAGTAACAAGTAACGTATTTGTTGGTGTGTGAACTGCACGTGTGCTGTCTTGTAGTAACAAGTAACGTGTTTGTTGGTGTGTGAACTGCTCATGTGCTGTCTTGTAGTAACAAGTAACGTGTTTGTTGGTGTGTGAACTGCTCGTTTGCTGTCTTGTGGCAACAAGTAACGTGTTTGTTGGTGTGTGAACTGCTCATGTGCTGTCTTGTAGCAGCAAGTAACGTGTTTGTTGGTGTGTGAACTGCTCATGTGCTGTCTTGTAGTAACAAGTAATGTGTTTGTTGATGTGTGAACTGCTCCTGTGGTGTCCTGTAATAACATGTATCGTGTTTGTTTGTGTGTGAACTGCTCGTGTGCTGTCTTGTAGTAACAAGTAACGTGTTTACTGGTATATGAACTGCTCATGCGCTGTCTTGTAGTAACAAGTAACGTGCTTGTCTGTGTGTGAACTGCTCATGTGCTGTCTTCTAGCAACAGGTAATGTGTTTGTTGGTGTATGAACTGCTTATGTGCTGTCTTCTAGCAACAAGTAATGTGTGTGTTGGTGTGTGACTTAGTAACAAGTAATGTGTTTCCTGGTGTGTGAACTGCTCGTATGGTGTCTCCTAGTAACAAATGACGTGTTTGCTGTCGTGTGAACTGCTCTTGTGCTGTCTTCTAGTAACAAGTAACGTATTTGTTGATGTGTGAACTGATTCTGTGGTGTCTTTCAGTAACTTATAACATGTTTGTAGATGTGTGAATTGATTCTGTGGTGTTATCTAGTAACACATAACATGTTGATGAGAGAACTGATTCTATGGTGTCTTGTAGTAACACATAACACATTTGTTTATATGGGAATTGATTCTATGGTGTCTTCTAGTAACAAAGAACATTTTTGTTGATGTGTGAATTGATTCTGTGATGTCTTCTAGTAACAGATAACACATCAGTTGATTTGGGAACTGACTGTGCGATCATTCAGCAACAGTTAACTTATTTGTTGATGTATGAATTGATTCTGTGGTGTCTTCTAGTAATACATAAAACATATTTATTGATGTATGAATTGATTCTGTGATGTCTTCTGCTGACAAGTAACATATCTGTTGTGTGAACAGATTCTGTATTGTTACAGACAATAAAAATTAATAAAAAAGGATGTTATAGCAGAGTGATAATATTCAGTGTTTGTATCACACAAAACCTAATTGTAATAAAAAATTTGTTTTCAGAGAAGATGACCAGCAGGATTTCCTCTAGCAGACCTAAAGGATGAGCTAACTCCCAGTCACATCTTGTATCATCAAAACTTGTAACTTTCCTTGATTCACCAAGATACAAGAATGGGTTCTGAAGACAAAGATCAGAAAGACTGCCCTCTCCACATTATCATTGAGTACCTGGTCAAGCCATTAAAAGAAAAGATTAAAAGTAAAGTAGTTTCTGAAGTAGAAGTCTTGGACGCTTTGAAGAGTGCCAGCTCGTTACAGCAGTTTATGACATCACTGGATGAACTTCAGTTTCCGCTGAGTTCCAGAAAGGAATGTGAAGATGTTCTTGTGTCATTGATCAGGGATGTTTGTTTCCCGATGATTTATTCCCTTCAGCATCTACATCATTCTGAGAAAGGGAGAGCTGTTTCAGTACTTACTCGGCTTATACTTACGTGCTGCAGGTATCTGAATGATCAGAAAGTGTCAGTCATTGTGTCACAGATTGTCGTTCCATTGTGGTCAATCAGCTGTGTTGAAGATGATTTCTTGTTAGCACTCAGGAATGATGTCTACCACTGCCAGAAGGTGGAGCCTTTAGATATATTTCTTAGTTTAGAAATGTTTGGTTTTCTGCTGAACAGTGAGGACATTTTCAGCCGATTCATGGCCAATGTCTTGTCTCTGAATGTGGCTAAGGAAGACATTCTAGAGCGGCTGTTTCAGATAGTGTCAGGTTGTTCAGAACAAGAATCTGCATTCTGTAAAGCATTCTCTGTTACATCCAAACTGCTGTCCTACTTCCCTGTGGCCTTACAGCATAGGTGTACAGCTCAGGTGTGGCAGAACTTCACAAGGTCTGTCTTAACATCTGCTGGGAATGTGGATAGAGAGCTGGTTTGGCAGTCTCTCTATGTGTTTTATTGCCTGAAGGATTATTTCTTTCCGTTGGATGTGGCAGAGAAGGAAGAACTATCATCAAAAATAAGCAGCAATAATTTCTGGGCCGTTATACAAGCAGGACTAGTAAGTGTGGAGCTGTCTCACCGTAAGCTTGCCATGTACCTGCTCAAAAGACTGGTTGACACGTGCAACAAGAACTCCTGCTCTGTCAGTTCTGCTCAGTATGAGTGCCATTCTCACCAGAGTAGCCTTGAAAGTCTTCCGCTGTTCTGGTGGGCTCCGGGATCTGCTGCACAGTTGTCAGTCATATGGGAGGATTTTATCTTGCTTGTTGAAACTCTGGAAGAGAAACAGGTACAGTTTTCTTGTGTTGTGGATATCAAATATTCATATAATTGTGATTTACATCTCCATCTTTTTTCAGGTCCTACCTGGAACACAGAAAATTATCTCCCTCTGTTCACATCTAGTCCAGACTTAGTCTGTGTATGACTTTTCTTATTCTTTACATTCCCCATTTATTTGTTTATGTGGACATATGAATTTATATATTTCATAAGAGGCTACATTTGTTTGCAGTTGTTTGTTTATTGTGCTCTTATTATTTCATTTAAAGTGAGGAATTTTATATGGCAGTAGAGAAAATGGGTGAAAAATACTGATAAAATATTGACAAATAAATCTTCTTTTTATTACAAGGCTCATATAATCGGTGTTCTTGTTACAAGGCTCATATAATCAATGTTCTTCTTGTTACAAGGCTCATATAATCAATGTTCTTCTTGTTACAAGGCTCATATAATCAATGTTCTTCTTGTTACAAGGCTCATATAATCAGTGTTCTTCTTGTTACAAGGCTCATATAATCAGTGTTCTTCTTGTTACAAGGCTCATATAATCAATGTTTTTCTTGTTACAAGGCTCATATAATCAAGCCATTGCTGCCTAGGATGCAGAAGCTCATTGCAGCCAGCATGCTCACACAGGAGGGTATGTATGGTATTAAGTATGTACTCACTCATTTACTGATGTTTCTCCAAGGTGGTAGTCGGGCAGGTTCTCTCATTACTTTTGTTTACTGTCTGAGTCTGTTTGCTTACTTAGTTCTTGGTAACCGATGTCAGTCATGCTATGAGAAGAAACAGTCAGAGAATCCCAAAATAATCTATCAAGTGGAACATAACAGGCCAGAGAAAAAGAGGTTGACCATGTGAAACTCTAAAGAGGACATTGTTAAGAGAGGCCAGTTTAGTGGACATAACATCCTTTGATGAGTTTGAAAAGCTCGCCCTGAAAACAGGAAAACTTGGCAGACTGCCACGTGAGCCCTATGTGATGTTTAACTCCAGGATGTAAGGTTTAAGAACCTAGTTTTACTAACAACTTGCAGTTTTGTTACATTTTGTGTGGAGGTTTGAGCATGGGGATGACTTGTGTATACAAACTGCCTTATAACAGTTGCATTCAGAACCCAGAACAAATGCTACACAAGTACTCGGCCCACGTAGATCCATGCTTGCTGCTTGTGTGGTTGGAGAGTTTGTCCCTGTGTACTAACTGTGGAGGTGGAGAGAAACTGGACATCTGTTTCTAGTGACAGGATTTAGATTAAACTTGACCAAAAACATGGACACTGAATAAGAGGAAGATCCATTGTGTGATGTAAAGCTCATGTCTTGTCCAGTATGGCTCAGTGGATAGAAAATCTGTCTTCTTTTCCCCAGTATTAACTTCCAAGAAATAGGTCTTCTATCCAGTATTAACTTCTAAGAAATAGATCTTCTATCCAGTATTACTTCCAATAAATATAGATCTTTTATCCAATATTAACTTCCAAGAAATAGATCTTCTCTCCAGTATTAACTTCCAAGAAATAGATATTCTCTCCAGTATTAACTTCCAAGAAATAGATCTTCTCTCCAGTATCAGCTGCTAATAGTTTCAAGATGACAGCTGCAGAAAGATGCATTCTTAGTTTAACATTTCAGGCTGAATGAAGCTTGACATTTAAGGAAACTTGACATTTATTGTCAATAATTTCTCTTTCATTAAAAGTTTTGACCGATGATACTGCTTCAGAAACTGTTTTGTGTTCTCTCCTGCTAGGTCACCCCAGGTTTCATTCTTCATGGCTGGTTACCATAGTAACAAGATGCTTTCAACATGACAGCCATTACATGTCACGCTGGGGAGCACACACGTTGCTGACCCTGGATTTTGTGATGGTGCCACTCATTCCTCATGGCCAGCTCAGAGTAAGATGAGAGGATGTGGAGAATTTGGATGTTGTTCTCAGATTGTAGAAAACAGACATTTGATTTTCAGTAGAAAACAGAAATTTGATTTTCAGTAAAAAACGGTTTGATTTTCAGTAGAAAACAGACATTTGATTTTCAGTACAAAACAATTTGATTTTCAGTAGAAAACAGACATTTGATTTTCAGCAGAAAATAGACATTTGATTTTAAATGAGGAAAAAGTTTATAAAATAAATGTGGTTTTGTGTTGTCAGAAAAGTTTATCTGTGTGATCTGTTGTGAGTTCTTTGATGTGTCTAAGTAAAACCAGATTCAGATTTACTGTTGTGATGTTACACCTGTTTTCATGATATGGTGTGTGATGTTACACTTGTTTTCATGATATGGAGTGTGATGTTACACTTGTTTTTATGATATGGTGTGTGATGTTACACTTGTTTTTATGATATGGAGTGTGATGTTACACTTGTTTTTATGATATGGTGTGTGATGTTACACTTGTTTTTATGATATGGTGTGTGATGTTACACTTGTTTTTATGATATGGTGTGTGATGTTACACTTGTTTTTATGATATGGAGTGTGATGTTACACTTGTTTTTATGATATGGAGTGTGATGTTACACTTGTTTTTATGATATGGAGTGTGATGTTACACTTGTTTTCATGAAGTTGAGTGTTATGTTACACTTGATTTCATGACATGGAGTGATGTTAAGCTTATTTTCATGATTTTGAATGTGATGTCTGTTTGATGATTATATGATTCTGAATGCTGTTTATCTCATATTTCTCCAGACTTATTGCTAGGAGTGTTGACATATTACTTGTGTCGTTGTGTTGTCATGCTTTTCATTTTGTTATCACAGAGTTTCACATATATCAGTTACATTATACAGCTTTAAAACTTTGGTTTGACAGTATCTGTTGTCTTCATGATTTATATGTCATCACACTTGATTCATTTCTATGTTACATTATATGTCAGCACACTTGATTCATTTCTGTGTTACATTATATATCACCACACTTGATTCATTTCTGTGTTACATTATTTCAGTTTCTTTCTCATGATCTTTTGATCTATTTGCAAGAAAACAAGCTCTACTCAAGGTAAATTAGAGGCAAGATTGTTCTGTAATTTAGAATTCAGTTCTTACAATAGATGGTGAGTGAAAATGATGAGATGCATCAAAGACAGATGTGAAAGTAAATAATTATACAACTTCAGGTCGTTTCTCTAATCCCTATGAGGCAGTGCTGGGAGGTTCCTGGACTGACCCACATCCCAAAATCTGAGCATAATTTTGTCACTGTAGCTGGAAACTGTGTTGTTTTAAAGTGCTAATTTTAAAATTGTCCAGATCAGGGACAAGCATGTGAGTGAAAGGTGTGGAGATTTCAAGTGTGGAGCCCTGGACCATCCTGCTGTTGCTACGGGAGAGAACTCCAGAGGAAGTCTGAGCTGTATGCTGCAGATATTGAAGAGTAGCCATCATACATTCTGTGAAGAAGTGGTGTACTAACTTTCAGCGTGCGAATAATTATTGTATATCATCATCATCAGGTGCCATGCCAACTGGCGTTGGTTATTATGCTTCTCCAGAGTACATGATCCTTCATGCAGTTATATAAGTATATAAAACTAAGTATATAAATATATGCGAAACCACTGCAGTAAAGCTGTGATAACAAAATGTATAAATTAGGAAAAAAAGTAAGAACCGCTTTATTACTAAACTTTCAGCATGGAGATTTCAAGATCAAAGATGCAGCAAGAGATGTATCAGGCAGTGTAAACTCCAGACATTTTTGATCATGTTCATGACCTGATTTAGCCAAATTCTCAAATTTTGGCTAAAACAATTGCAGAGATAATAGAGATATTAAGGGACATGTTAGGTGTATAATTCATGAGCATTTGGCTGAATGGGTGCCAACATGAATGAATGATGACAAGAAACAAAATTGAGTGGACACCTTCAAGTTGATTTTCCTGTATTTTGAGCTGTCTAGTTATAAGTTTGTGGAACAACTCATCAGCGTGATCCTGAGACCAAAGAACAGTCCTTGTAGTGGTGGCACTTGGGATTTCCACAGCTGAAGAGCTCCAAGACCCAGAAGTCTGCAGGAAAGGTCATGGCAACTTTTTTGTGAGATAAGGAAATATTTTGATGATTGACTATCTTCTGAAGGCCAAACATTTAGTGTAGAATACTAGTCTAACTTGCTGTGCCAACTAAAGGATACCAAACATTTAATGTAGAATACTAGTCTAACTTGCTGTGCCAACTAAAGGATACCAAACATTTAATGTAGAATACTAGTCTAACTTGCTGTGCCAGCTAAAGGATACCAAACATTTAGTGTAGAATACTAGTCTAACTTGTTGTGCCAACTAAAGGATACCAAACATTTAGTGTAGAATACTAGTCTAACTTGTTGTGCCAACTAAAGGATACCAAACATTTAGTGTAGAATACTAGTCTAACTTGTTGTGCCAACTAAAGGATACCAAACATTTAATGTAGAATACTAGTCTAACTTGTTGTGCCAACTAAAGGATACCAAACATTTAGTGTAGAATACTAGTCTAACTTGTTGTGCCAACTAAAGGATGAATTGAAAGAAAAATGGCAAGAAAGCTGCAGAAAGATGTTCTCTGTTTTGCATTTTTTTGTAGGACAATATTCCTGCTTACAACAAGTTGGATATTTGAAGAATTTAGGATTTGAATGCATAGATCATCTGCCCTACTCACCAGATCTTGCTCCATCTGACTATTTCTTGTTTCTCAACCTTAAAAAGTGTTTAAAAGGGAGTAAATTTTCGAATTTCTGGAGGTGACAGCAGCAGAAGAGCAGTATTTGAGTGACCAGATATCAGATTTTTTGTTTTTTTTGGAAGAGTTAAAGGAATATGAGAAACGATGTGCCAGTGTTTCAAACTTTGGGGTGAATGCATGGAAGAACATGCAAGTTTTATTATTCTAGGTCATTCCCTTCTTTCTTGGCCAGGCCGATAACTTTTCATCTCCTCATTGTACTGAAAGCAGCTCTGTCCTAGAAAGCATTTCTGAAGTAAGTTGAAGAGTTAAAGGAATATGAGAAACAATGTGCCAGTGTTTCAAACTTTGGGGTGAATGCATGGAAGAACATGCAAGTTTCTTATTCTAGGTCATTCCCTTCTTTCTTGGCCAGGCCGATAACTTTTCATCTCCTCCTTGTACTGAAAGCACTTCCGTCCTAGAAGGCATTTCTGAAGTAAGTTAAATCTTAATCATAGGATTATAATGTGAACTGAGGAAAACAAAACATAGGATTTCATTTTTTAAAACACATTTTTATATGAATAGTAGCATGTAGCCCACAGTACTTGCAGCTGCTTGCATTTAGAATTTGAGAATTTGACTGTAAAGTTGTAAGGATGGAGAAGTACTTGTACAATCTTGTTCATGTTTGTGGACAGATATGAGGGTACAGAGCTTGGGAAAAGTTCTCCAGTTGGAGCAGCCTTGAGGACATTTTTTGCACATCTTTTTGGTACTCTAACAAGAGAGCAGAAAGGTACTTGTGTGTGATGATGAGGATAATCTCATCATTGTTGTTGAGATGGCTGCTTTTTATCCACACTTTATAGTCTTAATGATTAGACATGAGAATGAAAGTTACATGTTTGTTGCAGGGCATTGTGACTTTGATAGTGTAACTGGTAGCATGCTGTCATGACTTTCACACAGTGCTCCTGATAACAGACTGTCATGACTTTCACACAGTGCTCCTGATAACTGACTGTCATGACTTTCACACAGTGCTCCTGATAACAGACTGTCATGACTTCCACACAGTGCTCCTGATAACAGACTGTCATGACTTTCACACAGTGCTCCTGATAACAGACTGTCATGACTTTCATACAGTGCTCCCGATAACAGACTGTCATTTTACTTGAGACAGATCTTTGAGGTAGAGACGGACATGATTTCTATGGAGTAGCCAAGTAGCCTGTCCACACACATCAAGAATATCTGTCTTCTAAAATCATCATTAAAACACTGTGTAGAAAGAACTTATATTTGCATTTACATCAGCACCCATTGACATGGAAGCTTGTCTTCATTTCATCATGTGTTATTAGATCTAGTCAGTGCTAGATACAGTACTTTTGTCAGTGTGAGTCAGTGCTAGAGACAGAAAGCTTTGTCAGTGCTAGAGACAGCAGTTTTGTCAGTGTGAGTTAATGCTAGAAATAGCAACTTTGTCAGAGTCAGTGCAAGAGACAGCAGTTTTGTCAGTGTGAGTTAGTGCTAGAAATAGCAACTTTGTCAGAGTCAGTGCAAGAGACAGCAGTTTTGTCAGTGTGAGTCAGTGCTAGAGACAGCAGCTTTGTCAGTGTGAGTTAGTGCTAGAAATAGCAACTTTGTCAGAGTCAGTGCAAGAGACAGCAGTTTTGTCAGTGTGAGTCAGTGCTAGAGACAGCAGCTTTGTCAGTGTGAGTTAGTGCTAGAAATAGCAACTTTGTCAGAGTCAGTGCTAGATACAGTACTTTTGTCAGTGTGAGTCAGTGCTAGAGACAGCAGCTTTGTCAGTGTGAGTCTTTGCTAGAGACAGCAGCTTTGTCAGTGTGAGTCTTTGCTAGAGACAGCAGCTTTGTCAGTGTGAGTCAGTGCTAGAGACAGCAGCTTTGTCAGTGTGAGTCAGTGCTGGAGACAGCATTTTTATCAATGCTGAAAACATTTGTATCAGTGTGAGTCAGTGCTGGAAACATAAGTTTTGTCAGAGCTAAAGTCAGTGCTGGAAACAAGTTTTGTCAGAGCTAAAGTCAGTGCTGGAAACAGAAGTTTTGTCAGAGCTAAAGTCAGTCATGGAAACAGTAGTTTTGTCAGAGCTAAAGTCAGTGCTGGAAACATAAGTTTGTGTTATCCCTGTTACAGTTGAGTACTTGGACAACTTGCTGAGGATTGTGTGTGAGAACAGCTGGGGTTCCGTACCTCTGACTTTTGTGTTTGAGGGTCTGAGTCACATTCCTGCATGCCCTGTGATTGGACAAGAGCTTCACTTGATAAGGTTTACATCTGTTGTTGTGTGCTTTTTGTTATGAGCAGACATTCAGACATGCCATGTAGGGGCAGTAATAGATGTCTGTGTGTCAGAATCAGCATTAAACTAAGCCACATGTACTGGTCAAGATTTTACAACATATTTGTACGTGTGAGATGTTTTTACTGTCCTTCTTCCTAAGTTCTCATGCAACTATAAAACATTTCAGTGCTTTGTGGAAGTTTTAAGTTGCCTGATTGGCATCTCTAAGTGAAGGGAATGTGTTGCAGTAACATCCCTCAGCGAGTAAAATGGCTACATGATACAAGTGTTAGGAAAAGTACCTGCAGGGTGGGACACACATTTGTACACTGTATACATAGTTGTCATTACATTGAAGGTCAAGCAGGATATTCATGTGAAATAACTTTCATGATTGTTAGTAGTCTGTCCATATTGAAACTGAGTGAGTGCGATATGTTATCTTTCAACTGAGTGAGTGCGATATGTTATCTTTCAATTGAGTGAGTGCGATATGTTATCTTTCAACTGAGTGAGTGTGATATGTTATCTTTCAGCTGAGTGAGTGCGATAAGTTATCTTTCAATTGAGCGAATGTGATATGTTATCTTTCAACTGAGTGAGTGCGATATGTTATCTTTCAACTGAGTGAGTGTGATATGTTATCTTTCAACTGAGTGAGTGCGATATGTTATCTTTCAACTGAGTGAGTGCGATATGTTATCTTTCAACTGAGCGAGTGCGATATGTTATCTTTCAGCTGAGTGAGTGCGATAAGTTATCTTTCAATTGAGCGAATGTGATATGTTATCGTTATCTTTCAACTTTGATTATTTTTATATCCTACAGAATATTTGCCCAGCTTTGTGTAAGATGAATTTTGAAGCCCACAGATAATATTCTTTTTACTGTCCTGTTCCAACAGGCAGATCCTGGTGTCCTGTTTGAGGACTCATGAAGTCCTGACTAGGGGGGCCATCCAGTGTTTCATCTGTGAGATGATGATAAAGTTGGCAGATCTGGTGGGTGTCACAGAACTCTGTCTGTTTATCTCATAGAATCCACTACAGTGTCGGCTGTGCTGTTTAGCTTGATACAAGTATCTACACAGCTGTGCTGTTTAGCTTGATACAAGTATCTACACAATTGTGCTGTTTAGCTTGATACAAGTATCTACACAGTTGTGCTGTTTAGCTTGATACAAGTATCTACACAGCTGTGCTGTTTAGCTTGATACAAGTATCTACACAATTGTGCTGTTTAGCTTGATACAAGTATCTACACAGTTGTGCTGTTTAGCTTGATACAAGTATCTACACAGCTGTGCTGTTTAACTTGATACAAGTATCTACAAAGCTGTGCTGTTTAGCTTGATACAAGTATCTACACAATTGTGCTGTTTAGCTTGATACAAGTATCTTCAAGCAGAGCATGTCTATCTTCCAGATCTTACAAAGTTATGGTTTGCTGCTTCTATAAGATGTTTTTTTTTAAAATCATTATCATGAGCAATAAATATCTAAGGTATATGAGACAGACACCAGAAAGGAAGTTAGAATCACAAAAACAGCATCAATCTTCAAGAATCTTGAGAACACATTGCATTCAAAAGTTAAGCACAAAAACCAAGTTAAGACTATTCAGTTCAAATCCACTCTCATATATGCACGCAAAAGCTGGAAAACAACTAAAGAAATAAGACAAGAAGTTAGACTCTTTTGAAAACAAATGCCTAAGGAAAATACTCAGCATCAAATGGAACGAATTCAAGAACAATGCAGAAATAAGACAGATGACTGAACAACAACCAGTCTCATGGGTGATCAGGAAAAGGAGGTGGACATATGTTGATCACGTGATGAGAAGAAACGGTCAGAGAATCCCAAAACAAGCTATCAAGTGGAACACAACAGGCTGAAGAAAAAGAGGCAGACCGCATGAAACACAAAAGAGGACATTGTTAAGAGAGGTCAAATTAATAGGCATAAAATCCCTTGATGAGGTTGAAAGACTCACCGAAGACAGGAAAAATTGGCGAAATACTTTGTGAGCCCTATGTGACGTTTAACGGCACAGGAAGGATATAAGATATAAGATAAGACAGACAAAAATTCTTCATCTTGTCTGGTTTTTATTAGCTCCGTCATGTATGGATCACAAACGTGGAGTACAACAAAGACAAAACATTGAAAGTAAAGATTACAGATGTTACAAAACTGTGAAAACTGTGATTACAAATGTTACAAAACATTGAAAGTAAAGATTACAGATGTTACAAAACTGTGAAAACTGTGATTACAAATGTTACAAAACATTGAAAGTAAAGATTACAGATGTTATAGAACTGTGAAAACTGTGATTACAAATGTTACAAAACATTGAAAGTAAAGATTACAGATGTTATAGAACTGTGAAAACTGTGATTACAAATGTTACAAAACATTGAAAGTAAAGATTACAGATGTTACAAAACTGTGAAAACTGTGATTACAAATGTTACAAAACATTGAAAGTAAAGATTACAGATGTTATAGAACATTGAAAAGTAAAGATTATAGATGTTACTGAACATTGAAAAGTATAGATTACAGATGTTACAAAATTGAAAGTAAAGATTTACAGATGTTGCAGAACTGTAAAAGGAAGAAATTACAAATATATGACGAAGTATGATAACCAGAGTTTGCTGGTCTGTGCAGAATGAACTGGAAGGATTTTGAAACTGATGAAGTTATGAGTGAAGCTTTCACTTGTTCTTGCAGGACCTCTTCCTATGGTTCTCATGTAATCTTCTGCATGAAGACTGCTACTGTTAGATTTAATGTATCTTTAATGCCAACACAAAAAGATTTGTTTCATCTGCAAGACTTTCAGTAAATTATTCTGTCTTGTACACTGTAGGAGTCTGTTAGCTTGAGCGAGTTCTTTGCTACTTTGGCTGCTCTGAACAGAGAAGAGAGCTTGAGAAGGGACACAACTCTCTGGAAAGCTGTTATCAGTTGGCTTGGTTCAGATAGTGTATGTGAAAAATGGAAAGATACAGAAATCTTTAAAGTAGCCAAAGATTATCTGCATGAAAGCATTAAAGGTAAGTTATTCTTGGTTTAGTATATATATATATATTTGACTACAGTTGATCTGTTCTTCCTAAAGCCTGCTTGATAGTCTCTCAGTATGTTCTCACTGTATATTCCTCTGTAGTTTTCACACTTGCTCTTATCACCTTTTTAGAATACTGGGATCAATAATGATTCTCTCCATTCACTAGGAAGTTTTTCTTCTCTCCATATTTGTTGTATTAGTGCACATATCTGTTCATGTAGATTTAGACCTCCTTCCTTAATCAGTTCTGCAGCAATTCCATCTGAACCCGTTGCTTTGTTGTTTCATAGAAGCACGATACTGTAGATGGCTTCTTCTAAGTCTGGTTCCTCTATTTCAGGTTCCCAAGTCCGTATTTCTTCACATGGTAATGTGTTTATAGGCTCTTCACAGTTTAGTAGTTTTTTAAAAATATTCTTTCCATCTGGTACAAATTTTCTCTTCATTATTTATCATGTTTCCATTATTATCCTTCAAGCTCTGTAGAGGTTGTTTATACCCTTGCTTTACTGTTTGCAATTCTTTATAGAATTCCCTGCTTTTCTTATTTTGATGGCATGTCTGCATCTCGCTTACCATGTCTTTTATATATTGTCATTTCTGTTGGTGAATAACTTTCTGAGTTTCTTTACACTGTGTGTGGTACTTCTCCTCATTTGTTTTGTTGTTCATGTCATTCATCCATATCTGTCTTGCTGCTCTTTTCTTTGTGACCGCCTCTCTGCAGACTTCATCGAACCGGTTCTTTTTAGTTGTGGTCTTGACTCCCAGGCATTCTTCCGCTGTGTTCTTTATAATGGTTTTTATATCTTCCCATCTGTCATCAATGCTTTTATTTTCTTCATTCCCTCTCGAGTTTATATTATGGTTTAGCTCTTTTCTGAATTAACCTAATATTTTATCTATGTCAAAGAGCAGAAAAGTACTGGGAATATGGAAAAGCTGTACATAATATCTTCATTGACTTCAAGAAAGCTTATGGAAAATTATGAAAGAATTTGAGATATCTAAAAAAAGTAAGTAGAGGTAACCCTGTCATGCCTTAGAGGCACATAGGGATATGGTGTTAGTGCCCATATTTTCCTTGACCTGTCAGCACACTAGAGGGTGATATGGTCAGTATCACGCCTGGCTGCCTTTTCCTTCCCCAACTCTAGAAGACTTCGTGTACCCATTTCTACAGCTGGGTGGCTGAGGTGCCACCAGCCGGATTCGAAGCCCCGACCTTCGCCATGAGAGACCAGTGAACTAACCACTTCGCCACTCAGACACCTGAGATACCTAATAAATTAGCCAGTTTGACCAGAATATGCATGAAGGATACACAAAATATAGTAATATATAAAGGAGGAAAGTCAGAGAGGATATAAAAGAAATTGGTGTCACCAACTGGAGAGGGAAGATTAGGAATAGAGAGGAATGGAGGCGAGCTTTATCTGCAGCAATGAGCCTTAATTGCTGGGAAAGCTGAAGAAGTATACATATATATCTCTTTTGTTTGCTCATATAATCATAGCTTGTGATTTAGATAACATTGTTTTAAACTTTGTTTTAGACCTGTATAGAGGACTATAGATTACTGCAGTCACTGAGTAAGTACTAATGCAGAGTTGAAGCAGGCTGTTGCTTTAAGATAGGTTAATAGAGATACAGCACTAATGTAGATAGGTTAATAGAGATACAGCACTAATGTAGATAGGTTAATAGAGATACAGCACTAATGTAGATAGGTTAATAGAGATACAGCACTAATGTAGATAGGTTAATAGAGATACAGCACTAATGTAGATAGGTTAATAGAGATACAGGACTAATGTAGATAGGTTAATAGAGATACAGCACTAATGTAGATAGGTTAATAGAGATACAGGACTAATGTAGATAGGTTAATAGAGATACAGGACTAATGTAGATAGGTTAATAGAGATACAGGACTAATGTAGATAGGTTAATAGAGATACAGGACTAATGTAGATAGGTTAATAGAGATACAGCACTAATGTAGATAGGTTAATAGAGATACAGCACTAATGTAGATAGGTTAATAGAGATACAGCACTAATGTAGATAGGTTAATAGAGATACAGGACTAATGTAGATAGGTTAATAGAGATACAGGACTAATGTAGATAGGTTAATAGAGATACAGCACTAATGTAGATAGGTTAATAGAGATACAGGACTAATGTAGATAGGTTAATAGAGATACAGGACTAATGTAGATAGGTTAATAGAGATACAGACTAATGTAGATAGGTTAATAGAGATACAGCACTAATGTAGATAGGTTAATAGAGATACAGCACTAATGTAAATAGGTTAATAAAGATACAGGACTAATGTAGATAGGTTAATAAAGATACAGGACTAATGTAGATAGGTTAATAGAGATACAGGACTAATGTAGATAGGTTAATAGAGATACAGGACTAATGTAGATAGGTTAATAGAGATACAGGACTAATGTAGATAGGTTAATAGAGATACAGGACTAATGTAGATAGTTAATAGAGATACAGGACTAATGTAGATAGGTTATAGAGATACAGCACTAATGTAGATAGGTTAATAGAGATACAGCACTAATGTAGATAGGTTAATAGAGATACAGCACTAATGTAGATAGGTTAATAGAGATACAGGACTAATGTAGATAGGTTAATAGAGATACAGCACTAATGTAGATAGGTTAATAGAGATACAGCACTAATGTAGATAGGTTAATAGAGATACAGCACTAATGTAGATAGGTTAATAGAGATACAGGACTAATGTAGATAGGTTAATAGAGATACAGCACTAATGTAGATAGGTTAATAAAGATACAGCACTAATGTAGATAGGTTAATAGAGATACAGCACTAATGTAGATAGGTTAATAGAGATACGGGACTAATGTAGATAGGTTAATAGAGATACAGCACTAATGTAGATAGGTTAATAGAGATACAGCACTAATGTAGATAGGTTAATAGAGATACAGCACTAATGTAGATAGGTTAATAGAGATACAGGACTAATGTAGATAGGTTAATAGAGATACAGGACTAATGTAGATAGGTTAATAGAGATACAGCACTAATGTAGATAGGTAGGTGAGCAAAGTATGGCTACAAGTGATGCTTCTCTTGGTAGAGTTTGCTGACTTTCACAGCATCCATCCATCTTTTTTATAGCTCAAGAAATGAAATTTCTGATCTTCATAATTATCTTTATTGGACAAGAGTTAACAGTTTTCCCAGATGCACTGTGGGACAAGAGTTAACAGTTTTCCCAGTTGCACTGTGGGACAAGAGTTAACAGTTTTCCCAGTTGCACTGTGGGACAAGAATAAATCATTACAGCAGTTTTTAAAAAAAAATCTTTCTCTGTTTTCCTGTGCATGGTTAACTGCAGCAGATTTGGCTTATGTTCTTCAAGCCTCCAATTATGTGTAACTGTTCTTATGTGTGTGTATGTATGTATGTATGCATGCACATATCTAATAATAGACAACATACATATTACTGTGTACAGATGAGGATAGCTCCATAATTGCTGGAGGATATAAGGCCACCAGAGTTGCTCGTATGCTTGTCCTGTTTGCTGATGTGATGGAGCAGAGGTTGTCAGAACAAGTGCCACAACAGCCTGAGCTGGACATTAGCAAATCTCTAGAGAGCTCACCGCTTGGCCTAACACTGGCTCAGATAGCAGAGAGCCTTACAGACATCCGAAGCAGAGCTTATGTGAACAGTGCAAGAGTGGACAGATGTCTTTCTTTGATGTTCAGCCTCTCACAGGAAGTTGGAAGTGTGTCTTATCTATTATACTTCAATATTTTATTTCAAATTATACTTCACTATTTTATTTCAAATTATACTTCAGTATTTTATTTCAAATTATACTTCAATATTTTATTTCAAATTATACTTCAATATTTTATTTCAAATTATACTTCAGTATTGTTGTAGAGTTTTAGCTCAAATTATACTAGAGCATTGTTGTAGAGTTTTAGCTCAAATTATACTTAGCATTGTTGTAGAATTTGAACTCCGATTACTATGGTCTTGATTGTTGGCGAGTGAGAGAAAAGTAAAGACGAGATAACTTGACTTGGCTAATTGTAAGTGGAAATAAAAGAGATGAAGACAAATGAGAAGATAATGGAGTGAAACGCTGTGAGAAGATAGTGTGGAAAGAAATGGCAAGAAGCTTGTTCTCTCGCTGGATGTTGGAGAAAAGCAGGCAGCGATGAAAAATGTTAGATGCTGCAGTTTTTCTGGTGCATTTAAGTATCATTTAGTTTCTTCCATAGTCATAGTTTTCAGTGTTGTTAATTTATACATGGCCAGAAGCAGTGCTGTGTCTAGCTCACAGTTTTTTGTTTTTTTTTTCAAACAAGATGATAGATGTGAAAAAAAACAGATAGGAAATATGTATTGTAATCATTTAAAATATCGTTGATATACATGAAAACTGGCACAGACAAAGATGAAGCCATAGAGATAGATGAAAACTGGCACAGACAATATTGAAGCCTAAAATGAATAGTGTGATATTGTAAAGTCACATACAGCAGCTCTCGGATGGAGAATCTAGATCTCAGTGCTGCATGTTCTTGCTGTTGTAGATCTCAGTGCTGCATGTTCTTGCTGTTGTTCATCCAGCTGTCCAGAATATGGGAAGTGGTTTGAAAAATATATTTTGTTTTTTGCTTGTTTCTTGTACTTGGTAGACTTGAACATGTTCTGTTTTTTTTTTTTTAATATTTGTTTTGTGGAATGTTGGTGTTTGTAACAGTGTATTCTGATCGGTTGGTCTATGAATGTTGTGATTGGTAGATTGATTCTTCTTCTTCTTCTTTCGCTTCTACCACCAAGACCGCCCTGTGATCCTACTGAATTTATGCCTGTGATCCTCGTTAAGCCCCATGGTCCCCGAAAGGACCACATGAGATCCCCAAGAGGACCACAGGAGGTTCAGAGTATCTCAGGGCTTGAGCCTGTATTCTTGGTGGGTCTCAGAAGCGGGATTGCGTGACACCGTGGTTTTCGTTGCACCAGTTTAGTCTAGAGTTGGACTTTCTCACCGGAAGACCTCGACGTGTTTAGAATATCAGTATATCCCCGCTGGGTGAGAGGTGGTAGCCCACCCAGGCCAGAGTTGGACTTTCTCACCGGAAAACCTTGACGTGTTTTGAGATACCCGTGTATCACCGCTGGGTGAGAGGTGGTTGCCCATCCAGTCCAGAGTTGGACTTTCTCACTGGAAAACCTCGACGTGTTTTGAGATACCTGTGTATCACCGCTGGGTGAGAGGTGGTTGCCCATCCAGTCCAGAGTTGGACTTTCTCACCGGAAAACCTCAGCGTGATTAGGATACGCTTACATCCCCGCCAGGTGAGAGGTGGTTGCCTATCTAGACTGCCCTGGTCCAGTGTCTCTGACTTCAGCATTTTGTGGTCGTGGCCACTACCTTTTCTAGATATGACCAGGATGGAGCTTTTGTCCAGGAGGACGAATCCTCGCCACTAATGACTTCCACCCCTGGGTTGAGCCAGTTTAGGCATATTATCCCAGTATGGGCGTGTTTGGGACATGACCGACTTCTAGAGCAGAGGTACCGTGACATGCATAGCCTTCAAGTTTCACCTCTGGTATGAGCCGGTTTAGGCATATTTCACCAGTATGGGTGTATATCGGGTGTGACCGACCTCTGGAGCGGAGGTGATGTGACATGCCTGGCCATCAAGTTTCACCCCTGGTGTGTGGCGGTTTAGGCATATTTCACCAGTGTAGGTGTATTTTGGACGTGGCCGGCCTCTAGAGCAGAGGCGCCGTGGTATGTGTAGCTCTCGCAGCGATACTACTGGGCATACTGATTAAATTTCACTTTATCCTTTCTTTCACCTTTTCACATCGGCGCCGCACAGCAACCTTTATTTCTTTTCCGCATTTTCTTCCTTGACCAGGAGGAGCTTCACTCCACGTGCGGCATTCGAAGAGTCTCGCCAGCAGTGTCTTAACCTCTGGGACAAGCCGGTTCATGCTTTTCACCCGATATGACTGCACTCAGGACGTGGCGGACCTCAAGACCAGAGGTGCCGTGATTTGACTGTTTGTTTCACTTTATCCTTCTACCACCTTTTCCGCAGTGGTGCCGTGCGGCAACCCCATTTGCACCTTTCTTCATTGGCCGGGAGAAGCACCACTCCACGCACGGCAGCTGAAGAATCTCGCCAGCTGCGGTAGATGAGCTACCAAACGTGCCACTCATCTACCCTAAGTGTCTTTCAGGCACCAGATATTCGCCTTCGCCCCTTCTCCTGTCAGTTTAAACAGTTCTGCCACGGAAAGGCCAGGAGCTGGACTTGACTGCCAGAGGCTGTTTGAGATGCACGCCGTTGGAGTGGAGATCGAATTCTCCACCCCACCTCCGGCAATAACAGTCCTTAGAACCGGTAGATTGATGAATACTGTGATTGTTTGATCGATGAATGATGTGATTGGTTGGTAGATGAGTGCTGTGATTGGTTGGTAGATGAATGCTGTGATTGGTTAATCGATGAGTGCTAGGTTGCTGTGAATTATTTTCAGCCTATGCATTAGTGAAGATCTTGAAAACAGACAGTAAGTTATAGATTGTGGTTTTCATTGATTCTCTTGTCTGGCCTAAGAGGTAAACTCCCAGCTAGCTCCACCACCATATTAACCACATCAGTCCTTATTTATTGTGTAGGCTGAAGTAACATAGCAGCTTGTTCTTGAAAACATTATAAGACAGAATCCTTGTCAACAGCTGCTGTACTGGTCGAGATAGGTCAGCCAGCTCTACCAACAATCTCTTTTTTTTATGACCAAACTCTCCAGAACAGTCTCTTTTTGCTGGCCTGCATAATTGAGTCAGCTCTCCAGAACAACCTCAGTTTGCTGGCCCACATAATTGAGCCAGCTCTCCAGAACAACCTCAGTTTGCTGGCACACATAACTGAGCCAGCTCTCCAGAACAACCTCAGTTCACTGGCCCACATAACTGAGCCAGCTCTCCAGAACAACCTCAGTTCACTGGCCCACATAACTGAGCCAGCTCTCCAGAACAATCTTATTTAACTTTTGTAATGTGTGATGGTGTAAAATGTTGAATATTGTGTTTTCTAATCTTTCTGTACTAGACTAGTTTTATCAGTATTTTGATGTTTTATCTTTCTGTCCTAGGCAAGTTTTATCTTTTCTTGTTTCAGATTTCAAAAGCTGCCATGTGGATACAATGCTGAGAGCAAGTTTGAGCAAGCACTTCAAGGATGCAGTGTTTCATGTCAAGAACAGACTTAGTCAGACTCATAATCAGGTGCCTGTCTCATTCATCTCTCACTTCAGTTTGTGGCATGACACCTTTCAGACTCATAATCAGGTGCCTGTCTCATTCATCTCTCACTTCAGTTTGTGGCATGACACCTTTCAGACTCATAATCAGGTGCCTGTCTCATTCATCTCTCACTTCAGTTTGTGGCATGACACCTTTCAGACTCATAATCAGGTGCCTGTCTCATTCATCTCTCACTTCAGTTTGTGGCATGACACCTTTCAGACTCATAATCAGGTGCCTGTCTCATTCATCTCTCACTTCAGTTTGTGGCATGACACCTTTCAGACTCATAATCAGGTGCCTGTCTCATTCATCTCTCACTTCAGTGTTTGTGGCATGACACCTTTCAGACTCATAATCAGGTGCCTGTCTCATTCATCTCTCACTTCAGTTTGTGGCATGACACCTTTCAGTTTGTACTGATATAAGCTGACATTTGTGGCATGACATCTTTCAGTTTGTACTGATATAAGCTGACATTTGTGACATGACATCTTTCAGTTGGTACTTACATAAGCTGACATTTGTGACTTGACATCTTTCAGTTTGTACTGATATAAGCTGACATTTGTGACATGACATCTTTCAGTTGGTACTTACATAAGCTGACATTTGTGACATGACATCACTGGTCTTTTCTGTGTACTGAGAAATGGGGCTGAAAATCTTAGTTTTGAGATTTCTATGCTATTTTGTCCACTTTCAAAATTTAGTAGAAATTTGATTACACTTGATAATCTCTCTCTCTCTGAACCTTAAGTGCCCAGGGCACATGGGGCTTGCGCAAGGGTTTTCCACAAATGCCTGTCCTTTGCCTTTGTTTCTGCTCTTGTCCAGGTGAGCCTTCTGTTGCTCAACATCCTTTCTGTTGTTCTTCTCCATGTCTCTTTTGGTCTACTCTTACTTCTGTTCCCCTGTGGTGTCCATCTTAGTGCTTATACACTTGATAATAGTTGCATGTAAATAAAGAATATAAGAAATTCTATTTATTTATTTTTTTGCAGGCTGGCGACTTAGATGAGGTCAAGTTTTACACAAACGTGCTCCTTTCTCTAGGGCAGCTAAATGACAGATGTGGAGCCGAGCTGAAAGAGCTGATTGTGTTTGTTGGCAGAATTTTTAGTCTGGTTAACCAGGAAAAGCCGGACAGTGAAGTGAGTGTGACCAAGCTGTTGGTTTAGTGTTATTTGGTTGAAATATTGGTTGTTTAGTGTTACTGGGTCAATATGTTGTTGATTAGTTTAGTTTTACTGGGTCATTATGTTGTTGATTAGTTTAGTGTTAGTAGATCAAGATGATGTTGGTTATTCGCTTCATTGTTGTTCATTTCATTGTGTGTTGTCTGCACTAGTTATTTGCTTTATTGTGTGTTGTCTGCTCTAGTTATTTGCTTAATTGTATGTTGTCTGCACTAGTTGTTCACTTCATTGTGTGTTGTCTGCACTAGTTGTTCACTTTATTGTGTGTTGTCTGCACTAGTTGTTCACTTCATTGTGTGTTGTCTGCACTAGCTGTTCATTTTATTGTGTGTTGTCTGCACTAGCTGTTCACTTCATTGTGTGTTGTCTGCACTAGTTGTTCACTTCATTGTGTGTTGTCTACACTAGCTGTTCACTTTATTGTGTGTTGTCTGCACTATGAAACGTTTATATCAAGGGACAATGAGATATGGTGACATCACAGCCTTGGTGTTCTTCCCTGGCCAGACAGCCTGGCTGAGGTAGTACAACAGCCTGTTTCAGTGTCCTGGGTGGGAAGCTATGACAGTGACAGGTTGATGTCACCACATGTCGTGTGCTATGTCACCCCACGTCACGTGCTGTGTCACCACACACAGGTCAACTTAGATAATAATGATGGTGAATCTACCAGCTGGAAGTTCTTGACAGCTCATGCTGATGCTGTAGTGAATGACCAGATGTTCCCCTTGGGTGCTCGCTTCTGATGTGTAAAGCAGTTTGAAATATTCAGTTATATTCTTGTTATCACTTGGGTCTGCAGCTTGAAGTTATGTTCTTGTTGTCACTTGGGTCTGCAGCTTGAAGTTATGTTCTTGTTATCACTTGGGTCTGCAGCTTGAAGTTATATTCTTGTTATCACTTGGGTCTGCAGTTTGAAGTTATGTTCTTGTTATCACTTGGGTCTGCAGCTTGAAGTTATGTTCTTGTTATCACTTGGGTCTGCAGCTTGGGCTATGGTTGATTATTCTGCTGACACAGATTTTGTTTGTTTGCAGTCTAAACATGGTGGTTTGTTTTTTTCTGCTCAAACTCTTTTAAGTTTTAGTTTGTTTGTTCAGACACTCAAATTATGATAAAAGTAACTGCTGTATGAATGAATAAGTGCTGGTTGTTTAGTTGTTGTTAGAATTAAAACTGAATGTTTTGTATTTTGTTTGTTCAAAGCAGGCAGAGCTGGATGTGTTGAGTATGTCAGCCATGCAGTTGTTGTCTGCTGTTCTAAAACTTATCATCAGTGACAAGCATACAGAAGGATGTGAGAGAAACCAGGAGATGATGAGGGCTGTCCATGATATGGTATCAGTTCAAGATGTTCCACTGCCTTTCAGCAGAAAAACTAGCAGGTATCAGTTTTCATGAGGCCATTTTGTATTTCTGTTGTTCTGTCACTTGTGTTACAGAGTGATTATTCTGTGACAGATTGGGGGTTGGCACTCTGTTGTTGTGGTCAAGAAGTTGTTGACCACAGCTCAACTGTTTCAGCGAACACAGAGTAAGACATATCTCTATGTTCCTGTTGGCTAGTTCAGTCACAGGGTCTGAACTTGTGTGTGTGTATGAGAGAGTTCTGTTTGAGATGTTGAAGTGATAGGATATTTGTTGGTTTTGTTCTGGGATGGTTGGTTGATTGCCTGGTTCGTAATGTAAGTTTTGTGGTTGATTGTCTTTTTCAGGACAAAAATTGTTGTAGAGTTTAGTATGTAGTGGTTGTAGTTGACAAATATTGTGAAGTTTATCCTGTAGAGTTTGTGAGTTTAATTGTCCCCTTTTGGGACAAGGATGTGACTCTAGACTGAAAGGTTATGTTAAAGTATATGTGAAGTTAGTTTGTTTTTAAGTGTTTTGTTTGAGTGTGTGTGTCCCCCATGGCAATGGCAGTTGTCTGGACAGTTTCCTTGTATTTTCATTGCTGATTGTTTCCATCAGTTTTCAGTCACCGCGTCTGTTTACAGCACTCATCACAAGCTGGGCTTCTTTCTTCGTTAAACCTTTGTTATATCTTGTAAGTGCTGATCTCCTGTGATTCATGTTACGTGTGCCAACTGGTGTTAGAGCTGAGTTGTTCTCATGTAACTGGTCATGTTCATGTAATGGCTTGTAGTGCTATGTTTTTGTCACTTGGGTTCTCGTTGTTACACGATGTATATCAGTGTAACGTCTTGGTGTCACTTGTGGAGCAGTTGACCAAAACATCGGGCCAGTAAATGTAAAGTATTTCAAAGGGTGAAGTAATACAGATTCAGTAGTTCGAGTTCAGTTAGCTAGCTGCAGTACTGTGTCAGGTAGCAGTACATCTAGAGCAAAATACTCGTATACTTGTTTGTACGTTCATGCAGCTTTTTAGCTTTGTGTGCTGTCTCTCACATAGTGGACTTGTTTCAGTCTTTCATAGCTGTCTGGTCTTGTTTTGTTCTACACAGGAACCTTGTATGAAGATTTAACTGTTGGCTAACATTGACAGTCTATGTCTGACCTAAGTCTATTACAACATTCTTTTTCCATTGTTCTCATTTTGTAGCAAAGAACAGATATCTAAGGCTCATATGGGACAAGTCATCGGCAGATTCATCTCAAGCAAATGGAAGTGCCAGAAATACATATTTGAGCATTGGAATGCTGGGAAGAGCAGCAGTGGGCAGGACATGGTTAGAGAAACATTTGATGCCGCTAAGATTCTTCATGATGCCATGGAGGACCTTTCTATTGGTTCTGGGAATTCTGATGTGTCTGTCTTCCAAGCTCTTGAAGTTGCGATGGGAAAGGTAAGAATGCATCAGAATGCATTTAGTAGAGCTGGGTTGAAACCCTCACAGTTTGTTACAGGAATTTTGCTTGTGTATGTTGTCTACTGCCAAGAATATGAGCATTTTAAATGGTCATTTATAATCATTTTAAAAAAATGTTATAAATGAATTTGCCTTATACTGTTTCACGTAATGTTATCAAGTTTGAATATCAAAGAGTTGGATAGCTTGATTGTCATCATGTTGGATAGCTTGAATGTCATCATGTTGGGTAGTTTGAATGTCATCATGTTGGGTAGTTTGAATGACATCATGTTGGATAGCTTAATGACATCTTGAATGACATCATGTTGGATAGCTTGAATGTCATCATGTTGGATAGCTTGAATGACATATTGTGGCTTGACGTGTGTGCTTACATTGAGAATCTTGGAGACTTGTGTGCTGTTAATGAGATCACATCAAGGTTTCTCATTCTTTTTGTTAGTTATTTTCATTCACTGCCACGAGGACAGAAGAGAAAGCTAAGAATTGTGAAAGCATGTGCATATCTTATCTTGTGTGAACCCTCTAAAGTATATTCAAATTGCCAAGTGCATGCACGCTGCAAACATTGTCAGTCAAGTGCTTGGGTCAGGCTAGATGTTCTGGATCTAATCTTTTATACATGAATTCCCCAAAACTAGCTCAACTTTTGTTAATATTGTTTAACTTCTGTCTGTAACTCATTGTTTGTCAACTTACCCATCCATCTATAGCTGCTTGTTGGTAGACTTATCTATCCATCTATAGCTGCTTGTTGGTAAACTTATCTATCCATCTATAGCTGCTTGTTGATGGACTTATCTATCCATCTATAGCTGCTTGTTGGTAGACTTATCTATCCATCTATAGCTGCTTGTTGGTAAACTTATCTATCCATCTATAGCTGCTTGTTGATGGACTTATCTATCCATCTATAGCTGCTTGTTGGTGGACTTATCTATCCATCTATAGCTGCTTGTTGGTAGACTTATCTATCCATCTATAGCTGCTTGTTGATGGACTTATCTATCCATCTATAGCTGCTTGTTGATGGACTTATCTATCCATCTATAGCTGCTTGTTGGTAGACTTATCTATCCATCTATAGCTGTTGGCAAATTTATCCATCTACAGCTCCTTGTTGGTGAACTTGTTTATACATTTACAACATATTGTAGCTGAACTTGTTCATACATATGCAGCTTATTGTAGGTGAACTTGTTCAGTCATATGCAGCTCATTGTTGGTGAACTTGTTTATCATCTACAGCTGGTAATGAAAGTTAATGCTGAACTCATCATTAAACTGCTGCAGCTGGCCTGGAATAAGGTGATGGAGGAGACAAAAAATATCAGGTTCTGGAAAAAGCTGAAATGCTTCATACCTTTAGTGCTTCACTCTTCACTGCTGCTTCAGGAGAGAAGTTCAGCTGTGGGACTTGCCATAGATGAGGTTTGTTAAGTGTTATATATTGATCCACTCATTGTACCAAACTTTCTGTCACAGATTTCTTGGTCCATACAGTGATTGTTTTGATTTCACACAAAGGGTACAGTACACTGAGTGCAGACATTATCTGTGCAGCTAGAAGGTTAAGAAGAGGAAAAGTATGTTGTTGATCCTACTAATTTTAGAGAATAACAAAGGCTTTGTTTTCTGATAGAGTGGAAGAAAGAAAGAGTTGTGTCTGTAGACATGAAA
Source organism: Achatina immaculata (assembly GCA_009760885.1). NCBI lineage: Eukaryota > Metazoa > Mollusca > Gastropoda > Stylommatophora > Achatinidae > Lissachatina > Lissachatina immaculata. Next base: position 41,876,558 of record CM019718.1, read on the forward strand.
GGTTCTTAGCAGTTTTCTGAAACATCAAGCTTTTGTATATGACTGCAAATATAACCTAGACATGCAGGCATGGATATGGATGCAAATAAAACCTAGACATGCAGTCATGGATGAATTGTAGATGGTCATGGGGACACTGTTAGAATAGTGAGTGGCACCACTGTGCTGATAAAATACCTGACACAGGCTGGCGAGGATTGTCTTAAAAACTTCTTAGCCCTCGCCGCCTGAGACAGAAGTCAGAGGGCCAGCAGAGAAATGAAAATAAACCAGCAGAAAATGATGTTGCAGCTGCAAGAAAAATCTTCAGATAAATTTTAAATGATGAGAACATCAAGCCATAGTTATGTTTTCCAAAGACAACAACAACAACAACAACTGCAGCAGCTAAGAAAATAGCTGGTATAAAGGCATGGCAGACGTTCACAAAATAAGCTGATAGTAAATACTAAAATTCAAGATTTATGTGCAAGCATCATCAACAGTCCTGCACAGAAGATAACAGTGATGATAATAATGAAACTTGTAAAGCTTACAGTCAGTAAGTAGAGACAAAAAAAGATACATGATTGGGATAAACAGTTAAAGATGTGCTAGTTTTCTTTTATTGTTATTCTTAGACGTACGTAAAAGTAAATGTTCACCTGCACCATTTGTCCTACTACGTGGTAGTTTTGTTTTTGTCTTGTGTAGTTTTTAGAAAAACTATTCACTCTGGGCACTGACAAGGCTGGTGTCATGTACCTGGTGTTTGACCATCTGTATCATCGGATCCTGAAAGATGATCCGGACTGGAAGATCGCCACTAGACTCATCCCTCACCTGGTAGATGGCTGCTACCTGGGTACATTACATAAAAGAGGAGAGAGGTTGGTGGTTTCATGTGGAGTCTCTTTCAAAACAGTCAGTAATCGTTGCATGAAAATACTGAGAGGTTGGATGTTTCATGTGGAGTCTCTTTCAAAACAGTCAGTAATCGTTGCATGAAAATACTGAGAGGTTGGTGGTTTCATGTGGAGTCTCTTTCAAAACAGTCAGTAATCATTGCATGAAAATACTGAGAGGTTGGATGTTTCATGTGACAGATAAAAGGGATGGCGACTGCAGAAAAACTGGTTGAAATAATAAAGGTAGATAGAGGTGTATGGTGCAGTTTTACAAGGTGACAGAGGGAGTGAGTCAAGTGAGAAAAAATGAATAGAAAGTATGAGAGTAAGATGAGAATGTATAAATGAAAAACATACAGCATCCGATATTTCGGCATGAGCTTTTTTTTGAGGATTACATACACAAACAAATCACAACATATAACTAAAAGAAAAACTTGTCTTAGTGGCATCCTTCTAAGTAGGAAACACAAGAATGCATGGCCCATTGACAAGGCATAGAGACCATAGGGGGCCACAGAGGATAGCAGATGAAGCCAATCAAAAGTAAGAGGTGGGAAAAGGGAGAGAAACAGGTGGGGGGGGGGGGGGGAAGGGAAGGGCAATAGACACCTACCAGTAGGTTGCTAGAGAAGCAAGTGTCGGGGGGTTGGGGGAAGGGAAGCGGAAAGATAATGAATGAAGAATTGTAGGAATGAACAGAAGGGGCCATAAACACCTGTAAGGCGCTAGAGGTGCAAATCGAGGTGGTGAGGGAAGCAGGGAGATAATATAAAACTGGTGAATGAAGGACAAGAACTGGAGGGGCAATAAACACCTATGGGACACCAGAGAAGAAGAGAAAGTGATGGTAGGAAGCGAGGAGAAAGAAACAAGAAAGTAGAGTATAAATCCCAGAGAAAAAGTGGAAAACTAAAGAAGTTATAGAAAGCTGAAGACATTGTTAATTCCATCTGGGTGGAGACAGCCAGCCTGGAAAATAAGGCGCTATTCTAGGACTCTCCGAGGTCATACATCCACAGAACAAGAGCAGATTGCACTAACAGAAATGTCCTGTTTTCCCCTGTGGTTGCTAAGGCAAAAATGTTTAGCCACAGGTGTCCAGGCTCTCTTAGAAATGTTAAGATGTTTCATGTGAAAATCTCTTTCAAAGCAGTCGGTAATCATTGCATGAAAATACTGAGAGGTTGGTGGTTTCATGTGGAGTCTCTTTCAAAACAGTCAGTAATCATTGCATGAAAATACTGAGAGGTTGGATGTTTCATGTGACAGATAAAAGGGATGGCGACTGCAGAAAAACTGGTTGAAATAATAAAGGTAGATAGAGGTGTATGGTGCAGTTTTACAAGGTGACAGAGGGAGTTAGTCAAGTGAGAAAAAATGAATAGAAAGTATGAGAGTAAGATGAGAATGTATAAATGAAAAACATACAGCATCCGATATTTCGGCATGAGCTTTTTTTGAGGATTACATACACAAACAAATCACAACATATAACTAAAAGAAAAACTTGTCTTAGTGGCATCCTTCTAAGTAGGAAACACAAGAATGCATGGCCCATTGACAAGGCATAGAGACCATAGGGGGCCACAGAGGATAGCAGATGAAGCCAATCAAAAGTAAGAGGTGGGAAAAGGGAGAGAAACAGGTGGGGGGGGGGGGGGGAAGGGAAGGGCAATAGACACCTACCAGTAGGTTGCTAGAGAAGCAAGTGTCGGGGGGTTGGGGGAAGGGAAGCGGAAAGATAATGAATGAAGAATTGTAGGAATGAACAGAAGGGGCCATAAACACCTGTAAGGCGCTAGAGGTGCAAATCGAGGTGGTGAGGGAAGCAGGGAGATAATATAAAACTGGTGAATGAAGGACAAGAACTGGAGGGGCAATAAACACCTATGGGACACCAGAGAAGAAGAGAAAGTGATGGTAGGAAGCGAGGAGAAAGAAACAAGAAAGTAGAGTATAAATCCCAGAGAAAAAGTGGAAAACTAAAGAAGTTATAGAAAGCTGAAGACATTGTTAATTCCATCTGGGTGGAGACAGCCAGCCTGGAAAATAAGGCGCTATTCTAGGACTCTCCGAGGTCATACATCCACAGAACAAGAGCAGATTGCACTAACAGAAATGTCCTGTTTTCCCCTGTGGTTGCTAAGGCAAAAATGTTTAGCCACAGGTGTCCAGGCTCTCTTAGAAATGTTAAGATGTTTCATGTGAAAATCTCTTTCAAAGCAGTCGGTAATCATTGCATGAGAGAGCTGAGAGGTTGATGTTTCATGTTTTGATGCTTTCTCATGGTCATAGATCTCTTTCAAAACAATCAGTTACCATTGCACAAAAGGAAGCAAAGTTACATTGCATGGGGGAGACCAAAGTTACATTGTCTAGCAGCACCAGTGTTCTTCACTCTCCTACGCCTAGATTTTGGACATTAAAAGAAATAGTTTAAATAAAATGATTATAACATCAGTAAGTCATGTCTCAATGAAAACTTCCTGTTGCATCAAAAAATCTAGTTTTAGTGAAGAACATTATGTTACATAAAAAGTCTAGTTTTGGTGAAGAACATTGTTACATAAAAAGTCAAGTTTTAGTGAAGAACATTCTGTTACATAAAAAAGACAGCTTGGATTTTTGCTATATTTAAATCTTGTTCATTTCCAGATTGTGGCTTGACGTGTGTGCTTACATTGAGAATCTTGGAGACTTGTGTACTGTTAATGAGATCACATCAAGGTTTCTCATTCTTTTTGTTATCAGTTATTTTCATTCACTGCCATATAAGGACAGAAAAAAAGCTAAGAAGTGTGAAAGCATGTGCATATCTTATCTTGTGAACCTTCTAAAGTTGGCTGAGAAGTTTAAAAAAATGCACACAGAAAGGCCCTTGTTGGCTCTCTTGTCTTTACCCTTGTTGGCATTCTTGTCTGTATGCTTGTTGGCATTCTTGTCTGTATGCTTGTTGGCATTCTTGTCTGTACGCTTGTTGGCATTCTTGTCTTTGCCCTTGTTGGGTCTCTTGTCTTTACCCTTGTTGGCATTCTTGTCTGTATGCTTGTTGGCATTCTTGTCTGTACGCTTGTTGGCATTCTTGTCTTTACCCTTGTTGGCATTCTTGTCTTTACCCTTGTTGGCATTCTTGTCTTTACCCTTGTTGGCATTCTTGTCTTTACCCTTGTTGGCATTCTTGTCTTTGCCCTTGTTGGGTCTCTTGTCTTTACCCTTGTTGGCATTCTTGTCTTTACCCTTGTTGGCATTCTTGTCTTTACCCTTGTTGGGTCTCTTGTCTTTACCCTTGTTGGCATTCTTGTCTTTACCCTTGTTGGCATTCTTGTCTTTACCCTTGTTGGCATTCTTGTCTTTACCCTTGTTGGCATTCTTGTCTGTACGCTTGTTGGCATTCTTGTCTGTACGCTTGTTGGCATTCTTGTCTTTACCTTTGTTGGCACTCTTGTCTTTACCCTTGTTGGCACTCTTGTCTTTGCCCTTGTTGGCATTCTTGTCTTTGCCCTTGTTGGCATTCTTGTCTTTACCCTTGTTGGCATTCTTATCTTTTCCCTTGTTGGCATTCTTGTCTTTACCCTTGTTGGCATTCTTGTCTTTACCTTTGTTGGCATTCTTGTCTTTACCCTTGTTGACACTCTTTTCTTTACCCTTGTTGGCATTCTTATCTTTTCCCTTGTTGGCTATCTTGTCTTTTCCCTTGTTGGCTATCTTGTCTTTTCTCTTGTTGGCTATCTTGTCTTTTCCCTTGTTGGCATTCTTGTCTTTACCCTTATTGGCATTCTTGTCTTTGCCCTTGATGGCACTCTTTGCCCTTGTTGGTACTCTTGTCTTTACCCTTGTTGGCTCTCTTATGTTTACCCTTGTTGGCACTTGTCTTTACCCTTGTTGGCACTCTTGTATTTGCCCTTGTTTGCACTTGTCTTTACCATTATTGGCTCTCTTATCTTTGCCCTTGATGGCATTTATCTTTACCATAATTGGCTCTCTTATCTTTGCCCTTGTTGCCACTCTTGTCTTTACCTTTATTGGCTCTTATCTTTGCCCTTATTGACTCTTATCTTTAACCTTGTTGGCATTCTTGTCTTTACTCTTGTTGCCTCTCTTGAAGAGTTAGTTGTCAATGGGTTTTGGTGAAAGCTACAGAAGTGTTATGAGATCCTGTGGGAGCTACAGAAGTGATATGAGATCCTGTAGAAACTACAGAAGTGATATGAGATCCTGTGGAAGCTACAGAGGTGATATGAGATCCTGTGGAAGCTACAGAAGTGATATGAGGTCCTGTGGAAGCTACAGAAGTGATATGAGATCCTGTAGAAACTACAGAAGTGATATGAGATCCTGTGGAAGCTACAGAAGTGATATGAGATCCTGTAGAAGCTACAGAAGTGATATGAGATCCTGTGGAAGCTACAGAAGTGTTACGAGATCCTGTAGAAGCTACAGAAGTGTTACGAGATCCTGTAGAAGCTACAGAAGTGATATGAGATCTTGGAGAATATAGGAGACTTCATCCTGATGACTAGGAATCCAGATTTAACTTGACCTTGTACATGAAATCACATGATCTCATATCTGTTTCAAGTGTGTTGTCATGTGCTGCTTCTGTCTGCAGTATCTAATGCAGATTATAACATCTTTTCTGTTGAGATGGTGGTATATGTTGTTCCTATGTTTATAAGTACAATTAGATGAGCTTATGAATTTGAATTAATGTCATTTTGTGCAAGATTACCAATTATTCAAATGACAGACCTTGCTAAACTTGAAAGTTGCAGCTGCATGAGAAAAGAATGAAAGTTTCTCTCAACCTCACCTGCCAACAGTGAATGAACTCTTGAGCCACGTTACATGACAAACTCTTGAGCCACATTACATGACAAACTCTTGAGCCACATTACATGACAAACTCTTAAGCCACGTTACATGACAAACTCTTGAGCCACATTACATGACAAACTCTTGAGCCACATTACATGACAAACTCTTAAGCCACGTTACATGACAAACTCTTGAGCCACATTACATGACAAACTCTTGAGCCACATTACATGACAAACTCTTGAGCCACGTTACATGACAGACTCTTGAGCCATGTTACATGACAAACTCTTGAGCCACGTTACATGACAAACTCTTGAGCCATGTTACATGACAAACTCTTGAGCCACGTTACATGACAAACACAAGTTTCAGCATAAACTCACACAAGATTTTAATTCTGTCTTTCTCCGTCGTCAGTGCCGCAAGAAATGATCTTTGTACCCGCATCATCATTCTCAACTGGTTGTCCCAGCTTCGGCCAAATGTCCCAGCTGACCAGAAGTTTGTTGCGTCATTTCTGCAGTTACTAAGAAGCACGTATATGCGCCTTGCAACACACAGCTCCCACAAGCAGTTTGCCAACTCTCTGAGCCACAGACAGAAGCATAGGATTGTGCTGGTGTTCCTGCTTCTAGTCTTTTCCCTTGTTGGCATTCTTGTCTTTTCCCTTGTTGGCATTCTTGTCTTTGCCCTTGTTGGCATTCTTGTCTTTTCCCTTGTTGGCTATCTTGTCTTTTCCCTTGTTGGCATTCTTGTCTTTACCCTTGTTGGCATTCTTGTCTTTGCCCTTGATGGCACTCTTTACCCTTGTTGGCACTCTTGTCTTTACCCTTGTTGGCTCTCTTGTCTTTACCTTTATTGGCTCTTATCTTTGCCCTTATTGACTCTTATCTTTAACCTTGTTGGCATTCTTGTCTTTACCCTTGTCGCCTCTCTTGAAGAGTTAGTTGTCAGTGGGTTTTGGTGAAAGCTACAGAAGTGTTATGAGATCCTGTGGAAGCTACAGAAGTGATATGAGATCCTGTGGAAGCTACAAAAGTGATATGAGATCCTGTAGAAGCTACAGAAGTGATATGAGATCCTGTGGAAGCTACAGAAGTGATATGAGATCCTGTGGAAGCTACAGAAGTGATATGAGATCCTGTAGAAGCTACAGAAGTGATATGAGATCCTGTGGAAGCTACAGAAGTGATATGAGATCCTGTGGAAGCTACAGAAGTGATATGAGATCCTGTGGAAGCTACAGAAGTGTTACGAGATCCTGTAGAAGCTACAGAAGTGTTACGAGATCCTGTAGAAGCTACAGAAGTGATATGAGATCTTGGAGAATATAGGAGACTTCATCCTGATGACTAGGAATCCAGATTTAACTTGACCTTGTACATGAAATCACATGATCTCATATCTGTTTCAAGTGTGTTGTCATGTGCTGCTTCTGTCTGCAGTATCTAATGCAGATTATAACATCTTTTCTGTTGAGATGGTGGTATATGTTGTTCCTATGTTTATAAGTACAATTAGATGAGCTTATGAATTTGAATTAATGTCATTTTGTGCAAGATTACCAATTATTCAAATGACAGACCTTGCTAAACTTGAAAGTTGCAGCTGCATGAGAAAAGAATGAAAGTTTCTCTCAACCTCACCTGCCAACAGTGAATGAACTCTTGAGCCACGTTACATGACAAACTCTTGAGCCACATTACATGACAAACTCTTGAGCCACATTACATGACAAACTCTTAAGCCACGTTACATGACAAACTCTTGAGCCACATTACATGACAAACTCTTGAGCCACATTACATGACAAACTCTTAAGCCACGTTACATGACAAACTCTTGAGCCACATTACATGACAAACTCTTGAGCCACATTACATGACAAACTCTTGAGCCACGTTACATGACAGACTCTTGAGCCATGTTACATGACAAACTCTTGAGCCACGTTACATGACAAACTCTTGAGCCATGTTACATGACAAACTCTTGAGCCACGTTACATGACAAACACAAGTTTCAGCATAAACTCACACAAGATTTTAATTCTGTCTTTCTCCGTCGTCAGTGCCGCAAGAAATGATCTTTGTACCCGCATCATCATTCTCAACTGGTTGTCCCAGCTTCGGCCAAATGTCCCAGCTGACCAGAAGTTTGTTGCGTCATTTCTGCAGTTACTAAGAAGCACGTATATGCGCCTTGCAACACACAGCTCCCACAAGCAGTTTGCCAACTCTCTGAGCCACAGACAGAAGCATAGGATTGTGCTGGTGTTCCTGCTTCTAGTAGACTTCATCACAGCGGTTGGTCTTTTGTTTTCAGTCACTTTAGCTCAGCCTAAATATCTCTCTCTCTCTCTCTCTGAACCTTAAGTGCCCAGGGCACTGTCCTCAGATAACTCAGAAGTTTGTCTCAGATAGCTTAAATCAGTGAGAGATTAGTCAGCTTTTAGTCAGGTAGCTTAAGTCAGTCAGAGATTAGTCATCTGTTAGTCATGTAGCTTAAGTCAGTCAGAGGTTAGTCATCTGTTAGTCAGGTAGCTTAAGTCAGTCAGAGATCAGTCATATGTTAGTCAGGTAGGTTAATTCAGTCAGAGATTAGTCATCTGTTAGTCAGATGGCTAATTTCAGTTAGAAGTTTGTTGGTTGTTTCTCTGGTGGCTTATTTCAGTCAAAAGTTTGTTGGTTGTTTCTCTGGTGGCTTATTTCAGCCAGAAGTTTGTTGGTTGTTTCTCTGGTGGCTTATTTCCGCCAGAAGTTTGTTGGTTGTTTCTCTGGTGGCTTATTTCCGTCATAAGTTTGTTGTTTCTCTGGTGGCTTATTTCCGCCAGAAGTTTGTTTGTTGTTTCTCTGGTGGCTTATTTCAGTCAAAAGTTTGTTGATTGTTTCTCTGGTGGCTTATTTCAGCCAGAAGTTTGTTGGTTGTTTCTCTGGTAGGTTATCTCTGTCTTTGTTCATCAAAGTTGTTATGTTGCTTGTCTGTGGTGGTTGTTTAGCTTCCAGAAGTTTTGTTTTTTTTCTACAGGAATCAAGTTGGTTGTTGAGCATCCATTACTAATCTTGGTTTTTCTTTCTCTTTTCTGCCTGTATGTTACCAAATTTGATACTTAATATGTGATTAAATTTGATGCTTGAAATGTTGTTAAACTTGATACTTGAGGCTAAACTTGAGGTTTACAGTATGACTATGAAAAATATGTCTAATGTGATTAAGTACATGATACTTATAATATGACTGAAAACTTGATAATGTGACAAAACAGTACCGATACCTTGATTTTTTTTATCGCACACCAGAGTGAAAGTGGAGAGTACCTGTCGATGCTGTGGCACGCGCTGGACATGGAATCTCACGCATCTGTCCGCCAGATGTTAGAATGGCTTGTCATGATCCTGATAGTTCGATATCCTGATGGTGTTTCTCAGATGTGGGAGGTCTTTAAGCTGGTAAGATTGTGTTTCATTGTTTGAACACGTCGATTAACTTTCATCACTGACAGTAGTTTGTTTTGCTGTTTGTGGAGTTTTTTGTTGCTGTTATCTGCCAAAGTCCTAATCATGGTACTGTGTTCATGGGGCTGATTTGATGTTATAGTGTGGTGTCTTATTTTCCCTTCATGCACTGACGGTCAGAAGGACGGTACAATCTAGTGTTCATTCATTCATTTGCATGTCCCTTGCAGAACTTTGCCTCCCAAACAGCACTCCTGTAGGCCTCTCGGTTGTGAGCAAGATGGTCTGCTGCTGATGCATCCATTTGCAGATCATCAATGATGTCTTGCAGCCATCTTCACCTTGGTCTTCCTCTCTTTCTTTTTTCCATTATGCATCCTTCCAAGACGGTCTTCTATAGATTATCATGACGTTTAAATTGTCCAAAATATTTAAGTTTTCTCTCTTTAATCCTCTTTATTAGCCAGCCTTCTTCAATATTAAGTTCTTGTAGTATGGATATATTTGTTCTTTTTTGTGTCCATGATATTTGAAGAACTCTTCTGTAGCATTTACATTCAAAGACATTTATGTGTTTCTCAGCTGTTTTGTTAAGTGTCCAGGTCTTATAGGCATATGTTGTGATGGGAAAGATGCATGCCCTTAAAAAGTGTGCCTTGCCCTAAATACAGATATTCTGCATTTTCAGTTTTCCCCAGCATAAATGCCAGGGGCCCAATTTTTACATCTAGGTCAATTAGAGGGTAATGACAACTGGTCTCCAACTCAAACAAATTTAATATGATAAGACAATAAGCTAACATTTGTGCCATTCTGTTCCTCCCATTTGTGGACTTGCTTGATAAGAAATGGATGGAAGTTGTTTTTTTTTTTTTTATCTTAATCTTATCAGTCTCAAACTTTGACACTTGCAAATGGGTACAGTTAGTTGTTCAGTCATTTAATTATCTTTCCTGTCACTCCATGTTTTTGACATAACCTGTTGTATGCTGGATTAAAGATACGAAGTATGCTATTGCATTTTTCTCTCTCCCACAGTACGATAACAAGCGCAGCGTGTGCTTGTGCTCACTGTTCCTCGTTATCTCCCATGTAGGCATGTACTTGCCTGTACAGATGCAGGTATGAAGGATGGTTAAATATCATTTTGTGTGTCCTGTTTTTATTTATATTTTTTTAGCACAGTTATGTCAGTGTATAAGTTTTAAAATGGCCATGTGCTACTGATGAAGATGAGCTGTGATTGAAAAACAACACTTTACTTAATCCTTCCTCTTGTACCATGAGATGTCGGGGGGAGATGCAGGTGGCGTTTTTGGGCCACATGGGTGACCTCAGTGATGGTCATGCCGTAATTAGCTAGTGTCTCTGATATCTTCTGTCCATCTCTTTCTGGCTGTGAGTGTGTCATTCTCATTAAGTGGGCAAACCAGTTAATTCTTTACTTCTCTATGTGTCCTAGACATGATGTAGCTCCTACCATCTGTCTTATGGTGTCATTTCTTAGCTTGTCTAACCTGGTGACATTTGCTGCTTTCCTAAGACATCTCACATGTGGCTATTTTATTCTGTTGTTTTTTTAGTAAATGCCCATGTCTGACATTGGTAGCACAGCGTTGGCAGGATATACTGTTAACTAGTTTTCTCTTAGTTTCAAGTGGCAGGTTGGTGTATGTAAGCAGCGATGATAGCTGGTATGTAACAACATTGGCTCTTTGTGTTCTAACATCAGTTTCTTTATCAAGCTTCCCATCTTCTGTGAACATGCATCCAAGATACTTGAAGTCTTTGACTTGTTGGATTTTGCTGTCTTCAGTATAAACAATCAGTGCTAACTTTCATGGTCTATATCTTGACAATGTTGATTTTCATATCATAATGTTTACAAGTCCTGTTAGAGATTATTTCAATGATCTTGTAAACAATTCAGGTTCTTGTGTGCTATACACTGGTTGTCTGCGAACATTAGTTCGTTCAGGTCTAGTGGGGTTGCTTCTTTTGTTGTTCTGTCCATATAGATTATAAATAGTAACAGTGACAATACACAGCCCTGTATGACTCCCATTGTTAACTGAACCAGTCCATATTGCCTGGTGTTGTCCTTACTGCACTTTGACTGTATAATGACATTATTTTCAAGATGTCCAGGTACACCTTATTTCTCTAATACTGCCCACAACTTGTTAACCCTGTCAAAAGCTTTTTCTTGGTTCACAAAGATGATGTTAAGTTTATGGTCATATTCAGTGGCATTTTCACAGGATTGTCGGAGTGCAAATAGTGCATCAGTGCAACTTCTTCCTTTCCTGAATCCAAATTGTGCTTTATTTGGTTGAGTTCCAATAACCTGTCTTTTATAATTACGCTATAAATCAGACATGAAGATGTCACAAAAGACGAGATTGTGAGTGAAAATTTAGGCTATGTTGTCCAGGTTCCTCCGATTTTCCGTGGTTATCAGTAAGACAAGGGCAAAGACTGTCTGAGACACGCAGGTGCACGTTCTCTGCAAACAAAAACCAGGGAAGGAAAACAAGTTTGTAGAAAATATTGTCAGATATCTTCTGAAGCAACAGGAAGTTGTGAAGAAGTGAAGAAAATATATTCTTAAGCAAAAGGAAGTTTTGAAGAAGTGAAGAAAATAAAAAGGAGGACACCAGACACCTTAGATATATATTGTATGTGTGTGTAGAGAGAAAGAGAGAATGAGACAGAGCACCCTTGAGAATCGAAACACTCACCTTGTACACTTAAATTATTTTGTGTCTGACTTTATTTCTTTATTATTGTTGGTTTGTGCAGGTATGTAAGAACTTTCTGTTTGTCCAAACACGTGACAGGAAAAATACTACGGCCAAGCGCTGGCCACAGTGCTGCCATGGACAATGACTCACCACTACAACACAAGAATCTTTGCCCAGGCTGCGCTGACTTGTCTGTGGGGACAGTGCAAGACCCTGGGACTTGACGTGGTCGTCAGCCAGCACTCGGTGCTGCAGTCTGCCATCGAGTTCCTTTCTAACAATGGGTACGAACAATTTGTCTGACCTTTTGAATGTGTTATCGTTGGCCATTTTGTTATGTTAACTCTTGTTTGTTACCATCTGTGACTGTTGTCTTAACTTTTATCATGGCTGTTGTCTTACCTTTGTCATAACTTTCATCACGACCATTGTCTTAACTTTTTATGTTATTTTCATGATTATTTAGTTAAATTGTATATGTTATTATCCTCGGCGGCTGTTTTAACTTTTTTATGTTATCATTTATCAACATTATATTTGACTTTTGTATGTTATCATCCATTACTATTATATGATGTTAAGTTTTGTATATTATCATCCATTACTATTATGTGATGTTACATTTTGTTTGTTATCATCCATTACTATTGTGTGATGTTAAGTTTTGTTTGTTATCATATATGACCTTTGTATGTTGTTAACTTTGCTGTCGTCTGTGACCAATATACTGTGTTAACATTTGTTTGTTATTATCCATGACCAGTGTGTTATGCTAACTTTTGTTGTTATTCATGACCATGAAAAAATTAGTTATGCTAACTATTATTATTATTATTATGTATCGCACTGAGTAGCATTGCCGATCATTTTTCTCCATCTTATGCAGTCCTTGTTGTTTCCACTTAGTTCATATGCTTGTCTCTTCTCGTGCCACTTGGTCAGTCTGCTGAGATATTTTTCTCTTGGCCGTCCTCTCTTTCTTTTTTCCCTTGAATTTTCCAGTCATTGTCTCACAGATATTTGAGATCTTTTTCTAAATTATCAAGGCATCATCATCATCATCATTATTGTACATTCTACTTCTAGTTTTTCACTCTTTCATATCTGTTGTCTGTTACTTTCAAATGTCCTTCCATGTTTTTTTATGTGTTTTTGTGTGTGGAAGAGCTGATGCTATTTTAACATTTATTTGCATATAGAGATGTTGACAGATTGATCAGTGATCTGACTCAGTTGACAGATTGATCAATGATCTGACTCAGTTGACAGATTGATCAATGATCTGACTCAGTTGACAGATTGATCAGTGATCTGACTCAGTTGACAGATTGATCAATGATCTGACTCAGTTGACAGATTGATCAGTGATCTGACTCAGTTGACAGATTGATCAATGATCTGACTCAGTTGACAGATTGATCACTGATCTGACTCAATTGACAGATTGATCAATGATCTGACTCAGTTGACAGATTGATCAGTGATCTGACTCAGTTGACAGATTGATCAGTGATTTGACTCAGTTGACAGATTGATCAGTGATCTGACTCAGTTGACAGATTGATCAGTGATCTGACTCAGTTGACATATTGATCAATGATTTGACTCAGTTGGTCGATTGATTAATGATTTGACTCAGTCATTCTAAAAATATGAGTCTCATTTCTCATAGTTTTGTCTACTCATGATATTCCATGTAGCAATGCAAGTGCCACAGTCTCCAAACTGCTGAACAGCTACATGTACAACCCGTTCGATCCGTTGAAGGATTTTAGCATGGAGGTTGGTAAACATTACCAGCAAAATTATGTTCATTTATTATTTCAGGAGGAAAAATTGAAAGGAAATGACGATATAATTATTTGATAAAGTACATGCACCGCTGAACTTGCTTAACGTTAGATCAGTGGACTTGATACTAGTGTGTACGTGGTGCTGTGTTGTATGGTTGCTACGCTGAGTGTGGACCTGTTAGAGCAGACCATCATTAGCATTGATCCAGTCTGCAAACATTCTTATAATAGATGTGTACAGAATATGTCGTGTTTACAGATTGTATCATGTGTACAGAATATGTCATGTTTACAGGTTGTATCATATGTATAGAATATGTCATGTTTACAGATTGTATCATATGAACAGACTGAATGATGTTTAGAGATTGTATCATGTGTACAGACTGAATCATGTTTAGAGATTGTATCATATGTACAGACTGAATCATGTTTAGAGATTGTATCATGTGTACAGAGTGAAGTGTAAGATGGTGGCAGAGATTCAGAGATGGTAACTGTGGTTCTCAGAACTTCACATTGCAAGATGGGCCTGGGATCATATTTAGCTTCCTGTCCTGCTGTGTTTTCACAAGATTTGTGCGTGTAGCTTCCAGAAAGTGTACCCAGATCTCAGGAGTTTTACAGCATTCCACATTTTCCATTTTGGTTTGTACATCAGTTGTATTGCTACAAGTCGTAAGTCATTTATATTTTAGATTATTACTGAACATTACTGCTCCAGTTTTATTTTCATAATTTTATTTGACATGTGCCAGTGAGGAAATAGTCATCCGAGCAGAGATCAAAATTTGTTTTGTTGTTGTTTCAGACAATATTTTACACACTGCCAAGACTTGCATGCCTTGCTGATGATGAATGGATTCAGCCGCAGCAGTTTGTTCAGATGGATCGCACGTGGGAAGAGACTGGCCAACATCTGATACCTCTGAGGAACTCGTCGGACAAACTGGCCTCTTGCAAGGAAGGAGCCTGGAGAATGAAAGCCCCAAGTAGGATATTTTTATTAACATTTTTCTGTCAGCTAGTCAAGAAAGAACCAATCTGTCGCAGAAACTACCGTAACCAGAGTCATCCGATCGTCAGACACTCGTCCCTTGCATCCCCTGGAACAAATGTCTTGTCCCACTCAACTTCCGACATTCTAAACAAAGTTGATCTCCCAGGTGATGGACTGCTGGCTGTTGGTGTTTACTGTCTTCCCCCAGCGCACTTGTTTGTGTGGCACTCTTGACATACCTGACTATTTCTAGGTGTACTTGATGTTACATTTGAGCACTGTTGAGTTTGTGTGAGTAAAGAAAGCCAAAGCCAGTTTGAATGATGCTGTGCTCATTGCATCTCATCCACAGTAAGCACGGGTCAGTTTATGGTGCTTTGTTCTTTACCTCGTTGTCCTTTGATTGACAGTCACATGCCAGTGTCTGGAGATTTTATATTGAGAACCTGATTTTGCTGGTTTGTAGCAGATTCATATGGTTACTTTATTCCATGATCACCAAGAGGTGAGCTTGATTGTTAACTGAGGAAGTAAACATCACAAGACTTGTTAGCTTATGTTTACAGTTAACTGAGGAAGTAAACATCACAAAACTTGTTAGCTTATGTTTACAGTTAACTGAGGAAGTAAACATCACAAGACTTGTTAGCTTGTATTTACAGTTAACTGAGGAAGTAAACATCACAAGACTTGTTAGCTTGTATTTACAGTTAACTGAGGAAGTAAACATCACAAGACTTGTTAGCTTGTATTTACAGTTAACCGAGGAAGTAAACATCACAAGACTTGTTAGCTTATATTTACAGTTAACTGAGGAAGTAAACATCACAAGACTTGTTAGCTTAAATTTACAGTTAACTGAGGAAGTAAACATCACAAGACTTGTTAGCTTAAATTTACAGTTAACTGAGGAAGTAAACATCACAAGACTTGTTAGCTTAAATTTACAGTTAACCGAGGAAGTAAACATCACAAGACTTGTTAGCTTGTATTTACAGTTAAGTGGGCAGCATGAACTGAAGCTAAAGTGATTACACTAATCAGTTTCTGTGATTTTATGCTCCTCAAACATTTACTATGTGCTTTGTTCATACATGAGCAGATGATGGTGAGGATGATGCTGCCACCAATGACAGGGCAGGTGGTGGAGATGTTCAGAAGAAAATAATGCCGTGGCGACAGATGTCACCCAGTGAGGAGACTGAAGCAGACTTTACCTCCCAGCAAGAGAAACGATCGGAGGGTGGACTTGTCATGGTGACATCACTGATTGATAAAGTGCCAAATCTTGGAGGTTAGTTTTCTTCTTATCCCTGGACATCTTACAGATTTCTTCTTATCCCTGGACATCTTACAGATTTCTTCTTATCGCTAGACATCTTACAGATTTCTTCTTATCTTTGGACATCTTACAGATTTCTTCTTATATCTGGAGATTTTCAAGTTTTCTTCTTATCTCTGGACATCTTACAGATTTCTTCTTATCTCTGGGCATCTTACAGATTTCTTCTTATCTCCGAACATCTTCCATATTTCTTCTTATCCCTGGACATCTTCTAGATTTCTTCTTATCCCTGGACATCTTACAGATTTCTTCTTATCCCTGGACATCTTCCAGATTTCTTCTTATCCCTGGACATCTTATGGATTTTTTCTTATCCCTGGACATCTTATAAATTTCATCTTATCCTTGGATATTTTACAGATTTCTTTTTGTCCTTGGACATCTTCCATATTTCTTCTTATCCCTGGACATCTTCTAGATTTCTTCTTATCCCTGGACATCTTACAGATTTCTTCTTATCCCTGGACATCTTCCAGATTTCTTCTCATCCCTGGACATCTTATGGATTTTTTCTTATCCCTGGACATCTTATAGATTTCTTCTTATCCCTGGACATCTTACAGATTTTGCTCAAAATTCTCATGTTCTTGTTCATCCATGCTTTTTCTAACAGTGATTTTTGTGTTTTTGGACATTTTCTAACAGTGATTTTTGTGTTTTTCTGCATTTTCTAACAGTGATTTTTGTGTTTTTGGACATTTTCTAGCAGAGAGATTTATGTGCTTTTTGTGCATTTCTAACAGTGATTGATTTTTTGCATTTTTGGACATTTCTAACAGAGATTTTTATGTTTTTTTTTTGCTTTTTCTAACAGTGATTTCTGTGTTGTTGGACATTTTCTAACATAGAGATTTTTGTGCTTTTGGACATTTTCTAACAGATTTTTGTGTTTTTGGACATATTCTAACAGTGATTTATGTGTTTTTGGAAGACCTAGCAGTTAGTAAACTGAAACCAAGGAAATCACCAGGACCAGATGGAGTGTCCAATGAAATGATCAAGAACCTGAGAATGGCAGCAATGGGAAAGCTGTTGGATATTTTCAGTATGTGCTGGAGCACAGGTAAGTTACCTCAAATCTGGAAGGAAGCAAGCATGGTACCACTGCTAAAACCAGGGAAAAACAGTGATACTGCCTCCAGCTACAGGCCAATCAGTCTCACTAGCTGGCTATGCAAAACGATGGAACGCATCATTGACCTGAGGCTAAAATGGTACCTAGAAAGTGAAAACCTTCTCGTTCCACAACAAGCAGGATTTAGGCAGTACTACAGTACAGAAGAGGATGCATTCCAAGAGAAAAACCTTGTACTAGCAGCGTGGATAGACTTGAAGAAAGCCTTTGATAAAGTATGGAAAAAAGGTCTGCTGTGGAAACTAAGAAACTGCAATGTGAATGGAAGACTGTACAACTGGATAAAGTCCTATTTACACAATAGAAGAGCTAGAGTAGTAATGGATGGACACAAAAGCCAGAAAGTACTTCTGCGACACGGTGTACCACAAGGAGAAGTCCTTTTGCCTACACTATTCCTTGTATTCATTAATGACCTGGTCAAGGAACTTCCCTATGGAATCAAAACGGCACTGTATGCAGATGATCTGGTCATGTGGTGTACAGATGAATATGCGACAGTTGCTACACAGAGACTCCAAAGAGCAGCAGACATCTTGACATCATGGACAAACAAATGGTGTGTAAGTATCAACACAAAGAAATCAAGTACCACTCTGTTCACCCTCTCATCTAAACAGAGAGCAGGTAAGATCTTTGTAAATGAAATACCCTTAAGGATGGACAACCAACTCACTTACTTAGGAGTGACTCTTGACTCAAAACTGACGTGGAAGCAACACATCAACAGTGCAGAAGCAAAAGCCAGAAGAAAACTAGCCATATTAAGAAAATTGAGTGGAACCACATGGGGAGCTAGTGAAAGAATCCTCAAGAATGTATATCAGCAAAGTATTCTACCACATTTAGAATATGGCTCAACATCTTGGTGCACAGCATCAAACACTACGCTGCATAATCTAGACAAGGTTCAAAATCAGTCACTATGGATTATCACAGGTGCCATGAGGTCCACACCAATAGTAGAAATGCAGAAAATAGTTGGTGTTCAAGCGCTAAAGGAGTGTAGAGACACAAAGGTCATGACCATGGGAGAAAAATTCCTTAGCTCTGTAAGCCATCCCAAGTCAGTCCTCATAAGGAAGTATTTTGATGACATACAAGACCTTCAGCAACATGTAACCGCTGAAAGGAATGACATTTCTTCTAAAATGTTTAAAGAGGCATTCCAAGAACTGAAAAACATTTTATCTTAAAAAAGCTGAAATTCCTCAGCTCTGTAAGCCATCCCCTGAAGGAGAGATTCAATAACTTGGCATTAGGATGGCTTAAAAGAAGCAACTTCATTCATCAGGCCAAGCGTATGCATAAGCTGATACCTGACCTTCCAACTGTAGTCACTCCATTATCATCTGTACCAGAGCATACACCATGGAAAGAAGCAGATTATACACAAATAACTATTCAGACTGAAGTGAAAGGTGTGCAGAATGGCGAGATGCAGAGCAGTCTTGTAAGATCAACAGCCACACTTAGTGTTCTAGATGACAAATATCCATGTGACACCTGGATACGTGTGTATACAGATGGATCTGCACATAATGCCAAAAAGAATGGAGGGGCAGGAGCATATATTGAATATCCAAACAACACCATTGACAAGATTTCCATACCCACTGGTAAATACTGCAACAACTTTGATGCAGAAGTTAGGGCAATTATTGCTGCAGTTGAAAAACTATCAGACTCCAGAATTGATACATGTCCTGTAGTAATTCTCACAGATGCAAGATCAGTACTGGAAGCTCTTCAGAGCAACAAACTACCAGACCTTAAGGATGCCTTGTCAAAAATTGTCTTACAACATGGAGTCACTTTGCAATGGATTCCCTCCCACTGTGGGATACCAGGCAATGAGAAAGCTGACCATCTGGCTAAAGAGGGCACTGAAATGGAGCAACCAGACATACCAATCACCTATAATCAGAAGAAAATCATGATAAAAAGCTACAGGAAGCCACAAACATCACCACATGATGACTATCACATGCTAAACAGAAAGGAACAAGTCACCATCTTCCGTCTCCGAACAGGACACAGCTGACTCCGAAGTCATATGTATACAAAGTTTAAGGTTGGTACTACTAATCTATGTACATGTGCCCAGGTGCCCCAAACTGTGGAACATATCCTCCAGAACTGCATCAGCTACGAGACACTGAGAAATAATTACTGGCCCAGTGAAACCACTAAAGAAGATAAGCTCTACGGTTCCATACATGAATTATAAAAAACAGTGAAATTTATCCAAGAGACAGGACTGCAGATATAGACAGACAATGCGAACGAAGAAGAAGAAGAAGAATGTGTTTTTGGATATTTTCTAATAGAAATTATTTTTTTTGGACATTTTCTAACCGAGAGATTTGTTTGTTTTTTTTTTGTTTTTTTTTTTGCATTTTCTAACAGAGAGATTTATGTATTTTTGGACATTTTCTAACAGAGTGATTTATGTGTTTTTTGGACATTTTCTGAGATTTTTTTTTGTTTTTGGACATTTTCTAACAATGTGGTTTATGTGGTTTTGGACATTTTCTAACAGTTATTTTTGTGTTTTTTTCACATTTTCTAATAGAGTGATTTTTGTGTTTTTGGACATTTTCTAACAGTGATTTATGTGTTTTAATTTAGTATGGGTCCATGATTCCTAGGTTGGTATTGTTTGTACTTGTTATTTATATGTATGGGTCTGTGATCTCTATGTTCATGTGTCAGACAGCATTGGATAATAATTGAACATATGTATATGGTGACATCAGAGATGAAAAGACTTCCTGATAAAAGATCTTAGAAGAGAAAGAAAACTACTTTGTGTGAAAACATTCACACAGATTTTTGAAAATGTATATAGAGAGAATTCAGTTACATTTCTGTCTTATGCTAACAATATGTTAGGTTTTTAGTAAGAACAGAACTATCTACCAGAGAACATTTCTGTTTTATGCTAACAGTATGTTAGGTTTTTAGTAAGAACAGAACTATCTACCAGAGAACATTTCTGTTTTATGCTAACAGTATGTTAGGTTTTTAGTAAGAACAGAGCTACTACCAGAGAAAATTTGTGAACAAATTGCTCAAATTTCTGTTCACTTCACTGTAGGTCTGTGTCGAACTTGTGAAATTTTTGGGGTTTCTGAGTTTGTGATTGGCAACTTGACCTATTTGGAAGACAAGATGTTTCAAAGCCTGAGCGTCTCAGCCCAGAAGTGGATCAGAATTACAGAGGTTAGCAGCTTTCCTTTGTATGCAGAGTGTCCTTGCCTCCAGTATCTGCAGCGTTAGTTTAGTCATTATGTCATCACTTGCTACCATATGACAAGATCCAGTACTAGCTGTTCCATGTGGGAACAAACTGTGAAAGAATGATCTGAAGGGAGGGACCCAGAGAGTCTTTAGCTTACCCACTTTTTGGCATTTGTAACTGAGTGGACTGGCCAAGTTGAGGGGAAGAGTGTGACACAGGCAAGCTGGTTTCTTCTTACACTTGTCCTGGAGAAAAAGGATAGGTACACTACTGTCTACTTCAGAATTAAGATAGGTACACTACTGTCTGCTTCAGAATTAAGATAGGTACACTACTGTCTACTTCAGAATTAAGATAGGTACACTACTGTCTACTTCAGAATTAAGATAGGTACACTACTGTCTGCTTCAGAATTAAGATAGGTACACTACTGTCTGCTTCAGAATTAAGATAAGTACACTACTGTCTGCTTCAGAATTAAGATAGGTACATTACTGTCTACTTCAGAATTAAGATAGGTACACTACTGTCTGCTTCAGAATTAAGATAGGTACACTACTGTCTGCTTCAGAATTAAGATAGGTACACAGCTAATATTTCTACTTCAGAATTAAGATAGGTGCACATCTAACGTCTACTTCAGAATTAAGATAGGTACACAGCTAACATCTGTCTACTTCAGAATTAATATAGGTACATAGCTAGCATCTGTCTACTTCAGAATCATCTTGTCCTTCAGTCATTTGCATGTCCCTTGTGGAACTTTGCCTCCCTAACAGCACTCCTGTAGGCCTCTCAGTTGTGAGCAAGATGGCCTGCTGTTGATGCATCCATTTGCAGATTATCAATGATGTCTTGCAGGCATCTTCGCCTTGGTCTTCCTCTCTTTCTTTTTCTCATTATGTACCCTTCCAAGACAGTCTTCTCTAGATTATCATGACATTTAATATGTCTAAAATATTTAAGTTTTCTTTGTTTAATCCTCTTTACTAGCCAGCCTTCTTCAATATTAAGTTCTTGTAGTATGGATATATATCATCTTATAGGAGAACAAAATGTCAGTCATTAATATGGAAGATAATGTCCAAGACATCTCATCTTAAACATATAAGATATCTTAACTGTAAACATGTAAGTTATTTTAACCTTAAATATGTAAGATATATTAACCTTAAACATGTAAGATATCTTAATCTTAAACATGTAAGATATTTTAACCTTAAACATGTAAGATATCTTAACCTTAAACATGTAAGATGTCTTAACCTTAAACATATAAGATGTCTTAACCGTAAACATGAAATAAACTATCCTCATGCAAAGAGATACAACTTGGCTCATGATGTTCTCTGTGTGATTTTATATAAGTTCAGTTCCCTGTTAGACTTCTGTGATACAAACATACAAAGATATAAGTACCTAACATGTTTGAAAAATCCTGCACATGGCAGTAGCAACTTGACAAGAGGACACAGTAGAGTTCAGCAGTTACAGCAGTGCAAGAGGACACAGTAGAGTTCAGCAGTTACAGCAGTGCAAGAGGACACAGTAATGTTCAGCAGTTACAGCAGTGCAAGAGGACACAGTAGAGTTCAGCAGTTACAGCAGTGCAAGAGGACACAGTAGTGTTCAGCAGTTACAGCAGTGCAATAGGACACAGTAATGTTCAGCAGTTACAGCAGTGCAAGAGGACACAGTAATGTTCAGCAGTTACAGCAGTGCAAGAGGACACAGTAATGTTCAGCAGTTACAGCAGTGCAAGAGGACACAGTAGTGTTCAGCAGTTAAGCAGTGCAAGAGGACACAGTAATGTTCAGCAGTTACAGCAGTGCAAGAGGACACAGTAATGTTCAGCAGTTACAGCAGTGCAAGAGGACACAGTAATGTTCAGCAGTTACAGCAGTGCGAGAGGACACAGTAATGTTCAGCAGTTACAGCAGTGCAAGAGGACACCTACTTCCACCTGGTCTTGTTCCTGCCCACTTTACTCACTCTTTTGTCAAACTGAACCAGACATCTCTGTCTGCTTTTATTACTAGAACCAGTTTTACTGCAGCTGTCATTTCTCTTATCTCTCAAGAGGACACTGTGGTGTTCAGCACTAACAGCATGAGAAGAGGACACTGTATTGTTCAGCACTGACAGCATGAGAAGAGGACACTGTATTGTTCAGCACTGACAGCATGAGAAGAGGACACTGTATTGTTCAGCACTGACAGCATGAGAAGAGGATACTGTATTGTTCAGCACTAACAGCATGAGAAGAGGACACTGTATTGTTCAGCACTGACAGCATGAGAAGAGGACACTGTGGTGTTCAGCACTAACAGCATGAGAAGAGGACACTGTGGTGTTCAGCAC
Source organism: Achatina immaculata (assembly GCA_009760885.1). Taxonomy (NCBI): domain Eukaryota; kingdom Metazoa; phylum Mollusca; class Gastropoda; order Stylommatophora; family Achatinidae; genus Lissachatina; species Lissachatina immaculata. The sequence continues at coordinate 41,899,343 of CM019718.1, forward strand.
TGACAGCATGAGAAGAGGACACTGTATTGTTCAGCACTGACAGCATGAGAAGAGGACACTGTATTGTTCAGCACTGACAGCATGAGAAGAGGACACTGGTGTTCAGCACTAACTGCGTGAGAAAAGGACACTGTGGTGTTCAGCACTGACAGCATGAGAAGAGGACACTGACTATCTACATCATGTGTTGTCCACTCTTACATTGTTTATTGTGTAAGTTTGTTTGTCTGTAGGTTATGCTGCCACGGTTGACTGAATTCTTGGAAGATAAACGAAGTCAGGGATATTCGCTAGTTGGGGTAGAACAGACCGCCAACAGTGTGTCTCTTCAGGAATACAAGTTTCCCAAGAAGACTTTGCTTTTACTGGGGTAAGTTATGACAGCGCTTCAGTGAGGATCTGTTTTAACATCACTGCTGGTGGGGTGATGTATGACAGGTTCTGTGAGAGTAAATTTTAACATCACCACTGGTTGTGTAGTGTATGACAGGTTCTATGAGAGTAAGTTTTAACATCACCACTGGTTGTGTAGTGTATGACAGGTTCTATGAGAGTAAGTTTTAACATCACCACTGGTTGTGTAGTGTATGACAGGTTCTATGAGAGTAAGTTTTAACATCACCACTGCTTGTATAGTGTATGACAGGTTCTATGAAAGTTTTAACATCACCACTGGTGGGGTAAGGTGTGGCATTACTTATGCTGTGTTTTAGTCAGCTCAGACTCACCTGCTTTCACACACTGTGCCACATGTGGCTGTCAAACCCACATGTGACTATCATACCCACTGTCAAAGACTGGAGGAGTAAACTCTGACAGAAAACCCAGATCAAGGATCTTTCCAAATCATCTTCTATCAGTCTCTGCAACTTGGCCACATTTCCTGACATGTGGACTTCTTCTTTGCCTTGTGAGCTAATTACAAGAGTCAAGAAGTGGATGATGCAACATTGACAGGACACTTTTTTCTTTACAGTTGTCTAAGTAGAGCATGGAGTGCATGGATTAACTTGGCATTTGTCAGTGATCTGTGAAACATGACACAGAGCTAACCTGATAAGCCAGCTCATGCTCATGTCTCAAGATCTTAGCACTGAGAGGAAAGAGTAAAAGTTTGTAGCTGTATGGAGGTCATCAAGAATCAGACAATGGTTATATTTCTTTGTGGTTAGTCATTTTTGGTGTGATTATTTTCAGTGTTATATGTCTTCATTTTTTGTTTGTTGACATATTGAGGTTGTCCACAGGTGTTAAGATGTTGAGGTTGTCCACAGGTGTTAACATGTTCAGCAGTTACAGCAGTGCGAGAGGACACAGTAATGTTCAGCAGTTACAGCAGTGCAAGAGGACACCTACTTCCACCTGGTCTTGTTCCTGCCCACTTTACTCACTCTTTTGTCAAACTGAACCAGACATCTCTGTCTGCTTTTATTACTAGAACCAGTTTTACTGCAGCTGTCATTTCTCTTATCTCTCAAGAGGACACTGTGGTGTTCAGCACTAACAGCATGAGAAGAGGACACTGTATTGTTCAGCACTGACAGCATGAGAAGAGGACACTGTATTGTTCAGCACTGACAGCATGAGAAGAGGACACTGTATTGTTCAGCACTGACAGCATGAGAAGAGGATACTGTATTGTTCAGCACTAACAGCATGAGAAGAGGACACTGTATTGTTCAGCACTGACAGCATGAGAAGAGGACACTGTGGTGTTCAGCACTAACAGCATGAGAAGAGGACACTGTGGTGTTCAGCACTGACAGCATGAGAAGAGGACACTGTATTGTTCAGCACTGACAGCATGAGAAGAGGACACTGTATTGTTCAGCACTGACAGCATGAGAAGAGGACACTGTGGTGTTCAGCACTAACTGCGTGAGAAAAGGACACTGTGGTGTTCAGCACTGACAGCATGAGAAGAGGACACTGACTATCTACATCATGTGTTGTCCACTCTTACATTGTTTATTGTGTAAGTTTGTTTGTCTGTAGGTTATGCTGCCACGGTTGACTGAATTCTTGGAAGATAAACGAAGTCAGGGATATTCGCTAGTTGGGGTAGAACAGACCGCCAACAGTGTGTCTCTTCAGGAATACAAGTTTCCCAAGAAGACTTTGCTTTTACTGGGGTAAGTTATGACAGCGCTTCAGTGAGGATCTGTTTTAACATCACTGCTGGTGGGGTGATGTATGACAGGTTCTGTGAGAGTAAGTTTTAACATCACCACTGGTTGTGTAGTGTATGACAGGTTCTATGAGAGTAAGTTTTAACATCACCACTGGTTGTGTAGTGTATGACAGGTTCTATGAGAGTAAGTTTTAACATCACCACTGGTTGTGTAGTGTATGACAGGTTCTATGAGAGTAAGTTTTAACATCACCACTGCTTGTATAGTGTATGACAGGTTCTATGAAAGTTTTAACATCACCACTGGTGGGGTAAGGTGTGTCATTACTTATGCTGTGTTTTTGTCAGCTCAGACTCACCTGCTTTCACACACTGTGCCACATGTGGCTGTCAAACCCACATGTGACTATCATACCCACTGTCAAAGACTGGAGGAGTAAACTCTGACAGAAAACCCAGATCAAGGATCTTTCCAAATCATCTTCTATCAGTCTCTGCAACTTGGCCACATTTCCTGACATGTGGACTTCTTCTTTGCCTTGTGAGCTAATTACAAGAGTCAAGAAGTGGATGATGCAACATTGACAGGACACTTTTTTCTTTACAGTTGTCTAAGTAGAGCATGGAGTGCATGGATTAACTTGGCATTTGTCAGTGATCTGTGAGGCATGACATAGAGCTAACCTGATAAGCCAACTCATGCTCATGTCTCAAGATCTTAGCACTGAGAGGAAAGAGTAAAAGTTTGTAGCTGTATGGAGGTCATCAAGAATCAGACAATGGTTATATTTCTTTGTGGTTAGTCATTTCAGGTGTAATTATTTTCAGTGTTATATGTCTTCATTTTTTGTTTGTTGACATATTGAGGTTGTCCACAGGTGTTAAGATGTTGAGGTTGTCCACAGGTGTTAACATGTTGAGGTTGCCTGCAGGTGTTAACATGTTGAGGTTGTCCTTGGATGTTAACATGTTGAGGTTGTCTACAAGTTAACATGTTGAAGTTGCCTACAGGCATTAACATGTTGAGGTTGTCTACAAGTTAACATGTTGAAGTTTCCTACAGGCGTTAACATGTTGAGGTCATCTACAAGTTAACATGTTGAAGTTGCCTACAGGCATTAACATGTTGAGGTTGTCTACAAGTTAACATGTTGAAGTTGCCTACAGGCATTAACATGTTGAGGTTGTCTACAAGTTAACATGTTGAAGTTTCCTACAGGCATTAACATGTTGAGGTTGTCTACAAGTTAACATGTTGAAGTTTCCTACAGGCGTTAACATGTTGAGGTCGTCTGCAAGTTAACATGTTGAAGTTGCCTACAGGCGTTAACATGTTGAGGTTGTCTACAAGTTAACATGTTGAAGTTGCCTACAGGCGTTAACATGTTGAGGTTGTCTGCAAGTTAACATGTTGAAGTTGCCTACAGGCATTAACATGTTGAGGTTGTCTACAAGTTAACATGTTGAAGTTTCCTACAGGCGTTAACATGTTGAGGTCGTCTACAAGTTAACATGTTGAAGTTGCCTACAGGCATTAACATGTTGAGGTTGTCTACAAGTTAACATGTTGAAGTTTCCTACAGGCGTTAACATGTAGAGGTCGTCTACAAGTTAACATGTTGAAGTTGCCTACAGGCGTTAACATGTTGAGGTTGTCTGCAAGTTAACATGTTGAAGTTGCCTACAGGCGTTAACATGTTGAGGTTGTCTACAAGTTAACATGTTGAAGTTGCCTACAGGCGTTAACATGTTGAGGTTGTCTGCAAGTTAACATGTTGAAGTTGCCTACAGGCGTTAACATGTTGAGGTTGTCTACAAGTTAACATGTTGAAGTTGCCTACAGGCATTAAAATGTTGAGGTTGTCTGCAAGTTAACATGTTGAAGTTGCCTACAGGCGTTAACATGTTGAGGTTGTCTGCAGGTGTTACACAGTATACTTGTGTGTGTGTTAATCCTCAAAAACAAAAATGTGTTTAGAGTGAGGCTTATTTTTTTGTACTCTAGATCACTTTTGTGAATGTGATGAGGTTTTAGACTTGTCAGAAACATCTGAAAATTCTTCACACAGGTACATGATTTCATTTCACTTTCCTAGAGCTGCAGTGATTCAAGTTTATTTCTCTGTCACTACAGGAACGAAAGGGAAGGCATTCCAGTGGATATCATCCAGCTGCTGGATGTGTGTGTGGAGATCCCTCAGTTTGGTGTCATCCGTTCTCTCAATGTTCATGTCTGTGGGGCGCTTATCGTCTGGGAGTATACCCGACAACATATGGGGAGTAAACCAGCAGCCGCTGCCGTCTTTGTGCAGAAATAATATAAGTGGTGGAGCTGTTTGAAAAGAGAAGAAATGTTAAAGTAATCACTGATTTGAACAGAACCGCAGCAAGAAAACTCAGCCTAGCTTTGTGTGAAAAGTTAGCTTTTGTGGCTGATGTGACACACACACTCTGCTGTAAACTGTACATTGTGTAGTGAGTGTGACAGATTTGTGATAACAGACAGTCTGTACAGACAAAACATCTGTACAGACAAAACACTGTGTCATTTTATTTCTCATTGGTCATAAAAATGTAGGGTTTAAATTCAGAAATTTTATCAAGAACTCAGATGTTTGTGTTTTATTGGAAGTGTTTATGTTTTATCAGAAATGTTCATGTTTTATCAGAAATGTTTGTGTTTATTGCTTATATTAACTGATGTGTGTAACTTCCTGTGCTTCTTCATTCTACAACATAATTGTTTTGTCATTGATCTAGTAGTTTTTGTTCAACCTTCCACTGAATCAGCTTGTAGACATATTATGTGTGAGCATGTATGTACACATCAGTAGACATATATTGTTATGTGTGAGCATGTATGTACACGTCAGTAGACATATATTGCTATGTGTGAGTTTTTATGTACACATCTGTATACATATACAAGGTGCAACAAAAAAGGAATGAGACTGATCAAATCACATGCACATGGGGTAACTGGGGTAATCTCTTTTACTGTCCTTCTAAATAATGTCCGTTAACCACAGTGTAACATTCACAAGTCCCTGAATGCCGCTTTAAACTTTTTAGATGAAATGTTGTTCAGTTCTTGGAATGCCTCTTTAAACTTTTTAGATGAAATGTTGTTCAGTTCTTGGAATGCCTCTTTAAACTTTTTAGATGAAATGTTGTTCAGTTCTTTGAATGCCTCTTTAAACTTTTTAGATTAAATGTTGTTCAGTTCTTGGAATGCCTCTTTAAACTTTTTAGATGAAATGTTGTTCAGTTCTTTGAATGCCTCTTTAAACTTTTTAGATGAAATGTTGTTCAGTTCTTGGAATGCCTCTTTAAACTTTTTAGATGAAATGTTGTTCAGTTCTTTGAATGCCTCTTTAAACTTTTTAGATAAAATGTTGTTCAGTTCTTGGAATGCCTCTTTAAACTTTTTAGATAAAATGTTGTTCAGTTCTTGGAATGCCTCTTTAAACTTTTTAGATAAAATGTTGTTCAGTTCTTGGAATGCCTCTTTAAACTTTTTAGATAAAATGTTGTTCAGTTCTTGGAATGCCTCTTTAAACTTTTTAGATAAAATGTTGTTTAGTTCTTGGAATGCCTCTTTAAACTTTTTAGATAAAATGTTGTTCAGTTCTTGGAATGCCTCTTTAAACTTTTTAGATGAAATTTTGTTCAGTTCTTTGAATGCCTCTTTAAACTTTTTAGATGAAATTTTGTTCAGTTCTTGGAATGCCTCTTTAAACATTTTAGATAAAATGTTGTTCAGTTCTTGGAATGCCTCTTTAAACTTTTTAGATCTTTGTCTTCTTCATACGCATTGTCTTGTCTATATCTGCAATCCTGTCTCTTGGATAAATTTCAGATTTTTATAATTATGTTTGGAAACGTAGAACTTATTTTCTTTAGTGGTTTCACTGGGCCAGTAATTATTTCTCAGTGTCTCATAGTTGGTGCAGTTCTGGAGGATATGTTCCACAGTTTGGGGCACCTGGGCACATGTACATAGATTAGTAGTACCAACCTTAAACTTTGTATACATATGACTTCGGAGTCGGCTGTGTCGTGTTCGAGACAGAAGATGGTGACTTGCTCCTTTCTGTTTAGCATGTGATAGTCATCATGTGGTGGTGTTTGTGGCTTCCTGTAGGTTTTTATCATGCTTTTCTTCTGATTATAGGTGATTGGTATGTCTGGTTGCTCCATTTCAGTGCCCTCTTTAGCCAGATGGTCAGCTTTCTCATTGCCTGGTATCCCACAGTGGGAGGGAATCCATTGCAAAGTGACTCCATGTTGTAAGCCAATTTTTGACAAGGCATCCTTGAGGTCTGGTAGTTTGTTGCACTGAAGAGCTTCCAGTATTGATCTTGCATCTGTGAGAATTACTACGGGGCACGTATCAGTTCTGGAGTCTGATAGTTTTTCAACTGCAGCAATAATTGCCCTAACTTCTGCATCAAAGTTGTTGCAGTATTTTCCAGTGGGTATGGAAATCTTGTCAGTGGTGTTGTTTGGATATTCAATATGTGCTCCTGCCCCTCCATTCTTTATGGCATTGTGTGCAGATCCATCTGTATACACACATATCCAGGTGTTACATGGATATTTGTCATTCTAGAAAGTGTGGTTGTTGATCTTACAAGACTGCTCTGCATCTCACCATTCTGCACACCTTTCACTTCAGTCTGAATAGTTATTTGTGTATAATCTGCTTCTTTCCATAATGTATGATCTGGTACAGATGATAATGGAGCAACTACAGTTGGAAGGTCAGGTATCAGCTTACGCATACGGTTGGCCTGATGAATGAAGTTGCTTCTTTTGAGCCGTCAGTGCCAAGTCATTGAATCTCTCCTTCAGGGGATGGCTTACAGAGCTGAGGAATTTCAGCTTTTTTAAGATAAAATGTTTTTCAGTTCTTGGAATGCCTCTTTAAACATTTTAGAAGAAATGTCATTCCTTTCAGCGGTTACATGTTGCTGAAGGTCTTGTATGTCATCAAAATACTTCCTTATGAGGACTGACTTGGGAAAGACATGAAATCTTGGGGGGATGTTTCAGCATTGGAACCTCTTTCTCCACCAAACTCAGGTCAGTGTTCACTGTTGCAGTGAAGGCACGAGAGGTTTCCACATGATGTGCTTTTTTGCTCGGGTGTCAAGTTGGCCAGGAAGAATTTCAAGCAAAACTTTTTCCCCAGATCCTCCTCCAGAATGGTCCTAATGCTTTCTCGGCTGATGTCTAGCTCTGTTTCCATCATTTCAGTGTCATTTGGAGGCCACAAGTTGTCAAACTTGTTTATCATATCAGTGTGTCTGGCAGCCTTGGAACAGCCACTCTTCATTTCATTGGAAATGTCCTTTCCAACCTTCATGAAACTGGGAAACCATTTGAAAACATGAATACAAGACATTGTTTCATGAAGACACAAGTACAAGACATTGTTTCATGAAAACACGAGTTACAGGACATGGTTTCATGAAAATTTGAGTACAAGGCTTGGTTTCATGAAAATTTGAGTACAAGGCTTGGTTTCATGAAAATTTGAGTACAAGGCTTGGTTTCATGAAAATTTGTGTACAAGGCTTGGTATCATGAAAATTTGTGTACAAGGCTTGGTTTCATGAAAATTTGTGTACAAGGCTTGGTTTCATGAAAATTTGTGTACAAGGCTTGGTTTCATGAAAATGTGAGTACAAGGCTTGGTTTCATGAAAATGTGAGTACAAGGCTTGGTTTCATTAAAATTTGAGTACAAGGCTTGGTTTCATGAAAGTTTGAGTACAAGGCTTGGTTTCATGCACAGTTTTTAACATTTGAAATGTCTCAGTTGCAGTTTTTCCAAATTAACTTGAACTCTTTGCTCCATGTTTTCTTATTGTGGCATGCGGCAGTTGCATGGACTTATTCAGTCTCACGTACGTGCACACACATTCAAACAGGGTGCTGCTTTGTGATCACATACATCAAATGTCTTCCTACATTTTGTATGTCATATAGAACACTAAGTGTGGTTGTTGATCTTACAAGACTGCTCTGCATCTCACCATTCTGCACACCTTTCACTTCAGTCTGAATAGTTATTTGTGTATAATCTGCTTCTTTCCATAATGTATGATCTGGTACAGATGATAATGGAGCAACTACAGTTGGAAGGTCAGGTATCAGCTTACGCATACGGTTGGCCTGATGAATGAAGTTGCTTCTTTTGAGCCGTCAGTGCCAAGTCATTGAATCTCTCCTTCAGGGGATGGCTTACAGAGCTGAGGAATTTCAGCTTTTTTAAGATAAAATGTTTTTCAGTTCTTGGAATGCCTCTTTAAACATTTTAGAAGAAATGTCATTCCTTTCAGCGGTTACATGTTGCTGAAGGTCTTGTATGTCATCAAAATACTTCCTTATGAGGACTGACTTGGGAAAGACATGAAATCTTGGGGGGATGTTTCAGCATTGGAACCTCTTTCTCCACCAAACTCAGGTCAGTGTTCACTGTTGCAGTGAAGGCACGAGAGGTTTCCACATGATGTGCTTTTTTGCTCGGGTGTCAAGTTGGCCAGGAAGAATTTCAAGCAAAACTTTTTCCCCAGATCCTCCTCCAGAATGGTCCTAATGCTTTCTCGGCTGATGTCTAGCTCTGTTTCCATCATTTCAGTGTCATTTGGAGGCCACAAGTTGTCAAACTTGTTTATCATATCAGTGTGTCTGGCAGCCTTGGAACAGCCACTCTTCATTTCATTGGAAATGTCCTTTCCAACCTTCATGAAACTGGGAAACCATTTGAAAACATGAATACAAGACATTGTTTCATGAAGACACAAGTACAAGACATTGTTTCATGAAAACACGAGTTACAGGACATGGTTTCATGAAAATTTGAGTACAAGGCTTGGTTTCATGAAAATTTGAGTACAAGGCTTGGTTTCATGAAAATTTGAGTACAAGGCTTGGTTTCATGAAAATTTGTGTACAAGGCTTGGTATCATGAAAATTTGTGTATAAGGCTTGGTTTCATGAAAATTTGTGTACAAGGCTTGGTTTCATGAAAATTTGTGTACAAGGCTTGGTTTCATGAAAATGTGAGTACAAGGCTTGGTTTCATGAAAATGTGAGTACAAGGCTTGGTTTCATTAAAATTTGAGTACAAGGCTTGGTTTCATGAAAGTTTGAGTACAAGGCTTGGTTTCATGCACAGTTTTTAACATTTGAAATGTCTCAGTTGCAGTTTTTCCAAATTAACTTGAACTCTTTGCTCCATGTTTTCTTATTGTGGCATGCGGCAGTTGCATGGACTTATTCAGTCTCACGTACGTGCACACACATTCAAACAGGGTGCTGCTTTGTGATCACATACATCAAATGTCTTCCTACATTTTGTATGTCATATAGATACATATAGTTTCTCATAGCATCTGCAGTGGCGCTAGACCCATTTCTTTTTTGTCTCACCTTGTATTGTTATGGGTGAGATTGTATGTACACATCTGGACACATATTGTTCCATATGAGAGCATATGTGCACATCTTTATACATATATTATTATATGTGAGAGTATATACACATATATTGATACATGTGGGAGTATATGTACACAGCTGGACCATACTTTTAACTGCTGGACCATATATTGTTGCATGTGAAACAGCACATGTATACAGCTGGACCATACATTGTTGTATATGAGAGAGCACATGTACACAGCTGAACCATACATTTTTGTATGTGAGAGAGCACATGTACACAGCTGGACCATACATTGTTGTATGTGAGAGAACACATGTACGCAGCGGGCCCATACATTGTTGTATGTGAGAGAACACATGTACACAGCTGGACCATACATTGTTGTATATGAGAGAGCACATGTACACAGCTGAACCATACATTGTTGTATGTGAGAGAACACATGTATGCAGCTGAACCATACATTGTTGTATGTGAGAGAACACATGTACGCAGCTGGCCCATACATTGTTGTATGTGAGAGAACACATGTACGCAGCTGGCCCATACATTGTTGTATGTGAGAGAGCACGTGTATGCAGCTGGACCACATTGTATGTGAGAGAGCACATGTACACAGCTGGACCATACATTGTTGTATGTGAGAGAGCACATGTACACAGCTGGACATGCATCTTGATCTGTGACTGACAAGTGTGCATTGCTTGCTGAAAACTCACTAGAGAGAGAGAGAGCAGAGGGAAAGAGAAAGACAGATAGATCCTTTTGTCTGTATATTTCTTCTTCTTCTGTGTTCAGGGTTGTTGGTCACTTCAGATCCTGATCCCAGTCAACATGACAAAGCCCGCAGTCCTCTCCAGATCCTGATAGGAGCCCCAAAGCTTTTGCCCCAAGCTTGTGTCCTCTGGCCATGTCTCATGCCTCAGGTCTGCATGGTTTGGGCACTCTTGTACACAAACATGAGTGGACTCCACTGCCACATGGACACTCATCTGTGTGACATTTTGAGTCGATGCAGGTGGCTGTATTTGACATCTGTGTGACATTTTGAGTCGATGCAGGTGGCTGTATGTGACATCTGTGTGACATTTTGAGTCGATGCAGGTGGCTGTATGTGACATCTATGTATGTCTGTGCTTAATGTAAGAATACAGAGAAGTGATTGTAATAAAATGTAAATAATGAACTAAATGTGAATGAAGAGATAAGGGTATGAGAGGTAAAAGGTTAGAGAAGGAACCCAGCTGAGCAAAAAACAAGCAATATTTTGGCAAGTTTCTTCATCAGGGATACCATGAAAGTCAGAACTACAGATGAGAGGCCAACAAATTTTTGACAAATATTGTCCAAGTTTGGTGAAAGTTTTGTGTGGTAAAGATGTGGTCAAATCTGGATACTGTCAGTGAGAGAAGTTCAGGAACAACCAAATCATCAGGTAGAAGTTCTGTCGCAGGTCATGGCAGGATAGATGAAAAACTAGAAGTTCTGTCACAGGTCATGGCAGGATAGATGAAAAACTAGAAGTTCTGTCACAGGTCATGGCAGGATAGATGAAAAACTAGAAATTCTGTCACAGGTCATGGCAGGATAGATGGAGAACTAGAAATTCTGTCACAGGTCATGGCAGGATAGATAAAAAACTAGAAATTCTGTCACAGGTCATGGCAGGATAGATGAAGAACTAGAACAGGACTGAAGGAAATCACATAATTCACATGTTATATATTGTTAGTAAAGAGAAGAGCTTGTTGTGCTACAACTTGCAGATGTCTTCCCTGCTTTTGGTGCCCTTCAATTTTCAGGCTGCAGTACTGATTAAATGAAACATGATATTAACTTAATGTGAATTGTTATTGTGGATTGTTTAATTTGGTGAGAAGATGTTCAGTAGACTTGTACTGAGCTAGAATTTTTCTTGTTTTATGTTTGTGATGTGTGTGTGTGATTTTATCTTTCTCATCTGATTGTGTGTGTTGCTTTATCTTTCTCACATGATTGTGTGTAGTTTTCTCTGATGAGTGTGTGTATTGTTCTCACATCACATGATTGTGTGTATTTTTCTCACATGATTGTGTGTAGTTTTCTTACATGATTTTGTGTAGTTTTCTCACATGATTGTGTAGTTTTCTCACATGATTGTGTGTGTAGTTTTATCACATGATTGTGTGTGTAGTTTTATCACATGATTGTGTGTAGTTTTATCACATGATTGTGTGTAGTTTTCTCACATGATTGTATGTGTAGTTTTCTCACATGATTGTGTGTGTAGTTTTCTCACATGATTGTATGTGTAGTTTTCTCACATGATTGTGTGTGTAGTTTTCTCACATGATTGTGTGTAGTTTTGTGTGGATTTTTCTCACGTGTTTGTGTGTGACTTTATCTTTCTCACATGATTGTGTGTGTGTTCTTATCTTTGTCACATGATTGTATGTGTGGCTTTATCTTTCTCACATGATTTTGTATAGTTTTCTCACATGATGTGTGTAGTTTTCTCACATGATTGTGTGTACTTTTCTCACATGATTGTATGTGTAGTTTTCTCACTTGATTGTGTGTGTAGTTTTCTCATATGATTGTGTGTGTAGTTTTCTCACATAATTGTGTGTGTAGTTTTCTCACATGATTGTGTGTGTAGTTTTCTCATATGATTGTGTGTGTAGTTTTCTCACATAATTGTGTGTGTAGTTTTCTCACATAATTGTGTGTGTAGTTTTCTCACTTGATTGTGTGTGTAGTTTTCTCATATGATTGTGTGTGTAGTTTTCTCACATAATTGTGTGTGTAGTTTTCTCACATGATTGTATTTAGTTTTCTCCCATTATTTTATATGTGTGACAGAAAGAAAAAAAATCAGAACACTTGAATCGTCATGAATTGCCTTCCATCTGACAAACTGATAAGTAAATACTGAGTTTTTATTATTCCTGCTTACAGGCAGATGATTGTTCCTGCTTACAGGCAGATGATTGTTCCGGCTTACAGGCAGATTTTTGTTCCTGCTTAGAGACAGCTATAAAAGGAAAACATAATGAACAGCCAGATGATTGTTCCTGCTTACAGGCAGATGATTGTTCCTGCTTACAGGCAGATTTTTGTTCCTGCTTACAGGCAGATGCTTGTTCTAGCTTACAGGCAGATGATTGTTCCTGCTTACAGGCAAATTTTTGTTCCTGCTTACAGGCAACTGATAGTTCTAGCTTACAGGCAGATGATTGTTCCTGCTTACAGGCAGATTTTTGTTCTAGCTTACAGGCAGATGATTATTCTAGCTTACAGGCAGATAAGATTGTTCCTGCTTACAGGCAGATTTTTATTCCTGCTTACAGGCAGCTGATTGTTCTAGCTTATATGCAGCTGGTTGTTCCTGCTTACAGGCAGATGATTGCTCCTGATTACAGACAGATGATTGCTTCTGATTACAGGCAGCCGATTGTTCTAGCTAGATTGTATCGGTTGCTGGTGGCACTGACTAGAGTTTGTTTGTCTTTATGTGCTCCTAACTAGCATTGCTGACCAAGTAGTTTAGACGTAGACTATCTATTCATGTCCTCGTAACTAGCATGACTAACCAAGTAGCTTCGATGTAGACCATCTATTCGTATTCTCCTAACTAGCATGGCTGACCAAGTAGGTTAGACACAGACCATCTATTAATGTGCTCGTAACTAGCGTGACTGACCAAGTAGCTTCGGCGTAGACCATCTATTCGTTTTCTCCTAACTAGCCTGGCTGACCAAGTAGTTTAGATGTAGACCATCTATTCGTGTTCTCCTAACTAGCCTGGCTGACCAAGTAGTTTAGATGTAGACCATCTATTCGTGTTCTCCTAACTAGCCTGGCTGACCAAGTAGTTTAGATGTAGACCATCTATTCATGTTCTCCTAACTAGCATGGCTGACCAAGTAGTTTAGACGTAGACCATCTATTCGTGTTCTCCTAACTAGCATGGCTGACCAAGTAGCTTCGACGTGGACCATCTATTCGTGTTCTCCTAACTAGCGTGATTGACCGAGTAGTTCGACGTAGACCATCTATTCGTGTTCTCCTATTTAGCGTGATTGACCGAGTAATTCGACGTAGACTGACCGAGTAGTTCGACGTAGACCATCTATTCGTGTTCTCCTAACTAGCGTGATTGACCGAGTATTTCGACGTAGACCATCTATTCGTGTTCTCCTAACTAGCCTGGCTGACCAAGTAGTTTAGATGTAGACCATCTATTCGTGTTCTCCTACCTAGCCTGGCTGACCAAGTAGTTTAGATGTAGACCATCTATTCGTTTTCTCCTAACTAGCCTGGCTGACCAAGTAGTTTAGATGTAGACCATCTATTCGTGTTCTCCTAACTAGCCTGGCTGACCAAGTAGTTTAGATGTAGACCATCTATTCGTGTTCTCCTAACTAGCATGGCTGACCAAGTAGTTTAGATGTAGACCATCTATTCGTGTTCTCCTAACTAGCATGGCTGACCAAGTATTTCGACGTAGACCATCTATTCGTGTTCTCCTACCTAGCCTGGCTGACCAAGTAGTTTAGATGTAGACCATCTATTCGTGTTCTCCTAACTAGCCTGGCTGACCAAGTAGTTTAGATGTAGACCATCTATTCGTGTTCTCCTAACTAGCCTGGCTGACCAAGTAGTTTAGATGTAGACCATCTATTCGTGTTCTCCTAACTAGCATGGCTGACCAAGTAGTTTAGACATAGACCATCTATTCGTGTTCTCCTAACTAGCCTGGCTGACCAAGTAGTTTAGACATAGACCATCTATTCGTGTTCTCCTAACTAGCCTGGCTGACCAAGTAGTTTAGACATAGACCATCTATTCGTGTTCTCCTAACTAGCGTGATTGACCGAGTAGTTTAGACATAGACCATCTATTCGTGTTCTCCTACCTAGCCTGGCTGACCAAGTAGTTTAGACGTAGACCATCTATTCGTGTTCTCCTAACTAGCCTGGCTGAACAAGTAGTTTAGACGTAGACCATCTATTCGTGTTCTCCTAACTAGCCTGGCTGACCAAGTAGTTTAGACGTAGACCATCTATTCGTGTTCTCCTAACTAGCATGGCTGACCAAGTAGTTTAGACGTAGACCATCTATTCGTGTTCTCCTAACTAGCATGGCTGACCAAGTAGTTTAGACGTAGACCATCTATTCGTGTTTTCCTAACTAGCATGGCTGACCAAGTAGTTTAGATGTAGACCATCTATTCGTGTTCTCCTAACTGGCATGGCTGACCAAGTAGTTTAGATGTAGACCATCTATTCGTGTTCTCCTAACTAGCGTGATTGACCGAGTAGTTCGACGTAGACCATCTATTCGTGTTCTCCTAACTAGCGTGATTGACCGAGTAGTTCGACGTAGACCATCTATTCGTGTTCTCCTAACTAGCGTGATTGACCGAGTAGTTCGACGTAGACCATCTATTCGTGTTCTCCTAACTAGCATGGCTGACCAAGTAGTTTAGATGTAGACCATCTATTCGTGTTCTCCTAACTAGCATGGCTGACCGTAGTTTAGATGTAGACCATCTATTCGTGTTCTCCTACCTAGCCTGGCTGACCAAGTAGTTTAGACATAGACCATCTATTCGTGTTATCCTACCTAGCCTGGCTGACCAAGTAGTTTAGACATAGACCATCTATTCGTGTTCTCCTAACTAGCGTGATTGACAAGGTCGAAATGACCGTTGTTACCGTAATCTAATGATAATCGTTTTATTATCTAATCTGGGACTTCGACCAAACTAATATAACCCACTCCTCATCCGACACGGTTCCTACACTTAATGACGTTGGTTGCAGAGGAAGCAAATGTCAGTTCTCGGGAGATCTGTAAAAAAAAAAAAATCTGTTTCCAGATCAAGAATGGCTTACATGGATGTTTGTGCTCACGAAAAGGTCGTCTTTTACTGTTTACCTGCAGCGTGTTGATTTATTATTCCAGATAAGCAGACTAGCACTTTATTTCAAGTTTTCTGACATATGGGAGAGATGTAACTTCTTATTTGGATCCGCTCCCCTTGACGTTGTCCTATCAAGTGTTTACACGAGCTTGACAGGCAGAGTGGCCTCCCAGCTGTGGTATTTTATGAGTGTGGGAAGATGATGATGGTATTTTATGAGTGTAGGAAGATGATGGTAGTATTTTATGAGTGTAAGAAGATGATGGTAGTATTTTATGAGTGTAGGAAGATGATGATGGTATTTTATGAGTGTAGGAAGATGATGATGGTATTTTATGAGTGTAGGAAGATGATGGTAGTATTTTATGAGTGTAGGAAGATGATGATGGTATTTTATGAGTGTAGGAAGATGATGGTAGTATTTTATGAGTGTAGGAAGATGATGGTAGTATTTTATGAGTGTAGGAAGATGATGGTAGTATTTTATGAGTGTAAGAAGATGATGGTAGTATTTTATGAGTGTAGGAAGATGATGATGGTATTTTATGAGTGTAGGAAGATGATGCAGTATTTTATGAGTGTAGGAAGATGATGGTAGTATTTTATGAGTGTAGGAAGATGATGGTAGTATTTTATGAGTGTAGGAAGATGATGGTAGTATTTTATGAGTGTAGGAAGATGATGGTGGTATTTTATGAGTGTAGGAAAATGATGATGGTATTTTATGAGTGTAGGAAGATGGTGATGGTATTTTATGAGTGTAGGAAGATGATGGCGGTATTTTATGAGTGTAGGAAGATGATGATGGTATTTTATGAGTGTAGGAAGATGATATTTTATGAGTGTAGGAAGATGATATTTTATGAGTGTAGGAAGATGATGATGGTATTTTATGAGTGTAGGAAGATGATGATGGTATTTTATGAGTGTAGGAAGATGATGATGGTAGTATTTTATGAGTGTAGGAAGATGATGGTAGTATTTTATGAGTGTAGGAAGATGATGATGGTATTTTATGAGTGTAGGAAGATGATGATGGTATTTTATGAGTGTAGGAAGATGATGGTAGTATTTTATGAGTGTAGGAAGATGATGATGGTATTTTATGAGTGTAGGAAGATGATGGTAGTATTTTATGAGTGTAGGAAGATGATGATGGTATTTTATGAGTGTAGGAAGATGATGGAATGGAGTATCAAACATGACATCGTTCATCGGAAACTTTCCCTAGTAGGTCAAGCTATGTTTATGATCGGCTGTCTGGGACAGGCCATCTTATCAGCAGTTGAGGGGGGGGGGGCTGGCCTAAGCAGTGCACTGGGCCCCCACCATTCCTCTCTATCGTATGTAAGCAGTGTTAGGAGTTTATATGTTTCCTTCCTTCCTTTTCCTTGCTTTTCTTTCCTCCCTCCCTCCCTTCTTTCTTTCCTCCCTCCCTCCCTTCTTTCTTTCCTCCCTCCCTTCCTTCTTTCTTTCCTTCCTTCTTTCTTTCTTTCCTTCTTCCCTTCCTTCTTTCTTTCTTTCCTCCCTCCCCTCTTTCTTTCTTTCCTTCCTTCTTCCCTTCCTTCTTTCTTTCTTCCCTTCTTTCCTCCCTCCCTTCATTCCTTCCTTCCTTCTGACAGAGACATTATAAGAAAGTTAACTATACGGAGTACGTCTAAGATAACAAATAAGAACCGACAAAGACCATCAGAACAAGTAACGAAACTGAATGGACGTGCAGACATAACAGCATCAGGAGAGAGACGCAGAGGAAGGCGTCGTGAGAAGATAATGGGCAGTTGGTCACACAGACACTAAAGAGAGCCCTCGACTAATCTGATGTTGGTCACACAGACACTAAAGAGAACCCTCGACTAATCTGATGTTGGTCACACAGACACTAAAGAGAACCCTCGATTGATCTGATGTTGGTCACACAGACATTAAAGAGAGTCCTCGATTGATCTGATGTTGGTCACACAGACATTAAAGAGAGTCCTCGACTAATCTAATGGTGGTCACACAGGCACTAAAGAGAGCCCTCGAGTGATCTGATGTTGGTCACACAGACACTAAAGAGAGCCCTCGAGTGATCTGATGTTGGTCACACAGACACTAAAGAGAGCCCTCGAGTGATCTGATGTTGGTCACACAGACACTAAAGAGAGTCCTCGACTAATCTAATGGTGGTCACACAGACACTAAAGAGAGCCCTGGATTGATCCGATGTTGGTCACACAGATACTAAAGAGAGTCCTCGACTGATCTGATGGAGAACTTCAGCGATCAGAATGTGTGATGAAGCAAGATTGCCAGATCTTGTCACAGCGGCACCTGATGATGATCCAGGAACATGGCACCCACAGCCCGGACTAACAAGCACAGGCACTGCCACACATTCTCCCGACCTTATGCGCGCGTATATCTCGGCGCCAGGATTTCTGCTAATTGTTGTACTCTGGCTGCACATAGCGGCACCCTAGGGATGAGAACTGATTCTACGATTGTGTGCTTCGCGCGCTGAAAAATGAATGAATGCGGGGAGAATATGCTGGGAGCGCACTTACTGTGCACGCGGATGAATACTAATTGCGGCAGGAGTTCCATCACCGAACTGCACTACGACACTGGGGACTTCTTTTCCCATAAATCAGTTCAGTCGCGCTTCTCACAAGTAGCCGTGCAGAACATGGTCTATAGCTCTATAGAACGTGATCAATAGCTCTGTAGAACATTGTCAATAGCTTTGTAGAACAACATATTCTTTATTTCTAAAGCACTATATTTGAAATATAGCTATTTAAAAACACAGCAATATCAAACCATAACAACAGCAAAAGGATATGGCTTTCCTTGACCTGTCTGCACAGTATCTGTGTTGAGGTCAGCATAATCCCAGCTATTCTTTCTCCAAGTCCAGGACACTCAATTCTATGGCTGACTGACTGGGGCTCCTCAAGTCCAGGACACTCAATTCTATGACTGACTGACTGGGGCTCCTCAAGTCCAGGACACTCAATTCTATGACTGACTGACTGGGGCTCCTCAAGTCCAGGACACTCAATTCTATGACTGACTGACTGGGGCTCCTCAAGTCCAGGACACTCAATTCTATGGCTGACTGACTGGGGCTCCTCAAGTCCAGGACACTCAATTCTATGACTGACTGGGGCTCCTCAAGTCCAGGACACTCAATTCTATGACTGACTGACTGGGGCTCCTCAAGTCCAGGACACTCAATTCTATGACTGACTGACTGGGGCCTCAAGTCCAGGACACTCAATTCTATGACTGACTGGGGCTCCTCAAGTCCAGGACACTCATTTCTATGACTGACTGACTGGGGCTCCTCAAGTCCAGGACACTCAATTCTATGACTGACTGACTGGGGCTCCTCAAGTCCAGGACACTCAATTCTATGACTGACTGACTGGGGCTCCTCAAGTCCAGGACACTCAATTCTATGACTGACTGACTGGGGCTCCTCAAGTCCAGGACACTCAATTCTATGACTGACTGACTGGGGCTCCTCAAGTCCAGGACACTCAATTCTATGACTGACTGACTGGGGCTCCTCAAGTCCAGGACACTCAATTCTATGACTGACTGGGGCTCCTCAAGTCCAGGACACTCAATTCTATGACTGACTGGGGCTCCTCAAGTCCAGGACACTCAATTCTATGACTGACTGACTGGGGCTCCTCAAGTCCAGGACACTCAATTCTATGACTGACTGGGGCTCCTCAAGTCCAGGACACTCAATTCTATGACTGACTGGGGCTCCTCAAGTCCAGGACACTCAATTCTATGACTGACTGACTGGGGCTCCTCAAGTCCAGGACATTCAATTCTATGACTGACTGACTGGGGCTCCTCAAGTCCAGGACACTCAATTCTATGACTGACTGACTGGGGCTCCTCAAGTCCAGGACACTCATTTCTATGACTGACTGACTGGGGCTCCTCAAGTCCAGACACTCAATTCTATGACTGACTGACTGGGGCTCCTCAAGTCCAGAACACTCAATTCTATGACTGACTGACTGGGGCTCCTCAAGTCCAGGACACTCATTTCTATGACTGACTGACTGGGGCTCCTCAAGTCCAGAACACTCAATTCTATGACTGACTGACTGGGGCTCCTCAAGTCCAGAACACTCAATTCTATGACTGACTGACTGGGGCTCCTCAAGTCCAGGACACTCAATTCTATGACTGACTGACTGAGGCTTCTCAAGTCCGGGACACTCAATTCTATGACTGATTGACTGGGGCTTCTCAAGTCCAGGACACTCAATTCTATGACTGACTGACTGGGGCTTCTCAAGTCCGGGACACTCAATTCTATGACTGATTGACTGGGGCTCCTCAAGTAGGACTTGAACCACGGACCTCTTTATGAGAGTACCCCACTCTGCTCCCTAAATATAACTTTACAAGAAAATTTGAGTTGTTCTTAACTGCAAGTTTAAAACACATTTTATATTTTTTATTTTCCGGTATATGTTGTGGGGACAAATATTAGAATTTCCATACCATATCTTGCTGACATTTGCTGTAAATGTCGCTCACTAAATGCTGTTCTTCAAAGCAATGAGTAAATGTCATGGCGACACACAGGAACACTGCAGGTCATAGATATCACTGGCATGGGGAGGTAACGACATTTATAACAGCAATATGCAATAGTTTATCACATATTTATTTTTAGAAACATGTTAACCAATGAAAAGATCGTACACAGTAATGCACACTAGTTTATCAAATATTTATTTTTAGAAAATGTTAACCAATGAAAAGATCGTACACATCAAAACATGTTAAAAAATTATTTTTAATGAGCTTTTATGAGTTGTTGCTGTAAGCTGGACTTGTGTGATTGGGGTAAATTGTGTGATTGTGTGCTAAGGCTATTCAGATGTAAAGATTGCCCTGTTAGTGATAACTAGAAGATATGGTGCCCTCATTTTACTTAACCTGTGCCCCCCCTTTCCTCAGCACCAGGAAGCTATGGCTTAGTTTCGAAGGGGGGAGGTGCTTCCGGCCGGATTCTAACCTCCACCCATTTTCATGAGTGACGAGTGTACTAAGAACTTCGCCACCCAGGTGCTCTGCGGTGGATAATGCATTCTGAAAATTGATGGTTGGTGATTCATCCTGAAAATTGATGGTTGATAATACATCCTGAAAGTTGATGGTTGATGATACATCCTGAAAGTTGATGGTTTATGATACATCCTGAAAGTTTATGGTTTATGATACATACTGTAAGTTGGTGGTTGATGATACATCCTGAAAGTTGATGGTTTATGATACATCCTGTAAGTTGATGGTTGATGATACATCCTGTAAGTTGATGGTTGATGATGCGTCCTGAAAGTTGATGGTTTATGATACATCCTGAAAGTTGATGGTTTATGATACATCCTGTAAGTTGATGGTTGATGATACATCCTGTAAGTTGATGGTTGATGATACATCCTGTAAGTTGATGGCTGATGATGCGTCCTGAAAGTTGAATCTTGAGAATGTTTTTTTCTTCAAGCCATGTTTCCCCGCGATAAAGATGGTGCTGAGAAGAATTAGGATCACGTGGTTCTCTGTTGTGCTTTCATCACCATCAGAAATCTTTGTGAACAAAGAAAAATATAAAATTTGAATTGTCAAAAAGTAACAAATAATAAGTTCACTTTCAAATTATTTTATATTAATAAATACAAGAGCTGAGATTTGAAAAATGATATGAATAAATGAATAGTTGAGTAAATAGAAAAGATTTCAAATATACTGAGAAAATAATTGAGTAAATATTTGAGACGTCAGATATGCTGAGAAAATAGTTAAGTAAATATTTGAGACGTCAAATATGCTGAGAAAATAGTTGAGTAAATACTTGAGACGTCAGATATGCTGAGAAAATAGTTGAGTAAATATTTGAGACGTCAAATATGCTGAGAAAATAGTTGAGTAAATATTTGAGACGTCAGATATGCTGAGAAAATAGTTGAGTAAATATTTGAGACGTCAAATATGCTGAGAAAATAGTTGAGTAAATAGATAAGATTTCAAATATGCAGAGAAAATAGTTGAGTAAATATTTGAGACGTCAGATATGCAGAGAAAATAGTTGAGTAAATATTTGAGACGTCAGATATGCTGAGAAAATAGTTGAGTAAATATTTGAGACGTCAGATATGCTGAGAAAATAGTTGAGTAAATATTTGAGACGTCAAATATGCTGAGAAAATAGTTGAGTAAATATTTGAGACGTCAGATATGCTGAGAAAATAGTTGAGTAAATATTTGAGACGTCAGATATGCTGAGAAAATAGTTGAGTAAATATTTGAGACGTCAGATATGCTGAGAAAATAGTTGAGTAAATATTTGAGACGTCAAATATGCCGAGAAAATAGTTGAGTAAATAGATAAGATTTCAAATATGCTGAGAAAATAGTTGAGTAAATATTTGAGACGTCAGATATTTTGCTAAATCTTTGCAAAATAACAAAAAAAATTAGGCTATTATGATCAGTATCGAAGCTGTGATCTGTGTGATTTCATCTGTTCTGTAACCAACTCCAGTGCTATCAAGTGGACGACCGGCTGACCACGAGTACGGGACATTCTGAGTTTTGATGGCGAGTTCCTGTCGTCCTATCAAAGTCTTTGCGCTATTTTATTTTGTTTGTGAAAAAAAACACTGAGTTTATTTTGATGCATGAGAGCAGTAAAAATAGGTATAAACAGACAGACAGAAAGACTTAAGAAAATATAAGGGGGGGGGTGGGGTGGGCTAATCAGATTTAGAACAGCGTTTATGTGTGGGAAATTTTTATAGGAACTCACAGATCTTTGAGGGTTTTCTGAACACGATTGATGCAGTACTTCTGGGTCTATCTACGTGACTATCACAGCTGATGTTTTCAGGTAGCGCTGCCTGGTAAGAGATTCATGAGCGTACCTCTTCCTCGCTTCCCCGGGCATGAGTTATCCACACCCCTAGTTCAGCACGGTTCATGTTTACCCTCGCTAGGGCTCGCGCTATGAGAGGGAGCAGTTCTAACAGATCTCACAGATTACGGGTACATCTAGGTCATGCATGGCAACGCGAGGGAGTTATTGAAAAGTGATTTTAAAATAAACGTAAATAAACAGGAGCGTATCACGCGTGAAACTGGCCCAGAAGTCTGTGATATGTGCTGACGGATAAACAAATTGCTGTAGGTAAGGTACTCTGTTTAATAGTTGTGGTGACTGTGTTAAAGTGATGTTGCAGGTAGTTTCATATCGGAGAAGCAACAACAGCAGCAGGAGGTAACACAGGAAGATGCACGTGTAAGCAGTTTATACAACATTCAGTTCTGCATTGAACGATGTGCAGACTTTCAGAAAGAAAAGTAGATACAGCAGTCAAAAATAGTTTTGTGTCACCAAGTTTTGTGGATTTTTGTTGACATTAATAAATAGTTCTTTACAAGTAGAACTTCTTTATAAGTAGAGCTTCTTATAAGTAGAGCTTCTTATAAGCAGAGCTTCTTTATAAGTAGAGCTTCTTTATAAGTACAGACTTCTGCAGAAGATTTCGCCAGTGAGTGGATGGATGGATGGATGGATGATGGATGGATGGATGGATGGATGTTTTATTACAAATCTCATCGGTCTAGTTTAGAAAAGACTGTTAACCTGTGTACGTAGTTAACCTGTGTACGTAGTTAACCTGTGTACGTAGTTAACCTGTGTACGTAGTTAACCTGTGTACGTAGTTAACCTGTGTACGTAGGCGTCATTTGTGTGTACCGTATACAGTTAAATGGTATGTAAGATGACCAGTATTTGTCCCGTCCAGTTTCTTCCTCCCGTATCACACGAGGACGTTGAAGTTCTTCTGAGTGTCGGTATCACAGATTCTTTTTTAAAAAAAATTGTTGATATCAGTTTAATCTATATCAGTTTAGTCTATATCAGTTTAATGTATATCAGTTTAGTCTACATCAGAAATGCTCATAATACAAGTGCATAATTGTATTTTTGTTTCGTTAAGTTAAAAAAATATGATGACATAAAACTCAACAAACACTTTTATACACAATAATGTAGTCATATAATACAACAATATGGATCTTCACAGTACATGTAACAAAAAGTTCCACTTCTATCAAGTGGACGACCGGCTGACTACGAGTACGGGACATTCTGAGTTTTGATGGCGAGTTCCTGTCGTCCTATCAAAGTCTTTGCGCTATTTTATTTTGTTTGTGAAAAAAACACTGAGTTTATTTTGATGCATGAGAGCAGTAAAAATAGGTATAAACAGACAGACAGAAAGACTTAAGAAAATATAAGGGGGGGGGGGTGGGGTGGGCTAATCAGATTTAGAACAGCGTTTATGTGTGGGAAATTTTTATAGGAACTCACAGATCTTTGAGGGTTTTCTGAACACGATTGATGCAGTACTTCTGGGTCTATCTACGTGACTATCACAGCTGATGTTTTCAGGTAGCGCTGCCTGGTACGAGATTCATGAGCGTACCTCTTCCTCGCTTCCCCGGGCATGAGTTATCCACACCCCTAGTTCAGCACGGTTCATGTTTACCCTCGCTAGGGCTCGGGCTATGAGAGGGAGCAGTTCTAACAGATCTCACAGATTACGGGTACATCTAGGTCATGCATGGCAACGCGAGGGAGTTATTGAAAAGTGATTTTAAAATAAACGTAAATAAACAGGAGCGTATCACGCGTGAAACTGGCCCAGAAGTCTGTGATATGTGCTGACGGATAAACAAATTGCTGTAGGTAAGGTACTCTGTTTAATAGTTGTGGTGACTGTGTTAAAGTGATGTTGCAGGTAGTTTCATATCGGAGAAGCAACAACAGCAGCAGGAGGTAACACAGGAAGATGCACGTGTAAGCAGTTTATACAACATTCAGTTCTGCATTGAACGATGTGCAGACTTTCAGAAAGAAAAGTAGATACAGCAGTCAAAAATAGTTTTGTGTCACCAAGTTTTGTGGATTTTTGTTGACATTAATAAATAGTTCTTTACAAGTAGAACTTCTTTATAAGTAGAGCTTCTTTATAAGTAGAGCTTCTTTATAAGTAGAGCTTCTTTATAAGTAGAGCTTCTTTATAAGTACAGACTTCTGCAGAAGATTTCGCCAGTGAGTGGATGGATGGATGGATGGATGGATGGATGGATGGATGGATGGATGTTTTATTACAAATCTCATCGGTCTAGTTTAGAAAAGACTGTTAACCTGTGTACGTAGTTAACCTGTGTACGTAGTTAACCTGTGTACGTAGTTAACCTGTGTACGTAGTTAACCTGTGTACGTAGTTAACCTGTGTACGTAGTTAACCTGTGTACGTAGTTAACCTGTGTACGTAGTTAACCTGTGTACGTAGTTAACCTGTGTACGTAGTTAACCTGTGTACGTAGTTAACCTGTGTACGTAGGCGTCAGTTGTGTGTACCGTATACAGTTAAATGGTATGTAAGATGACCAGTATTTGTCCCGTCCAGTTTCTTCCTCCCGTATCACACGAGGACGTTGAAGTTCTTCTGAGTGTCGGTATCACAGATTCTTTTTTAAAAAAAATTGTTGATATCAGTTTAATCTATATCAGTTTAGTCTATATCAGTTTAATGTATATCAGTTTAGTCTACATCAGAAATGCTCATAATACAAGTGCATAATTGTATTTTTGTTTCGTTAAGTTAAAAAAATATGATGACATAAAACTCAACAAACACGTATCTAACAAATACTTTTATACACAATAATGTAGTCATATAATACAACAATATGGATCTTCACAGTACATGTAACAAAAAGTTCCACTTCTACAACAGCGTAGATATTTTTACAAAATCCCACATCTACAATGGAGTAGATATATTTTTTTTAAAGTCCCACAACTACAACAGCGTAGACATTGTTTTAAAGTCCCTCATCTACAACAGCGTAGACATTGTTTTAAAGTCCCTCATCTACAACAGCGTAGACATTGTTTTAAAGTCCCTCATCTACAACAGCGTAGACATTGTTTTAAAGTCCCTCATCTACAACAGCGTAGACATTGTTTTAAAGTCCCACAACTACAACAGCGTAGACATTGTTTTAAAGTCCCTCATCTACAACAGCGTAGACATTGTTTTAAAGTCCCACAACTACAACAGCGTAGACATTGTTTTAAAGTCCCACAACTACAACAGCGTAGACATTGTTTTAAAGTCCCACAACTACAACAGCGTAGACATTGTTTTAAAGTCCCTCATCTACAACAGCGTAGACATTGTTTTAAAGTCCCTCATCTACAACAGCGTAGACATTGTTTTAAAGTCCCTCATCTACAACAGCGTAGACATTGTTTTAAAGTCCCTCATCTACAACAGCGTAGACATTGTTTTAAAGTCCCTCATCTACAACAGCGTAGACATTGTTTTAAAGTCCCTCATCTACAACAGCGTAGACATTGTTTTAAAGTCCCTCATCTACAACAGCGTAGACATTGTTTTAAAGTCCCACAACTACAACAGCGTAGACATTGTTTTAAAGTCCCACAACTACAACAGCGTAGACATTGTTTTAAAGTCTCTCATCTACAACAGCGTAGACATTGTTTTAAAGTCCCTCATCTACAACAGCGTAGATATTTTTACAAAATCCCACATCTACAACAGCTTAGATATTTTTTAAAAATCCCACAACTACAACAGCGTAGACATTGTTTTAAAGTCCCACAACTACAACAGCGTAGACATTGTTTTAAAGTCCCACAACTACAACAGCGTAGACATTGTTTTAAAGTCCCACAACTACAACAGCGTAGACATTGTTTTAAAGTCCCACAACTACAACAGCGTAGACATTGTTTTAAAGTCCCACAACTACAACAGCGTAGACATTGTTTTAAAGTCCCACAACTACAACAGCGTAGACATTGTTTTAAAGTCCCACAACTACAACAGCGTAGATATTGTTTTAAAGTCCCACAACTAGAACAGCGTAGATATTGTTTTAAAGTCCCACAACTACAACAGCGTAGACATTGTTTTAAAGTCCCACAACTACAACAGCGTAGACATTGTTTTAAAGTCCCTCATCTACAACAGCGTAGACATTGTTTTAAAGTCCCTCATCTACAACAGCGTAGATATATTTTTTAAAAGTCTCACGTCTAAAAAATATTAAAAGCGATGATATAAACATGAAACATAAGAAAAAAAAAGTAAAGAAGGAAGTAATGATCCATAGCCAGGTGTGGAATCAAACTGCATGTCAGGAGACATAAAACTAATACAGCATCAAAACATAATCTGTAAACATGATAAATATCAGCATGAGAATAGAATATAAAAAAGTTGAAATACATCCGTGAACATCAGATACCTAAACACTTCAGAAACATTTTTTATGTTAATCCGCTGTAACATGAAGCACAAAATGTTTGCAAGAAATTCTATTAGAAATATTTCAAGCGCGCAAGAGCAGTTTATTTTCCGTAACGCCTTTACATAAAAAGTTAGTTTGTGCAACATTGAAACAGGAACAAAAATGGTTGTTTGTGTACTTGTACAAACTCCCTGTAACTGCGAGCTATTGTTCTTTGCAGCCGATGCTATAGAGATGTTGAGGCACAGCATCGTATCGGCGTGGGAGCGGATTATGGCGGCTACTTTTTCAGTCCCGGAGAACAGCTAAAAAGCAGGGGATGTGCAATGCTTCTTTAGCAGACTCCACCACCATGGGGACTATGGCGATCTCAATCCTGTTAGCCAGGCTATGTCTGTTACTGGGGGTACCACGGAGAGGTGGGACAGGGTCTTGGTCAGCTATGGGTCGCTAACCCTGACGCTGGCTTATCATCTATGGGTAGCTGATTACTTTATCGGGCGTCTTCGCCCTCTAGTTTGTGTAACATCATCACAGAAACAAAAACGTTACCTCTTGTAACGTCGTCACAGAACAGCGTTAGTTTGTGTAACAATTTGAGAGAAACAATTTTTTGCTGTTTGTAACACAGTCAGAAAGAAAACAAAATCCTTCAGATTCGTTTCATAATCTGGAAACACAAATTCATCATCATCATCATCACCACCACCACCACCATCATCGTGCTTAGATATATAAATAAATCTCTCTCCCGTCTAACACGAGCTTGAGCCTACACTTCTCTGTGGCATGTCGTCTTTCTTACACTTTCCTGTCTGTGTCCAACCTTCGCGATGGGGTTCTGTTCCATGAGTTTTTGTGTTCTTGTTTTCTTGTTGCAGCCGAGGAACTGATCAAACAGTTACCTCCCTTATTTTATCTCGGTGGTTATGCCAGTTGTTCCAGCACACTTCTGGAGTTCTGTTTCTAAATATGGCTTTCTAAATTGTTCTCAGTATTCTGAATCCCATGTGTCATTGTTATTAGCCATGAAGGTATACATTTTACAAAATGCAGACGTTTCTGCTTGTTGGTTGCCAGTCTGTCTACATAATTTGCTACGTATGTTTGTATGGCTGAGCTGTTAGGTTTCTTCTGAAAGGGGATTAACTATAAAAATTTACTACAGTAGCGTGGTATGCTTTGTTCATTTACTTTTGATGAATGACGTTCGAATACTGAGCGAGTGAATCAAATGTATCCACCAAGCGTAAAGTGTTTGTAATTTAGATAAAAAGAACAATTATTAAAAGAAAGAGAGAGAGTTTTAAGATCATTTTATTTTGTTGCTAAATAAAACTCACAGGGTTAAAATATATTTTCACTCCTTATGCCGTCATATTTAATGATTTACAGCCAGTATACACATAACATCATTCCCTCTGTGCACACAACAAATCTTTGCGATATCGAGTAAATATCCAACAAGACTTTCCCTACAAATGTCTCTTTCAGTCAGATAAGAGCAGACCTGTCTTACAAAAAGGTCACGTTTATATGTAAAACTATATTAGTATTTGTTGTATTTGCTTATCAGTTTGTATTGATTTTGATTTCTGTTTCAGTGAGTGTGTGTGTGTGTGTGGTGTGCATGTGTTGGTTGGTTGGCTGGTTGGTTGGCTGGCTGGTTGGTTGGTTGGTTGGTTGGCTGGTTGGTTGGTTGGTTGGCTGGTTGGTTGGTTGGTTGGTTGGTTGGTTGGTGGGTTGATTAGTTATTGACGCACATTTAGGTTTGCTTGTTTCTGGTTTGCTTTCCTGACCTTCAAATGTTGTTCGCCTGGAAGTGGTTCAGCTTCTGTCCAGGGTGCCACACAAAAGATCAGAACATTCAGATATTTGGGACAAGTAACAGAAACAGATGACACCTGTACGCTGTAGTAAATTATATAAGGCGAAAAACTGGGGTGGGGGGGGGGGGAGAGCCACGTGGTGGTCCAGAATTGAGGTACAAAGATTCTTGTAGGTGAAGCAAGGTTGGTAATCGGTTAAACGAATGACCCAGCCAATGACCCGCAGGCATCGGTGGACGAATGATCCGCAGGCATATGTGGACGAATGACCCGCAGGCATATGTGGACGAATGACCAGTAGGTATCGGTGGACGAATTACCTGCAGGCATATGTGGACGAATGACCCGCAGGCATATGTGGACGAATGACCAGTAGGTATCGGTGGACGAATTACCTGCAGGCATATGTGGACGAATGACCCGCAGGCATATGTGGACGAATGACCCGCAGGCATATGTGGACGAATGACCAGTAGGTATCGGTGGACGAATACCCGCAGGTATCGGTGGACGAATGACCGGTGGGTATCGGTGGACGAATACTCGCAGGTGAGGGAGAGCTGAAGAGAAAATGTTTGGAGGGGAGAAGAAAGGCCGATTGGCGGTTTGGAAAGCCAGTTTGTAGTTTGGAAAGCCGGTTGATGGTTTGGAAAGCCAGTTAGTAGTTTGTTAAGCCGGTTGGCGGTTTGGAAAGCCAGTTAGTAGTTTGTCAAGCCGGTTGGCGGTTTGGAAAGCCAGTTAGTCGTTTGTCAAGCCGGTTGACGGTTTGGAAAGCCAGTTAGTAGTTTGTATTGCCGGTTGGCGGTTTGGAAAGCCAGTTAGTAGTTTGTCAAGCCGGTTGACGGTTTGGAAAGCCAGTTAGTAGTTTGTTAAGCCGGTTGGCGGTTTGGAAAGCCAGTTAGTAGTTTGTCAAGCCGGTTGACGGTTTGGAAAGCCAGTTAGTAGTTTGTATTGCCGGTTGGCGGTTTGGAAAGCCAGTTAGTAGTTTGTCAAGCCGGTTGGCGGTTTGGAAAGCCAGTTAGTAGTTTGTCAAGCCGGTTGATGGTTTGGAAAGCCAGTTAGTAGTTTGTATTGCCGGTTGGCGGTTTGGAAAGCCAGTTAGTAGTTTGTATTGCCGGTTGGCGGTTTGGAAAGCCAGTTAGTAGTTTGTCAAGCCGGTTGGCGGTTTGGAAAGCCAGTTAGTAATTTGTCAAGCCGGTTGGCGGTTTGGAAAGCCAGTTAGTAGTTTGTCAAGCCGGTTGGCGGTTTGGAAAGCCAGTTAGTAGTTTGACAAGCTGGTTGGCGGTTTGGAAAGCCAGTTAGTAGTTTGACAAGCTGGTTGCGGTTTGCAGGCCAGACTCGAGTTCGCTTTCCTGGATAAACACCATATTTGTCGTAGACCAGTTTAAGTAGGGACTGTGTTGACTTGTTTAGACCTACTTGCTTTGTGTAAGGAGTAGTATGTAAGCTAGAGACCTACTTGCTTTGTGTAATTAGTAGTATGTAGGCTAGAGACCTACTTGCTTTGTGTAAGGAGTAGTATGTAGGCTAGAGACCTACTTGCTTTGTGTAAGGAGTAGTATGTAGGCTAGGGACCTACTTGCTTTGTGTAAGGAGTAGTATGTAAGCTAGGGACCTACTTGCTTTGTGTAAGGAGTAGTATGTAAGCTAGAGACCTACTTGCTTTGTGTAAGGAGTAGTATGTAAGCTAGGGACCTACTTGCTTTGTGTAAGGAGTAGTATGTAAGCTAGGGACCTACTTGCTTTGTGTAAGGAGTAGTATGTAAGCTAGGGACCTACTACATCTACAAATAGCGATACTATTCTTCAGGTGGGAGAACTCAGCTTAAGCTGACACCCTCCTGCTGTGATAGCACTTTCATGTCCTGTATAGTTCTGTTCTGCTGTGCTATAGACTAATGTCATACAACAGGTGAACACAAGAAAAGTAGGCCAATTACCATTTGATAGAGAAGGAAAGATTTGAGATGTTAGAATATTGCCTTGGTCGTGCAAACATCTGCATGCATAATAAACCGTAGTTTAATGCCATTTGAGAGTTGTCTTGTGGGGCTTGTCGTGTATGGAGTTTGTATGTGGAGTTTGTGTGTGGAGTTTGTGTTTTGTCGACAAGGGTCAGGCAGCTGTGTGGAGTTTGTGTGCTGTCGGCTAGGGTCAGCCTGGTGAGACGGATTCGCCAAAGCTACCTCCAGAGGCTGATTTGCATCGGGATTTAAGGAGAGATTCCTACATGACTTCACTCTCAGCATTGTGGCTACTGTAATATTGACTATTGTGAATAATATATTTCTGAATAGTTCCATATTATAGAATAGGTCTATAGTACTGAATCTTACATGTGCTCTTTGATTAACACATCGATGTTTCACAAATATTACACTTCACTAAATCAGAGGAAGTCCGATGAAGTGTTCTCTACAGAATTCATTTAATTCTGACAAATATGATATTCGACTTAGAATTCACAACATCACTTGTATTAAGATGCAATATGACATAATTTTCGTTAGTTTCCTCGTTGAAGGACATCAGTATCAAACTATCATATTCTGCATGCAAAATTCTCAATGTTCTAAACTTCACATTATTCTACACTTGATACGAGAACATTTCCTAACTCCGTGTTATGTCAGGTGTGCAACACGTGGTCAATCAGTAAATCACTGTACTCAAAGTTTCAAAAGTGTCAGTTCTTCTTAATCACTTGAATCACTTCAATCTGTCCTAAAACTACTTCTGCAAGACTGCTTTTCCTGAGTATCTATTGCTCTAATTGTCCATCTATTCCAACTGTCGTTACCTACGTCTTCTTTCTCTCTCGTGTCTTCTCTGGTGTGTGTTCTCCTTCTGCTGTTCTTCTCTGATTGTCTGGACTTCTCTTCTTCTCTTGTCTGGACCGGACCCACTTCACTGACCGTCCTTGTTCATCCGCCTTCTCTTGTCTGGACCGGACCCACTTCACTGACCGTCCTTGTTCCTCCGTCTTCGGGGCTCCGTCCTCTGTCTCTTCTTCTTCCTCGTTCTCCTTCCTGTCTCTCCACTCTCCTTTTTATCTTCAACTCCAGCTTGATGGATTAACCAATAAGTATTTTGGCTCCACCCTTCAGATGTCCACTGGTTCCCATGAGCGTTCTGATTGTCCGTCATTCAAACTGCCCAATGACTTATCTCTCGTAAGTCAATTGTCCAATAGGCTACACCTTTAAATATTTAACTGGTCAGCTGGCTGAGTTGGTCACTCCTTTATTTAAAAACCGTGTGCAATTGCGTCATAAAAGCGTCCTAACGCGCGTCACCTAACAGGTGTCAAAGTGTCAACTCCGTCTATACAGTTGTCATTTACCCAAGTCATTATCTTGCTATTTCATGTCGGAGGTTTTATTGTGTCCTCGCTTTTCATTGTTTCTGCCTTTTCTATTCGTCTTTTCTATTTTGTTTACACGTGTCAACGTCCAGTCACCGCTTTGTTATTACTGGACCATCCTACTTTCTGGCATCCTTCCTTTGTCTTCCATATGTGTCAGTGTAACTGAGTCTCGTATTTTTCTATTCACTGTTTACTTTTGTCCGCGTCTTGTTCTAGTGTCATGGAAGTTTTACACCTTTCTCTTCCATTCCTACCCACATTTCTCTGTCGCTATTCAATGTTACTATTTTCTTTACAGTATATTTTCATAATCATATTCATTAATAATAACAACAACAATAATCATTACTTACAAGGTCATGTTACACTACTAAGTCGCATTTGACTCTACATCTATGATTTATAATCTTCGAGTACTCAACCACGCAGTATCACACCTGTCTCACCGCAACTGTCACAACATCTACCATCAGCAACAGCCTTTTCGTAGAGACAGAGACCACGTGGCAGACCAGAACAGAGACACAAAGATATTTGTAGGTCATATATGAGAGATTTCTCCATGAGAAAGAGGCGAAAGAAGAGCTGGCGAAATACCGAGCCAGTTGGAAAAAAGAGGTAATCTGCTTGGGGATCATGTGTTGCTTGAGGAGGCCAGGAAGATAAGAGGTACATGAGTAAAGGGTTTAAACCTTGAAACACAAACATTATTTGTTATTAATGTATATGATTATGCAAGGGAAAGGTTTCTGAAATAATTTTTGAGAGAAAGCTATTCAGCATAAGACGATATGAGCTTTTACGTATGAATGCAGAACTAGTACAAAATGTAACCGCATATCAAGGGACATAACCATTTAAAATATATGAAAAGACTTGGCCACTGGTTTTTTTCATATATTTTTCAATGGTTGCATTCTTTGATTTGCCTGCGTGTTGACTAGCCCTTTTATGTGTGTATGTATAAGTATTTACTTTTTCTTAAGTCTATGTGCCATTGATTTTGTTGAGCACATCCAGGAAGTATATGTTGTGTATCTAGATCTTGAAAACTTTCAAATTCAGCGAAATGTACAATATTTGAGCAACATATGCTGCAACAACTCAACTCAAGGGCCTACATTGAATTCAGTCAATAAACAATTAATCTGTTAAGCGTTTGTTAAACGTTTGTTGGTCTATAACTGAACTATTTCACCTTTGTGTAGGAAGAAAAAGCTGTAGGCTAAATATAGATAGATAACGGGATCTATGGATAAAAACATTTCTGCGGTCTATATTTAGAAAGATAAGAGGATGTAAAGACAAAATTATAGCAAAGTTTTAGGATGTAAACTGAAAATGTAAAAAAAAAATAAGTAAAATAAACACAGGAAAAAGTTATAAAAGCATATTTTGTGTAAGATATATCATATTAAATGGTTGGTTTAAGAGAAGAGTGAATGAACTTGAAAATGAATAAAACAAACGCTGTGAATGCAGGTAAATGTAGTGTGGCCATTCGAGGTAGACAAGTCCAAAGCGATTTACGGTGGCATCTTTGATAGACACGGAACACTCGAAAAACAACTTTCGTAGGAGCAGGCTCTACTGACTGCTTCTTTGGTTTTGGGCGGACTGTAGATGATGGAAATCTGGCACGTGAGAGGAGAGATGGATGAGTAAATGAACATCTTTTTGATATTCTTCCAATTAAACTTAGGCGTCTGCCGTGTTCCAAACTGTTCTTGCATGTGTTCATGATTGCACACTGGAGGTTTGTTCTTATTACACGATTGTATGACTCAAAGTGGAGGCTTATTCTCATCACCTGATTGTTGACTCAAAGTAGAGGTTTGTTCTCAGCACACGATTGTGTGACTCAAAGTGCAGGTTTATTCTCATCATCTGATTATTGACTCAAAGTGGAAGTTTGTTCCCAGTGCCTGATTGTGTGACTCAAAGTGGAATTTGTTCTCATCACCAGATTGTGTGAATCGCAGTGGAGGTTTGTTCTCAGTACACGAATGTGTGACTCAAAGTGGAGGCTTGCTCTCAGCACAAGATTGTGTGACTCAGAGTGGAGGCTTGCTCTCAGCACAAGATTGTGTGACTCAAAGTGGAGGTTTGTTCTCAGCACACGATTGTGTGACTCAAAGTGGAGGTTTGTTCTCAGCACACGATTGTGTGACTCAAAGTGGAGGTTTATTCTCAGCACACGATTGTGTGACTCAAAGTGCAGGTTTGTTCTCATCATCTGATTACTGACTCAAAGTGGAGGTTTGTTCCCAGTGCCTGATTGTGTGACTCAAAGTGGAATTTGTTCTCATCACCCGATTGTGTGACTCGCAGTGGAGGTTTGTTCTCAGTACACGATTGCATGACTCAAAGTGTAGGTTTGTTCTCATAACTTGATTGTTGACTCAAAGTGGAGATTTGTTCTCAGTACCTGATTGTATGACTCAAAGTGGAGATTTGTTCCCAGTACCTGATTGTGTTACTCAAAGTGGAGATTTGTTCCCAGTATCTGATTGTGTGACTCAAATTGGAGATTTGTTCCCAGTACCTGATTGTATGACTCAACGTGGAGATTTGTTCCCAGTACCTGATTGTGTGACTCAAAGTGGAGATTTGTTCCCAGTACCTGATTGTGTGACTCAAAGTGGAGATTTGTTCCCAATACCTGATTGTATGACTCAAAGTGGAAGTTTGTGAAGATTTATCCTAACAATAATATACAGTGAAGATTTATCCTAGCAGTAACAATATATGTAGTGAAGATTTTCCTAGCAATAATATGTAGTGAAGATTTTTTCCTAGCACTAATGTGTAATGAATATTCAATAGGCCAGACTAAACATAACGTGTACTGAAGCATGCAGTCTATTTGAAGTTAACAGTAACATCTATAGAAGACATGCAGTCTATTTGAAGTTAACAGTAACATCTATAGAAGACATGCAGTCTATTTGAAGTTAACAGTAACATCTATAGAAGACATGCAGTCTATTTGAAGTTAACAATAACATCTATAGAAGACATGCAGTCTATTTGAAGTTAACAGTCACGTGTACTGAAAACGTTCAGTCAGCGTGACGCTAACAATAGCGTGTATTCACCGGAGCAGGCTACTCCATGCTAATATAATTACAAAAGAAACATGGAGTATATGAAATGTTTCTCCAGTGGCCAGAAAGTTTGTCCGTATGTAGGTTGCGTTGTCACAGTTGACAGGTTTCAAGA
The DNA here is from genome assembly GCA_009760885.1 of Achatina immaculata. NCBI lineage: Eukaryota > Metazoa > Mollusca > Gastropoda > Stylommatophora > Achatinidae > Lissachatina > Lissachatina immaculata. The sequence continues at coordinate 41,934,631 of CM019718.1, forward strand.
CAGATAAACCAGGAACATACTGCCAGCAGTGTGTCTATTTAAAATGACAAATTTGTCAAGAAGACATTGCTATGACTGGGGTAAGTTGCTACAATGCTTTTGTTATGATCTGTTTTAACATTACCACATCGGATAAGTTGTGATAATACTTCTACTGGCATAACTTTCAATATTACCACTCCTACGATAAATTGTAACAATACTTTTACAATGATACGTTTCAATATTATCAGTAGTAGGGACAATTGTGACAGTACTTTTACTGATATCATTTTGAACATTACTACCTTTGGGGTAATTTGTGCGAGTATTCTCCTGTACTTTAGTTAGATGAGATTTACCTGCTTTTATCAAATGGACAAATTGTGGATGTCAAATTCATAGACAGAGTCTGGGACTTGGAGAGTAAACATTGACATAAAACATTAGACTGTGGTGAAGACATCTACTCCAGGCTAACATTAGCCTGCGGTGAAGACATCTACTCCAGGCTAACATTAGACTGTGGTGAAGACATCTACTCCAGGCTAACATTAGACTGTGGTGAAGACATCTACTCCAGGCTAACATTAGACTGTGGTGAAGACATCTACTCCAGGCTAACATTAGACTGTGGTGAAGACATCTACTCCAGGCTAACATTAGACTGTGGTGAAGACATCTACTCCAGGCTAACATTAGACTGTGGTGAAGACATCTACTCCAGGCTAACATTAGACTGTGGTGAAGACATCTACTCCAGGCTAACATTAGACTGTGGTGAAGACATCTACTCCAGGCTAACATTAGACTGTGGTGAAGACATCTACTCCAGGCTAACATTAGACTGTGGTGAAGACATCTACTCCAGGCTAACATTAGACTGTGGTGAAGACATCTACTTCAGGCTAACATGGAAGTGACTTGAAGGCTCAGCGTTAAAGAAATTTGACGTATGTCAATGTTTCATCAGTCACCAGACAGCCTGTCTTGTGTGTAGGTTATAGTGCCACAGGGAAATGAATTCTTGAAAGATAAAAGAAGGCATAGGTGTACATCAGCAGGTAAAGAATAGTCTGCCAACTGTTTGACACAGGTGTAAGCTAGCAGGTAAAGAACAGACTGCCAGTTGTTTGACACAGGTGTACGCTAGCAGGTAAAGAATAGACTGCCAACTGTTTGACACAGGTGTAAGCTAGCAGGTAAAGATTAGTCTGCCAACTGTTTGACACAAGTGTACACTATTAGGTAAAGAATAGACTGCTAACTGTTTGACAGAGGCGTACACTAGCAGGTAAAGAACAGACTGCCAACTGTTTGACATAGGTGTACACTAGCAGGTAAAAAACAGACTGCCAACTGTTTGACACAGGTGTACACTAGCAGGTAAAGAACAGACTGCCAACTGTTTGACACAGGTGTACACTAGCAGGTAAAGAACAGACTGCCAACTGTTTGACACAGGTGTACACTAGCAGGTAAAGAACAGACTGCCAACTGTTTGACACAGGTGTACACTAGCAGGTAAAGAATAGACTGCCAACTGTTTGATACAGGTGTACACTAGCAGGTAAAGAATAGACTGCCAATTGTTTGACAGTCCAGGAATACAAGTTCCCTAAGAACACAATGATTTTAAGATGTTAAGATGTAACAATCTTCCTGCTAGAAACAGTTTTAACACTATCACTTGTAGTGATAGTTGTAACAATACTTCTACTAGGATAAGTTTTGACAATACTTCTATAAGGATAAGTTGTGACAGTACTTCTACTGTGATAAGTTGTGACAATACTTCTACTGTGATAAGTTGTGACAATACTTCTACTAGGATAAGTTGTGACAATACTTCTACTAGGATAAGTTGTAACAATACTTCTACTAGGATAAGTTGTGACAATACTTCTACTGGGATAAGTTGTGACAATACTTCTACTAGGATAAGTTGTGACAATACTTCTACTAGGATAAGTTGTGACAATACTTCTACTAGGATAAGTTGTGACAATACTTCTACTGTGATAAGTTGTGACAATACTTCTACTGTGATAAGTTGTGACAATACTTCTACTAGGATAAGTTGTGACAATACTTCTACTGGGATAAGTTGTGACAATACTTCTACTAGGATAAGTTGTGACACTACTTCTACTGTGATAAGTTGTGACAATACTTCTACTAGGATAAGTTGTGACAATACTTCTACTAGGATAAGTTGTGACAATACTTCTACTGTGATAAGTTGTGACAATACTTCTACTAGGATAAGTTGTGACAATACTTCTACTGTGATAAGTTGTGACAGTACTTCTACTGTGATAAGTTGTGACAGCACTCGTACTTCTACCATGATGATTGTTAATATTAACCGCAGGGTGCTAAATTATGATAGAAATTTTACTAGGATCAGATTTAACATTACCAGTAGTAAAGTAAGTCTTAAGAGTGCTTCTACTGCAATAAATGTTAACATTAGTACTAGTGGACTTAGCTGTGACACTACTTCTACTATTATCAGGTTTAACATTATCACTAGTAGGATAAGGTTTAACATTACTTCTACTAGTATCAGGTTTAACATTATCACTACTAGGATAAGGTTTAACATTACTTCTACTAGTATGAGGTTTAACATTACCTGTAATGAGGTGATTCTTTTGAAGCAGGATCGGTAATCGGTTAAATGAATGACCCAGCTAATGACCCAGCCAATGACCCAGCTAATGACCCCCAGGTGCCTGTTGATGTGTCCTGTATAGTTATGTTCTGCTGTGCTATAGACTAATGTCCTACAACAGGTGAACACAAGAAAAGTAGACCAATTACCATTTGATAGAGAAGGAAAGATTTGAGATGTTAGAATATTGCCTTGGTCATGCAAACATCTGCATGCATAATAAACTGTAGTTTAATGCCATTTGAGAGTTGTCTTGTGGGGCTTGTCGTGTGTGGGGCTTGTCGTGTGTGGGGCTTGTCGTGTGTGGGGCTTGTCGTGTGTGGGGCTTGTCGTGTGTGTGGCTTGTCGTGTGTGTGGCTTGTCATGTGTGGGGCTTGTCGTGTGTGGGGCTTGTCGTGTGTGTGGCTTGTCGTGTGTGGGGCTTGTCGTGTGTGGGGCTTGTCGTGTGTGGAGTTTGTGTTTTGTCGGCTTGGGTTAGCCTGGTGAGGCGGATTCGCCAATGCTACCTCCAGAGGCTGATTTGCATCGGGATTTAAGGAGTGATTCCTACATGACTTCACTCTCAGCATTGTGGCTATTAGGTCGTATTTGACTCAATATCTCTGATGTTTAATCTTCGAGTGCTCAACCACGCGGTATCACAACTGTCTCACCGCAACTATCACAACATCTTCCACCAGCAACAGCCCACAGACCCTCCTTCTCCACGTGTGACGTTTCTGTTAAGTCTTAACGTTAGCACTAGTTTGATAAGCTATGGGAGATAAGAGAAGTGATGACTGTGGTTTGATAAGCTATGGGAGATAAGAGAAGTGATGACTGTGGTTTGATAAGCTATGGGAGATAAGAGAAGTGATGACTGTGGCTTGATAAGCCGTGGGAGATAAGAGAAGTGATGATGTGGTAAAACTGTTTCTAGTAATGAAGGTAGACATAGATGAATGGTTCAGTTTTACAAAAAGATAGAATGAGTGAGTAAAGTGGGCAGAGAGCAAGGTGAGCACATACATGTGAAGAACATACAACAATCCAACATTTTGACCAAAGCCTTTTTTCCAAGGATCACATAAAAAAACAACACAACAAATAATAAGACGCAGTCGTCATTTCTGTTATCTCTGACATTCGCCAACGTTACTGTGACGTAGATTTTCACCTGCTGTCTGTGAAATGTCACGGCTGCTTTGTTTGTGCATTTCTTTTCCGTCTCTAACATCTTCTTTTTTCATTGTAATTTGTAAAAACCGTATTAGTTTAACTTTCTTACCTGGCTTGGTTTAACTTTTTTACCTGGATTAGTTTAGCTTTCTTTCCTGGATTAGTTTAACTTTCCTACCTGGATCACCTGTCTGCTCATCATCTTCTTCATGTTTTCTATGCTTGTCTAGTTAGTTTCTACTCTCCATCCACACTCTAGAGATTTTTCTATCTCTTCTCATCACCACGCCTTCTCTCAGACAGATATTAACTCTCTTAACATATGAATAGTTCATGTGTAAATATATACAACCAAATATATATATATATATATATATATATACTATACACGAAGCTACTGCAGTAAATCTGTAATAACAAAATGTTAAAAGTATTGCTGAAATATTTCACTAACTCTTAGATCATTCATAACTTTCTCTTTCCCTCTTACCTCCTACACTCTCTTGCGCTGTCACTGACCTCCCTTCTCCCACTTACAAGAAGACGTACTTCGCCTCTCACGTGAACTTTCTTAACACCTGTCTTAACACCTGTCTTCCCTTGAAGGTCATTCCTGAAGGTTTGACCTCTAAGTTTAACTCCGTCTCGGGCACTCTTCGCCCTAGTGTTCGTAACTGAAACCAAATGTGCTGTGTTGTCGAGGACCGCACAAAACTTCTCCTAGACCTTGATAAGCAGATTTCCCAACTCTCTGTCCGATTTCTCCAAATTACACTTGATAAATGATCTCATTTATCGCCTGATCCAAGTTCTACTTGCAACTTTCTGCTCTGAAAAAACAACAAACTTTCTGCTGTCCTTCCTACTTAAACAAACTTTCTGCTGTCCTTCCTACTTAAACAAACTTTCTGCTGTCCTTCCTACTTAAACAAACTTTCTGCTGTCCTTCCTACTTAAACAAACTTTCTGCTGTTCTTCCTACTTAAACAAACTTTCTGCCGTCCTTCCTACTTCAGCCACAGACCATCCAGATCTGTGCTTCCATTAAGATTGTCTGCAATCCGCTTGCTCTTTCTCTGTCGTCTGATGAAATGTCTGTATTAGGTACAGGTTTACAATTTGTCCTTCTCCGTCAATCTTTTTACTAGTTCTTTACTCCTTTAAAATGTCCATCTGTTGACCAGTTCTTACTCTTTCAAAATGTCCCATCTATTGACCAGTTCTAATTACTTCAAGATGTCCATGTGTTGACCAGTTCTAATTACTTCAAGATGTCCATGTGTTGACCAGTTCTAATTACTTCAAGATGTCCATGTGTTGACCAGTTCTAATTACTTCAAGATGTCCATCTGTTGACCAGTTCTAATTACTTCAAGATGTGAGAGATAAGAGAAGTGATGACTGTGGTTTGATAAGCTGTGGGAGATAAGAGAAGTGATGACTGTGGTATGATAAGCTGTGGGAGATAAGAGAAGTGATGACTGTGGTATGATAAGCTGTGGGAGATAAGAGAAGTGATGACTGTGGTTTGATAAGCTGTGGGAGATAAGAGAAGTGATGACTGTGGCTTGATAAGCTGTGAGAGATAAGAGAAGTGATGACTGTGGTTTGATAAGCTGTGAGAGATAAGAGAAGTGATGACTGTGGCTTGATAAGATGTGGGAGATAAGAGAAGTGACGACTGTGGCTTGATAAGCTGTGGGAAATAAGAGAAGTGATGATGTGGTAAAAATGTTTCTAGTAATGAAGGTAGACATAGATGAATGGTTCAGTTTTATAAAAAGATAGAAAGAGTGAGTAAAGTGGACAGAGAGCAAGGTGAGCACATACATGTGAAGAACATACAACAATCCAACATTTTGACCAAAGCCTTTTTTCCAAGGACCACATACAAGAACAACACAACAAATAATAAGACGCAGTCGTCATTTCTGTTATCTCTGACATTCTCCAACGTTACTGTGACGTAGATTTTCACCTGCTGTCGGTGAAATGTCACGGCTGTTTTGTTTGTGCATTTCTTTTCCGACTCTAACATCTTCTTTTTTCATTGTAATTTGTAAAAACCGTATTAGTTTAACTTTCTTACCTGGCTTGGTTTAACTTTCTTTCCTGGATTAGTTTAGCTTTCTTTCCTGGATTAGTTTAGCTTTCTTTCCTGGATTAGTTTAGCTTTCTTTCCTGGATTAGTTTAGCTTTCCTACCTGGATCACCTGTCTGCTCATCATCTTCTTCATGTTTTCTATGCTTGTCTAGTTAGTTTCTACTCTCCATCCACACTCTAGAGATTTTTCTATCTCTTCTCATCACCACGCCTTCTCTCAGACGGATATTAACTCTCTTAACACATGAATAGTTCATGTGTAAATATATACAACCAAATATATATATTTACACGAAGCTACTGCAGTAAATCTGTAATAACAAAATGTTAAAAGTATTTCTTAAATATTTCACTAACTCTTAGATCATTCATAACTTTCTCTTTCCGTCTTACCTCCTACCCTCTCTTGCGCTGTCACTGACCTCCCTTCTCCCACTTACAAGAAGACGTACTTCGCCTCTCACGTAAACTTTCTTAACACCTGTCTTAACACCTGTCTTCCCTTGAAGGTCATTCCTGAAGGTTTGACCTCTAAGTTTAACTCTGTCTCGGGCACTCTTCGCCCTAGTGTTCGTAACTGAAACCAAATGCGCTGTGTTGTCGAGGACCGCACAAAACTTCTCCTAGACCTTGATAAGCAGATTTCCCAACTCTCTCTCCGATTTCTCCAAATTACACTTGATAAATGATCTCATTTATCGCCTGATCCAAGTTCTACTTGCAACTTTCTGCTCTGAAAAAACAACAAACTTTCTGCTGTCCTTCCTACTTAAACAAACTTTCTGCTGTCCTTCCTACTTAAACAAACTTTCTGCTGTCCTTCCTACGTAAACAAACTTTATGCTGTCCTTCTTACTTAAACAAACTTTCTGCTGTTCTTCCTACTTAAACAAACTTTCTGCCGTCCTTCCTACTTCAGCCACAGACCATCCAAATCTGTGCTCCCATTAAGATTGTCTGCAATCCGCTTGCTCTTTCTCTGTCGTCTGATGAAATGTCTGTATTAGGTACAGGTTTACAATTTGTCCTTCTCCGTCAATCTTTTTACTAGTTCTTTACTCCTTTAAAATGTCCATCTGTTGACCAGTTCTTACTCTTTCAAAATGTCCCATCTATTGACCAGTTCTAATTACTTCAAGATGTCCATGTGTTGACCAGTTCTAATTACTTCAAGATGTCCATGTGTTGACCAGTTCTAATTACTTCAAGATGTCCATGTGTTGACCAGTTCTAATTACTTCAAGATGTCCATCTGTTGACCAGTTCTAATTACTTCAAGATGTCCATCTGTTGACCAGTTCTTACTTTTTCAAGACGTCCATCTGTTGACCAGTTCTAATTACTTCAAGATGTCCATCTGTTGACCAGTTCTTACTTTTTCAAGACGTCCATCGATTTCGTTCTAGTCTGCGCTCGAAATTATACTTCCAAGACGTAGCCCAGTCTTCCCAGCCAAGTCTTCTCAGTCTTCCCAGCCCAGTCTTCTCAGTCTTCCCAGCCAAGTCTTCTCAGTCTTCCCAGCCCAGTCTTCTCAGTCTTCTCAGCCCAGTCTTCTCAGTCTTCCCAGCCAAGTCTTCTCAGTCTTCCCATCCCAGTCTTCTCAGTCTTCCCAGCCCAGTCTTCTCAGTCTTCCCAGCCAAGTCTTCTCAGTCTTCCCAGCCCAGTCTTCTCAGTCTTCCCAGCCAAGTCTTCTCAGTCTTCCCAGCCCAGTCTTCTCAGTCTTCCCAGCCAAGTCTTCTCAGTCTTCCCAGCCCAGTCTTCTCAGTCTTCCCAGCCAAGTCTTCTCAGTCTTCCCAGCCCAGCCTTCTCAGTCTTCCCAGCCCAGCCTTCCCAGCCCAGTCTTCTCAGTCTTCCCAGCCCAGTCTTCTCAGTCTTCCCAGCCAAGTCTTCTCAGTCTTCCCAGCCCAGTCTTCTCAGTCTTCCCAGCCCAGCCTTCTCAGTCTTCCCAGCCCAGTCTTCTCAGTCTTCCCAGCCCAGTCTTCTCAGTCTTCCCAGCCCAGTCTTCTCAGTCTTCCCAGCCCAGTCTTCTCAGTCTTCCCAGCCCAGCCTTCTCAGTCTTCCCAGCCCAGCCTTCTCAGTCTTCCCAGCCCAGTCTTCTCAGTCTTCCCAGCCCAGTCTTCTCAGTCTTCCCAGCCCAGCCTTCCCAGCCCAGTCTTCTCAGTCTTCCCAGCCCAGCCTTCTCAGTCTTCCCAGCCAAGTCTTCTCAGTCTTCCCAGCCCAGTCTTCTCAGTCTTCCCAGCCCAGTCTTCTCAGTCTTCCCAGCCCAGTCTTCTCAGTCTTCCCAGCCCAGCCTTCCCAGCCTTCCCAGCCCAGCCTTCCCAGCACAGTCTTCCCAGCCCAGTCTTCTCAGTCTTCCCAGCCCAGCCTTCCCAGCCCAGCCTTCCCAGCCCAGTCTTCTCAGTCTTCCCAGCCCAGCCTTCCCAGCCTTCCCAGCCCAGCCTTCCCAGCCCAGTCTTCTCAGTCTTCCCAGCCCAGTCTTCCCAGCCCAGCCTTCCCAGCCCAGTCTTCTCAGTCTTCCCAGCCCAGCCTTCACAGCCCAGCCTTCCCAGCCCAGTCTTCCAATGATGAGCCTTTCCCTGGTTTCTCACAACAACAACCATCCAACTAGACGCCATCTGCCGGAGTGTCTCGATCACTGGACCTTTACACTGACCACTCTCTTTTCATGAAGTTAACCAGCTCCGCCTTCCACGTCTAGGTCACTCTAACCTGAAACTCGGGGACCAACTTAAGCGCAGACGAGAAATCCTCCTCGAAAGTCGAAACAAGAAGGACTCTTTGTTTCTTGAAAAGATTTATATATTCAGGAGATCATGACTCAGCGGAGCAAAGATTTATATATTCAGGAGGTCATGACTCAACGGAGCAAAGATTTATATATTCAGGAGGTCATGACTCAACGGAGCAAAGATTTATATATTCAGGAGATCATGACTCAGCGGAGCAAAGATTTATATATTCAGGAGGTCATGACTCAACGGAGCAAAGATTTATATATTCAGGAGGTCATGACTTAGCGAAGCAACCAAACTTTCTTTTCCCTCGACATCAAGATCCTACTCTGGCCAACAACAGCCAGGTTCCATACGTGATCAACGAACTCTTCCGCTAGACTAGTCTGTCTGCTTCTCATCTGCATATCCACGACAGCCATCCTTTTATCTTCTTCATAAGATCCAGAAACCCTGGCAACCCAGGGAGACCCATAGCTTCAGCCTACTCCTGTCTTCCGGAACAAACATCTAACTTCCTAGGCAGTATCTCTCAACCTCTTGTGACTGGCTACTTATCTGAAGAAAACTAATCATGCTTTTGCTACTTATCTGAAGAAAACTAATAATGCTTTTGCTACTTTTCAGACTCTTACCTTCTTGCCTGGTCACATTTATCGTATATTCACCTTGGATGTAGTGTCCTTGTACACATCCATCCCTCGTATCTTCACCTTGGATGTAGTGTCCTTTTACACACCCATCCCTCGTATCTTCACATTGGATGTAGTGTTCTTGTACACATCCATCCCTCGTATCTTAACCTTGGATGTAGTGTCCTTTTACACACCCATCCCTCGTATCTTCACCTTGGATGTAGTGTTCTTGTACACATCCATCCCTCGTATCTTCACCCTGGATGTAGTGTTCTTGTACACATCCATCCCTCGTATCTTCACCCTGGATGTAGTGTCCTTTTACACATCCATCCCTCGCGACCAGGGATTTCAGGCTCTTGAGTTTTTTTTTAAAAATAAAAAACAACATCCCTCTATTCCTACTTCAACCACTCTACACCATACACCTACTTCAACCACTCTACACCATACTTCACCTGTCGTCCTGGAACTTAACTCGTGTGAGTTCAATGGCCTGTGTTATTACTCGTAGTTCAGAAGGCCTTTACTTGCATTTTTCGCAAAGTCATGTACGCTGTTATGTGCAAGAGATGGGATATGACGTATACAGGGGAAAAGGGCTTGCACGTATGAGATCAGTGTCCTCAGTATTTGAATGACATCTCCAAGATGGCACCAACGCCAGTCGCCAAACACTTCTGTCAAGGAGATTAACAAGGAAAACAGGACATTCCTGTAACTGCAATCTGCTCCTGTTCTTCCCCTGAATGATCTGGCAAAGCTCTGGAACAGCGGCTTATTTTCCAGGCTGGCTGTCTCCACCAGCTGGAATTAACAATAAATTTAACTTTCTTTAAACTACTTTATATTTCCACCTAGTTGCTACACCAAACCTACTAGAGTAACAGAAGTATCATCCACATTATTAGACCATATATATGTAGCCCACCCAGAAAACATCATTGAATGTAACATCCCTCATACTTTGTTACGTGATCATTACCCAGTCTGCTGTACGTGGACAAGAAAGGGATATAAACTTCCTAAACACAATCACACCAGTATGAAATTTAGAAGCTTTAAAAAATTTAACCTTGAATTATCCCTTAATGATTTGCAAGAATCTTCACTTACACACGTGTACCAACTAACTGACCCTGGTGAGGCAATAGAATATTAGCTAAAGATCTTCAGAGATATATTAGACAAACATGTCCCCATGAAAGAGGTGAGAGTCAAACACCAGACGAAGTCACCTTGGATAACACCTGAAATACTACAATCCATGAGAGAACGTGACCGGGCGCACACAATCAAGGACTTTTGGACCTACGGCTCACTCAGAAACAAAGTTCAATACTTAATAAGACAAGAGAAAAAAATACTTTAGGAATCTAGTACAGAATAAATCAGACAGTAAATCAATTTGGAAAACCATAAATACCCTATCAAATAAAAGAAAAGACTTTGATTTTCAAGCCATCAATCGTGTATACACTAGCGCACATATCAGTACTCATTTCAGAGAAGAAATCAACGTTCTTAAATCATCAGTATCAGCTCCTGTATGCGACTTACATGAACTACAAACATTCCTGGACAGCAGATGTACTGATTTTAAACAGTTACACATTCCATTCATAACAGTTAGTGAAGTTTACAGTTATCTTTTATCCTTAAAAAGAAAAACAACAATACAGCTGGGCTTGATGATATTAGTAACAAGATCTTACTTTATGCTGCACCTGTCATTTCACATACACTAACGTACATTTGCAAACAATGCATTGCAAAATGTTATTTCCCCGAGGCTTTTAAAACTGCTAAAGTGTATCCTCGCTTTAAATCTGGCTCACCCAACAATCTTACCAACTATAGACCAATATCCATATTATCGTCATTATCAAAACCACTCGAAAAACACATACACAAAATAACTCTACGACACATGCAAAAGAACAATTTACTCATAGACAGTCAGTCAGGCTTTAGACCCAATCATTCCTGCCACACAGCTCTTACCAAAATGACAGAAAACTGGTTAGTAAACATAAATGACGACAGACTATGTGGTGCCATCTTTATTGACTTTAAAAAAAGGCATTTGATATGACTGACCACGATATTCTTGTAAGAAAAATAAAGACTTATAGACTGCACACTGACCTAATAAAATTAATTGCATCGTTTCTTTCAGACAGACAACAGGTAGTATTCTTCAACAGTTCTCTATGAAATTCTGCTATAGTTGACACTGGTGTTCCGCAAGGTTCTATTCTAGGCCTGTTGCTCTTTGCTATCTATATCAGTGATCTTCCACTTCATCTTAAACACTCTTCTTGTGACCTTTTTGCCAATGATTGCACAGTCTACGCCAGTGACTACGATTGTATTAATCTAGAATCAACTCTTCAGGTCGGGTTAAACAATCTAATTAGATGGAACAACAATGGCATGATTATAAACACCGATAAAACAAAATCAGTGCTCATAACAACAAAACAGAAACTACAAAACGCAACAAAAAAAAACACTTCGGCTCTGCACGGAAACATCACAGATAGAAAACGTTAGCGAGCACAAAACACTAGGCCTTATTATTGACCAACATCTGACTTGGAACTCTCATGTGCAAGGTCTAACAAAACTCATCATGCAAAAAGTATACCAGTTAGCCAAAATTAAGCACTTCATCGATCAAGACACAAGGAAGACATATTAAATATCACATATACAAACACATTTAGACTATTGCTCAACAGTTTGGGATGGTTGCTCAGTGTCAAATACAAAGAGGCTTTGCTCACTCCAAAAGCGAGCAGTAAAGCTTATTAGTGACAAAGATCAAGCACAAACAACTAACCAGCACAAACGTATCAAAATACTGCCTCTTAAGAATAGGTTCCTCCTCAACAAAGCCAAGTTAGTACATCAAATTTTTTCACGGCATGCTCCGCCTTATCTATGGAACCTGTTTAAATTTAGCCCAAAGTGCAGTCAACGCTTGAACAACATATGTCTTCCATAACCTAGACTTGATCTTTACAAGAAAAGCTTTAGTTATTCTGCTGCTAATCTTTGGAATACCCTCCCATCCTGTATAAAATATATAAATTACATTCCTTCCTACAACTGCAAATTTTCCCAATATCTATTTGATGTCGGATACACGCCTCCATGAATTATAAAACTTAAAAGTTATCTTAAGCTGCTCTTACAGACACCGAATACAATTAATTGTTTATTCTGAATAGTCCCAAAATTTTTGTTTACTAGATAGTCATATATATATATATATAGTTACTTCTGTACTGAGTGAATGTTTAAGAGCGAAACGTAAATGTTATATTTTATTTTATGTCTCTCAGCTTCAATGTTAATTATGTTTGTTATATGAACAACATATTTTAGAATGTCTGGAATAGAGTGAAAGATGTATGATAAAGGGCAGAATGTCAGACGGGCCTGCGTGCCCAATTCTTAACCCTTTTGAAATAAAGATCAATCAATCAATCAATCACTCAATTAATCAGTCTTTCTATTTCTTTAAACTACTTTATTTTTCACCTACTTGCTACCTCCTTCTATTTCTTTAAACTACTTTATATTTTCACTTACTTGCTACCTCTATCTATTTCTTTAAACTGCTTTATATTTTCACTTAGTTTCTACGTCTTTCTATTTCTTTAAACTGCTTTATATTTTCACTTAGTTTCTACGTCTTTCTATTTCTTTAAACTGCTTTATATTTTCACTTACTTGCTACCTCTATCTATTTCTTTAAACTAATTTACATTTCTACCTACTTGCTACCTGTCTATTTCGACTACTCATGACCAACTTTCTCATTCTGGCTCCAGGCTGTTTAAGCTCAGTTTCCAGCCCTTTATATCCTTCTTCTGTATCTAGTAGAAGACTTCGACAGATTCCTTGTCTGGGTATCTTAAGCGAGCAGTCTTGACATCTCATTTTTCTCTTTTCTCCATGAATCTTCCTTCATCCATACCTCCCCCTATTATCTCCTCACTTTTATCATAAGGGCCGTCTAGACGGTTTTGTTTAGATCATAGACATCCAACATGAGCAAGCCGCGTCAAGTTGTTTCTCTCATTTTTCAGCCAATCGCCGTCTTTCACTTTGGGCTCACTTACGTTTATTTGGGGGGTGTTTTGTGCCTGTTTCCCCATATTGGGGATTTGGTGTTAGGCCCAACTTTTCCAAGACCATCAGCACATGAAAGTGTCATGTGTCCAGTATCAATTTCTTACAAGGGAGATAGTAAAAAAAAAACCCACATTGTTTGATTTTTCATCTATTTTTCGTGTTTTTATCTGTTATGATGTTTTTTTCCCATGTGATACTTGAAAAAGCCGTGTGCCGAAATATTGGATTATCATGTTTTCTTCTTGTGGCAGTACTTCTGCTAGGTTTAATTTTAACGTTACAACTATTAGAACACATTCTGCAGTAGCTTTGTTAGGGTCATTTTTCTATATTAGCATTATAGGGATAATCTGTGACAGTACTTCTAGTAAGATGAGTTGTAAAAAGCCACTAGTGGGGTCATTTTGTGATATTGCTTCTGTAGGGATCAGTTTTAACTTTACCTCTAAGGGGATAATCCGTGACAATGCATTTACTTTAATCCGATTAACATTACCAGAAGTAGGGTAAATTGCGATAGTGTTTCTGTGAGGATCAGTTTTTAACAGTGCAACTAATGGGGTCATCTGGGACAATAATTTTACTAGGACTATTCTTAAAATTATAACAAGTGGGCGTAGCTGTGACAATACACAGAGGAATATGAATTTTAACATTATCACTAGCTGGATTTGTTGCAACAATAATACACATTACAGTAGTATGTAATATATAAAGTACTACAATAAAAAGATGTAATATTACCACTAGAAGGGTAAGTTTTATCTACACCAGGGGTGGAACTTGATGGCTAGACATGTCATGCCACCTCCGCTCTAGAGGTCGGTAACGCCTGATATACACCCATACTGGTGAATTTTGCCTAAACCGGCTCATACTAGGGGTGAATCTTGAAGGCTATGCATGTCACAGTACCTCTGCTCTAGAGGTCGGTCCCGTCCCAAACACGCCCATACTGGGATAATGCCTAAACCGGCTCAACCCAGGGGTAGAAGTCACTAGTGGCGAGGATTCGTCCTCCTGGACAAAAGCTCTATCCTGGTCACAACTAGGAAGGGTAGCGGCCACGACCACAAAATGCTGAAGTCGGAGACACTGGACCAGGGAAGTCTAGATAGGCAACCACCTCTCACCCGGCGGGGATGTTTGCGTATCCTAATCACGCTGAGGTTTTCCGGTGAGAAAGTCCAACCCTGGACTGGATGGGCAACCACCTCTCACCCGGCGGTGATACACGGGTATCTCAAAACACGTCGAAGTTTTCCGGTGAGAAAGTCCAACTCTGGCCTGGGTGGGCTACCGCCTCTCCCCCAGCGGGAATGCACTGATATCCTAAACACGTCGAGGTCTTCCGGTGAGAAAGTCCAACCCTAGACTAAACTGGTGCAATGAAAACCACGGTGTCACGCAATCCCGCTTCTGAGACCCACCAAGAATACAGGCTAAAGCACTGTGATACTCTGAACCCCTTGTGGTCCTCTCGTGGATCTCGTGTGGTCTATTTTGGACCACACAGGGGACCACGGGACCTAACGAGGACCACAGGCGTGAATTCAGTAGGTTCACAGTGCGGTTTTTGGTGGTAGAAGTGAACGAAGAAGAAGAAGAAGAATTGTTTATTCTGAATAGTCCCAAAATTTTTGTTTACTAGATAGTATATATATATATATATATTATATATATATATATTATATATATATATATATATATATATATGTATGTATAGTTACTTCTGTACTGAGTGAATGTTTAAGAGCGAAACGTAAATGTTATATTTTATTTTATGTCTCTCAGCTTCAATGTTAATTATGTTTGTTACATGAACAACATATTTTAGAATGTCTGGAATAGAGTGAAAGATGTATGATAAAGGGCAGAATGTCAGACGGGCCTGCATGCCCAATTCTTAACCCTTTTGAAATAAAGATCAATCAGTCAATCAATCAATCAATCACTCAATTAATCAGTCTTTCTATTTCTTTAAACTACTTTATATTTTCACCTACTTGCTACCTCCTTCTATTTCTTTAAACAATTTATATTTTCACTTAGTTTCTACGTCTTTCTATTTCTTTAAACTGCTTTATATTTCATTTACTTGCTACCTCTTTCTATTTCTTTAAACTAATTTACATTTCTACCTACTTGCTACCTGTCTATTTCGACTACTCATGACCAACTTTCTCATTCTGGCTCCAGGCTGTTTAAGCTCAGTTTCCAGCCCTTTATTTCTTCTGTATCTAGTAGAAGACTTGGACAGATTCCTTGTCTGGGCATCTTAAGCGAGCAGTCTTGACATCTCATTTTTCTCTATTCTCCCTGAATCTTCCTTCATCCATACCTCCCCCTATTATCTCCTCACTTTTATCATAAGGGCCGTCTAGACGGTTTTGTTTAGATCATAGACATCCAACGGGAGCAAGCCGCGTCAAGTCGTTTATCTCATTTTTAAGCCAATCGCCGTCTTTCACTTTGGGCTCACCTACGTTTATCTAGGGGGTGTTTTGTGCCTGTTTCCCCATATTGGGGATTTGGTGTTAGGCCCGTATTTCCAAGACCATCAGCACATGAAAGTGTCATGTGTCCAGTATCAATTTCTTACAAGGGAGACAGTAAAAAAAACAACCCCACATTGTTTGATTTTTCATCTATTTTTCGTGTTTTTATCTGTTATGATGTTTTTTTATGTGATACTTGAAAAAGCCGTGTGCCGAAATATTGGATTATCATGTTTTCTTCTTGTGGCAGTACTTCTGCTAGGTTTAATTTGAACGTTACAACTATTAGAACACATTCTGCAGTACTTTTGTTAGGGTCATTTTTCTACATTAGCATTATAGGGATAATCTGTGATAGTACTTCTAGTAAGATGAGTTGTAAAAAGCCACTAGTGGGGTCATTTTGTGATATTACTTCTGTAGGGATCAGTTTTAACTTTACCATTCATTCATTCATTCATTCATTCATTCATTTGCATGTCCCTTGCAGGGGTAGAAGTCACTAGTGGCGAGGATTCGTCCTCCTGGACAAAAGCTCTATCCTGGTCACAACTAGGAAGGGTAGCGGCCACGACCACAAAATGCTGAAGTCGGAGACACTGGACCAGGGAAGTCTAGATAGGCAACCACCTCTCACCCGGCGGGGATGTTTGCGTATCCTAATCACGCTGAGGTTTTCCGGTGAGAAAGTCCAACCCTGGACTGGATGGGCAACCACCTCTCACCCGGCGGTGATACACGGGTATCTCAAAACACGTCGAAGTTTTCCGGTGAGAAAGTCCAACTCTGGCCTGGGTGGGCTACCGCCTCTCCCCCAGCGGGAATGCACTGATATCCTAAACACGTCGAGGTCTTCCGGTGAGAAAGTCCAACCCTAGACTAAACTGGTGCAATGAAAACCACGGTGTCACGCAATCCCGCTTCTGAGACCCACCAAGAATACAGGCTAAAGCACTGTGATACTCTGAACCCCTTGTGGTCCTCTCGTGGATCTCGTGTGGTCTATTTTGGACCACACAGGGGACCACGGGACCTAACGAGGACCACAGGCGTGAATTCAGTAGGTTCACAGTGCGGTTTTTGGTGGTAGAAGTGAACGAAGAAGAAGAAGAAGAATTGTTTATTCTGAATAGTCCCAAAATTTTTGTTTACTAGATAGTCATATATATATATATATATATATATATATATATATATATATATATATATATATATATATATGTATGTATAGTTACTTCTGTACTGAGTGAATGTTTAAGAGCGAAACGTAAATGTTATATTTTATTTTATGTCTCAGCTTCAATGTTAATTATGTTTGTTACATGAACAACATATTTTAGAATGTCTGGAATAGAGTGAAAGATGTATGATAAAGGGCAGAATGTCAGACGGGCCTGCATGCCCAATTCTTAACCCTTTTGAAATAAAGATCAATCAGTCAATCAATCAATCAATCACTCAATTAATCAGTCTTTCTATTTCTTTAAACTACTTTATATTTTCACCTACTTGCTACCTCCTTCTATTTCTTTAAACAATTTATATTTTCACTTAGTTTCTACGTCTTTCTATTTCTTTAAACTGCTTTATATTTCATTTACTTGCTACCTCTTTCTATTTCTTTAAACTAATTTACATTTCTACCTACTTGCTACCTGTCTATTTCGACTACTCATGACCAACTTTCTCATTCTGGCTCCAGGCTGTTTAAGCTCAGTTTCCAGCCCTTTATTTCTTCTGTATCTAGTAGAAGACTTGGACAGATTCCTTGTCTGGGCATCTTAAGCGAGCAGTCTTGACATCTCATTTTTCTCTATTCTCCCTGAATCTTCCTTCATCCATACCTCCCCTATTATCTCCTCACTTTTATCATAAGGGCCGTCTAGACGGTTTTTGTTTAGATCATAGACATCCAACGGGAGCAAGCCGCGTCAAGTCGTTTATCTCATTTTTAAGCCAATCGCCGTCTTTCACTTTGGGCTCACCTACGTTTATCTAGGGGGTGTTTTGTGCCTGTTTCCCCATATTGGGGATTTGGTGTTAGGCCCGTATTTCCAAGACCATCAGCACATGAAAGTGTCATGTGTCCAGTATCAATTTCTTACAAGGGAGACAGTAAAAAAAACAACCCCACATTGTTTGATTTTTCATCTATTTTTCGTGTTTTTATCTGTTATGATGTTTTTTTATGTGATACTTGAAAAAGCCGTGTGCCGAAATATTGGATTATCATGTTTTCTTCTTGTGGCAGTACTTCTGCTAGGTTTAATTTGAACGTTACAACTATTAGAACACATTCTGCAGTACTTTTGTTAGGGTCATTTTTCTACATTAGCATTATAGGGATAATCTGTGATAGTACTTCTAGTAAGATGAGTTGTGACAATTGTTTCTATTAAGATACGTTGTGACAATTGTTACTATTAAGATAAGTTATGACAATTGTTTCTATTAAGATAAGTTGTTACAATTGTTTCTATTAAGATAGGTCCTGACAATTGTTTCTATTAAGATAAGTTGTGACAATTGTTTCTATTCAGATAAGTCGTGACAATTGTTTCTATTAAGATACGTTGTGACAATTGTTTCTATTAAGATACGTTGTGACAATTGTTTCTATTAAGATACGTTGTGACAATTGTTTCTATTAAGATAAGTCGTGACAATTGTTTCTATTAAGATAAGTCGTGACAATTGTTTCTATTAAGATAAGTTGTGACAATTGTTTCTATTAAGATAAGTTGTGACAATTGTTTCTATTAAGATAAGTCGTGACAATTGTTTCTATTAAGATAAGTTGTGACAATTGTTTCTATTAAGATAAGTTGTGACTATTTTTTTCTATTAAAATAAGTCGTGACAATTGTTTCTATTAAGATAAGTTGTGACAATTGTTTCTATTAAGATAAGTTGTGACAATTGTTTCTATTAAGATACGTTGTGACAATTGTTTCTATTAAGATACGTTGTGACAAATGTTTCTATTAAGATACGTTGTGACAATTGTTTCTATTAAGATAAGTCGTGACAATTGTTTCTATTAAGATAAGTTGTGACAATTGTTTCTATTAAGATAAGTTGTGACAATTGTTTCTATTAAGATAAGTTGTGACAATTGTTTCTATTAAGATACGTTGTGACAATTGTTTCTATTAAGATAAGTTGTGACAATTGTTTCTATTAAAATACGTTGTGACAATTGTTTTTATTAAGATACGTTGTGACAATTGTTTCTATTAAGATAAGGTGTGACAATTGTTTCTATTAATATAGGTTGTGACAATTGTTTCTATTAAGATAAGTTGTTGTGACAATTGTTTCTATTAAGATAAGTTGTGACAATTGTTTCTATTAAGATAAGTTGTGACAAATTTTCTACTTAAATAAGTTGTGACAATTTTTTTTTACTCGAATAAATTGTGACAACTCTTCTATTAAAATATGTTGTGATAATTCTTCTATCAAGATCTTTAATAGTGTTTCTAGTAGTATCAGTTGTGGACATACTTTAAGTAGGCTGAATTTTAACATTCCTACTAAAAGTACAGTCACCCCCTGTGCCACTACTGGCAATGTTAGAACTAATTCTGCCAAAGGTTAGCAGTGGCATGTACTGAAGACATGTAGTTTTATCAAAGCTAGCAGTGGCATGTACTGAAGAATGCAGTTTTCTCCAAGCTAGCAGTAACGCCTGTTCAAGACATATTGTACTGCCCTGTTGTATGTTAACATTTTGATATCTGATATGTCCTACTCTTTTATGACTTTAATGATCGGATGCATTCATCTAAAATTACTTGAAGACCTTCCTAGTTCCACTAGCGCTTGTCATAGATGTAACTGTGTTTGAAGTCCCTGCCAGCTACTACGGTTATCGCCACCTGAATTAATTCTCTCTCAGTTTCGTTACTAAGTCTGTTGTGTTCATGAATATGGGCTGTTATCCGCAAAACTAGGGAAAGAAAATTTGAAGAGAGAAACAAGATTCTGGGAGGAGATAACTGTAAGTGAAGGAATGACTAATGTGTAAAAACAGAGCACAAGTGAAAGACTGAATCTCATACATGTAGTAACAGAGCACAATTGAAAGACTGAATCTCAGACATGTAATCACAGAGCACAAGTGAAAGACTGAATCTCAGACATGTAATCACAGAGCACTAGTGAAAGACTGAATCTCAGACATGTTGTAACAGAGCACAAGTGAAAGACTGAATCTCAGACATGTAGCAACAGACCACTAGTGAAAGACTGAATCTCAGACATGTAGTAACAGAGCACAATTGAAAGACTGAATCTCAGACATGTAGTAACAGAGCACAATTGAAAGACTGAATCTCAGACATGTAGTAACAGAGCACTAGTGAAAGACTGAATCTCAGACATGTAGTAACAGAGCACTAGTGAAAGACTGAATCTCAGACATGTAGTAACAGAGCACTAGTGAAAGACTGAATCTCATACATGTAGTAACAGAGCACAATTGAAAGACTGAATCTCATACATGTAGTAACAGAGCACTAGTGAAAGACTGAATCTCAGACATGTAGTAACAAAGCACTAGTGAAAGACTGAATCTCAGACATGTAGTAACAGAGCACTAGTGAAAGACTGAATCTCTATTGAAAGACTAAATCTCAGACATGTAGTAACAGAGCACAAGTGAAAGACTGAATCTCAGACATGTAATCACAGAGCACAAGTGAAAGACTGAATCTCAGACATGTAGTAACAGAGCACAAGTGAAAGACTGAATCTCAGACATGTAATCACAGAGCACAAGTGAAAGACTGAATCTCAGACATGTAGTAACAGAGCACAGGTGGTATTAGATTTATTTCTCTTGTTCTGCGACTAGTACAAAATGACAGTTAGTGTTTGTAAGTGTTTGTAAGTATTTGTAAGTGTTTGGATCATTTTGGTTTCCGACATTCCTCATGGCGCTGATGTTGGAGTAACTTTCACAGTCTATCGTAGAGGAGAACAAGTTTCCTAATATAAGCTTGTGTGTTCAAAACACAACAAATAATATAAACTTGTGCGTTCAAAACACAACAAATAATATAAATTTGTGCGTTCAAAACACAACAAATAATATAAATTTGTGCGTTCAAATTACAACAAATAATATAAACTTGGCGTTCAAAACACAACAAATAATATTAAAGAATTGCATGAAGACTACTGTTCTCTGTCCACACGCTCACACAGAAAACACGTACAAACAAACACTCACACAGCAAGCAAGCAGGCACTAACAAACACACACACACAGCAAGCAAGCAGGCACTAACAAACACAGACACACAGCAAGCACGCACAAACAAACACACACACAGCAAGATACAAAGATGCATCATTTTATTAACATAGATATATCACTTTTCACACAAAAACATTCACACAATATGTGCACACAACATGTACAGTATATTATAAAACAAACAACCCCGTACGTAATATATGCACTAGATCAGTGTGTATGTCAGTGCTGCTCTCTTAAGACAGCCTGGGAGAGACATCAACACTGGCTGCAGTAGAAGTAATGTATATGTTGTAACATCAGCCAGAAGAGGTTATAGGCCGTGCTGCTTCAGCGATCAAAGCACATTCTTTAAAGTTTCTGCAGGTTTTGACAACAGCTTTTGAGATGTAACTTGGTCCTCAGTGCTTGCGTCAGAGGGCTGTCAGTCAAGTGCTTGCGTCAGAGGGCTGTCAGTCAGGTGACCGCGTCCCTGCACGAGTCTATATGTCTGCTCTCTAGATGGTGGGGATTTGACCCGCAAAGGACAGGTCGTAATAGGAGATCACGAAAGCAATGTATAAATACTGAAGTTTATTTCAAGTGTCGGAGCTAAAACATAAACAGGTTGATGTATCTAGGCGCTGATGTATCTACACGGTGATGTTTTAAGATAAAGTGTGAACTTCAGGCAGTGGGATGTGATAAAGTGTGAACTTCAGGCAGTGTGATATGAGAAAGTGTGAACTTTCAGGCAGTGTGATGTGATAAAAGGTGATAATATTTCCTTTCTCTCTCTCTCTGAACCTTAAGTGCCCAGGGCACATGGGGCTTCCGCAAGGGTTTTCCACAAATGCCTGTCCTTCGCCTTTTTTTCTGCTCTTGCCCAGGTGAGCCCTCTATTGCTCAACATCCTTTCTGTTGTTCTTCTCCATGTCTTTTTTGGTCTACCCTTACTTCTGCTCCCCTGTGGTGTCCATCTTAGTGCTATTTTTGGTAGTGAGTTGTCAGTCATTCGGAGCACATGTCCCAACCATCGCCAGCGTCTTTCCTCAATAATTGTTGTCAGTGGTTTCATCTGCATTTCTGCTAATAAAATGTTATTTCTTATGGTGTTTGGCCAAAATATTTGTTTAATTCTTCGTAAACATTTAGTCTGGAAAGAATTCAACTTGTTTTCTATGGTTTTGGTGATTTTCCAGCATTCACTTCCATAGAGTAGTACACTTAGAACATTACTCTTAAATATCCTGATTTTCATATTTATGCTTAGTTTTTTTTCCATATATTCCGCAGCATTATAAAAGCCTGGTTTGCTCTAGTAAGTCTGCTGTTGATGTCCTCTGTGCTGTCTCCATTTTCTACTACTCTGCTGCCAAGGTATACAAATTCGTTGACCTCCTCCACTAACTTGTTATCTACTCTGAGAACATTTCTGTTGTTCACATTTTGCTTCATTAACTTTGTCTTTCCTACGTTGATCTATAGTCCTATGTTGTTTGCATTCTGAGTTAGCTTGTTTATTTTATCTTGATATGCAAGATAAAATATTTCCTTTAACGAGAGTAAATGATGAAAGTTTGACCCATCAATCAACACATTGTGACTCAGGATGTGGGGAACCATTGAGCATCATCTGACTGACGCTTCTGTGCTCCAGCCACTGCTGGCAGAGACAGAGATCAGTTCAGGCACTAGCTGCAACCAACAAGAGAAGAGACAAGTGAACTATCGCGAGAACAGAAGACACAAATGAACTATCGAAAAACCTGACCTGGAGACGGCCAACCTATATAGCTTATCTCTTGAGACAGAAGACCTCTTTCAACTGTTGTTTGATTAAGCGTCACTGGAAGATCGTGCTGTCTATTTTTCTGGTCAGTTTGACGGAGGTAGGTCTAGCTATCTGGTCAGTTTGACTGAGGTAGGTCTGGCTATCTGGTCACTTTGACAGAGGTAGGTCTGGCTATCTGGTCAGTTTGACGGAGGTAGGTCTGGCTATCTGGTCAGTTTGACGGAGGTAGGTCTGGCTATCTGGTCAGTTTGACAGAGGTAGGTCTGGCTATCTGGTCAGTTTGACTGAGGTAGGTCTAGCTATCTGGTCAGTTTGACGGAGGTAGGTCTAGCTATCTGGTCAGTTTGACTGAGGTAGGTCTGGCTATCTGGTCACTTTGACAGAGGTAGGTCTGGCTATCTGGTCAGTTTGACGGAGGTAGGTCTGGCTATCTGGTCAGTTTGACGGAGGTAGGTCTGGCTATCTGGTCAGTTTGACGGAGGTAGGTCTGGCTATCTGGTCAGTTTGACAGAGGTAGGTCTGGCTATCTGGTCAGTTTGACAGAGGTAGGTCTGGCTAGTTGTTTCACTGAATATACCGGGCCTTTGAAAGTTACTGTCCAGGTTTTGAAACCGGAAACAACAAAAAGTGTTAAAGAATACAACTCAAGACGTTGCAGTAGGAAGCGCTCTATTCTCTCGGTGACGCATGGGAAGGAAAATCTTATATCTTATATCCTTCCCGTGCCGTTAAACGTCACATAGGGCTCGCAAAGTAGTTCGCCAATTTTGGAAGGAAAATATGACGTCATAAATATGGCGACTTCAGAAGAGAAACCGGTGAAGGGTACTTTGGTTTCTCCAAACAAAATCCCTCAACAAGAAGCCGTGTCCTTGCGGAACTCAGCATGGACAAGATTCACATTCAGATATTGGTATTCGAAGTTGGTAAAAAGAATATATCTTGTGCTTTGTCCGCCTATCTGTATGTCAAAAGACTGGTAGTGTTCTATATGATAAGAGATTGGTAATGTTATGAATGATAACAGCCTGGTAGTGTTATATATGATAACAGCTTGGCAGTGTATGATAAGAGACTGGTAATGTTATATATGAAAACAGCCTCGTAGTGTTGTGCATGATAAGAGCCTGGTAATGTTATTTATGATAACAGCCTGGTAGTGTTATGTATGATAACAGCCTGGCAATGTTATGTATGATAAAAGCCCAGTTGTGTTATGTATGATAAGAACCTGGTAATGTTATGTATGATAACTGGCTGGTAGTGTTATGTATGATAACAGGCTGGTAGTGTTATGTATGATAACAGTCTGGTAGTGTTGAGCATGATAACAACCTGGTTATGTTATGTATGGCTAGCAAAATATGACTTGAAATTAACAAGAACAAAACAAAAATAATGAAAATTCCCCTTAATGAAAATAGAAAAATACACATAGAAGGGACAGATATTGAAGAAGTCAATCAATTTGCATACCTTGGCCAAAAGGAAGTTAGAATCAGAATTGCAAAAGCAGCATCGATCTTCAAGAACCTTGAGAACATGGAATTCAAAAGTTATAAGCACAAAAACCAAGTTAAGACTATTCAATTCAAATGTAATATCCACCCTCATTTATGCATGCGAAAGCTTGAAAACAACTAAAGAAACAGACAAGCAATTAGACACTTTTGAAAACAAATGCCTAAGGAAAATACTCGGCATCAAGTGGAATGAATTCAAGAACAATGCAGAGATAAGACAGATGATTGAACAACAACCAGTCTCATGTGTGATCAGGAAAAGGAGATGGACATATGTTGGTCACGTGATGAGAAGAAATGATCAGAGAATTCCAAAACAAGCTATCAAGTGGAACACAACAGGCCAAAGAAAAAGAGGCAGACCGCGTGAAACTCTGAAGAGGACATTGTTAAGAGAGGCCAAATTAACAGGCATAAAATCTCTTGATGAGGTTGAAAGACTCGCCGAAGACAGGAAAAATTGGCGAACTACTTTGCGAGCCCTATGTGACGTCTAACGGCACGGGAAGGATAGCAATTAGACACTTTTGAAAACAAATGCCTAAGGAAAATACTCGGCATCAAGTGGAATGAATTCAAGAACAATGCAGAGATAAGACAGATGATTGAACAACAACCAGTCTCATGTGTGATCAGGAAAAGGAGATGGACATATGTTGGTCACGTGATGAGAAGAAATGATCAGAGAATTCCAAAACAAGCTATCAAGTGGAACACAACAGGCCAAAGAAAAAGAGGCAGACCGCGTGAAACTCTGAAGAGGACATTGTTAAGAGAGGCCAAATTAACAGGCATAAAATCTCTTGATGAGGTTGAAAGACTCGCCGAAGACAGGAAAAATTGGCGAACTACTTTGCGAGCCCTATGTGACGTCTAACGGCACGGGAAGGATATAAGATATAAAATATAAGAATGTTATATATGATAACAGGCTGGTAGTGTTATGCATGATAACAACCTGGTAATGCTATGAATGATAGCAGTCTGGTAGTGTTACACATGATAAAAGTCTGGTAATGTTATACATTATAACAGCCTGGTAATGTTGTGTATGATTAGAGGCTCGTAATCTTATGTATGGTAAGAGCCTAGTAGTGTTATGTAAGATAACAGCTTGATAGTGTTATGTAAGATAACAGCCTGGTAGTGTTATGTAAGATAACAGCTTGATAGTGTTATGTAAGATAACAGCTTGATAGTGTTATGTAAGATAACAGCCTGGTAGTGTTATGAACCGAAAGAAGAACTGGAAGACAAAGCACTTGGCAGGAAACTGTTGATGGAATCCAGGGAACATTTTATCGAAACCCACAAAACTTAACTAGACGAGCGTGTCTGCAGTTTTACCACAAACGACTGATCATAACCTCCTTAATCTCCATGCCTAGAAAGCGTCGATTGTGCAGACTTTAGAACCAGATCATAAACCTTGCCTTTTTAGTTTTGCTAAAGATATTTTGTAAACGTGGGAGCTGATTAAGTTACCTCCGGACATGGATATTTAGTGGTAGATAATGAAAGTTACCTCCGGACATGGATATTTAGTGGTAGCTAATGAACGTTACCTCCAGACATGGATATTTAGTGGTAGCTAATAAAAGTTACCTCCAGACATGGATATTTAGTGGTAGCTAATAAAAGTTACCTCCAGACATGGATATTTAGTGGTAGATAATGAAAGTTACCTCCAGACATGGATATTTAGTGGTAGATAATGAAAGTTACCTCCAGACATGGATATTTAGTGGTAGCTAATGAAAGTTACCTCCGGACATGGATATTTAGTGGTAGCTAATGAAAGTTACCTCCGGACATGGATATTTAGTTGTAGCTAATGAAAGTTACCTCCAGACATGGATATTTAGTGGTAGCTAATGAAAGTTACCTCCGGACATGGATATTTAGTGGTAGCTAATGAAAGTTACCTCTAGACATGGATATTTAGTGGTAGCTAATGATAGTTACCTCCAGACATGGATATTTAGTGGTAGATAATGAAAATTACCTCCAGACATGGATATTTAGTGGTAGCTAATGATAGTTACCTCTAGACATGGATATTTAGTGGTAGATAATGAAAATTACCTCCAGACATGGATATTTAGTGGTAGCTAATGATAGTTACCTCTAGACATGGATATTTAGTGGTAGATAATGA
Source organism: Achatina immaculata (assembly GCA_009760885.1). Taxonomy (NCBI): domain Eukaryota; kingdom Metazoa; phylum Mollusca; class Gastropoda; order Stylommatophora; family Achatinidae; genus Lissachatina; species Lissachatina immaculata. Next base: position 41,961,278 of record CM019718.1, read on the forward strand.
AAATTACCTCCAGACATGGATATTTAGTGGGAGCTAAGGAAAGTTACCTCTAGACATGGATATTTAGTGGTAGCTAATGAAAGTTACCTCCAGACATGGATATTTAGTGGTAGCTAATGAAAGTTACCTCCAGACATGGATATTTAGTTGTAGCTAATGAAAGTTACCTCCAGACATGGATATTTAGTGGTAGCTAATGAAAGTTACCTCCAGACATGGATATTTAGTGGTAGCTAATGAAAGTTACCTCCAGACATGGATATTTAGTGGTAGCTAATGAAAATTACCTCCAGACATGGATATTTAGTTGTAGCTAATGAAAGTTACCTCCAGACATGGATATTTAGTGGTAGCTAATGAAAGTTACCTCCAGACATGGATATTTAGTGGTAGCTAATGAAAGTTACCTCCAGACATGGATATTTAGTGGTAGCTAATGAAAATTACCTCCAGACATGGATATTTAGTGGTAGCTAATGAAAGTTACCTCCAAACATGGATATTTAGTTGTAGCTAATGAAAGTTACCTCCAGACATGGATATTTAGTGGTAGCTAATGAAAGTTACCTCCAGACATGGATATTTAGTGGTAGCTAATGAAAGTTACCTCCAGACATGGATATTTAGTGGTAGCTAATGAAAGTTACCTCCAGACATGGATATTTAGTGGTAGCTAATGAAAGTTACCTCCAGACATGGATATTTAGTGGTAGCTAATGAAAGTTACCTCCAGACATGGATATTTAGCGATGAACGTACAACGTACCAGGAAAGTAAATCGTCGCAGATGCAGAATATCATCATCATCATCATCATCATCATCATCATCATCATCGCTTTTCACTCCCTTGAGAGCATAGGCCACGGATAAAGGCTCTCCAGTCATCCCTGTTCTTGGAATTATTCTCTGCTTCCTTCCATGTGCGTCCCTTGTCTCTGAGGATTGCCATAATTTCTCTTCTCCAAGTAAGTCTTTGTCTTCCTCGTTGCAGAATATGGAGAACAGAAAACTCTCAGACCAATCAAGAGATCGAAAGAGTTAGGTCAAAGGTGAATGTCCCCCGTGCTTTGACATGTTTGGAAGTTTTGGGGCCGTTTTCTTTGTTGAACAGTGCTAGAGATGACCTGCCTGGACATGCTACAGAAAAATGATTATTCATATATCATTCATCCATCAACTCTATGCTTGAGTGGGTCGAGGTGGATCGGAGGGGTCGGCAGCACAATTTCCATGGGTCCAAATCACAGAATTATGAATCTCAATCAAGCCGACCCAGTCAAGCATAGTGCTGATGCATGAATGATATATGAATAATTATATATATATATATATATATATATATATATATATAATATATATACTAAGCTTTCCCAACCATGTGGCTCATTGCTGCAGATAAAGTTCTCCTCCATTCCTCTCTGTTCTTAATCTTCTCTTTCTAGTTGGTGACACCAATTTCTATCCTTTTCTATGTTGTCTTTCTATCTCTGTCTTGGTCTACCCCCTTGGTCTTGTTTCCCTCATCTCTTGAACATACATAATATTCGTTTGTTCTCTTCCATTCTTTCTACATGCCCCAGCCAGCGTAGTCTGTTCAGTTTCAAGACATTTATAATTTGTTGGGGTTTAAATAAGTTGTTCAGTTCAGTGTTCCTTCTAGCTCTCCATTCTCTACATAAAACTGTGTAATAAATGCCGTTTTAAATCCACTTAACAAGGTTGAATTAAGTTTACGACCTGAAGTATCTCTCCATTCAGGAGAACATGACAACAGAAGGGGGGGGGGGGGCTGGGGTATGAGGGTCGGCGCTGGCATTCTTATATCTTATATCTTATATATCTTATATCCTTCCCGTGCTGTTAAACATCACATAGGGTTGCAAAGTAGTTCGCCAATTTTTCCTGTCTTCGGCGAGTCTTTCAACCTCATCAAAGGATTTTATGCCTGTTAATTTGGCCTCTCTTAACAATGTCCTCTTCAGAGTTTCACGCCGACTGCCTCTTTTTTTTTTGTTGGCCTGTTGTGTTCCACTTGATAGCTTGTTTTGAGATTCTCTGATCATTTCTTCTCATCAAGTGGCCAGCATATGTCCATCTTCTTTTCCTGATCACCCATGAGACTGATTGTTGTTCAGTCATCTGTCTTATCTCTGCATTGTTCTTGAATTCATTCCACTTGATGCCGAGTATTTTCCTTAGGCATTTGTTTTCAAAAGAGTCTAATTGCTTGTCTGTTTCTTTAGTTGTTTTCAAGCTTTCGCATGCATAAAAGAGGGTGGATATTACATTTGAATTGAATAGTCTTAACTTGGTTTTTGTGCTTATAACTTTTGAATTCCATATGTTCTCAAGATTCTTGAAGATCGATGCTGCTTTTGCAATTCTGATTCTAACTTCCTTTCTAGTGTCACCATCCTGGTCTATGTAGCTGCCAAGGTATGCAAACTGATTGACTTCTTCAATATCTGTCCCTTCTATGTGTATTTTTCCATTTTGATTAATGGGAATTTTCATTATTTTTGTTTTGTTCTTGTTAATTTCAAATCCTATTTTGCTAGCCAGGGAAGACAGGCTGTCTGTTTTTTCTTGCATGGAATTCATATTGTTACTGATAAGAGTTATGTCATCAGCAAAATCAAGATCTTCTAGTTGAGTCCCTTGTACCTAATCAATACCTGTGTTGCCTGTGCAGCATTTTTTTCATCATTAAGTCTATTGTAATCCCAAAAAGTAAAGGAGACAGTATACATCCTTGTTTCACGCCTGTTTCAATCTGGAACCATTCACTCATCCCTTCTTCTGTCTTGACTGCACAAACATATCCATTGTAGAAGTCCTTAATGATGTTGACAATTTTAGATGGTATTCCATATAGACTTAAAATTCTCCATAAATAATCTCTGTGTATGCTCTCAAATGCCTTGTTAAAGTGCTGGGATTAGGTTGGGTATAACCCAGTGTTTTAAATGTTTTTAATTTCCCAGAACTCTGCGTTATATTTGATTATGTTTTCTACATTTAGAACTGGCTGGGAAAAAAGAAGTTATGGGATACAAGGATAATAGAAAGTTTGAGAAACATCTTTTGGAAACAAATACTATGTAGTTCATGCGTGAAGAGAGGAGAGGGGAGGAGAGGTGGTAGTTTAAAGCGAGAGTAAAGAGACATTTAGCTGTTCTATGGCGCCCATGTAGTTTGTGTACTTATTCAAGAACCAATGACGACATCAGATGGTCTTAAAACAGTGGTTCTCAACCCATGGGCCGCGACTCAAAGGTCGGCCGTGATAGAGAGTATTGCGAATCGCGCTGAAGTCTCAAAGTAGCAACAAAAAAAAAAAATACAAAATTATTCCGCATTTTTCACGCAGTGGGTAAGGGCAGACTGCACGATGCAAGCCGCAGAATTGTAGGTCACTTATTAGTATGTCCACAGTGCGGCTATTGGAGAAAGGATGGTCCAGACAGCGTTTCTTCCAGCATCAAACAGAAATGTGACGTATATAAAAAAGACGGCATCGCTTTTGAAGTGCGACACCGGAGTCTTTGTGACCGTGTTGCTGAAACGTGCAGTTTTACAATGTAGTTTTAGAGAACAGTCCAGCGTTGATTGTGTGAGAGAGCAGAAGTGAAATATAATCATCAGCAATTGCGTTTCACTTTAATTATCATATTTCGTTGGCTTGAGAGCCGGTATTCAGTCTTGGTGCTGTGTGTAATAAGTACTGGATTAATCAACAGATTCTAGTTACCCACGTAGTGATCGTGGAGATTTATCTGATAGCCTTTTTTATTGTTTAAAATTTTAAACTTTAGGCACTAAAATGGATCGATCTGTGAAACGTAAGCCTTCGACTTCGTGGAAACAAATTGATAGTAGTGGCAGCGAAAGTCACTGTGATCGAGACGACGTTAACGTTGATACTTGCAGAAAACTAAATACGCTGGAAAATATGATGTGGAGTTCATTAAGTACGGTTTCGTTCCATCAGCAAGTGACCAAAATCTGCCACATTTTGTTATTTGTTTGTAAATCATCTCTGATGAGGCAATGAAGCAGACGAAATTGCGTCCTCATCTAAGACATCCAGATCTACAGAATAAAATCAAAGAATTTTTCGAATGTAAAGCCGAGGAATATAGTAAACAGAAGACAGTGTTAAAACAAACGAAAAAGCTCTGAAGTCATCGTACCTGATTGCCAAGAGAATCGCAAAATCAAAGAAACCGCACACGATTGGAAAAGATCTTATCATGCCAGCCGCTGTTGAGATTTGTGACGTATTGTTCGGCTCAGAATACACTAGGAAACTGAAAAGCATTAACATCTCGAACGATACTGTCCGCAGAAGAATATCTGAAATGTGAGAGGACATTATCGCGCAGCTATCAATTAGATGAGTCAAATGACATCGCCGACGAGTCACAGCTGCATGTTTATGTTCGCTATTGTTAGCAAAACAGTATGCAAGAGGAATTTCCTTTTTGCAAGTCATTGTCAGCGAGGACGAGGCCGATGACATATTTCGTGTTTTAAACGATTTTTTTTACAACTTTGGGCTGCAGTGGAGGAACTGCATGGGTGTTTGCACCGACGGTGCTGCCACAATGACTGGTCGCAACAGTGGTGTTGTAACTCGCATAAAGCAAGTGTCACCCGAGATTGCAGGCACCCATTGCATGATCCATCGTGAGGCTCTCGCTTCAAAGAAGTTGAATGAAACTCTGAATCTGTACTCGAAGAATGTGTCCAGATTGTATACTTCATAAAAACCAGAACAGTGAACAATCGATTATTTCCTGAACTTTGTATTGAGTCAGATGAGGAACACAAGCATCTCTTATTGCACTCAGCTGTGCGTTGGCTGTCCAGAGGAAAAGTTCTTGCAAGGGTATTTGAGCTTTGTTTAGAATTGTTGCAATTTTTGACAGAACACAGTCTCGACCTGGCAGGTAAGGTCGCTGATATTGAATGGCTTGCCATGCTAGCATACCTTGCAGACATTTTAGCCTTTTGAACAGTTTGAACATATCACTGCAGGGTAAAAATGCCAGCACACTCAAGACATAAGATAAATTTGCAGCTTTTAAGAAGAAACTACAACTTTGGCGCACGCGACTCGAGAACAAATCATAAGACATGTTTCACTTGTTCTGTGAATTTATAGAGAGCAATGAAGTTAATGGCGAGATTCTGGAAGGGTCACTGGTGTAATAAAAGAGCATCTGGCATCTCTTGCTGAATATTTTGACAAATACTTCACGCCCGAAGACATTAAAGGGTACGACTGGATTCGTAATCCTTTTCAGTGTGCAATCTCTGAATTAACCGGTCGTGCACAGGAAGAATTAGAGAAACTGTCTAGTGATCGCACATTACAAATCAATTTAATGACCCCGCTGTGGATATCTCTTCCTTTTAGTGCACTGTTTCGTTGGAATATCCATTGTTGTCAGCCCTGGCGATGAAAGTTCTTCTACCTTTTTCAACAACTTATTTATGCGAAGTTTCATTTTCTGCAATGACTGCCATGAAAACCAAATATTGTTCAAGAATGAACGTGGAGGATGATCTTCGAGTGTGTTTGTCACAAATTCCAACCAGAACAGACATTCTATCCAACCGGAAACAGTGACATCTTTAGGGTAAATGAAAAGAGTTTTGTGTAGCAATGAATATGCAGTTAAACATGTAGAGAAAATATTCTATAATACTTTATAGAATTAGATTTATAGCTTGCAAATATCAAGCACTTTATTAATGGGCCGAAAAATGTTTGACTTTTAAATGTGGGCCATGCAGCAAAAGGGTCTGAGAACCGCTGATCTAGAAGAAAGAAAAGATCCTGGTCACGAACGATAATCACGTCGTGTTTTTGTGACTCAGAATGATTTATCTCCCCTGTCATGAGCTGGGTACACCAATGGGGGGACAGGGCGGGAAGGAATGTAAGAAACTTGTTTTTATTTTAAAGCTTTTAAAAACACAACAAAATATGAGATGAGGGCGATGTTGATTGTAGTAGATAATGTGAGATGAGGGCGATGTTGATTGTAGTAGATAATGTGAGATGAGGGCGATGATGATTGTAGTAGATAATGTGAGATGAGGGCGATGATGATTGTAGTAGATAATGTGAGATGAGGGCGATGATGATTGTAGTAGATAACGTGAGATGAGGGCGATGATGATTGTAGTAGATAATGTGAGATGAGGGCGATGATGATTGTAGTAGATAATGTGAGATGAGGGCGATGTTGATTGCAGTAGATAATGTGAGATGAGGGCGATGTTGATTGTAGTAGATAATGTGAGATGAGGGCGATGATGATTGTAGTAGATAATGTGAGATGAGGGCGATGATGATTGTAGTAGATAATGTGAGATGAAGGCGATGATGATTGTAATAGATAATGTGAGATGAAGGCGATGATGATTGTAGTAGATAACGTGAGATGAGGGCGATGATAATTGTAGTAGATAATGTGAGATGAAGGCGATGATGATTGTAGTAGATAATGTGAGATGAGGGCGATGATGATTGTAGTAGACAACGTGAGATGAGGGCGATGATGATTGTAGTAGATAACGTGAGATGAGGGCGGTGATGATTGTAGTAGATAATGTGAAATGATGGAAATGATGATTGTAGTAGATAACGTGAGATGAGGGCGATGATGACTGTAATAGATAACGTGAGATGAGGGCGATGATGACTGTAGTAGATAACGTGAGATGAGGGCGATGATGATTGTAGTAGATAACGTGAGATGAGGCCGATGATGATTGTAGTAGATAACGTGAGATGAGGGCAGTGATGATTGTGGTAGATAATGTGAGATGAGGGCGGTGATGATTGTGGTAGATAATGTGAGATGAGGGCGGTGATGATGTGGTAGATAATGTGAGATGAGGGCGATGATGATTGTGGTAGATAATGTGAGATGAGGGCGATGATGATTGTAGTAGATAATGTGAGATGAGGGCAGTGATGATTGTGGTAGATAATGTGAGATGAAGGCGGTGATGATTGTAGTAGATAATGTGAGATGAGGGCGGTGATGATTGTGGTAGATAATGTGAGATGAGGGCGGTGATGACTGTAGTAGATAACGTGAAATGATGGAAATGATGATTGTAGTAGATAATGTGAGATGAGGGCGATGATGATTGTAGTAGATAATGTGAGATGAGGGCGATGATGATTGTAGTAGATAATGTGAGATGAAGGCGATGATGATTGTAATAGATAATGTGAGATGAAGGCGATGATGATTGTAGTAGATAACGTGAGATGAGGGCGATGATAATTGTAGTAGATAATGTGAGATGAAGGCGATGATGATTGTAGTATATAATGTGAGATGAGGCGATGATGATTGTAGTAGACAACGTGAGATGAGGGCGATGATGATTGTAGTAGATAACGTGAGATGAGGGCGGTGATGATTGTAGTAGATAATGTGAAATGATGGAAATGATGATTGTAGTAGATACGTGAGATGAGGGCGATGATGACTGTAATAGATAACGTGAGATGAGGGGATGATGACTGTAGTAGATAACGTGAGATGAGGGCGATGATGATTGTAGTAGATAACGTGAGATGAGGCCGATGATGATTGTAGTAGATAACGTGAGATGAGGGCAGTGATGATTGTGGTAGATAATGTGAGATGAGGGCGGTGATGATTGTGGTAGATAATGTGAGATGAGGGCGGTGATGATTGTGGTAGATAATGTGAGATGAGGGCGATGATGATTGTGGTAGATAATGTGAGATGAGGGCGATGATGATTGTAGTAGATAATGTGAGATGAGGGCAGTGATGATTGTGGTAGATAATGTGAGATGAAGGCGGTGATGATTGTAGTAGATAATGTGAGATGAGGGCGGTGATGATTGTGGTAGATAATGTGAGATGAGGGCGGTGATGACTGTAGTAGATAACGTGAAAGAGAACGACTGAACGAGGGCATGCAGGCACGTCTGATATTATGCCACTTGTCATTCAAGTTTCACTCAAACATTCACTTCAATACATGTAGTAGCTTACATACACGTAATAACATACATACACGTAGCAACCTACATACACGTAATAACATACATACACGTAGCAACCTACATACACGTAACAACCTACATACACGTAATAACATACATACACGTAGCAACCTACATACACGTAATAACATACATATACGTAACAACCTACATACACGTAACAACCTACATACACATAGCAACATACACGTAACAATCTACATACATGTAGCAGCCTACTTACATATAGCAACCTACATACACGTACCAACCTACATACATGTAGCAACCTACTTACATGTAGCAACCTACATACTCGTACCAACCTACATACATGTAGCAACCTACTTACACATAACAACCTACACAGACGCAGCAACTTACATACATCTAGCAACCTACATACATCTAACAGTCTACATACATGTAGCAATCTACGCACATGTAACAGCTTACATACAATGTAGCAATCTACATACATGTAGCAGCCTACATACATGTAACACGTAGCAAAACATACATAAACAGTCTACATACATGAAGCAATCTACATAGATGTAGCAACCTACATACATGTGGTAACCTATATATATGTAGCAGCCTGTATACATGTAACAAACAACATACATTATGAGAACAAAAATTAAAACTATTACATTCAACTTGTAATTCCGTCTGCAACAGGAGAGATGAAGGTGTATGATGAAGTTGTATGACAAAGTTGTAGATAAGAGAAAGCGTTATTAACCCTTCCAGCATTCAAATGGAGACTCTCTCTGTTCACAGATTACTGTATGTAAAAACACTGAAGTATTTCGCAAACATAAATCACATGAAGACTTTCTCTCTGTTCACAGATTACTGTATGTAAAAATACTGAAGTATTTCGCAACATAAATCACATGAAGACTTTGTCTCTGTTCACAGATTACTGTATGTAAAAACACTGAAGTATTTCGCAAACATAAATCACATGAAGACTTTCTCTCTGTTCACAGATTACTGTATGTAAAAACACTGAAGTATTTCGCAAACATAAATCACATGAAGACTTTCTCTCTGTTCACAGATTACTGTATGTAAAAACACTGAAGTATTTCGCAAACATAAATCACATGAAGACTTTCTCTCTGTTCACAGATTACTGTATGTAAAAACACTGAAGTATTTCGTAAACATAAATCACATGAAGACTCTCTCTTTCTTTCTGTTCACTGATTATGGTATGTAACGCTACTGAAGTGTTTCTCAAACATAAATCACATGAAGACTTTCTCTCTGTTTTTAGATTATTGTATGTAAAGCTAGTGAAGTATTTCACAAGCATAAATCACAAGAACACTTTCTCTCTGTTTTTAGATTATTGTATGTAAAGCTAGTGAAGTATTTCACAAGCATAAATCACATGAAGAATCTCTCTCTCTCTCTCTTTCTCCTCTCTCTTTCTCCTCTCTCTCTTCACAGATTATTGTATATAAAGCCACTGATGTGTCTGGCAAACATAAATCATATGAAGACTTTCTCTCTGTTCACAGATTATTGCATGTAAAGCTATTTCTTCATGAAAAGATCAAGCGCCAGAGAAGAAATTCAAGGACTGCACTGCAACATCCACAAAAGTAAAAACAACAGGTAACTTTCCTGGTCGTGTTATCAGCAACATGAAGTGTTATCGTATTCGTTCTATACCAACAGTGTCCAATATAGACAACAAGAAGGAAACATACATTATAAAGTTTTGTATGAGGATAATGACCTTGTCTCACTCATATCTTTAGTTATCTCATGTCTTCCCTGACCATAGACTGACTGCAGTGTTTAATTACCCCATGTCTTCATTGACCATAGACTGACTGCAGTGTTTAATTACCCCATGTCTTCATTGACCATAGACTGACTGCAGCGTTTAATTACCCCATGTCTTCATTGACCATAGACTGACTGCAGTGTTTAATTACCCCATGTCTTCCCTGACCATAGACTGACTGCAGTGTTTAATTACCCCATGTCTTCATTGACCATAGACTGACTGCAGTGTTTAATTACCCCATGTCTTCATTGACCATAGACTGACTGCAGTTTTTAGTTACCCCATGTCTTCCCTGACCATAGACTGGCTGCAGTTTTTAGTTACCCCATGTCTTCATTGACCATAGACTGGCTGCAGTTTTTAGTTACCCCATGTCTTCATTGACCATAGACTGGCTGCAGTGTTTAATTACCCCATGTCTTCATTGACCATAGACTGGCTGCAGTGTTTAATTACCCCATGTCTTCATTGACCATAGACTGGCTGCAGTGTTTAATTACCCCATGTCTTCATTGACCATAGACTGGCTGCAGTGTTTAATTACCCCATGTTTTCACTGATCATAGACTGGCTGCAGTATTTAGGTAAGTCATGTCTTTCCTGACTGTGGAGAGACTGCAGTATTTAGGTAAGCCATGTCTTTTCTTACTGTGGAGAGACTGCAGTATTTAGGTAAGCCATGTCTTTTCTTACTGTGGAGAGACTGCAGTATTTAGGTAAGCCATGTCTTTCCTGACTGTGGAGAGACTGCAGTGTTTAGTTACCCCGTGTCTTTCCTGACTGTGGAGAGAATTCAGTAAACATGCATTTTAGTGGTTCAAGCAAACAACTAAATCTACCAACTATATTCTACGCAGTGTAAAAGAAATATTACTTTTGAGCATCAAATATTTCTTAAATTGTTATATTTTATTTCTGTGTCAAAGATTTGCTTATGTGGTGTTTGTTTGTTGTCGTGTTTTGGTTGCTGTATGTATGTTGGTTGCTGTATGTATGTTGGTTGCTGTATGTATGTTGGTTGCTGTATGTATGTTGGTTGCTGTATGTATGTTGGTTGAGTACATATGTTGGTTCTTGTATGCTGATTGATATTTTTTCTGAATGTGATTTGTTTGTGGTTTTCTAGTTGTTTTTTTTGTTGTGGTTTGTTATAATTTATGTAGGTCAGTGTATGGGTTTCCATTGTCTGATGATGTTACACAGATCCACATCAGACAGTGGAAGCCCATACACAGACCCACATCAGACAGTGAAAGCCCATACATAGATCCACATAAGACAGTGGAAGCCCATACATAGATCCACATCAGACAATGGAAGCCCATACATACATCCACATCAGACAGTGGAAGCCCATACATAGATCCACATCAAACAGTGGAAGCCCATACACAGATCCACATCAGACAGTGGAAGCCCATACATACATCCACATCAGACAATGGAAGCCCATACATACATCCACATCAGACAGTGGAAGCCCATACATACATCCACATCAGACAGTGGAAGCCCATACATACATCCACATCAGACAATGGAAGCCCATACATACATCCACATCAGACAATGGAAGGCCATACATAGATCCATATCAGACAGTGGAAGCTTATACATAGATCCACATCAGACAGCGGAAGCCCATACATACATCCACATCAGACAGTGGAAGCCCATACATACATCCACATCAGACAGTGGAAGCCCATACATAGATCCACATCAAACAGTAGAACCCTATACATACATCCACATCAAACAGTAGAACCCCATACATAGATCCACATCAGACAGTGGAAGCCCATACGTAGATCCACACCAGACAATGGAAGCCCATACGTAGATCCACATCAGGCAGTGGAAGCCCATATATAGATCCACATCAGACAGTGGAAGCCCATACATAGATCCATATCAGACAGTGGAAGCCCATACACAGATCCAAATCAGACAATGGAAGCCCTTACACAGATCCACATCAGACAGTGGAAGACCATACGTAGATCCACATCAGGCAGTGGAAGACCATACACAGATCCACATCAGACTGTGGAAGCCCATACACAGATCCAAATCAGACAGTGGAAGCCCATACATAGATCCACGTCAGACAATGGAAGCCCATACATAGATCCACATCAGACAATGGAAGCCCATACATAGATCCACATCAGACAGTGGAAGCCCATATATAGATCCACATCAGACATTGGAAGCCTATACACAGAACTACATCAGACAATGGAAGATAATACATATACTTACATCGACAATGGAAGCCGATACAATGACCTACGTCAGTTATAACAAACCACAACAAAAACACTTCGTTCTGCTGCAGATAAAACATTCACTTCAATCTGGTACAGATAAAACATTCACTTCAAATCTGCTACAGATGGAAGATTCACCCCAGTCTGTTACAAATATGATATTCGGTAAGGTCAGTTGTTGCAACCATTAACTCATTTAGCTATACGAATTGTCTTTATTCGAGTAAATTAAGTATAATTACGGGCAAAATTGAGGAAGCCATGAACATGTCGTGAAGCATGGTCTTGCTATCTCTACCCCCACATTGCCAGAGGCAGCTATTTATATTGTGGGAACAGGTACTGTCTTGAACAATAAACATAATTGTAGTTGCTTGTACAAACACTGTTGTAGTTGCTTGTACAAACACTGTTGTAGTTGCTTGTACAAACACTGTTGTAGTTGGTTGTACAAATATCGTTGTAGTTTCTTGTACAAACACCGTTGTAGTTTCTTGTAGAAACATCGTTGTAGTTTCTTGTAGAAACACCGTTGTAGTTTCTTGTAGAAACACCGTTGTAGTTTCTTGTAGAAACATTGTTGTAGTTGGTTGTATAACCATTATTGTAGTTGGTTGTACAAACACTGTTGTAGTCGGTTGTACAAATATCGTTGTAGTTTCTTGTACAAACATCGTTGTAGTTTCTTGTAGAAACACCGTTGTAGTTTCTTGTAGAAACATTGTTGTAGTTTCTTGTAGAAACATTGTTGTAGTTGGTTGTATAACCATTATTGTAGTTGGTTGTACAAACATTGTTGTAGTTTCTTGTAGAAACATTGTTGTAGTTGGTTGTATAACCATTATTGTAGTTGGTTGTACAAACATTGTTGTAGTTTCTTGTAGAAACATTGTTGTAGTTGGTTGTATAACCATTATTGTAGTTGGTTGTACAAACATTGATGTAGTTGCTTCAACATGTTGTAGAATTAAATTTGATTGAACTTTGTTTCAGCTGTGCACGTTGGTCATGAATCTCATGCAAGTAATGAAGTCGGCCACGTCTTTGAGGGTCTGCCTGACGATCATCTGTGTCGTGACCTCGTCCACATCCAGTGGTCAAGGCAGCGAGGTGAATTATGGGATTTTGCTGGATGCAGGAAGCACAAGCTCAAAGTTAAACATCTACAAGTAATTGTTCTCCTTCAGTCCTCTGTGTCGTTCTTCTGTGTTCTTTTCTATATTCTTTTTTCCTGGCCCAGGAAATCGAAGTGATGGATTTACTTTCTGCTGTGGGTGGGAGCTAACATGGCTTGCAACTTCAATGTCTCGGGAAATTATCCTAAAACTGTTTGCTTCATAAGAAAAATAAAGGCGGGGAATAGAGATCCTGAAACAGAGATACATCCACATCAGACAGTGGAAGCCCATACATAGATCCACATCAGACAGTGGAAGCCCATACATACATCCACATCAGACAATGGAAGCCCATACACAGATCCACATCAGACAGTGGAAGGCCATACATAGATCCATATCAGACAGTGGAAGCTTATACATAGATCCACATCAGACAGCGGAAGCCCATACATACATCCACATCAGACAGTGGAAGCCCATACATACATCCACATCAGACAGTGGAAGCCCATACATAGATCCACATCAAACAGTAGAACCCTATACATACATCCACATCAAACAGTAGAACCCCATACATAGATCCACATCAGACAGTGGAAGCCCATACGTAGATCCACACCAGACAATGGAAGCCCATACGTAGATCCACATCAGGCAGTGGAAGCCCATATATAGATCCATCAGACAGTGGAAGCCCATACATAGATCCATATCAGACAGTGGAAGCCCATACGCAGATCCAAATCAGACAATGGAAGCCCTTACACAGATCCACATCAGACAGTGGAAGACCATACACAGATCCACATCAGACAGTGGAAGACCATACACAGATCCACATCAGACTGTGGAAGCCCATACACAGATCCAAATCAGACAGTGGAAGCCCATACATAGATCCACGTCAGACAATGGAAGCCCATACATAGATCCACATCAGACAATGGAAGCCCATACATAGATCCACATCAGACAGTGGAAGCCCATATATAGATCCACATCAGACAGTGGAAGCCTATACACAGACCTACATCAGACAATGGAAGATAATACATATACTTACATCGACAATGGAAGCCGATACAATGACCTACGTCAGTTATAACAAACCACAACAAAAACACTTCGTTCTGCTGCAGATAAAACATTCACTTCAATCTGGTACAGATAAAACATTCACTTCAAATCTGCTACAGATGTAAGATTCACCCCAGTCTGTTACAAATATGATATTCGGTAAGGTCAGTTGTTGCAACCATTAACTCATTTAGCTATACGAATTGTCTTTATTCGAGTAAATTAAGTATAATTACGGGCAAAATTGAGGAAGCCATGAACATGTCGTGAAGCATGGGCGTGCTATCTGTACCCCCACATTGCCAGAGGCAGCTATTTATATTGTGGGAACAGGTACTGTCTTGAACAACAAACATAACTGTAGTTGTTTGTACAAACACTGTTGTAGTTGCTTGTACAAACACTGTTGTAGTTGCTTGTACAAACACTGTTGTAGTTGGTTGTACAAATATCGTTGTAGTTTCTTGTACAAACACCGTTGTAGTTTCTTGTAGAAACATCGTTGTAGTTTCTTGTAGAAACACCGTTGTAGTTTCTTGTAGAAACACCGTTGTAGTTTCTTGTAGAAACATCGTTGTAGTTTCTTGTAGAAACATCGTTGTAGTTCTTGTAGAAACATCGTTGTAGTTTCTTGTAGAAACACCGTTGTAGTTTCTTGTAGAAACACCGTTGTAGTTTCTTGTAGAAACATTGTTGTAGTTGGTTGTATAACCATTATTGTAGTTGGTTGTACAAACACTGTTGTAGTCGGTTGTACAAATATCGTTGTAGTTTCTTGTACAAACATCGTTGTAGTTTCTTGTAGAAACACCGTTGTAGTTTCTTGTAGAAACATTGTTGTAGTTTCTTGTAGAAACATTGTTGTAGTTGGTTGTATAACCATTATTGTAGTTGGTTGTACAAACATTGTTGTAGTTTCTTGTAGAAACATTGTTGTAGTTGGTTGTATAACCATTATTGTAGTTGGTTGTACAAACATTGTTGTAGTTTCTTGTAGAAACATTGTTGTAGTTGGTTGTATAACCATTATTGTAGTTGGTTGTACAAACATTGATGTAGTTGCTTCAACATGTTGTAGAATTAAATTTGATTGAACTTTGTTTCAGCTGTGCACGTTGGTCATGAATCTCATGCAAGTAATGAAGTCGGCCACGTCTTTGAGGGTCTGCCTGACGATCATCTGTGTCGTGACCTCGTCCACATCCAGTGGTCAAGGCAGCGAGGTGAATTATGGGATTTTGCTGGATGCAGGAAGCACAAGCTCAAAGTTAAACATCTACAAGTAATTGTTCTCCTTCAGTCCTCTGTGTCGTTCTTCTGTGTTCTTTTCTATATTCTTTTTTCCTGGCCCAGGAAATCGAAGTGATGGATTTACTTTCTGCTGTGGGTGGGAGCTAACATGGCTTGCAACTTCAATGTCTCGGGAAATTATCCTAAAACTGTTTGCTTCATAAGAAAAATAAAGGCGGGGAATAGAGATCCTGAAACAGAGATACATATGACAAAACAACGGTGAGATACACATGATAAAACAACGGTGAGATACACATGACAGAACAACGGTGAGATACACATGACAAAACAACGGTGAGATACACATGATAAAACAACGGTGAGATACACATGACAGAACAACGGTGAGATACACATGACAGAACAACGGTGAGATAAACATGACAGAATAACGGTGAGATACACATGACAAAATAACGGTGAGATACACATGACAGAACAACGGCGAGATACACATGACAGAACAACGGTTAGATACACATGACAAAATAACGGTGAGATACACATGACAGAACAACGGTGAGATACACATGACAGAACAACGGTGAGATACACATGATAAAACAACGGAGAGATACACATGATAAAACAACGGTGAGATACATATTACAAAATAACGGTGAGATACACATGATAAAACAACGGAGAGATACACATGATAAAACAACGGAGAGATACACATGATAAAACAACGGTGAGATACACATGACAAAATAACGGTTAGATACACATGACAAAATAACGGTGAGATACACATAACAGAACAACGGTGAGATACACATAACAGAACAACGGTTAGATACACATGGCAGAACAACGGTGAGATACACATGATAAAACAACGGTGAGATACACATGATAAAACAACGGAGAGAGACACATGACGGAACGATAGATACACATGACAAATCAGTGGTGAGATACACATGACAGAACGATAAATACACAAAACAAAACGATAGATACACATGAAAAACTGACAAAAATAATCATGGGAAAACAACATAGAGATACACGTGACAAAACAACAAAGAGATACACGTGACAAAGCAACAAAGAGATACACGTGACAAAACAACAAAGAGATACACGTGACAAAACAACAAAGAGATACACGTGACAAAACAACAAAGAAAAACCCGTGACAAAACAAAAGAGATACACGTGACAAAACAACAAAGAGATACACGTGACAAAACAACAAAGAAAAACCCGTGACAAAACAACAAAGAGATACACGTGACAAAACAACAAAGAGATACACGTGACAAAACAACAAAGAGATACACGTGACAAAACAACAAAGAGATACAAGTGACAAAACAACAAAAAAGATACACGTGACAAAACAACAAAGAGATACACGTGACAAAACAACAAAGAGATACACGTGACAAAACAACAAAGAGATACACGTGACAAAACAACAAAAGATATACAAATGACAAAATAGCAGTGAGATACACATGACAGAACAACGGTGAGATACACATGACAGAACAACGGTGAGATACACATGATAAAACAACGGAGAGATACACATGATAAAACAACGGTGAGATACATATTACAAAATAACGGTGAGATACACATGATAAAACAACGGAGAGATACACATGATAAAACAACGGAGAGATACACATGATAAAACAACGGTGAGATACACATGACAAAATAACGGTTAGATACACATGACAAAATAACGGTGAGATACACATAACAGAACAACGGTGAGATACACATAACAGAACAACGGTTAGATACACATGGCAGAACAACGGTGAGATACACATGATAAAACAACGGTGAGATACACATGATAAAACAACGGAGAGAGACACATGACGGAACGATAGATACACATGACAAATCAGTGGTGAGATACACATGACAGAACGATAAATACACAAAACAAAACGATAGATACACATGAAAAACTGACAAAAATAATCATGGGAAAACAACATAGAGATACACGTGACAAAACAACAAAGAGATACACGTGACAAAGCAACAAAGAGATACACGTGACAAAACAACAAAAGAGATACACGTGACAAAACAACAAAGAGATACACGTGACAAAACAACAAAGAAAAACCCGTGACAAAACAAAAGAGATACACGTGACAAACAACAAAAGAGATACACGTGACAAAACAACAAAGAAAAACCCGTGACAAAACAACAAAAGAGATACACGTGAAAAACAACAAAGAGATACACGTGACAAAACAACAAAAGAGATACACGTGACAAACAACAAAAGAGATACAAGTGACAAAACAACACAAAAGAGATACACGTGACAAAACAACAAAGAGATACACGTGACAAAACAACAAAAGAGATACACGTGACAAAACAACAAAAGAGATACACGTGACAAAACAACAAAAGATATACAAATGACAAAATAGCAGTGAGATACACAGAGTAAAAGTATGAGGAAAAAATATGATTAAAAAAAACCTAGAAAAAAAATCTCATGGAACTAGAGAGGATCGAAAGAAAAGATTGCTGTAAGGGGGAAAAATGTTTCAACGGGAGAAAGTTTGAAATCTTCCATCTTTGGGAGATGAGATGAAGTATGATAAGAATATGTGGGAAATGAGATGAAGTATGATAAGAATGCTTGGGAAATAAGATGAAGTGTGATAAGAATGTTTGAGAGTTGAGATGAAGTATGATAAGAATGTTTGGGAGTTGAGATGGAGTATGATAAGAATGTTTGAGAGTGAAGATGAAGTGTGATAAGAATATTTGGAAGATGAGATGAAGTGTGATAAGAATGTTTGGAAGATGAGATGAAGTGTGATAAGAATGCTTGGAAGATGAGATGAAGTGTGATAAGAATGTTTGAGAGTTGAGATGAAGTGTGATAAGAATGTTTGGGAGTTGAGATGAAGTGTGATAAGAATGTTTGGAAGATGAGATGAAGTGTGATAAGAATGTTTGAGAGTTGAGATGAAGTGTGATAAGAATGCTTGGAAGATGAGATGAAGTGTGATAAGAATGTTTGAGAGTGAAGATGAAGTGTGATAAGAATGTTTGGGAAATGAGATGGAGTATGATAAGAATGCTTGGAAGATGAGATGAAGTGTGATAAGAATGTTTGGGAAATGAAGCGTGAAAGAAAAGATAGTTTGTGTGAAGGAGTCTCAGCGTAGTCTATGGTAAAGTCAAAGTAACTCAGACATGGTTTTCTCAACTAAAGACTGTGTTACTCTGGCAGATGGACTCCGCCAGCTAGCACCGGTCTCTTGCCAGGGATCGAACTCTTGATAAACGAGAAGTATGAACCGCCAATAAGTGCATTCGAGGGAAATGTCACCGGCCTCACGTCATACCTGGAGGAAATTATAAACAAAACAAAACAAACTATACCTGCGGCCAGATACACGGACACGCCCATATATCTGTTGGCTACTGCAGGTGTGTAGCCTAGTTTTTGTGTTGTCAGAATTGTTCTGTAGCGCGCTAGCCGTGTACAAGGTGAGTATCCAAGGATTTGTTGTAATCAGTTTTTGTATAGTATGTCAAATGTATAGTTGATGTTTAACAAGACTTTTGTTGGATGTGTTTTATACGTATGATTGTTAACTGTGTAATAGGGCATTTAATTTATGTGGTTAAAAAAGTATTTTTCTTTCAGTGATTGGAGAATTTTTGTTTTCTTAAGATTTTTGAAAACAATTCTCTAGTGTTAGATCAGTGTTTCTATAAGTGCTGTGTCAGATCAGTGTTTCTATAAGTGCTGTGTCAGATCAGTGTTTCTATAAGTGCTGTGTCAGATCAGTGTTTCTATAAGTGTCGTGTCAGATCAGTGTTTCTATAAGTGCCGTGTCAGATCAGTGTTTCTATAAGTATCGTGTCAGATCAGTGTTTCTATAAGTATCGTGTCAGATCAGTGTTTCTATAAGTGTCGTGTCAGATCAGTGTTTCTATAAGTGTCGTGTCAGATCAGTGTTTCTATAAGTGTCGTGTCAGATCAGTGTTTCTATAAGTGCCGTGTCAGATCAGTGTTTCTATAAGTGCTGTGTCAGATCAGTGTTTCTATAAGTGCCGTGTCAGATCAGTGTTTCTATAAGTGCTGTGTTAGATCAGTGTTTCTATAAGTGCTGTGTCAGATCAGTGTTTCTATAAGTGCTGTGTTAGATCAGTGTTTCTATAAGTGTCGTGTCAGATCAGTGTTTATATAAGTGCCGTGTCAGATCAGTGTTTCTATAAGTGCTGTGTCAGATCAGTGTTTCCAAAACTGCCGTGTCAGATCAGTGTTTCTATAAGTGCCGTGTCAGATCAGTGTTTCATAAGTGCTGTGTCAGATCAGTGTTTCTATAAGTGCCGTGTCAGATCAGTGTTTCTATAAGTGCTGTGTCAGATCGTGTTTCTATAAGTGCTGTGTTAGATCAGTGTTTCTATAAGTATCGTGTCAGATCAGTGTTTCTATAAGTGCTGGTCAGATCAGTGTTTCTATAAGTGCTGTGTTAGATCAGTGTTTCTATAAGTGCGTGTCAGATCAGTGTTTCTATAAGTGCTGTGTCAGATCAGTGTTTCTATAAGTGCTGTGTTAGATCAGTGTTTCTATAAGTGCTGTGTCAGATCAGTGTTTCTATAAGTGCTGTGTCAGATCAGTGTTTCTATAAGTGCTGTGTCAGATCATGTTTCTATAAGTGCTGTGTTAGATCAGTGTTTCTAAGTGCTGTGTCAGATCAGTGTTTCTATAAGTGCTGTGTTAGATCAGTGTTTCTATAAGTGCTGTGTTAGATCAGTGTTTCTATAAGTGCTGTGTAGATCAGTGTTTCTATAAGTGCTGTGTCAGATCAGTGTTTCTATAAGTGCTGTGTCAGATCAGGTTTCTATAAGTGCTGTGTTAGATCAGTGTTTCTATAAGTCGTGTCAGATCAGTGTTCTAGTTTCTTGTAGAAACATTGTTGTAGTTGGTTGTATAACCATTATTGTAGTTGGTTGTACAAACATTGTTGTAGTTTCTTGTAGAAACATTGTTGTAGTTGGTTGTATAACCATTATTGTAGTTGGTTGTACAAACATTGTTGTAGTTTCTTGTAGAAACATTGTTGTAGTTGGTTGTATAACCATTATTGTAGTTGGTTGTACAAACATTGATGTAGTTGCTTCAACATGTTGTAGAATTAAATTTGATTGAACTTTGTTTCAGCTGTGCACGTTGGTCATGAATCTCATGCAAGTAATGAAGTCGGCCACGTCTTTGAGGGTCTGCCTGACGATCATCTGTGTCGTGACCTCGTCCACATCCAGTGGTCAAGGCAGCGAGGTGAATTATGGGATTTTGCTGGATGCAGGAAGCACAAGCTCAAAGTTAAACATCTACAAGTAATTGTTCTCCTTCAGTCCTCTGTGTCGTTCTTCTGTGTTCTTTTCTATATTCTTTTTCCTGGCCCAGGAAATCGAAGTGATGGATTTACTTTCTGCTGTGGGTGGGAGCTAACATGGCTTGCAACTTCAATGTCTCGGGAAATTATCCTAAAACTGTTTGCTTCATAAGAAAAATAAAGGCGGGGAATAGAGATCCTGAAACAGAGATACATATGACAAAACAACGGTGAGATACACATGATAAAACAACGGTGAGATACACATGACAGAACAACGGTGAGATACACATGACAAAATAACGGTGAGATACACATGATAAAACAACGGTGAGATACACATGACAGAACAACGGTGAGATACACATGACAGAACAACGGTGAGATAAACATGACAGAATAACGGTGAGATACACATGACAGAACAACGGTGAGATACACATGACAGAACAACGGTGAGATACACATGACAGAACAACGGTGAGATAAACATGACAGAATAACGGTGAGATACACATGACAAAATAACGGTGAGATACACATGACAGAACAACGGCGAGATACACATGACAGAACAACGGTTAGATACACATGACAAAATAACGGTGAGATACACATGACAGAACAACGGTGAGATACACATGACAGAACAACGGTGAGATACACATGATAAAACAACGGAGAGATACACATGATAAAACAACGGTGAGATACACATGACAAAATAACGGTGAGATACACATGATAAAACAACGGAGAGATACACATGATAAAACAACGGAGAGATACACATGATAAAACAACGGTGAGATACACATGACAAAATAACGGTTAGATACACATGACAAAATAACGGTGAGATACACATAACAGAACAACGGTTAGATACACATGGCAGAACAACGGTGAGATACACATGATAAAACAACGGTGAGATACACATGATAAAACAACGGAGAGATACACATGACAGAACAACGGTTAGATACACATGACAAATCAGTGGTGAGATACACATGACAGAACGATAAATACACAAAACAAAACGATAGATACACATGAAAAACTGACAAAAATAATCATGGGAAAACAACATAGAGATACACGTGACAAAACAACAAAGAGATACACGTGACAAAGCAACAAAGAGATACACGTGACAAAACAACAAAAGAGATACACGTGACAAAACAACAAAAGAAAAACCCGTGACAAAACAACAAAAGAGATACACGTGACAAAACAACAAAGAGATACACGTGACAAAACAACAAAAAAGATACACGTGACAAAACAACAAAAGAGATACAAGTGACAAAACAACAAAAGAGATACACGTGACAAAACAACAAAAGAGATACACGTGACAAAACAACAAAAGAGATACACGTGACAAAACAACAAAAGAGATACACGTGACAAAACAACAAAAGATATACAAATGACAAAATAGCAGTGAGATACACAGAGTAAAAGTATGAGGAAAAAATATGATTAAAAAAAAACCTAGAAAAAAAATCTCATGGAACTAGAGAGGATCGAAAGAAAAGATTGCTGTAAGGGGGAAAAATGTTTCAACGGGAGAAAGTTTGAAATCTTCCATCTTTGGGAGATGAGATGAAGTATGATAAGAATGTTTGGGAAATGAGATGAAGTGTGATAAGAATGCTTGGAAGATGAGATGAAGTGTGATACGAATGTTTGAGAGTTGAGATGAAGTATGATAAGAATGTTTGGGAGTTGAGATGGAGTATGATAAGAATGTTTGAGAGTGAAGATGAAGTGTGATAAGAATATTTGGAAGATGAGATGAAGTGTGATAAGAATGTTTGAGAGTTGAGATGAAGTGTGATAAGAATGCTTGGAAGATGAGATGAAGTGTGATAAGAATGTTTGAGAGTTGAGATGAAGTGTGATAAGAATGTTTGGGAGTTGAGATGAAGTGTGATAAGAATGTTTGAGAGTTGAGATGAAGTGTGATAAGAATGTTTGAGAGTTGAGATGAAGTGTGATAAGAATGCTTGGAAGATGAGATGAAGTGTGATAAGAATGTTTGAGAGTTGAGATGAAGTGTGATAAGAATGTTTGAGAGTTGAGATGAAGTGTGATAAGAATGCTTGGAAGATGAGATGAAGTGTGATAAGAATGTTTGGGAAATGAGATGAAGTGTGATAAGAATGCTTGGAAGATGAGATGAAGTGTGATAAGAATGTTTGAGAGTTGAGATGAAGTATGATAAGAATGTTTGAGAGTTGAGATGAAGTATGATAAGAATGTTTGAGAGTTGAGATGAAGTATGATAAGAATGTTTGGGAGTTGAGATGGAGTATGATAAGAATGTTTGAGAGTTGAGATGAAGTATGATAAGAATGTTTGAGAGTGAAGATGAAGTGTGATAAGAATGCTTGGAAGATGAGATGAAGTGTGATAAGAATGCTTGGAAGATGAGATGAAGTATGATAAGAATGTTTGGAAGATGAGATGAAGTGTGATAAGAATGCTTGGAAGATGAGATGAAGTATGATAAGAATGTTTGGGAAATGAGATGAAGTGTGATAAGAATGTTTGAGAGTTGAGATGAAGTGTGATAAGAATGTTTGAGAGTGAAGATGAAGTGTGATAAGAATGTTTGAGAGTGAAGATGAAGTGTGATAAGAATGTTTGGGAGTTGAGATGGAGTATGATAAGAATGTTTGAGAGTTGAGATGAAGTATGATAAGAATGTTTGAGAGTTGAGATGAAGTATGATAAGAATGTTTGAGAGTTGAGATGAAGTGTGATAAGAATGTTTGGGAAATGAGATGAAGTGTGATAAGAATGTTTGGGAAATGAGATGAAGTATGATAAGAATGTTTGAGAGTTGAGATGAAGTGTGATAAGAATGTTTGAGAGTTGAGATGAAGTATGATAAGAATGTTTGAGAGTTGAGATGAAGTGTGATAAGAATGCTTGGAAGATGAGATGAAGTGTGATAAGAATGCTTGGAAGATGAGATGAAGTGTGATAAGAATGCTTGGAAGATGAGATGAAGTGTGATAAGAATGCTTGGAAGATGAGTGTTTCTATAAGTGCTGTGTCAGATCAGTGTTTCTATAAGTATCGTGTCAGATCAGTGTTTCTATTAGTGCTGTGTCAGATCAGTGTTTCTATAAGTGTCGTGTCAGATCAGTGTTTCTATAAGTGCTGTCAGATCAGTGTTTCTATAAGTGCGTGTCAGATCAGTGTTTCTATAAGTGCTGTGTCAGATCAGTGTTTCTATAAGTGCTGTGTCAGATCAGGTTTCTATAAGTGCGTGTTAGATCAGTGTTTCTATAAGTATCGTGTCAGATCAGTGTTTCTATATGTGCCGTGTCAGATCAGTGTTTCCAAAACTGCCGTGTCAGATCAGTGTTTCTATAAGTGCTGTGTCAGATCAGTGTTTCCAAAACTGCCGTGTCAGATCAGTGTTTCTATAAGTGCTGTGTCGGATCAGTGTTTCTATAAGTGCTGTGTCAGATCAGTGTTTCTATAAGTGCCGTGTTAGATCAGTGTTTCTATAAGTATCGTGTCAGATCAGTGTTTCTATAAGTGCCGTGTCAGATCAGTGTTTCTATAAGTGCTGTGTCAGATCAGTGTTTCTATAAGTGCTGTATTAGATCAGTGTTTCTATAAGTGCTGTGTTAGATCAGTGTTTCTATATGTGGTGTGTTAGATCAGTGTTTCTATAAGTGCTGTGTCAGATCAGTGTTTCTATAAGTGCTGTGTTAGATCAGTGTTTCTATAAGTGCTGTGTTAGATCAGTGTTTCTATAAGTGCTGTGTCAGATCAGTGTTTCCAAAACTGCCGTGTCAGATCAGTGTTTCTATAAGTGCTGTGTTAGATCAGTGTTTCTATAAGTGCTGTGTCAGATCAGTGTTTCTATTAGTGCCGTGTCAGATCAGTGTTTCTATAAGTGCTGTGTCAGATCAGTGTTTCCAAAACTGCCGTGTCAGATCAGTGTTTCTATAAGTGCTGTGTCAGATCAGTGTTTCCAAAACTGCCGTGTCAGATCAGTGTTTCTATAAGTATCGTGTCAGATCAGTGTTTCCAAAAGTGTCGTGTCAGATCAGTGTTTCTATAAGTGCTGTGTCAGATCAGTGTTTCTATAAGTGTCGTGTCAGATCAGTGTTTCTATAAGTGCTGTGTCAGATCAGTGTTTCTATAAGTGCTGTGTCAGATCAGTGTTTCTATAAGTATCGTGTCAGATCAGTGTTTCCAAAAGTGTCGTGTCAGATCAGTGTTTCTATAAGTGCTGTGTCAGATCAGTGTTCTATAAGTGCTGTCAGATCAGTGTTTCTATAAGTGCTGTGTCAGATCAGTGTTTCTATAAGTGCTGTGTCAGATCAGTGTTTCTATAAGTGCTGTGTCAGATCAGTGTTTCTATAAGTGCTGTGTCAGATCAGTGTTTCTATAAGTGCTGTGTCAGATCAGTGTTTCTATAAGTGCTGTGTCAGATCAGATGAAGTGTGATAAGAATGTTTGGGAAATGAGATGAAGTGTGATAAGAATGTTTGAGAGTTGAGATGAAGTGTGATAAGAATGTTTGGAAGATGAGATGAAGTGTGATAAGAATGTTTGAGAGTTGAGATGAAGTGTGATAAGAATGTTTGGGAAATGAGATGAAGTGTGATAAGAATGTTTGGGAAATGAGATGAAGTGTGATAAGAATGTTTGAGAGTTGAGATGAAGTGTGATAAGAATGTTTGTTAACCGTGTAATAGGGCATTTAATTTATGTGGTTAAAAAAGTATTTTTCTTTCAGTGATTGGAGAATTTTTGTTTTCTTAAGATTTTTGAAAACAATTCTCTAGTGTTAGATCAGTGTTTCTATAAGTATCGTGTCAGATCAGTGTTTCCAAAACTGCCGTGTCAGATCAGTGTTTCCAAAACTGCCGTGTCAGATCAGTGTTTCTATAAGTGCCGTGTCAGATCAGTGTTTCTATAAGTATCGTGTCAGATCAGTGTTTCTATAAGTATCGTGTCAGATCAGTGTTTCTATAAGTGCCGTGTCAGATCAGTGTTTCTATAAGTATCGTGTCAGATCAGTGTTTCTATAAGTATCGTGTCAGATCAGTGTTTCTATAAGTATCGTGTCAGATCAGTGTTTCTATAAGTATCGTGTCAGATCAGTGTTTCTATAAGTATCGTGTTAGATCAGTGTTTCCAAAACTGCCGTGTCAGATCAGTGTTTCTATAAGTATCGTGTCAGATCAGTGTTTCTATAAGTATCGTGTCAGATCAGTGTTTCTATAAGTATCGTGTCAGATCAGTGTTTCTATAAGTATCGTGTCAGATCAGTGTTTCTATAAGTGCCGTGTCAGATCAGTGTTTCTATAAGTATCGTGTCAGATCAGTGTTTCCAAAACTGCCGTGTCAGATCAGTGTTTCTATAAGTGCCGTGTCAGATCAGTGTTTCTATAAGTATCGTGTCAGATCAGTGTTTCTATAAGTATCGTGTCAGATCAGTGTTTCTATAAGTGCCGTGTCAGATCAGTGTTTCTATAAGTATCGTGTCAGATCAGTGTTTCCAAAAGTGTCGTGTCAGATCAGTGTTTCTATAAGTGCCGTGTCAGATCAGTGTTTCTATAAGTATCGTGTCAGATCAGTGTTTCCAAAAGTGTCGTGTCAGATCAGTGTTTCTATAGTGCTGTGTCAGATCAGTGTTTCCAAAAGTGTCGTGTCAGATCAGTGTTTCCAAAAGTGTCGTGTCAGATCAGTGTTTCTATAAGTGTCGTGTCAGATCAGTGTTTCCAAAAGTGTCGTGTCAGATCAGTGTTTCCAAAAGTGTCGTGTCAGATCAGTGTTTCTATTAGTGCCGTGTCAGATCAGTGTTTCCAAAAGTGTCGTGTCAGATCAGTGTTTCCAAAACTGCCGTGTCAGATCAGTGTTTCCAAAAGTGTCGTGTCAGATCAGTGTTCTATAAGTGCTGTCAGATCAGTGTTCTATAAGTGCTGTGTCAGATCAGTGTTTCCAAACGTGTCGTGTCAGATCAGTGTTCTATAAGTGCTGTGTAGATCAGTGTTTCTATATGTGGTGTGTTAGATCAGTGTTTCTATAAGTGCGTGTTAGATCAGTGTTTCCAAAACTGCCGTGTCAGATCAGTGTTCTATAAGTGCTGTGTCGGATCAGTGTTTCTATAAGTGCCGTGTTAGATCAGTGTTTCCAAAACTGCCGTGTCAGATCAGTGTTTCCAAAACTGCCGTGTCAGATCAGTGTTTCCAAAACTGCCGTGTCAGATCAGTGTTTCCAAAAGTGTCGTGTCAGATCAGTGTTCTATAAGTGTCGTGTCAGATCAGTGTTTCCAAAAGTGTCGTGTCAGATCAGTGTTTCCAAAAGTGTCGTGTCAGATCAGTGTTCTATAAGTGTCGTGTCAGATCAGTGTTTCCAAAAGTGTCGTGTCAGATCAGTGTTTCCAAAACTGCCGTGTCAGATCAGTGTTTCCAAACGTGTCGTGTCAGATCAGTGTTTCCAAAACTGCGTGTCAGATCAGGTTTCTATAAGTGCCGTGTTAGATCAGTGTTTCCAAACGTGTCGTGTCAGATCAGGTTTCTATAAGTGTCGTGTCAGATCAGTGTTTCCAAAACTGCGTGTCAGATCAGGTTTCTATAAGTGCGTGTTAGATCAGTGTTTCCAAAAGTGTCGTGTCAGATCAGGTTTCTATAAGTGCTGTGTCGTATCAGTGTTTCTATAAGTGCCGTGTTAGATCAGTGTTTCCAAAACTGCGTGTCAGATCAGTGTTTCCAAAACTGCGTGTCAGATCAGTGTTTCCAAAACTGCCGTGTCAGATCAGTTTCTATAAGTGCTGTGTAGATCAGTGTTTCTATAAGTATCGTGTCAGATCAGTGTTTCTATAAGTGTCGTGTCAGATCAGTGTTTCTATATGTGGTGTGTTAGATCAGTGTTTCCAAAACTGCGTGTCAGATCAGGTTTCTATAAGTGCTGTATTAGATCAGTGTTTCTATAAGTGCTGTGTAGATCAGTGTTTCTATAAGTATCGTGTCAGATCAGTGTTTCTATAAGTGCGTGTTAGATCAGTGTTTCTATATGTGGTGTGTTAGATCAGTGTTTCTATATGTGGTGTGTTAGATCAGTGTTTCTATAAGTGCCGTGTTAGATCAGTGTTTCCAAAACTGCCGTGTCAGATCAGTGTTCTATAAGTGCTGTGTCAGATCAGTGTTTCTATATGTGGTGTGTTAGATCAGTGTTTCTATAAGTGCTGTGTCGTATCAGTGTTTCTATATGTGGTGTGTTAGATCAGTGTTTCCAAAACTGCCGTGTCAGATCAGTGTTCTATAAGTGCTGTATTAGATCAGTGTTTCTATATGTGGTGTGTTAGATCAGTGTTTCTATAAGTGCTGTCAGATCAGTGTTTCTATAAGTATCGTGTCAGATCAGTGTTTCCAAAACTGCGTGTCAGATCAGTGTTCTATAAGTGCTGTATTAGATCAGTGTTTCTATATGTGGTGTGTTAGATCAGTGTTTCTATAAGTGCTGTCAGATCAGTGTTTCTATATGTGGTGTGTTAGATCAGTGTTTCTATAAGTGCTGTGTTAGATCAGTGTTTCTATATGTGCCGTGTCAGATCAGGTTTCTATAAGTGCTGTCAGATCAGTGTTTCTATAGTGCTGTGTCAGATCAGTTTCTATAAGTATCGTGTCAGATCAGGTTTCTATAAGTGCTGTGTAGATCAGTGTTTCTATAAGTGCTGTGTTAGATCAGTGTTTCTATAAGTATCGTGTCAGATCAGGTTTCTATAAGTGCGTGTCAGATCAGTTTCTATAAGTGCTGTCAGATCAGTGTTTCTATATGTGGTGTGTTAGATCAGTGTTTCTATTAGTGCTGTGTCAGATCAGTGTTCTATAAGTGCTGTGTCGTATCAGTGTTTCTATATGTGGTGTGTTAGATCAGTGTTTCTATAAGTGCTGTGTTAGATCAGTGTTTCTATATGTGGTGTGTTAGATCAGTGTTTCTATAAGTGCTGTGGACCTCTCGGTTATAAGCACGATGCCCTGCTGCTGATGCGCCCATTTGCAGGTCATCAACGATGTCTTGCATATAATATTACGATGCCATAAAAATTGGAGGTTATGAAATACCAGAGATTAGATATGCTGATGACACAGTATTACTGTCCACAACACAAAAGGAATGCAAAAACTAATATGTCAGTCCGTAAGAACAGCGAAGAGCAAAACCCCTATCTTAATGCGAAGAGAACTAAATTGATGACAACTGAAAAACAAACAAGGCAGCTAAAATATGTATCAATGAGGAAAAACTGGAAGAAGTGGAAAGTTTGAATATCTTGGATCACTACTAACTAATAATGGAGATACAATGAGGGAAATTAAAAGGAGGACATCTATCGCTCTTCAAAAACTAAAACAACTAAAGAATCTGTGGAGAGGAACAGACATACCTACAAAAATAAGATTTTTAAGGGCATGCATCTTTCTCATCACAACATATGCCTGTGAGACTTGGACACTTAACAAAACAGCTGAGAAACACATAAATGCCTTTGAATGTAAATGCTACAGAAGAGTTCTTCAAATATCATGGACAAAAAAATGAACAAATATATCTATACTACAAGAGCTTAATATTGAAGAACTCTGGCTAGTAAAGAGTATTAAAGAGAGAAAACTTAAATATTTTGGACACATTAAAGATCATGAGACTCTAGAGAAGACTGACTTGGAAGGGTGCATAATGGGAAAAAGAGATGAAGACCAAGGCGATGATGGCTGCAAGACATCGTTGATGATCTGCATATGGATGCATCAGCAGCAGGCCATCTTGCTTACAACCGAGAGGCCTACAGGAGAGCTGTTAGGGAGGCAAAGTTCCTCAAGGGACATGCAAATGACTGGAGTTAAAAATGTAGCATTATTATAGGCTTGTAACTTATGAATGTAGTAGTATTACTGTAATCTTGTACATTAGGATACTATTATTGCTATTAATGTTATTATTATTATTACCATTTTATTACAGTTACAACTGAAAAATAGAAAATAGATAATAAACGATGGAAAATTTGAGAATAGGTGGGAGAGGAACACTCCCACGGTATTAGTATTATTAAACAGAGTTAAGTAGATAAACACAAATACTAGAAATATAACGGTGAGGGAAAGGTAGACTAAAGAGATACGCCAAAATTATAATAGTTCTGATACGACTAAACTAAATGGTTAAATCAACAACGTGGGGACAGACAGACGGACACTGTGTAAACAGATATCCCCTACAGGTATCGCACACACCCGATACTGGATAAGAAGAGTCTACCCACGCCAGAAAATTGAATAGACGGATTTGACGCAACAAACGCAGTGACAGGTGAGTCATATTTGCTAATCTTAGGACGCAGTTGCCCATATGAACAGTCCAGAGGACCAGTAAGATGACCAAAGGGAGTGGACCAACTTATCCGGATGTCCAATCAGTATGTTGTCAACAGCTGACCAATAGAAAGATCTAGAGGTGTGTCCTAACGGGCAACTGATTTACGATATATAAACCAGGCATGTAGTTTTGAAAAACAAAATTCAGAAGACGGAGGAGAGAAAAGAAGAACTGAAGGAGAGATAGGAAAACAACGGCAGATAGAACAGATGGACAAGTAGTGCCAGTAGATATTCAGGAGATAGAGAAGCAGTTTAGAACAGAAGTAGATTAGGACAGACAGAAGATGTGTTTCCAGTCAGAAAGTGATTATTAGTACTGTATGAGATCAGTGTTTCTATAAGTGCTGTGTCAGATCAGTGTTTCTATAAGTGCTGTGTCAGATCAGTGTTTCTATAAGTGCTGTGTCAGATCAGTGTTTCTATAAGTGTCGTGTCAGATCAGTGTTTCTATAAGTGCTGTGTCAGATCAGTGTTTCTATAAGTGCTGTGTCAGATCAGTGTTTCTATAAGTGTCGTGTCAGATCAGTGTTTCTATAAGTGCTGTGTCAGATCAGTGTTTCTATAAGTGCTGTGTCAGATCAGTGTTTCTATAAGTGTCGTGTCAGATCAGTGTTTCTATAAGTATCGTGTCAGATCAGTGTTTCTATAAGTGCCGTGTCAGATCAGTGTTTCTATAAGTATCGTGTCAGATCAGTGTTTCCAAAAGTGTCGTGTCAGATCAGTGTTTCTATAAGTGCCGTGTCAGATCAGTGTTTCTATAAGTATCGTGTCAGATCAGTGTTTCCAAAAGTGTCGTGTTAGATCACTGTTTCTATAAGTGCCGTGTTAGATCAGTGTTTCCAAAAGTGTCGTGTCAGATCAGTGTTTACAAAAGTGTCTTGTCAGATCAGTGTTTCTGTTAGTGTCGTGTCAGATCAGTGTTTCCAAAAATGTCATGTCAGATCAGTGTTTCAAAAAGTGCCATGTCAGATCAGTGTTTCTATAAGTGTCGTGTTAGATCAGTGTTTCCAAAAGTGGACGATAGCGCACCCCACCCCCCAATCGCAGGCGTTGGAAAAGACCAGGGGCGGTGAAAGACAAACGGTCAGTAGGGGGTAGTGGAAGAAAATGGAGCGGTAGGAGGGCGTTGAGGGACAACGAAGGAACAGGGAGGGGGGGGCGCAACAATAACCTCCTTCTTAGCATGTTTCAACCTGATATCGAGAAACTTGTGTCTGTACATGAAACCCGCCCATCACATTCAACGTTGAGAAAATAGTGAAGTAGGTGAGTTATAAATGTCCACCTTCATGTTGTTAAATAAACTGGTTTGTTATCTGAAGATTTTAGTTGTGTAATAAATATCCCTGTTTAATAAGTCGTTGTTTGAGTAGTACATATGGGGGGTGGGCGGGGGGTGTGGCTTAGGGGGATAAGGGGGCGGCTACACCAACAAGCCTGGGAAACTCTGTGCTAGTTGTCTGTTGTCTGATGTTTAGAGATAATTTCTGTGCTAGTTGTATGTTGTCTGATATTTAGAGAAACTCTCTGTGCTAGTTGTATAGTGTCTGATATTTAGAGATACTTTCTGTGCTAGCTGTATGGTGTCTGATATTTAGAGAAACTCTCTGTGCTAGCTGTATGGTGTCTGATATTTAGAGATACTTTCTGTGCTAATTGTATGGTGTCTGATATTTAGAGAAATTCTCTGGGCTAGTTGTATGTTGTCTGATGTTTAGAGATACTCTTTGTGCTAGTTGTATGGTGTCTGATGTTTGTAGATACTCTCTGTGCTAGTTGTATGGTGTCTGATGTTTAGAGATACTTTCTGTGCTAATTGTGTGGTGTCTGAGATTTAGAGATACTCTTTGCGAGTTGTATTGTGTCTGATGTTTAGATATACTTTCTGTGCTAGTTGCATGGTGTCTGATGTTTAGAGTTACTTTCTGTGAAGACGGAGATACTACTCTGTGAAGATAGAGATACTACTCTGTGAAGATAGAGATACTACTCTGTGAAGATAGAGATACTACTCTGTGAAGATAGAGATACTACTCTGTGAAGATAGAGATACTGTTCTGTGAATATAGAGATACTGCTCTGCAAATATAGAGATACTGCTCTGTGAATATAGAGATACTGCTCTGTGAATATAGAGATATTGCTCTGCAAATATAGAGATACTGCTCTGTGAATATAGAGATACTGCTCTGTCAGATCAGTGTTTCTATAAGTGTCGTGTCAGATCAGTGTTTCTATAAGTATCGTGTCAGATCAGTGTTTCTATAAGTGCCGTGTCAGATCAGTGTTTCTATAAGTATCGTGTCAGATCAGTGTTTCCAAAAGTGTCGTGTCAGATCAGTGTTTCTATAAGTGCCGTGTCAGATCAGTGTTTCTATATATCGTGTCAGATCAGTGTTTCCAAAAGTGTCGTGTTAGATCACTGTTTCTATAAGTGCCGTGTTAGATCAGTGTTTCCAAAAGTGTCGTGTCAGATCAGTGTTTACAAAAGTGTCTTGTCAGATCAGTGTTTCTGTTAGTGTCGTGTCAGATCAGTGTTTCCAAAAATGTCATGTCAGATCAGTGTTTCAAAAAGTGCCATGTCAGATCAGTGTTTCTATAAGTGTCGTGTTAGATCAGTGTTTCCAAAAGTGGACGATAGCGCACCCCACCCCCCAATCGCAGGCGTTGGAAAAGACCAGGGGCGGTGAAAGACAAACGGTCAGTAGGGGGTAGTGGAAGAAAATGGAGCGGTAGGAGGGCGTTGAGGGACAACGAAGGAACAGGGAGGGGGGGGGGCGCAACAATAACCTCCTTCTTAGCATGTTTCAACCTGATATCGAGAAACTTGTGTCTGTACATGAAACCCGCCCATCACATTCAACGTTGAGAAAATAGTGAAGTAGGTGAGTTATAAATGTCCACCTTCATGTTGTTAAATAAACTGGTTTGTTATCTGAAGATTTTAGTTGTGTAATAAATATCCCTGTTTAATAAGTCGTTCTTTGAGTAGTACATATGGGGGGTGGGCGGGGGGTGTGGCTTAGGGGGATAAGGGGGCGGCTACACCAACAAGCCTGGGAAACTCTGTGCTAGTTGTCTGTTGTCTGATGTTTAGAGATAATTTCTGTGCTAGTTGTATGTTGTCTGATATTTAGAGAAACTCTCTGTGCTAGTTGTATAGTGTCTGATATTTAGAGATACTTTCTGTGCTAGCTGTATGGTGTCTGATGTTTAGAGATACTCTTTGTGCTAGTTGTATGGTGTCTGATATTTAGAGATACTTTCTGTGCTAATTGTATGGTGTCTGATATTTAGAGAAATTCTCTGGGCTAGTTGTATGGTGTCTGATATTTAGAGATACTCTTTGTGCTAGTTGTATGGTGTCTGATGTTTAGAGATACTCTCTGTGCTAGTTGTATGGTGTCTGATGTTTAGAGATACTTTCTGTGCTAATTGTATGGTGTCTGAGATTTAGAGATACTCTTTGCTAGTTGTATGGTGTCTGAGATTTAGAGATACTCTTTGTGCTAGTTGTATGGTGTCTGATGTTTAGAGTTACTTTCTGTGAAGACGGAGATACTACTCTGTGAAGATAGAGATACTACTCTGTGAAGATAGAGATACTGCTCTGTGAAGATAGAGATACTACTCTGTGAAGATAGAGATACTACTCTGTGAAGATAGAGATACTGTTCTGTGAATATAGAGATACTGCTCTGCAAATATAGAGATACTGCTCTGTGAATATAGAGATACTGCTCTGTGAATATAGAGATACTGCTCTGTGAAGACAGAGATACTACTCTGTGAAGATAGAGATACTACTCTGTGAAGGCAGAAAAACTTCTGTGTACTCAAGAAATAATGACATCTGCCTTAAAATCAGACATTTTCTGGTTATAGATAAGAAGACTTCTATCTAAGGATAAGGTACTGTCTGCCAGTTGATGAGTCTTATCTAAAGATAAGATATTTCCTGCATGGAGATAGTTGATGCCAAACTGGACATTACAAAACTGGACCCGAGATGGCCTCAATGAAGAAGTACAAAATGAGATAACTATATTATAGTTCCCGAAAGTTTTTCACGGACAGAAATGTCCTGTATTGCAATATCCCGTATTGAAATATCCCATATTGAAATATCCCGTATTGAAATATCCCATGTTGAAATGTCCCGTATTGAAACGTCCCGTATTGAAATATCCCATATTGGAATATCCCGTAGTGAAATATCCCGTATTGAAATATCCCATATTGAAATATCCTGTATTGAAATATCCCATATTGAAATATCTCATATTGAAATATCTCATATTGAAATATCCCGTATTGAAATATCCTGTATTGAAATATCCCATATTGAAATATCCCATATTGAAATGTAGAAAAAACTGACTGTACTCGTGTTTAGAAGAGTCCGAGGAGAAGAGAGCGGGGCTTCTGGTTAGTAACTATCCTGGATTCAAATCCCAGATCCCAGATCCCAGATGATGCTTCATACGTTTTGTTCAGTGTGTCTTGTGAGTTATTACTGAGGTATTATTATAGCCTTGTGAGTTATTACTGAGGTATTATTATAGCCTTGTGAGTTATTACTGAGGTATTATTATAACCTTGTGAGTTATTACTGAGGTATTATTATAGCCTTGTGAGTTATTACTGAGGTATTATTATAACCTTGTGAGTTATTACTGAGGTATTATTATAGCTTTGTGAGTTATTACTGAGGTATTATTATAGCCTTGTGAGTTATTACTGAGGTATTATTATAGCCTTGTGAGTTATTACTGAGGTATTATTATAGCCTTGTGAGTTATTACTGAGGTATTATTATAGCCTTGTGAGTTATTACTGAGGTATTATTATAGCTCTGTAAGTTATTACTGAGGTATTATTATAGCCTTGTGAGTTATTACTGACATATTATTATAGCCTTGTAAGTTATTATTGAGGCATTATTATAGCCTTATGAGTTAAGATTATAGTATTATTATAGTCTTGTAAGTTGTTATTGAGGCATTATTATAGCCTTATAAGTTAACGTTGTAGTATTATTATAGCCTTGCAAGTTATTATTGAGGTATTATTATAGCCTTATAAGTTAAGAATGTAGTATTATTATAACTTTTTAAGTAATGACTGTAGTATTATTATAGCCTTGTAAGTTATAACTGTGAAATTTCTGGGAAATAATGAAAAAAATGGGATTTATAAAACCTGTGATAGAGTTAATATCACTGTTGTATCTAAACCAACAGGCAGCAGTGAGATTAAATAGTGAAACAACAACTTGGTTTGATATAAAACAAGGGGTCCGTCAGGGGTGCATATTGTCGCCTTACTTATTTAACTTGTATACTGAAAATATAATGAGGAATGTTAGAGAAGATGTAGACATAGAATATTCATTCATTCATTCATTTGCATGTCCCTTGCGAAACTTTGCCTCCCTAACAGCACTCCTGTGGACCTCTCGGTTATAAGCACGATGCCCTGCTGCTGATGCGCCCATTTGCAGATCATCAACGATGTCTTGCATATAATATTACGATGCCATAAAAATTGGAGGTTATGAAATACCAGAGATTAGATATGCTGTATTGAAATATCCCATATTGAAATATCCCATATTGAAATGTAGAAAAAACTGACTGTACTCGTGTTTAGAAGAGTCCGAGGAGAAGAGAGCGGGGCTTCTGGTTAGTAACTAACCTGGATTCAAATCCCAGATCCCAGATTCCAGGTGATGCTCCATACGTTTTGTTCAGTGTGTCTTGTGAGTTATTACTGAGGTATTATTATAGCCTTGTAAGTTATTACTGAGGTATTATTATAGCCTTGTGAGTTATTACTGAGGTATTATTATAACCTTGTGAGTTATTACTGAGGTATTATTATAGCCTTGTGAGTTATTACTGAGGTATTATTATAACCTTGTGAGTTATTACTGAGGTATTATTATAGCTTTGTGAGTTATTACTGAGGTATTATTATAGCCTTGTGAGTTATTACTGAGGTATTATTATAGCCTTGTGAGTTATTACTGAGGTATTATTATAGCCTTGTAAGTTATTACTGAGGTATTATTATAGCCTTGTGAGTTATTACTGAGGTATTATTATAGCTCTGTAAGTTATTACTGAGGTATTATTATAGCCTTGTGAGTTATTACTGACATATTATTATAGCCTTGTAAGTTATTATTGAGGCATTATTATAGCCTTATGAGTTAAGATTATAGTATTATTATAGTCTTGTAAGTTGTTATTGAGGCATTATTATAGCCTTATAAGTTAACGTTGTAGTATTATTATAGCCTTGCAAGTTATTATTGAGGTATTATTATAGCCTTATAAGTTAAGAATGTAGTATTATTATAACTTTTTAAGTAATGACTGTAGTATTATTATAGCCTTGTAAGTTATAACTGTGAAATTTCTGGGAAATAATGAAAAAAATGGGATTTATAAAACCTGTGATAGAGTTAATATCACTGTTGTATCTAAACCAACAGGCAGCAGTGAGATTAAATAGTGAAACAACAACTTGGTTTGATATAAAACAAGGGGTCCGTCAGGGGTGCATATTGTCGCCTTACTTATTTAACTTGTATACTGAAAATATAATGAGGAATGTTAGAGAAGATGTAGACATAGAATATTCATTCATTCATTCATTTGCATGTCCCTTGCGAAACTTTGCCTCCCTAACAGCACTCCTGTGGACCTCTCGGTTATAAGCACGATGCCCTGCTGCTGATGCGCCCATTTGCAGATCATCAACGATGTCTTGCATATAATATTACGATGCCATAAAAATTGGAGGTTATGAAATACCAGAGATTAGATATGCTGATGACACAGTATTACTGTCCACAACACAAAAAGGAATGCAAAAACTAATTATGTCAGTCCGTAAGAACAGCGAAGAGCAAAACCCCTATCTTAATGCGAAGAGAACTAAATTGATGACAACTGACAAAACAAACAAGGCAGCTAAAATATGTATCAATGAGGAAAAACTGGAAGAAGTGGAAAGTTTTGAATATCTTGGATCACTACTAACTAATAATGGAGATACAATGAGGGAAATTAAAAGAAGGACATCTATCGCTCTTCAAAAACTAAAACAACTAAAGAATCTGTGGAGAGGAACAGACATACTTACAAAAATAAGATTTTTAAGGGCATGCATCTTTCTCATCACAACATATGCCTGTGAGACTTGGACACTTAACAAAACAGCTGAGAAACACATAAATGCCTTTGAATGTAAATGCTACAGAAGAGTTCTTCAAATATCATGGACAAAAAAAATGAACAAATATATCTATACTACAAGAGCTTAATATTGAAGAACTCTGGCTAGTAAAGATGATTAAAGAGAGAAAACTTAAATATTTTGGACACATTAAAGATCATGAGACTCTAGAGAAGCTGACTTGGAAGGGTGCATAATGGGAAAAAGAGATGAAGACCAAGGCGATGATGGCTGCAAGACATCGTTGATGATCTGCATATGGATGCATCAGCAGCAGGCCATCTTGCTTACAACCGAGAGGCCTACAGGAGAGCTGTTAGGGAGGCAAAGTTCCCCAAGGGACATGCAAATGACTGGAGTTAAAAATGTAGCATTATTATAGGCTTGTAACTTATGAATGTAGTAGTATTACTGTAATCTTGTACATTAGGATACTATTATTGTTATTAATGTTATTATTATTATTACCATTTTATTACAGTTACAACTGAAAAATAGAAAATAGATAATAAACGATGGAAAATTTGAGAATAGATGGGAGAGGAACACTCCCACGGTATTAGTATTATTAAACAGAGTTAAGTAGATAAACACAAATACTAGAAATATAACGGTGAGGGAAAGGTAGACTAAAGAGATACGCCAAAATTATAATAGTTCTGATACGACTAAACTAAATGGTTAAATCAACAACGTGGGGACAGACAGACGGACACTGTGTAAACAGATATCCCCTACAGGTATCGCACACACCCGATACTGGATAAGAAGAGTCTACCCACGCCAGAAAATTAAATAGACGGATTTGACGCAACAAACGCAGTGACAGGTGAGTCATATTTGCTAATATTAGGACGCAGTTGCCCATATGAACAGTCCAGAGGACCAGTAAGATGACCAAAGGGAGTGGACCAACTTATCCGGATGTCCAATCAGTATGTTGTCAACAGCTGACCAATAGAAAGATCTAGAGGTGTGTCCTAACGGGCAACTGATTTACGATATATAAACCAGGCATGTAGTTTTGAAAAACAAAATTCAGAAGACGGAGGAGAGAAAAGAAGAACTGAAGGAGAGATAGGAGAACAACGGCAGATAGAACAGATGGACAAGTAGTGCCAGTAGATATTCAGGAGATAGAGAAGCAGTTTAGAACAAGAAGTAGATTAAGACAGACAGAAGATGTGTTTCCAGTCAGAAAGTGATTATTAGTACTGTATGAGAAATGCGGAAGATTTGATATTTGTGGAACTCTCTGTAAAATGCTTTCGAAGATGGCTCAGTTTGATACTTGTGAATTTCGCGTGGCGAACATTAAATAATGAAAATTCCCGTCAATCAAAATGTAAAAATAAACATAGAAGAGACAGATATTGAAGAAGTCAATCAATTTGCATACCTTGGAAGCTACATAGACCAGGATGGTGACACTAGAAAGGAAGTTAGGATCAGAATTGCAAAAGCAGCATCAATCTTCAAGAATCTTGAGAACATATGGAATTCAAAAGTTATAAGCACAAAAACCAAGTTAAGACTATTCAATTCAAATGTAATATCCACCCTCATTTATGCATGTGAAAGCTGGAAAACAACTAAAGAAATAGACAAGAAATTAGACTCTTTTGAAAACAAATGCCTAAGGAAAATACTCGGCATCAAGTGGAATGAATTCAAGAACAATGCAGAGATAAGACAGATGATTGAACAACAACCAGTCTCATGGGTGATCAGGAAAAGGAGATGGACATATGTTGGTCACTTGATGAGAAGAAATGATCAGAGAATCCCAAAACAAGCTATCAAGTGGAACACAACAGGCCGAAGAAAAAGGGGCAGACCGCGTGAAACTCTGAAGAGGACATTGTTAAGAGAGGCCAAGTTAATAGGCATAAAATCTCTTGATGAGGTTGAAAGACTCGCCGAAGACAGGAAAAATTGGCGAACTACTTTGCGAGCCCTATGTGACGTTTAACGGCACGGGAAGGATATAAGATATAAGATATAAGAACATTAAAGGTGAACTATAATTTGATTCAGGAAGGAACCGTCTGAATTTTGTAGTGAATATATGTGTTAAGATTTCAGTCTTGTGGTGAATCTTATAGTATCACGTGAAGTGACATTCTGAACTATGAACAAACAGAAGAAGAAGTAACGTGCATTCGTAAATTTAGAAGTGATGACGGAGAAAGATAATGTCGTCGAGGTCACAACTTGTTAAGTATGCTAGGCCACAACGTGTTAAAAATGCTGTATGAAAGTGTCTTACATGTCGAGGCCACAACGTGTTAACAATGCTGTATGAAAGTGTCTTAGATGTGGAGGTCACAACGTGTTAACAATGCTGTATGAAAGTGTCTTAGATGTCACGACCAGAACCACTATTCGTCGTATAAAAGTTACAGAC
Source organism: Achatina immaculata (assembly GCA_009760885.1). Taxonomy (NCBI): domain Eukaryota; kingdom Metazoa; phylum Mollusca; class Gastropoda; order Stylommatophora; family Achatinidae; genus Lissachatina; species Lissachatina immaculata. The sequence goes on from CM019718.1 coordinate 42,001,339, forward strand.
GACCGGTGAGTCGCGCTAGCATCAATTCATTCAAGATCCAGAAATAAAAAATAAAAAAGAGTGTCATTTCCGACTTTGTCAGTCATTAATATATTTAAATCATCTCTCTCTCTCTCTGAACCTTAAGTGCCCAGGTCACATGGGGCTTCCGCAAGGGTTTTCCACAAATGCCTGTCTTTCGCCTTTTTTTCTGCTCTTGCCCAGGTGAGCCCTCTATTGCTCAACATCCTTTCTGTTGTTCTTCCCCATGTCTCTTTTGGTCTACCCTTACTTCTGCTCCCCTGTGGTGTCCATCTTAGTGCTATTTTTGGTAGTGAGTTGTCAGTCATTCGGAGCACATGTCCCAACCATCGCCAGCGTCTTTCCTCAATAATTGTTGTCAGTAGTTTCATCTGCATTTCTGCCAATAAGATGTTATTTCTTATGGTGTTTGGCCAAAATATTTTTTTAATTCTACGTAAACATTTAGTCTGGAAAGAATTCAACTTGTTTTCTATGGTTTTGGTGATTTTCCAGCATTCACTTCCATAGAGTAGTACACTTAGAACATTACTCTTAAATATCCTGATTTTCATATTTATGCTTAGTTTATTTGATTTCCATATATTCTGTAGCATTGCAAAAGCCTGTTTTGCTCTAGTAAGTCTGCTGTTGATGTCCTCTGTGCTGTCTCCATTTTCTACTACTCTGCTGCCAAGGTATACAAATTCGTTGACCTCCTCCACTAACTTGTTATCTACTCTGAGTACATTTCTGTTGTTCACATTTTGCTTCATTAACTTTGTCTTTCCTACGTTGATCTTTAGTCCTATGTTGTTTGCATTCTGGGTTAACTTGTTTATTTTATCTACAAGCAGCACAAGCAATAGATATACCTGAAGCAAAAGCGGAACTAAACATCAATACAGGACCAATAACAATAAATGAAGTAAAAGAGGCGATAAAGATGCTAAAATCAGACAGGGCACCAGGTGAAGATGAAGTGACTGCTGAGATGTTGAAAGCAGAAGAAACAGAAACACCAAAACAACTTTGCCGGATATTACAACAAATCTGAGATTTAGAAAAAGCCCCAGAGGAGTGGAAAACTGGTCTTATAGTAAAACTACCAAAGAAGGGTGACCTCAGAGATTGCGGGAACTGGAGAGGCATTACCCTACTGCCACTCACTAGTAAAGTATTTTGCAGAATAATCATCAACAGAATTGTACCAACACTTGATATTTAAATCATAACCCTATGATATTATACTTCCCACCTCGCCTGATATCACAGGTTGTGATATCTATGGCAACAAAAAAAATTTACATTTGGCAGGTGAGCATATCTGCATGTAGCGTACTCACGGCTGTCAGTATATTCAGGTAAAAATAATATTCAAATAAAAATCAAACCATTTTATTGCGAACTGTGTCCATGAAACCAAAAGCAGAAAACTATCTTCAATGATCTCGTCCATATGTCTCCATTTTCTGTTGTAACTATCTTCAGTGATCTCGTCCACAGGTCTTCCTTTTCTGTTGTCTTCAAGTAACTATCTCCAGTGATCTTGTCCACAGGTCTTCGTTTTCTGACTGCTTCAGACGCTAGGATATTCCTGGAAGAGATCAGGACAGTTCTGGCCGACAAGAATCTAAATCCTTATATGTACTCTCCCTCCTGGGTCAGTATCCTCTCTGGGGAGGAGGAGGGAATATACTCCTGGATAGCAGCAAACTACCTCCTCGGAGTACTGAACAAACAGGGGTAGGACAGAGTGTTACAAAGACAGCATGTTACAAAGACAGCATGTTACTAAGACTGCGTGTTACAAAAACAGCATGTTAAAAAGACAACATGTTACAAAGACAACAGTTTACAAAGACAGCATGTTGGAAGTACAAATTGTTTAAAAGACACCAAAGAAGTGAATCGTTTTTTTTAAAAATAAGTTTATTATAAAAGCCTCCCTTACAGTCATTTCTGATTATGGGAGGAGAGACCTACGAACCTAGACCGACGTTTATTTGTCCTCTCTTTCTCTCCTCTGACTTACATGAGAGTTTCATTTCATCCTCCTTAAACTTATCACTCAGAATATACGTCCAGATGAGAGAGATGACAGCTAGGTCTAGGAGATGGCAGATAGGTCTAAGAGATGACAGCTATGTCTAGGATATGGCAGCTAGGTCTAGAAGATGACAGCTAGGTCTAAGAGATGACAACTGGGTCTAATAGATGACAGATAGGTATAGGAGATGACAACTAGGTCTGGCAGATGACAGCTAGGTCTAAGAGATGACAGCTAGGTCTAGGAGATAGCAGATAGGTCTGGGAGATGGTAGATAGGTCTAGGATGTGGCAGCTAGGTCTGGGCGGGGAGGACTAAGAGATGAAAGCTAAGTCTAGGAGATGACAGCAAGGTCTAAGAGATGACAGTTAGGTCTAAGAGATGACAGCTATGTTTAGGATATGGCAGATAGGTCTAGGAGATGATAACTAGGTCTAGGAGATGACAGCTAGGTCTAGGAGATGACAGCTAGGTCTAGGAGATGATAGCTAGGTCTAGGAGATGATAGCTAGGTCTAGGAGATGATAGCTAGGTCTAGGAGATGATAGCTAGGTCTAGGAGATGATAGCTAGGTCTAGGAGATGATAGCTAGGTCTAGGAGACGACAGCTAGGTCTAGGAGATGACAGCTAGGTCTAGGAGATGATAGCTAGGTCTAGGAGACGACAGCTAGGTCTAGGAGATGATAGCTAGGTCTAGGAGATGACAGCTAGGTCTAGGAGATGACAGCTAGGTCTAGGAGACGACAACTAGGTCTAGGAGATGATAGCTAGGTCTAGGAGATGATAGCTAGGTCTAGGAGATGACAGCTAGGTCTAGGAGATGACAGCTAGGTCTAGGAGATGATAGCTATGTCTAGGAGATGACAGCTAGATCTAGGAGAAGGCAGCTAGGTCTAAGAGATGACAGCTAGATCTAGGAGATGATAGCTAGGTCTAGGAGATGACAGCCAGGTCTAGGAGATGACAGCTAGGTCTAGGAGATGATAACTAGGTCTAGGAGATGACAGCTAGGTCTAGGAGATGGTAGCTAGGTCTAGGAGATGGTAGCTAGGTCTAGGAGATGATAGCTAGGTCTAGGAGATGATAGCTAGGTCTAGGAGATGACAGCTAGGTCTAGGAGATGATAGCTAGGTCTAGGAGATGATAACTAGGTCTAGGAGATGACAGCTAGGTCTAGGAGATGATAGCTAGGTCTAGGAGATGGTAGCTAGATCTTGCCAGGAACCTGGACAATTTTTTACGTCGTCTTCTTCTTCTTCTTCTGGTTCATTATTCAAGGAAATTCTGGAAGTGAAGAAAAAAATTCGAAATGGACTGACCAGGTGGCACAAGGAAGGAAGTCAGCCAAACGATTATAATATACCAGAGGCATTTAAGTGAATTGACGTCATCACGATGAAAGTAAAAGCACGTGATCAAAGCGAAGCCACCCACCAAAGTTACATGAGTAACTTATCCTGTAGACTGATACCCTCCACACGGACATGATAACGCGACAGACGTGGTAACAAGACTGACATGATAACACGACAGACGTGGCAACTAGATTGACATGATATAACAGACGTAGTAACAAGACTGACATGATATAACATAGACGTGGTAACAAGACAGACATGATATACCGTAGACGTGGCAACAAGACTGACATGATATAACACAATAGACGTGGTAACAAGACAGACATGATATACCATAGACGTGGTAACAAGACAGACATGATATACCATAGACGTGGTAACAAGACGTAACAAGACTGACATGATAACACGACAGACGTGGTAACAAGACTGACATGATAACACGACAGACGTGGCAACTAGATTGACATGATATAACAGACGTAGTAACAAGACTGACATGATATAACATAGACGTGGTAACAAGACTGACATGATATACCGTAGACGTGGCAACAAGACTGACATGATATACCATAGACGTGGCAACAAGACGATATACCATAGACGTGGCAAGAAGACGGACATGATATAACATAGACGTGGTAACAAGACAGACATGATATACCATAGACGTGGCAACAAGACAGACATGATATACCATAGACGTGGCAACAAGACAGACATGATATACCATAGACGTGGCAACAAGACAGACATGATATACCATAGACGTGGCAACAAGACAGACATGATTTACCATAGACGTGGCAAGAAGACGGACATGATATACCATAGACGTGGCAACAAGACTGACATGATATACCATAGACGTGGCAACAAGACGATATACCATAGACGTGGCAAGAAGACGGACATGATATACCATAGACGTGGCAAGAAGACGGACATGATATACCATAGACGTGGCAAGAAGACGGACATGATATACCATAGACGTGGCAAGAAGACGGACATGATATACCATAGACGTGGCAAGAAGACGGACATGATATACCATAGACGTGGCAACAAGACTGACATGATATACCATAGACGTGGCAACAAGACAGACATGATTTACCATAGACGTGGCAACAAGACAGACACGATTTACCATAGACGTGGCAACAAGACAGATACGATTTACCATAGACGTGGCAACAAGACAGACACGATTTACCATAGACGTGGCAACAAGACAGACATGATTTACCATAGACGTGGCAACAAGACAGACATGATATACCATAGACGTGGCAACAAGACAGACATGATTTACCATAGACGTGGCAACAAGACAGACATGATATACCATAGACGTGGCAACAAGACAGACACGATTTACCATAGACGTGGCAACAAGACAGACACGATTTACCATATACGTGGCAACAAGACAGACATGATTTACCATAGACGTGACAACAAGACTGACATGACATAACACAACAAACATGATAAACACAACAGACATGAGAACAAGACTGACATCTTGATAGCTTGGGTTGCCAAGAGAATGACAGCTCCGTATCCGGCTTTTACCTTTCAGATCAACCAACGGGTCAGTCGGGGTCCTGGAGATGGGGGGAAGTTCCACCCAAATCACTTTTATTCCAAACGATCCCATATTCAGCGAGGAATACCAGGTAATCTTTTCTCGTTGAATCACATCTTGTTCTGACACAAAAGCACATTAGGTATTTTCTTGGTGAATCACATCCTGTTCTGACATAAAAACAAATTTTTTGTGAACTTGTGATCAGGTATGTGCGCGTTGAATGTCAACAGCAGATGACATATTCTTCCAGACACAGGTGAGATATTCTTCCAGACACAGGTGAGATATGCTTCTAGACACAGGTGAGATATTCTTCCAGACACAGGTGAGATATTCTTCCAGACACAGGTGAGATATGCTTCTAGACACAGGTGAGATATTCTTCCAGACACAGGTGAGATATGCTTCTAGACACAGGTGAGATATTCTTCCAGACACAGGTGAGATATTCTTCCAGACACAGGTGAGATATGCTTCCAGACACAGGTGAGATATTCTTCCAGACACAGGTGAGATATTCTTCCAGACACAGGTGAGATATTCTTCCAGACACAGGTGAGATATGCTTCCAGACACAGGTGAGATATTCTTCCAGACACAGGTGAGATATTCTTCCAGACACAGGTGAGATATGCTTCCAGACACAGGCGAGATATTCTTCCAGACACAGGTGAGATATGCTTCCAGACACAGGTGGTCATGCTTGTCTTCAGAAAGAAGATTCTCTCTTTATGAATGATGACAATCATGATGTGATAAGAGAAGTGCTACCATCACTAGAACCTGGAAGAAAATGTATGGTAGTGAGAAAGTGACCGTGGAGGTAAAGGCACACCTGAGAGAAGAAACAAGACAGGTAACAGTATACTTATCAGAGAGAAGAAACAAGACGGGTAACAGTATACTTATCAGAAAGAAGAAACAAGACAGGTAACAGTATACTTATCAGAGAGAAGAAACAAGACAGGTAACAGTATACATACCTGAGAGAAGAAACAAGACAGGTAACAGTGTACACACCTAAGAGAAGGAACAAGACAGGTAACAGTATACATACCTGAGAGAAGAAACAAAACAGGTAACAGTATACACACATGAGAGAAGAAACAAGACAGGTAGCAGTATACACACCTAAGAGAAGAAACAAGACAGGTAACAGTGTACATACCTAAGAGAAGGAACAAGACAGGTAACAGTGTACACACCTGATCCATATTTCTACGACATGAAAGTGTGATGTTGTCAGTATCACGCCTGGCAATTTTACCTTGTCAGGTTTCTCTGGCACCCATTTTTAGAGGCTGGGTGGATCCAGGGATCCTTTTAATGTGTACCTGAAAAAAATCCCACTGCTGGGACTTGAGCCCGTTACCACTGGAGCAGAGCCAAACCACTCAGGTAATCTGGCCGCCAGGTCTATATATAGAAGTCAAGTATCCACGGTTATTTCCTGTAGTGCTGCTCACTTGTTTCGATCCTTTTTCTTCTAGGTCGTTCTGGCGGGTAGATACTACCAGCTGTATGTTCAGAGCTATCTCATGTTCGGCGCCTCTGCTATCAAACTTAAGATTGCTAATTTCTTAAGTCAGCAGGATCCAGATCAAGAAGAAATAGAAAACCCATGTCTGCTGAAAGGTCAGAATAAAACACAGCACGTGGTCTGGATGTTTGTTGTTTCACGATGAAGGGTTGCTGTGATGTTAGTGGTTGCTGTGATGTTAGTGGTTGCTGTGATGGTGCTTGGTGTGATGTTAGTGGCTGGTGTGATGTTAGTGGCTGGTGTGATGTTCTTCCAGACACAGGTGAGATATGCTTCCAGACACAGGTGGTCATGCTTGTCTTCAGAAAGAAGATTCTCTCTTTATGAATGATGACAATGATGATGTAAGTATCTTCTCATGATGTGATAAGAGAAGTGCTACCATCACTAGAACCTGGAAGAAAATGTATGGTAGTGAGAAAGTGACCGTGGAGGTAAAGGCACACCTGAGAGAAGAAACAAGACAGGTAACAGTATACTTATCAGAGAGAAGAAACAAGACGGGTAACAGTATACTTATCAGAAAGAAGAAACAAGACAGGTAACAGTATACTTATCAGAGAGAAGAAACAAGACAGGTAACAGTATACATACCTGAGAGAAGAAACAAGACAGGTAACAGTGTACACACCTAAGAGAAGGAACAAGACAGGTAACAGTATACACACCTGAGAGAAGAAACAAAACAGGTAACAGTATACACACATGAGAGAAGAAACAAGACAGGTAACAGTATACACACCTAAGAGAAGAAACAAGACAGGTAACAGTATACATACCTAAGAGAAGTAACAAGACAGGTAACAGTGTACACACCTGATCCATATTTCTACGACATGAAAGTGTGATGTTGTCAGTATCACGCCTGGCAATTTTACCTTGTCAGGTTTCTCTGGCACCCATTTTTAGAGGCTGGGTGGATCCAGGGATCCTTTTAATGTGTACCTGAAAAACATCGCACTGCCAGTATTTGAACCCGTTACCACTGGAGCAGCGCCAGACCACTCAGGTAATCTGGCCGCCAGGTCTAAATATAGAAATCAAGTATCCACGGTTATTTCCTGTAGTGCTGCTCACTTGTTTCGATCCTTTTTCTTCTAGGTCGTTCTGGCGGGTAGATACTACCAGCTGTATGTTCAAAGCTATCTCATGTTCGGCGCCTCTGCTATCAAACTTAAGATTGCTAATTTCTTAAGTCAGCAGGATCCAGGTCAAGAAGAAATAGAAAACCCATGTCTGCTGAAAGGTCAGAATAAAACACAGCACGTGGTCTGGATGTTTGTTGTTTCACGATGAAGGGTTGCTGTGATGTTAGTGGTTGCTGGGATGTTAGTGGTTGCTGTGATGTTAGTGGTTGCTGTGATGGTGCTTGGTGTGATGTTAGTGGCTGGTATGATGTTAGTGGCTGGTGTGATGTTAGTGGGTGGTATGATGTTAATGGGTGGTACGATGTTTATTGACAGCTGAGCAACATTTTTGTTGTGAAATAACTCTCAAGGTTGATTTTAACAATATTTGTTGAGAAATATCTCCCAAGGTTGATTTTAACAATATGTGTTGAGAAATATCTCTCAAGGTTGACTTTAATAATAGGTGTTGAGAAACGTCTCTCAAGAATGACTTTAACAATATTAGTTGAGAAACGTCTCTCAAGAATGACTTTAACAATATTAGTTGAGAAACGTCTCTCAAGAATGACTTTAACAATATTAGTTGAGAAACGTCTCCCAAGAATGACTTTAACAATATTAGTTGAGAAACGTCTCTCAAGAATGACTTTAACAATATTAATTGAGAAACGTCTCTCAAATTTCATTTTAACAATATTTGTTAAGAAATTTCTTTCAAGGTTGATTTTAACAATATGTGTTGAGAAATATCTCCCAAGGTTGATTTTAACAATATATGTTGAGAAATATCTCCCAAGGTTGATTTTAACAATATGTATTGAGAAATATCTCTCAAGGTTGACTTTAATAATAGGTGTTGAGAAACGTCTCTCAAGAATGACTTTAACAATATTAGTTGAGAAACGTCTCTCAAGAATGACTTTAACAATATTAGTTGAGAAACGTCTCTCAAGAATGACTTTAACAATATTAGTTGAGAAACGTCTCCCAAGAATGACTTTAACAATATTAGTTGAGAAACGTCTCTCAAGAATGACTTTAACAATATTAATTGAGAAACGTCTCTCAAATTTCATTTTAACAATATTTGTTAAGAAATTTCTTTCAATAATGACTATAACAATATTTGTTGAGAAACGTCTCTCACTAATGACTTTAAATATTTGTTGGGAAACGTGTCTCAAGGATGACTTTAACAATATGTGTTGAAAACTTCTGTCAAGCGTGACTTTAACGATATATGTTGAGAAACTTCTATCAAGCGTGACTTTAACAATATGTGTTGAGAAACTTCTGTCAGGCGTGACTTTAACAATATGTGTTGAGAAACTTCTGTCAAGCGTGACTTTAACAATATTTGTTGAGAAACTTCTGTCAAGCGTGACTTTAACAATATTTGTGGGGCATAAACCCGATGAGTAACAACAAAGCAAGTTTTTTTTTGTTCAGGATCCATTTTGTTTGTATCTTGAACATTTCCATCTGGCTCTCACTCCAGTCTTCAAAAACACAGCTTCCTGACACAGTTCCACGTAACACGGTCTCTAGCCAGTTTATCCAAGTCCTGCTGGCTGGTATAGAAGTTGTTTTTTTCATAGTTTTCTATTTTTAGTTTTTCATATCCAGTGTAGATTTATGTTTGTGTCAGACTTTGTATTTTTATGCCGACATCGTTTCATACATTTTCTAACTGAAATCTCTAGTATCGTTAAATGAAACTTTAAAATAATATTGTATCGTTAAATGAAATGTTAAAATCTCATCTCCCCTGTCGTTGTACTGAAGTATTCAGGTTCGCTCAGTATTTAGATGTGTACTTTATTTTATTTAACAGAGCTAAATAAGAAAAGAAAAAAAATATATTTGCCTCTCTTGTTTTTTTTTTATAAATAGTTAAAGTCTCTCATATCTACAGCCTTTCTTGTTTTATAAATATTTAGACTTTTAGTTGTTTTTATGGACAAAATGCTGACGGTGTTACCAAGGAAAACCCCTGCATCAAACTAAAAAGAAAAATAAGAGTAGGAACATGGAATGTAAGAAGTATGTATGAGGGAAAGTATCAAATAATAAGTGACGAGATAAAAAGAACGGGGATACACATTTTGGGAATCTGCGAACATCTGCGAAAGATCAGGACACTTTAAGAGCAAGAATGATAATATCTTTATATACTCTGGTGGAGAAGTAGGAGGAAAGAATGGAGTGGCTTTTTACTTGGACAAGTTAATATCAAAAGCATTACTAGGTTACAATCCAGTAAGTGATAGAATCCTCACAATCAGACTTAAGGGCATTCCTAGAAATGTAACAATCATTCAGATATATGCACCTACATCAGCAGCAGAAGAAGAGGAAGTAGAAAACTTTTATAACACACTGCAAACGACAATAGACCAGGTACGGAAAAATGATATTGTATTAATAATGGGTGATTTTAATGCAAAAATTGGTACAGAAAGAGCAGAAGACGAAGGACATGTTGTAGGAAAATTTAGCATAGGACATAGAAATGAGGCAGGTGACAATCTAATGGCGTTTTGCATGGAAAATGAGCTAATGATCACTAACACACTTTTTAAACAACATTCAAGAAGACTTTACACATGGACATCACCTGATGGGAAAACCAGGAATCAAATAGATTACATTTTAGTGCAGAGAAGGTGGAGGTCAAGCATAACATCAGCAAAAACTTTACCAGGTGCTGATTGTGACACTGACCATGAGTTATTAATAGCAGACATGAAGATAAAGATAAAAAAGACAGTTACAGGATCAAGACCACTCCGCTTTGATCTTACAAAAATACCAGAACAATACGGTATAGAAGTGAAGAACCGTTTCGAAATCCTGATGGCTGTACAGGAGGAGATGACACCAGATGAATTGGCTACGCAGGCCAAAGATATCTTAATAACAACAGCTAAAGACATGGTTACGGTATAGAAAACACAAAAGAATGGATGGATTACAGCAGGTACACTAGAACTGATAAAACAACGTAGAGAAATGAAGACGCAATGGAAAGTGACAAACAACAACAAAGAGAAATATAAAACTTTAACAAAAGAAGTACGAAGAAACATAAGAAAAGACAAAAAACAATACATACAAGATTGTTGTGAAACAATAGAAGAACATCAGAAGTGTGGAAGAGATAGTGAAATGTTTAAAGAAATGAAGACACTGACGAGAAATGTCACACCTAAGCTAAATGTAATTTGTAATGAGATGGGGAATACCTTGACAGAGACAGAGGAAATTCTAGAAAGATGGAAGAAATATTGCAAAGGATTGTATGAAACAACCGACTGTGGAAACAGAAATCAACAGTGTGAATTATTTTTGGAGGAGAAAGAACCCGAACCGACAACAGAAGAAGTTTTATGGGCAATAAAGAACCTGAAAAATGTTAAATCACCAGGATGTGATGAGATAACAGCTGAATTTATTAAAGCAGGAGGAAAGGAGTGTGCAACAATCTATCATGCACTGTGCAAAAAGATATGGCATTCAGGTATTTGGCCAAAAGAATGGAAAAGAACTGTATTCATACCACTGCCAAAAAAGGGTAACCTGAAATTATGCACAAACTACAGAACTGTTGCATTGATTAGTCATGCCAGTAAAATTCTGTTAAAAATCATAATGGGTAGACTTCGTAAGAAAACAGAAGAAGAAGTCAATATGGTCCAAGCTGGTTTCAGGCAAGGAAGAGGATCAAGAGATCATATATTCAATCTAAGATTAATAATAGAGAAATACAGAGAGTTTAATGTGAATCTATATTTATCCTTTATAGACTACTCATTTGATTGTGTGCAACACCATAAACTTTGGGAAATAATAGAAAAAATGGGATTTCCAACACATTTGATACAATTAACATCACTGCTGCATCTAGACCAACAAGCAGCAGTAAGAATAAATGGTGAAACAATTTGGTTTGACATAAAACAAGGGGTCCATCAGGGGTGCATATTGTCACCCTACTTATTTAACTTGTATACTGAAAATATAATGAGGAATTTAGAGAAGATGTAGACAAAGAATATTACGATGCCATAACAATTGGAGGTTATGAAATACCAGAGATTAGATATACTGATGACACAGTATTGCTGTCCACAACACAAATAGGAATGGAAAAACTAATTATGTCAGTCCATAAGAACAGCGAAGAGCAGAACCTCTATCTTAATGCAAAGAAAACTAAATTGATGACAACTGACAAAACAAACAAGGCAGCTGAAATATGTATGAATGAGGAAAAACTGGAAGAAGTGGAGAGTTTTGAATATCTTGGATCACTACTAACTAATAATGGAGATACAATGAGGGAAATTAAAAGGAAGACATCTATCGCTCTTCAGAAAGTAAAACAAATAAAGAATCTGGATAGGAGCAGACAGAACTACAAAAATAAGATTTTTAAGGGCATGCATCTTTCCCATCGCAACATATGCATGTGAGACCTGGACACTTAACAAAACAGCTGAGAAACACATAAATGCCTTTGAATGCAAATGCTACAGAATAGTTCTTCAGATATCATGGACACAAAAAAGAACAAATATATCTATGCTACAAGAGCTTAATATTGAAGAAGGCTGGCTAGTAAAGAGGATTAAAGAGAGAAAACATAAATATTTTGGACACATTAAACGTCATGATAATCTAGAGAAGACTGTCTTGGAAGGGTGCATAATGGGAAAAAGAAAGAGAGGAAGACCAAGGCGAAGATGGCTACAAGACATCGTTGATGATCTGCAAATGGATGCATCAGCAGCAGGCCATCTTGCTCACAACCGAGAGGCCTACAGGAGTGTTGCAGGGAGGTAAAGTTCCAGAAAGGACATGCAAATGAATGCCTGAATGAATATCTATTTCGCTTCTATTGTCCTCATTCAATTCAAGTGCCATGCCGCGTGGCGTAGGCGATCATTTCTCTCCACAATTCCCTGTCTTTAGACTTGATTATGAGATCCGCCGATGACTTTCTTCCTAGCCACACTGACAGCCCATCCAGTAACTTCTCTCTCTGTCGTCCTCTGTCTCTTCTTCCCTCATTTCTTCCAGTTGCCAAAATGTGTTTCAATTTTCCTCTTCTCATGAAATGTCCTATAAACCTCCCTTGTCTGTCTCTGATCTTTGCTATAATTTGTTTTTTAACTCCAGCCTCTCTTAAGACTTCTTCATTGTTTTTCTTGGCTGTCCATGGTACCTTCAACATCCTTCTTATAAACTACATCTCCATGGCCTCTATTTTTCGCTGTTCTCTCTTATTCATGGACCATGCTTCACATCCATAAAACAAAATTGGTTTGATGTAACACTTAAGTACTCGCAATCTTGTTTCCATTGACGTGTATCTGTTGCACAAGATGTTTCTCATTTTCTGGAATACTGACTTGGCCTGAGTTCGTTAGTTTTTTATTTTGTTGTGACATTTCCAATCATCTGTTATAATTGTTCCTAAGTACTTGAATCTATGAACTTGTATCAGATTTGTGCCATCGATGGTAATACTACATTTTTGTGGTATTATTTTCTTTGAGATGACCATCACTTCAGTCTTCTTTTTGTTCAGGCTGACCTTCACTTTTACTTTCACGAACCACGATGTCCAGAAGAGCATGTAGATCCTCTTCACTTTTAGCAATCAGGACTGTGTCATCTGCATATCATAACTTGTTAAGGTTGTACCCGCCAACTGATATTCCTGGGAAGCTCTCTATATTTCTCATTATGTTTACGCTGTACAAGGAGAAGAGGTCAGGAGATAGAACATATCCTTGTCTCACTCCCAATTTTATGTCTTGGAATGCTCCTATTTGGTTCTCAACCTTCATTGCTGCTGATTGCTGCCAATATATGTTTTTGATAGGTTTCTGAGCTCTCCCATCTATGTTAATGTCTTCCAGCATTCTTATAATTTCTGTGTCTCACTTTATCGAATGCTTTACAGTAGACTATGAAGCATAATTATAGGTCCATCTTTACTTCTATTGATCTCTCCATCCCTGTTCTTATATATATATATCATTCATTTGCATGTCCCTTGCGGAACTTTGCCTCCCAAACAGCACTCCTGTAGGCCTCTCGGTTGTGAGCAAGATGGTCTGCTGCTGTTTCATCCATTTCCAGATCCTCAACGATGTCTTGCAGCCATCTTCGTCTTGGTCTTCCTCTTTTTCTTTTTCCCATTATGTATCCTTCCAATACGGTCTTCTCTAAATTATCATGACGTTTAATGTGTCCAAAATATTTCAGTTTTCTCTCTTTAATCCTCTTCACTAGCCAGCCTTCTTCAATATTAAGTTCTTGTAGTATAGATATATTTGTTCTTTTTTGTGTCCACGATATTTGGAGAACTCTTCTGTAGCATTTACATTCAAAGGCATTTATGTGTTTCTCAGCTGTTTTGTTAAGTGTCCAGGTCTCACAGGCATATGTTGCTATGGGAAAGATGCATGCCCTTAAAAATCTTATTTTTGTAGTTCTGTCTGCTCCTCTCCATATATATATATATATATATATATATATATATATATATATATATTATATATATATATATATGCAAACGACTGACTGAGTTGTTCTATAAATTTTTACACCTGTAGTTGATCTATAAATATTTACACCTTTAGTTGTTCTATAAATATTTACAGCATCTGGAGTTCTGATCACAAATAGTTATTTCACTATCCGTGACAGGCTGTCTACAACAGCATTCAGATTTTCTCTGCTGTTGTGTTGATGGAGCTCTTTTGTCAGACAGTAGTTCATCAAAGATATACTTGATCATGACTGCATGATATCATGTGTAACTATGATCATGACTGCATGATATCATGTGTAACTGTGATCATGATTACATGATATCTTGTGTAACTATGATCATGATTACATGATATGTTGTGTAACTATGATCATGACTGCATGATATCATGAGTAACTATGATCATGATTACATGATATGTTGTGTAACTATGATCATGACTGCATGATATCATGTGTAACTATGATCATGACTGCATTATATCATGTGTAACTATGATCATGATTACATGCCGGAGAGAACAATGTACACAAAATCAAGTAACAGCCCATAAACAAGGTCACTGTAAATATTTCTACAGAGTGTGGTCACCTTGATCTCAGACCAGTCTGTCTAGATATAAATTATTCTACACTTCTTGTACACACTGCCACATATTACGTTACAGGACTCGCAAAGGTTCTTTGTATTGCTGAAAATAATATTTAATGTGCGACAGGCTGGTAGTAAAGAGGAGATGGGGTGGGGGGGGGGAACCTGTGTCCAGGGTGCATGTGGGAGAGTATTGTGAATGATGATAAAAACTGCCTGCTCATTATTTCATAACATGTATAAACTAGGACAAAAAGTAGGAAGAGCTATATTACTTAACAAGCACGCAGTTATAACGTTTCAGTGTGATCCTTAATCACACACAAACACACAGGACGAAGACACGGAAGATCAAATATAAATTCACATGAATGCTATGTCAAAAATAGGAATGGAAAAAAACAAAACAAAGTAAAATGAATGGAACACTTAGCTGTGACTTGTAAGAGGCTGTGGCTTGTAAGAAGCTGTGTGGCTTGTAAGGGGCTGTGTTCAGAAGTGCGCATGGTGGAGTGTAGAGAATGTTTAAATGGAGACTTGGGATGTGTGATGGGTGGGTCGAAAATGGGGGAGGGGGGATGGGGAACCGTGGAAGAGGTAAACCTTTAACCTACATGTGCTGCACTGTATGTTGTGTGATTGTTTCTCTAAATCTTCAATCTATGTGTGCTGCACTGTATGTTGTGTGACTGTTTCTCTAAATCTTCAATCTATGTTGATGTCTTCCAGCATTCTTATAATTTCTGTGTCTCACTTTATCGAATGCTTTACAGTAGACTATGAAGCATAATTATAGGTCCATCTTTACTTCTATTGATCTCTCCATCACTGTTCTTATTTATATATATATATATATATATATATATATATATATATATATATATATATATATATATATGCAAACGACTGACTGAGTTGTTCTATAAATTTTTACACCTGTAGTTGATCTATAAATATTTACACCTTTAGTTGTTCTATAAATATTTACAGCATCTGGAGTTCTGATCACAAATAGTTATTTCACTATCCGTGACAGGCTGTCTACAACAACATTCAGATTTTCTCTGCTGTTGTATTGATGGAGCTGTTTTGTCAGACAGTAGTTCATCAAAGATATACTTGATCATGACTGCATGATATCATGTGTAACTATGATCATGACTGCATGATATCATGTGTAACTATGATCATGACTACATGATATCATGTGTAACTATGATCATGACTGCATGATATCATGTGTAACTATGATCATGATTACATGATATCTTGTGTAAGATCATGACTGTATGATATCATGTGTAACTATGATCATGACTGCACGATATCATGTGTAACTATGATCATGATTACATGATATCTTGTGTAACTATGATCATGATTACATGATATTTTGTGTAACTATGATTATGACTGCATGATATCATGTGTAACTATGATCATGATTACATGATATGTTGTGTAACTATGATCATGACTGCATGATATCATGTGTAACTATGATCATGATTACATGCCGGAGAGAACAATGTACACAAAATCAAGTAACAGCCTATAAACAAGGTCACTGTAAATATTTCTACCGCCCCAACCACAGAGTGTGGTCACCTTGATCTCAGACCAGTCTGTCTAGATATAAATTATTCTACACTTCTTGTACACACTGCCACATATTACGTTACAGGACTCGCAAAGGTTCTTTGTATTGCTGAAAATAATATTTAATGTGCGACAGGCTGGTAGTAAAGAGGAGATGGGGTGGGGGGGACCTATGTCCAGGGTGCATGTGGGAGAGTATTGTGAATGATGATAAAAACTGCCTGCTCATTATTTCATAACATGTATAAACTAGGACAAAAAGTAGGAAGAGCTATATTACTTAACAAGCACGCAGTTATAACGTTTCAGTGTGATCCTTAATCACACACAAACACACAGGACGAAGACACGGAAGATCAAATATAAATTCACATGAATGCTATGTCAAAAATAGGAATGGAAAAAAATAAAACAAAGTAAAATGAATGGAACACTTAGCTGTGACTTGTAAGAGGCTGTGGCTTGTAAGAAGCTGTGTGGCTTGTAAGGGGCTGTGTTCAGAAGTGCGCATGGTGGAGTGTAGAGAATGTTTAAATGGAGACTTGGGATGTGTGATGGGTGGGTCGAAAATGGGGGGAAGGGGGATGGGGAACCGTGGAAGAGGTAAACCTTTAACCTACATGTGCTGTACTGTATGTTGTGTGACTGTTTCTCTAAATCTTCAATCTATGTGTGCTGCACTGTATGTTGTGTGACTGTTTCTCTAAATCTTCAATCTATGTGTGCTGTACTGTATGTTGTGTGACTGTTTCTCTAAATCTTCAATCTATGTGTGCTGTACTGTATGTTGTGTAATTCATTGTTACATTAAACTGCAAACAACCTGACCTCCATAGTCTGCAACAAATCTCGAGTTAAATATCTTAATCTCTTCTCATTCTCAAGTTAAATATCTTAATCTCTTCTCATTCTCAAGTTAAATATCTTAATCTCTTCTCATTCTCAAGTTAAATATCTTAATCTCCTCTCATGCTCCAAGGTAATTTGTTAGATCATTCTCTCTCTGTCCCAGCAATATATATACTCTAATGCACACTAAATATCACCACTGTTCGTATTGCCTATTCAACCATTCACTGTCATACATCACATTTGTAAACCTTCACTAAGAAACCTTCTTCTAAAACCAGGTGATGGTTCTAATAGCACCAAGCTGGAAAATGGAACATTTGTGAAAGTACGAGGTTCAGGGTCACCCAGTCAATGTCTGAAGATTCTTCGCCAAATTTTGAGACCAAGTACAGACACAAACTGCTATCCTAAGCCATGTGCTATAGGTGAGAGTTTGTGTGGTGTGTTTTATGTTAGAGTTTGTGTGGTGTGGTTTATGTTAGAGTTTGTGTGGTGTGTTTTATGTTAGAGTTTGTGTGGTGTGTTTTATGTTAGAGTTTGTGTGGTGTGTTTTATGTTAGAGTTTGTGTGGTGTGTTTTATGTTAGAGTTTGTGTGGTGTGTTTTATGTTAGAGTTTGTGTGGTATGTTTTATGTTAGAGTTTGTGTGGTGTGTTTTATGTTAGAGTTTGTGTGGTATGTTTTATGTTAGAGTTTGTGTGGTGTGTTTTATGTTAGAGTTTGTGTGGTGTGTTTTATGTTAGAGTTTGTGTGGTATGTTTTATGTTAGAGTTTGTGTGGTGTGTTTTATGTTAGAGTTTGTGTGGTGTGTTTTATGTTAGAGTTTGTGTGGTGTGTTTTATGTTAGAGTTTGTGTGGTGTGTTTTATGTTAGAGTTTGTGTGGTGTGTTTTATGTTAGAGTTTGTGTGGTGTGCTATAGGTTAGAGTTTGTGTTGTGTGCTATAGGTGAGAGTTTGTGTGGTGTGCTATAGGTAAGAATTTGTGTTGTGTGCTATAGGTCACAGTTTGTGTAGTGTACTATTGGCCAGAATTTATTTGTGTGGTGTGCTCATTCATCCATACATTTGCATGTACCTTGTGGAACTTTGCCTCCCTAACAGCACTCCTGTAGGCCTCTTGGTTGTGAGCAAGATGGCTTGCTGCTGATGCATCCATTTGCAGATCGTCAACGATGTCTTGCATCCATCTTCGCCTTGGTCTTCCTCTCTTTCTTTTTCCCATTATGTACCCTTCCAAGACGGTCTTCTCTAGATTATCATGACGTTTAATGTGTCCAAAATATTTAAGTTTTCTCTCTTAAATACTCTTTACTAGCCAGCCTTCTTCAATATTAAGTTCTTGTAGTATTGATATATTTGTTCTTTTTTTGTGTCCATGATATTTGAAGAACTCTTCTGTAGCATTTACATTCAAAGCCATTTATGTGTTTCTCAGCTGTTTTGTTAAGTGTCCAGGTCTCACAGGCATATGTTGCGATGAGAAAAAAATGCATGCCCTTAAAAATCTTATTTTTGTAGTTCTGTCTGTTCCTCTCCACAGATTCTTTATTTGTTTTACTTTCTGAAGAGCGATAGATGTCCTCCTTTTCATTTCCCTCATTGTATCTCCATTATTAGTTAGTAATGATCCAAGATTTTCAAAACTCTCCACTTCGTCCAGTTTTTTCTCATTCATACATATATCAGCTGCCTTGTCTGTTTTGTCAGTTGTCATCAGTTTAGTTTTCTTCGCATTAAGATAGAGGTTTTACTCTTTGCTGTTCTTACGGACTGACATAATTAGTTTTTCCATTCCTTTTTGTGTTGTGGACAGTAATACTGCGTTATCAACATATCTAATCTCTGGTATTTCATAACCTCCAATTTGTATGGCATCGTAGTATTCTGTGTCTACATCTTCTCTAAATTCCTCATTATATTTTCAGTATACAAGTTAAATAAGTAAGGCGACAATATGCACCCTTGACGGACCCTTTGTTCTATGTCAAACCAAGTTGTTGTTTCACTGTTTATTCATACTGCTGCTTGTTGGTCTAGATACAGCAGTGATGTTATTTGTATCAAATGTATTGTAAATCCCATTTTTTCCATTAATTCCCAAAGTTTCTGGTGTTGTACACAATCGCATGCCTTTGTGGTGTGCTATAGGTCAGAATTTGTGTGGTGTACTATAGGGGAGAGTTTGTGTGGTGTGCTATAGGTCAGAATTTGTGTGGTGTGCTATAGGGGAGAGTTTGTGTGGTGTGCTATAGGTCAGAATTTGTGTTGTGTGCTATAGGTCACAGTTTGTGTAGTGTACTATTGGCCAGAATTTATTTGTGTGGTGTGCTCATTCATCCATACATTTGCATGTACCTTGTGGAACTTTGCCTCCCTAACAGCACTCCTGTAGGCCTCTTGGTTGTGAGCAAGATGGCTTGCTGCTGATGCATCCATTTGCAGATCGTCAACGATGTCTTGCATCCATCTTCGCCTTGGTCTTCCTCTCTTTCTTTTTCCCATTATGTACCCTTCCAAGACGGTCTTCTCTAGATTATCATGACGTTTAATGTGTCCAAAATATTTAAGTTTTCTCTCTTAAATACTCTTTACTAGCCAGCCTTCTTCAATATTAAGTTCTTGTAGTATTGATATATTTGTTCTTTTTTTGTGTCCATGATATTTGAAGAACTCTTCTGTAGCATTTACATTCAAAGCCATTTATGTGTTTCTCAGCTGTTTTGTTAAGTGTCCAGGTCTCACAGGCATATGTTGCGATGAGAAAAAAATGCATGCCCTTAAAAATCTTATTTTTGTAGTTCTGTCTGTTCCTCTCCACAGATTCTTTATTTGTTTTACTTTCTGAAGAGCGATAGATGTCCTCCTTTTCATTTCCCTCATTGTATCTCCATTATTAGTTAGTAATGATCCAAGATTTTCAAAACTCTCCACTTCGTCCAGTTTTTTCTCATTCATACATATATCAGCTGCCTTGTCTGTTTTGTCAGTTGTCATCAGTTTAGTTTTCTTCGCATTAAGATAGAGGTTTTACTCTTTGCTGTTCTTACGGACTGACATAATTAGTTTTTCCATTCCTTTTTGTGTTGTGGACAGTAATACTGCGTTATCAACATATCTAATCTCTGGTATTTCATAACCTCCAATTTGTATGGCATCGTAGTATTCTGTGTCTACATCTTCTCTAAATTCCTCATTATATTTTCAGTATACAAGTTAAATAAGTAAGGCGACAATATGCACCCTTGACGGACCCTTTGTTCTATGTCAAACCAAGTTGTTGTTTCACTGTTTATTCATACTGCTGCTTGTTGGTCTAGATACAGCAGTGATGTTATTTGTATCAAATGTATTGTAAATCCCATTTTTTCCATTAATTCCCAAAGTTTCTGGTGTTGTACACAATCGCATGCCTTTGTGGTGTGCTATAGGTCAGAATTTGTGTGGTGTACTATAGGGGAGAGTTTGTGTGGTGTGCTATAGGTCAGAATTTGTGTGGTGTGCTATAGGGGAGAGTTTGTGTGGTGTGCTATAGGTCAGAATTTGTGTGGTGTGCTATAGGTCAGATTTTGTGTGGTGTGCTATAGGTCAGACTTTGTGTGGTGTGCTATAGGTCAGATTTTGTGTGGTGTGCTATAGGTCAGAATTTGTGTGGTGTGCTATAGGTCAGAATTTGTGTGGCGTGCTATAGGTCAGATTTTGTGTGGTGTGCTACAGATGAGATAGTATGCTATACGCGAGGGCCGTTATGACGAACTATAGGTGAGAGACAGTTTGGTGTGTCATAGATGCAGGCTCTGAATGGCCAACACTAACCAGTCTTAGCCACACCGTCAGCTTTTGCTACAAAACCACTTTTCCTGAGAGTTAAGTTAGCCACGGTACACAGATACTAGAGACAGAAAGATATACCAGCCTAAGTCTGTACACAGATACTAGAGACAGAAAGATATACCAGCCTAAGTCTGTACACAGTTACTAGAGACAGAAAGATATACCACCCTAAGTCTGTACACAGTTACTAGAGACAGAAAGATATACCACCCTAAGTCTGTACACAGTTACTAGAGACAGAAAGATATACCACCCTAAGTCTGTACACAGTTACTAGAGACAGAAAGATATACCAGCCTAAGTCTGTACACAGTTACTAGAGACAGAAAGATATACCACCCTAAGTCTGTACACAGTTACTAGAGACAGAAAGATATACCAGCCTAAGTCTTTACACAGATACTAGAGACAGAAAGATATACCACCCTAAGTCTGTACACAGTTACTAGAGACAGAAAGATATACCACCCTAAGTCTGTACACAGTTACTAGAGACAGAAAGATGTACCAGCCTAAGTCTGTACACAGATACTAGAGACAGAAAGATATACCAGCCTAAGTCTGTACACAGATACTAGAGACAGAAAGATGTACCAGCCTAAGTCTGTACACAGATACTAGAGACAGAAAGATGTACCAGCCTAAGTCTGTACACAGATACTAGAGACAGAAAGATGTACCAGCCTAAGTCTGTACACAGATACTAGAGACAGAAAGATGTACCAGCCTAAGTCTGTACACAGATACTAGAGACAGAAAGATGTACCAGCCTAAGTCTGTACACAGATACTAGAGACAGAAAGATATACCACCCTAAGTCTGTACACAGTTACTAGAGACAGAAAGATATACCAGCCTAAGTCTGTACACAGATACTAGAGACAGAAAGATATACCACCCTAAGTCTGTACACAGTTACTAGAGACAGAAAGATATACCAGCCTAAGTCTGTACACAGATACTAGAGACAGAAAGATGTACCAGCCTAAGTCTGTACACAGATACTAGAGACAGAAAGATATATCAGTCTAAGTCTGTAATCGGATGAGTTCGCGATGATTTTGTTAAACCAAGGGCTGAGAATTATTCCAGCACACAGATTTCTGTTACAGCATGGCTGCCTTGTATGTAACATGCTGATGTCTCAGAACTTCACATACTCAGGTAGGGAACACTGATTTAGGTCGCAAGGATTCTTTAAGAAATCAAATGAGGAACAATATATTCTCGTGAGATTTACAACAATCCGTGATATGTAGCAAGAAACTACCTGTAAATTCCATGAATCTTTAATCTCCAGGCTCTGTCTACCAAGCCAGCGTAGAGAACATCCAGTTCTATGCCACACAAGCCTACCTTTACTCTCCTGAAGCCCTGAAAGTTGGGGCCAGTGACAGCATCCTCAACATCAGCAAACTTGAGGAAGCAGCTGTCACCTTCTGTAACGGTGTAAGTCTAAATTCTCGGATGTTTGATACATGTAGCAAGGTCGAACGGCCAGGGCACCTGGGTAGACGGTCATTAGTGCCCGATTTTCTGGTAGCAACGTCAGTGTCTCAAGTCGGACAGGAAGTTCTCCGGTAACTCATTTGTAGAAATGTGTATGTGAGTCTCTCACAGCGGGCAAGTGCAGGACGAGACATTGCCTATCAGTACGCTTGCTAGTCATGGAAAAAATGGCCACTAACACCATATCCGGTATTTATCTTATCTATAAAAACAATAAGGCCAGTTTTATTATTTATCTTATCTATCAAAACAATTAGGCTAGCTTTATTAGTTATCTCTAAAAAACGATAAGACTAATTTTATTATTAATCTTATCTATAAAAAACGATATGGCTAGTTTTATTATTTATCTTATCTATTAAAAAGGGTGGTATTATTAATTATCTTTTCTACCAAAAACAACATGGCTAGTTTTATTATTTATCTTATCTATAAAAAATAATAAGGCTAGCTTTATTGATTATCTTATCTATAAAAACGATAAGGCAAGTTTTATTATTTATGTTTTCTATAAAAATTGTCAAGTGTGGACATTACTCCATTTACTCAGCTTTATCCTTTAATAATCACAGATAATCAGTACAATGAAGCTCAGGTTTCTCTAGCAAGTTCCACAGCAAACAAACAAAACCAGCTCCAGAAAATGCTTGTCAACTGTCACAAAATTCTTCTAACATTTTCTAACATCTGCTAACATTTTCTAACATCTGCTAACATTTTCTAATATTTTATAACATCTGCTAACATCTTCTAATATTTTCTAACATCTGCTAACATTTTCTAACATTTTATAACATCTGGTAACATCTTCTGACATTTTCTAACATCTGGTAATATCTTCTAACGTTTTCTAACATGTGCTAACATCTGTTAACATTTTCTAACATCTGTTAACATTTCTAACATCTGCTAACATCTTGTAACATGTGACAATATGTTGTAACATTTGACAACATCTGCTACGATCTGCACGAATCAGAATGTCTATCAAGATAAGAACAATCATCATTAGTATGAACAACTACACATAGCAAACATGACAATGTTTCGTAAACGACACACACATCAAATTATTATTACTTGTTAGTACATCTTTTACGAGTTCTTCTGTACTGATTTTGCTTATGACTTTGCTTTTTATGTCAATGTCAAGGTTTGGCACTGCTAACACTGTGATGTTGGAGGTGTTAAGGTTTGAAACTAATAACACTGTGATGTTTGACGTGTCAAGTTATGGCACTGATAACACTGTGATGATTGACGTGTAAATGTTTGGCACTGCTAACAATGTGATATTGGAGGTGTTAAGGTTTGGCACTGATAATACCGTAATGTTGGAGGTATTAAAAGTTTGGAAGTGATAACACTGTGATGTTGGATGTGTCGAGGTTTGCCACAGATAACACCGTGATGTTGGATGTGTCGAGGTTTCGCATGGATAACATCGTGATGTTGGATGTGTCGAGATTTGTCACGGATGACACTGTGATGTTGGATGTGTCGAGGTTTGTCACGGATGACACTGTGATGTTGCATGTGTCAAGGTTTGGCACGGATAACGTTGTGATGTTGGAGATGTCGAGATTTGGCACGGATAACACCGTGTTATTGGATGTGTCGAGGTTTGGCACGGATAACACCGTTGTGTTGGATGTGTCAATGTTTGTCACGGATAACACTGTGATGTTGGATGTGTCAAGGTTTGGCACGGATGACACTTTGATATTGGACTTGTCAATGTTTGGCACGGATACCACTGTGAAGTTGGACGTGTTAAGATTTGGAACTGATAACACTGTGATGTTGGACGTGTTAAGATTTGGAGCTGATAGCACTGTGTTGTTGGACGTGTTAATTGATGACATCAATGAATCTCAGAATTACGGAGTGTTGTAGGTGAGCACTGAAAATATTTTTTAAAATGATATTAGTATTATCTGCCCTATGAGCGTAGAATGCTTGTTTTAAGTTGTTGCTGGTATGTGTTTTAACAAGATTATTTTACGTTCACCGTCCCAAAGTAAGTTTACAAGGATTATTTTACATGGACAGTCCCAAAGTAAGTTTACAAGGATTATTTTACGTTCACCGTCCCAAAGTAAGTTTACAAGGATTATTTTACATGGACAGTCCCAAAGTAAGTTTACAAAGATTATTTTACGAGGACAGTCCCAAAGTACGTTTACAAGGATTATTTTATGAGGACCGTCCCAAAGTAGTGGCACAGGTGAACATGATGAAACAGAATTTAAGTTTGTAACACCTCAGATCACACAGGTGAACTTGATGAAACAGAATTTCCAGACGGTTATCAGACTGAAACATCTCCACCGCCACACATCATCAAAAATATCTAAGAAAGCTACACAAACTACAAATCTACAAGTTCTCTTAGCACTTAGGAGTATGTTGTAGTCACACTATGCCGGATACATATTAGCTTCCTTCTACAATCAAACATTCTCTATCAACTCACTCAAGGTTAGTTTTATACTATAGTCAAACTTTTTCTACCAACTCACACAAAGTTAGTTTTATACTATAGTCAAACTTTTTCTACCAACTCACACAAAGTTAGTTTTATACTATAGTCAAACTTTTTCTACCAACTCACACAAAGTTAGTTTTATACTACAGTCAAACTTTTTCTACAGACTCACTGAAGTTACAGGTTAGTTTTATGCTAAACCTTCTCTATCACCTCACTTCAAGATACAGG
This sequence comes from Achatina immaculata, assembly GCA_009760885.1. NCBI lineage: Eukaryota > Metazoa > Mollusca > Gastropoda > Stylommatophora > Achatinidae > Lissachatina > Lissachatina immaculata. The sequence continues at coordinate 42,026,686 of CM019718.1, forward strand.
TTAGTTTTATGCTAAAAATTCTCTGTCACCTCACTTCAAGATACAGGTTAGTTTTATGCTAAAAATTCTCTGTCACCTCACTTCAAGATACAGGTTAGTTTTATGCTAAAAATTCTCTATCACCTCACTTCAAGATACAGGTTAGTTTTATGCTAAAAATTCTCTGTCACCTCACTTCAAGATACAGGTTAGTTTTATGCTAAAAATTCTCTATCACCTCACTTCAAGATACAGGTTAGTTTTATGCTAAAAATTCTCTACCAACTCGCTCAAGATTCTTCTCTAGACTCTCTGTCTCGCTCAAGATTCTTCTCTAGACTCTCTGTCTCGCTCAAGATTCTTCTCTAGACTCTCTGTCTCGCTCAAGATTCTTCTCTAGACTCTCTGTCTCGCTCAAGATTCTTCTCTAGACTCTCTGTCTCGCTCAAGATTCTTCTCTAGACTCTCTGTCTCGCTCAAGATTCTTCTCTAGACTCTCTGTCTCGCTCAAGATTCTTCTCTAGACTCTCTGTCTCGCTCAAGATTCTTCTCTAGACTCTCTGTCTCGCTCAAGATTCTTCTCTAGACTCTCTGTCTCGCTCAAGATTCTTCTCTAGACTCTCTGTCTCGCTCAAGATTCTTCTCTAGACTCTCTGTCTCGCTCATAACCCACACGATCTTCACTCTGTAACTACAAATCAGTCACACAAGAAAAATCTCGTGACATTTCTCACCTGTGACATATGACAAGTTCTCACTTGTGATATATGGCAAGTTCTCACGTGTGTCAGGTGACACGTTTTCACCTTTGACATATGACAAGTTCTCATCTGTGACATGTAACTAGTTCTCACATGTGACGTATTACAAGTTCACACCTGTGAGAATTGGCCAGGGAAAATAGTAACAAATAGATCAAGGGCCTCAAACCTATATGTGATTTTGTTATTTCATCTTTAATACTTATTTACATTTGACCGCTCCCATTCTGCTACAGTACATCCAAAATGAAATATATCTGGGTGAAATACTTCCAAAGTTAAATATATACCACGTGAAATACATTCCATGTTAAATACGCCGAAAAGAAATATACCCTAAGTAATGTTTCAAAGTGCGAAAAGGAAAATTCTGTGAGGACAGTAAAGGAGAAGGAAGATTCTATTACAGAGAGAGGACAGTAGAGGAGAAGGAAGATTCTATTACAGAGAGAGGACAGTAAAGGAGAAAGAAGCTTCTATTACAGAGAGAGGACAGGAAAGGAGAAAGAAGCTTCTATTACAGAGAGAGGACAGGAAAGGAGAAAGAAGCTTCTATTACAGAGAGAGGACAGGAAAGGAGAAAGAAGCTTCTATTACAGAGAGAGGACAGTAAAGTAGAAGGAAGATTCTATTACAGAGAGAGGACAGTAAAGGAGAAAGAAGCTTCTATTACAGAGAGAGTACAGTAAAGGAGAAGGAAGATTCTATTACAGAGAGAGGACAGTAAAAGAGAAGGAAGATTCTATTACAGATAGAGAAAGGAGAAGGAAGATTTATTACAGAGAGAGTACAGTAGAAGACTAGAAAACACAAACATAAACAATTGCTTGTATGTTAGGAGCACCATGCCATTATCAGAAGAAAGACATTGTTCAGTTGTTATAAAATAAACACAAACGACACGCTACACCAGTCAGACGACACGCTACACCAGTCAAACGACACGCTACACCAGTCAAACGACACGCTACACCAGTCAAACAACACCCTGCACCAGTCAGACGACACGCTGCACCAGTCAAACGACACGCTGCACCAGTCAAACGACACGCTACACCAGTCAAACGACACGCTACACCAGTCAGTCTGTGAAAGAGCTTAGTGATCACATCTCTTGTGTTTGTGTGAATATCTTCAGAGTATTGACGAGGCAGAGAGCAAGTACGGCATGGACAAATCGTTCGCCTCAGACAACTGCCTCATGGGGCTGTACATACCCACCCTTCTCACCCTGTCCTACGGCTTCAGTCGGAACACCACCAACATCAAACTCGCCAAAAGCATTGGTCAGACTAGGATAGGTAAGTTCATGAAACTAGAACAGGTAAGTTCATGAGACTATAACAGGTAAGGTCATGAGACTGGAACAGGTAAGTTCATGAAACTAGAACATGTAAGTTCATGAGACTGGAACAGGTAAGTTCATGAAACTAGAACAGGTAAGTTCATGAGACTATAACAGGTACGTTCATGAGACTGGAACAGGTAAATGCATGAAACTAGAACAGATAAGTTCATGAGACTAGAATAGGTAAGTTCATGATACTAGAACAGGTAAGTTCATGATACTAGAACAGGTAAGTTCATGATACTAGAACAGGTAAGTTCATGAGACTAGAACAGGTAAGTTCATGAGACTAGAACAGGTAAGTTCATGATACTAGAACAGGTAAGTTCATGAGACTAGAACAGGTAAGTTCATGAGACTAGAACAGGTAAGTTCATGAAACTAGAACAGGTAAGTTCATGAGACTATAACAGGTACGTTCATGAGACTGGAACAGGTAAATGCATGAAACTAGAACAGATAAGTTCATGAGACTAGAATAGGTAAGTTCATGATACTAGAACAGGTAAGTTCATGATACTAGAACAGGTAAGTTCATGATACTAGAACAGGTAAGTTCATGAGACTAGAACAGGTAAGTTCATGAGACTAGAACAGGTAAGTTCATGAGACTAGAACAGGTAAGTTCATGAGACTAGAACAGGTAAGTTCATGAGACTAGAACAGGTAAGTTCATGAGACTAGAACATGTAAGTTCATGAGACTAGAACAGGTAAGTTCATGATACTAGAACAGGTAAGTTCATGAGACTAGAACAGGTAAGTGCAGATAATTTGGCTTAATGTACTCGTATATTTCAGTCATGAATTCACTTTAGTAAAGCTGTGATAACAACGTGGAAACAACAACAACATATTTCAAGCAAAAGTAGGAACAACTTTATTAATTAACTAGCACACATTTGTAACATTTCGGTTTACACTGTAAACATACAAAAGCATACAGGACACAGAAACAGGGAAAGAAAATATAAATTCACATGAATGATAGACAATAAGTAGGAGTATAAGGTAAATGTAAAACTCCCGTTTCCTTGCCATTAAGGCATATTGGGGAATACGGTGTTAGGCCCGTCTTTCCATGACCTTCGGTACATGAAAGTGTGACGTGGTCAGTATCACACCTGGCTGCTTTACCTTCCCAGATTTCTCTGGTACCCATTTTTAGAGGCTGGGTCCATCCCGAGGCCTTCTTTGGTCTTGTACCAGAAAAAAAAAAATCTCACTGCTGGGACTTGAACCCGGTACCACCGGATTAGTAAACCGAGCGCCTAACCACTCAGCCAACCACTCAGCCAACCACTCAGCTAACCACTCAGCTAACCACTCAGCCAACCACTCAGCTAACCACTCAGCTAACCACTCAGCCAACCACTCAGCTAACCACTCAGCTAACCACTCAGCCAACCACTCAGCCAACCACTCAGCCAACCAGGAGTGGGGAAAAAAATAGAAAAGAAGGAAGCACTTAGATGTGACTTGTAAGAAGCTGTGTCCGGGAGCGAACGTGGCAGAATGTTGTGAATGTTTTACCTGAAGACTTGGCGCGAATCATAGGCTGGTGGGGGTACGGACAGCCCAGATTGGGGTACAGTGGTAACTTAGGTTGTGTGGAACAGGTGAAAGCTAGTGCGTTAGAAGGTTTGTAATCTAGTTCAGTGAGAAGGTTCTGGAATATACGTCAAATGTGAAGAAAGAGTAAACTTAGTAGAGAGAGAGAGAGAGAGAGAGAGAGAGAGAGAGAGAGAATATAAATTTAAAAAATAGAAAGAGTGGTGATAACAGAGTTTTTAGTTGTGACAATAGAGTTTTTCCTAGTAATAATAGAGTTCTGGGTGGTGAGAATAGAGTTTTTAGTGGTGATAATAGTTTTTCCTCTTGATTATTGAGTGTTTAATGGTGATATTACAGTTTATCCTGGTGATGATGGAGTTTTTCCTGGTTGTAATAAAGTTTAAATAATGATAATAGAGTTTCTCTTGCTGATAATAGAAATTTTAGTGGTGGTATTAGAGTTTCAGTTATGATAATATAGTTTTTCCTTGTGACAATAGAGTTTTTTTCTCTTTATAATATTGTTTTCTTGCTGATAATAGAGTTTTCCTGGTGATAATAGAGTTTTTTTCTGGTAAGAATAGAGTTTTTAGTGGCGATAATAAAGTTTGTCCTGGTGGTAATAGAATTTTTAATGGAGAAAATAGAGGATTTCCTGGTGATAATAGAGTGTTTAGTGGTGATAATAGAGTTTTCCTGGTGGTAATAAAGTTTTAATGATGATAATAGAGTTTTTCTTTATGATAATAGAAATTTTAGTGGTGAAATTAGAGTTTTCAGTTATGATAGTGTCATTTTTCCTCGTGACAAAAGAGATTTTTCTCTTGATAATATAGTTTTCTGCTGGTAATAGAGTTTTTTCTGTTGATAACAGAGTTTTTTTCTGGTAAGAATAGAGTTTTTAGTGGTGATAATGGAGCTTTTTGATAATAGATTTACTGGTGATAACTATAGTTTACCTGGTGATAATAGAGTTTGCCTGCTGATAATAGAGTTTTTCCCGATGGAAATAGAGTTTCTCTGGTGGTAACTGAGCTTTTAGTAGTGATAATAGAGTTTTTAGTGATGGTAACTGAGTTTTTCCTAGTGGTTGTAGCATTTGTAGTGGTGATAATAGTTTTTATCGGTGATAATAGAGGTTTTCCTAGTGATAATAGTTTTTAATCGTGATAATATAGTTTTTAGTTTTGACAATAGAGTTTTTCCTGTTGATAATAGAGTTTATTCTGGTGGCAGTAGTTTTTAATTGTGATAATTGAGTTTTACTTGTGATAATAAAGGATTTCATGGTGATAATAGAGTTTTTCCTGTTTATAATAGACTTTTAGTTGTGATAATAGAGTTTTTCCAGGTGGTAATAGAGTTTTTAGTGATGATAGAGGATTTCATGGTGAGAATAAGGTTTTTATTGGTTATAATAGAGTTTCTCCTGTTGACAATAAAGTTTTAATGGTGATAATAAAGTTTTCCTGATGATAATAGAGTTTCCCTGGTGTTAAAGTTTTTAGTGGTGATAGTAGAGTTTTTCCTATTGATAATAGAATTTTTCATGGTGTAATGGATTTTTTTTTCCGTTGATAATAGAGTTTTTGGTTGTGATAATAGAATTTGTTTCTGGTGTTAAATAAAGTTTCTGGTTGTGATAATAGAGTTTTTCCTTTTGTTAAATACCATTTTTGGTGTTGATAATAGAGTTTTTGCTGTTGATAATAGAGTTTTTGGTGGTGGTAACAGAGTTTTTGGTGGTGGTAACAGAGTTTTTGGTGGTCATAATGTAGTAATTAGCACCCTCATATACAGCAGTATACGTGTATGAGAGTACCGTATTCTGAAATGTATAATATTTACCAGCAAGGCGAGATACACCGAGAAGATACTCAAGGATGTCGGTACAGTAATATCGAAATTAATCTACACATACATATCACTTTCACATATACGTCACAGAGGCAGAAGAATATAAACTGGTTCTGCCACATACTACTGAGATGATAAAGTGTTTTCAAAAATGAAATTCCAAATATTTTTGTTGTAAAGTTCGTTTAGAGACATATAAGACGTGATGGCCCTGTATAGTTTAGCTCCTGTGTTATTTTCCTTCATAACGAACTGCCATTTCCTGTAAATTTTATCTTATCTTGTCTGTGCTGCTTGCACTTGTCTTATCCACTTCAGCAAACTGCAGAAAGGTGTGCAAAACTTCCACCATAAACTTCAAGTGCTGTGTTTTAACTTTTCAGGTGAATTTAAGAAAAAAAATGTGTTAGAGCGTGCTCTCTCTTTCCGAAGCATTTCTCTTTGATCTCATCAGCATTTGCAATTTTAGCATCTTTAGTCAAAAATAGAATTCTGCATGCACCTTCACAGAAATACGTCTAAAATAAGACACACTTTTTTCCTCCCCTAGACTGGTCGCTAGGTGCCATGTTGGTGGAGCTGTCCACTTTGTTTGGGTCAAGATGGTCTCGCTACGAGGTCACGTGCAAAACCACAGACGTGCACAACAGAGGCAGGGCCGCTGACGCAAGGGCAGATAATCAAACTGTGTTGCTTCTGGTCGTGTTGCTCAGTTTTCTGTTAGAATAGTCTAGGCTTGTTGTTTACACTGTTTCCTGACTGACTGTCTGACGAGACAAAGACTTCTGACTGTCTGATGAGACAAAGACTTCTGACTGTCTGACGAGACAAAGACTTCTGACTGTCTGACGAGACAAAGACTTCTGACTGTCTGATGAGACAAAGACTTGCTCAGTTTCAAAGCTTACAAAATAATGAAGATTGATTGAAAATGGCCAGCTGTAGAGAATAAATGTACACTTACTGGAGATGATTTAAACATAACAATCTATGAAACCAGACTAAAGACCTGCCGACAATCCTGGAACAATTCTTGTTTTCTAAAGATCTACCAATAATCCTGAAACAATCCTTGTTTTCTCCAGGTCTGAAAGTTACTGATATGTTTATGGAGTTCAGCCATAGCGGACTGTCTTCTAATCCCAAGGAAGTAGATGTAGACCATCTTCCATGGCGCAATACTCATCTCTTAAAAATGTAAAGGTAGATAGAGATGTATGGTGCAGTTTTACAAGGCGGCAGGAGGAGTGAGTAAGTGAGAAAAAACGAATAGCAAATATAAGAGTAAGATGAGAATGTATAAATGAAAAACATACAGCATCCAATATTTCGGCGTGAGCCTTTTTCGAGGATTACATACAGAAACGAGACAAAAAACTAAGCGAAAAAAATTATCTTAGTGTGACATCCTCCAAAAGTAGGGAACCACAGAAATGTGTGCTCCACTAGACGAGGCATAGAGACCACGCGGGGCCACACAAAGGATAAGCCGATAGAGGCAATCGTGAAGAAGAGGTGGAGAGAGGGAGGGAAACAGATGGGGGAAGGGCAATAGAAACAGCCGCTGGATGAGAAAATGTCGGGGGAGGATGTGGGGAAGGGGAAGCGGAGAGATAATGAAGAACATGAACACCTGCAGGGAGAAAATGTGAAAATGATGAATAGCACAACACCCTATCACAAGGGGGGGGGGGGGGGTTGGAAATTAAAGAAGTTACAAAAAGCTGAAGACATTGTTCATTCCAGCTGGGTGGAGACAGCCAGTCTGGAAAATAAGGCGCTGTTCTAGGACCCTCCGAGATCGTACATCAGCAGAACAAGAGCAGATCGCACTAACAGAAATGTCCTGTTTAACCCTGTGGGTGCTAAGGCAGAAATATTTAACCACAGGTGTCCAGGGCCTCTTAGAAATATCGTTAAGATTTGTTCTGTAGGGATTTGTTCTGTAGGGCAGGAATAAGCGGACACTGTGGGCCTTCCGAGGTTGCTGTTTTGTGTATCTTAGATCTACTCTCTATGATCATGTTTTGTGTATCTTAGATCTACTCTCTATGATCGTGTTTTGTGTATCTTAGATCTACTCTCTATGATCATGTTTTGTGTATCTTAGATCTACTCTCTATGATCATGTTTTGTGTATCTTAGATCTACTCTCTATGATCATGTTTTGTGTATCTTAGATCTACTCTCTATGATCGTGTTTTGTGTATCTTAGATCTACTCTCTATGATTGTGTTTTTTTATCTTAGATCAACTCTCTATGATCATGTTTTGTGTATCTTAGATCTACTCTCTATGATCATGTTTTGTCTTAGATCTACCCTCTATTATCGTGTTTTGTGTATCTTAGATCTACTCTCTATGATCATGTTTTGTTTATCTTAGATCTGCTCTCTATGATCGTGTTTTGTGTATCTTAGATCTGCTCTCTATGATCGTGTTTTGTGTATCTTAGATCTACTCTCTATGATCGTGTTTTGTGTATCTTAGATCTACTCCCTATGATCGTGTAAGAACTCTGTTCCTTTTTCCCAGCTTCTTAGGTTGCGACGTTTGTGTAGTGAGGATGCTGATTTCCAGGATGAAGGCCATAAAATGCTTGATTTCTTTCGTCAACAAGACTGTCCAGGACATTTCTCTCATCTTGGAACCGCATCAGCCATATATCGCGGCAACAAGCCCTTACTCCTAAACCGCACTGTAGCTCGGACAGAGTTAAACTAGTACTCACGTACCACCCTCATAGCTTGGCAGTTAGAAACATACTATTTCGCCATCTCTATCTCCTCCAGACCGATCCTGATACACGGAAACTTTTTGGGGAACCCCCATTGATGGCCTACAGACGGGACAAGAACCTTAGGGACCTTCTAGTTCGGAATCGCCTTAAGACACATGACACTTTTTATGGTACCAGACGTTGCGAACACTGTAAATGCAACACTTGCACGTTTGTTGTCGAGGCTAGCCAAATCTCCTTCCCTAAGTCCACGTTATCAGTTCAGGAGGGTTTCACCTGTACTTCACGCAATGTTATTTATGCTGTTGTGTGCAAATGTTGCGATATGAAGTATATAGGTGAGAGCGATTTACGGTTAGTTGATGGTTTTCGCCAACTTCTTAACATTTCTAAGAGGGCCTGGACACCTGTGGTTAAACATTTTTGCCTTAGCAACCACAGGGTTAAACAGGACATTTCTGTTAGTGCAATCCGCTCTTGTTCTGCTGATGTACGATCTCGGAGGGTCCTAGAACAGCGCTTTATTTTCCAGACTGGCTGTCTCCACCCAGCTGGAATTAACAATGTCTTCAGCTTTCTGTAACTTCTTTAGTTTTCCACCCCCGCCCCCCCCCCCCTTTTGTGGTAGGGTGTTCTCCTCTTCACCAATTTCACATTTTCTCCCTGCAGCTTCATCAGTTTCCCTCCCCTCTCCCGACATTTTCTCATCCAGCGGCTGTTTCTATTGCCCTTCCCCCACCTGTTTCCCTCCCTCTCTACACCTCTTCTTCACGATTGCCTCTATCGGCTTATCCTCTGTGTGGCCCCGCGTTGGCTCTATGCCTCGTCTAGTGGACATACATTTCTGTGGTTCCCTACTTTTGGAGGATGTGACATTAAGATAATTTTTTTTCGTTTAGTTTATTGTCTAGTTATTGTATGTAATCCTCGAAAAAGGCTCATCCCGAAATATTGAATGTTTATGTTTTTCATTTATACATTCTCATCTTACTCTCATACTTTGTATTCATTTTTTCTCACTTACTCCTGCCGCCTTGTAAAACCGCACCATACACCTCTATCTATTATTTGAACCAGTTTTACTGCATTTACCATCCCTTTTATCTGTCTCTTAAAACTGAGAATATGAAGGTCATTTATTAGGGAAACTGCATCTAAAATAGATGAACGTGTGCTTGCAAGGCGAGGTGCACTCAATCAACTGCGCACAGGTTGTCTGTAGAATAAAGGACTAGCTGGTCATGTAACAAACGTATTGCACAGAACTTTGTCCAAACTCACAGAAGATGAGTACAAGTATTACTAAAAACAAACACCCCCCCCCCCCAACTTCGGATAAAGAAAATGAAAGTTTCTTTCCTTTGTATCTAATAATGAAATTACATATTTTGTGTAATCATCTGCTGCAGATATCTGTTAGTGAAACTATAAAAACACTTCCATAAAATGCTCCAGATATCTAATAAAAGAAGTATAAATTATCTCCCATGGAAAGGTCCCACAAAAATCTGCTGTGATTTGAAGTTAAAATGAACTTTTATAAGAACCGTTGTTTCCCAAGTGTTTACTATTTATATTTTATAAGTTCAGTTTTGAACCATGAACTTGATGAAAACTTGACATAAATCTTGTCATCATCTTCAAGTGATATAGTGACAATTTGTTATGGTCAAGTTTTTCTGTGTATGTGTGTGTGGTTTCTGCTGTTTCTCCTACTCAGATTTGTTAGCCTTGTTTTCTTGGACATTTCATCAGCCTGTAGTTTTCTCTCTTTGCCTTCCCTTCCCTTCTCTCTCTCTCTCTCCTCTCTCTCTCTCTCTCTCTCTCTCTCTCCTCGAGTTTCTCTGTGATCGTCTAGGTTCTAAATTTGGTCTTTTTATGTGTCCAAATAATTTCATTGACACAGGTCTTGGCCGGAAACACGAGTCTGCCAACATTCAGAAGAGTCTCAATGTTTGTTCTCTTAAGACTGACATACTCTGACTTGAAGATGTCCAAACTTTCTCAGATCTCCTGACATACTCTGACTTGAAGATGTCCAAACTTTCTATACTCACCTACTTTCTAACCTCTCTATACTCACCTACTGTCTAACCTCTCTATACTCACCTACTTTCTAACCTCTCTATACTCACTGACTTTCTAACCTCTCTTCTCCTCGAGGTCTGTCCAATGAATCTTCTCTCTGCATGAAATCTCCCTCTCTCTCTTGAGAGCTCTACTAGGTCTCGTGTGTGATATCTCTGTTGAGCTATGCATTCCCTTCACTTATATATCCATCTTTCAAATCCCCCAGTCCGCCCTCCCTTCACTTATATATCCATCAATTCCATCTTTCAAATCCCCCGGTCCGCCGTCCCTTCACTTATATATCCATCAATTCCATCTTTCAAATCCCCCGGTCCGCCCTCCCTTCACTTATATATCCATCAATTCCATCTTTCAAATCCCCCGGTCCGCCCTCCCTTCACTTATATATCCATCAATTCTATTTTTCAAATCCCCCGGTCCGCCCTCCCTTCACTTATATATCCATCAATTCCATCTTTCAAATCCCCCGGTCCGCCCTCCCTTCACTTATATATCCATCAATTCCATCTTTCAAATCGCCCGGTCCATCATATAAGCCCCTCCACGTAGTTATCTGTTGGTCAGCTGGTCTTTCTGCGTCCGTCTGGGCTCCTGATAAGATGTGTAATACATGTCACATCGTCCTCAAGGCGTCAATGATTTAATCCCTCTTTTCTTTCGGCACGACGGATTATTTAATCTACTGTCTGTTTCGTGTAGCACGTGACAAGGATTAGTCTATTCTCTGTTTACGTTGTGTCCATTCAGTTGACTGCCGGCTGTCATTTGTTTCCATAACTATTCAGTTGACTGCCGGCTGTCATTTCTTTCCATAACTATTTAGTTGACTGCCGGCTGTCATTTGTTTCCATAACTATTTAGTTGACTGCCGGCTGTCATTTGTTTCCATAACTATTTAGTTGACTGCCGGCTGTCATTTGTTTCCATAACTATTTAGTTGACTGCCGGCTGTCATTTGTTTCCATAACTATTCAGTTGACTGCCGGCTGTCATTTGTTTCCATAACTATTTAGTTGACTGCCGGCTGTCATTTGTTTCCATAACTATTCAGTTGACTGCCGGCTGTCATTTGTTTCCATAACTGTTCAGTTGACTGCCGGCTGTCATTTGTTTCCATAACTATTTAGTTGGTCATGTCATGGATATTGTATTCTATGTATATCGCCTTATTCAGTATTATTATATAATAATAATAATAGTATAACAATAATAATAATGCCCTTATTATATGGTTCGAGTCTTGTTGTCATTATATTGTTTGAGTTTGTTTCTCATTGTATAGTTGTTGTTTTATTGTTATTGTATTGTTTGAACTGTGTTGTTATTGTAGTGCTGGAGTTTTTTGTTATTTAAGGCTTAGTGTTGTGAAGATGATGCTGCTTTATAATCCTGCTGTTTAAACTTTGGGCTCTTGTCAAAGATAACAAAACTCATGACACCCTAGTAAACGAAACATTGTAACAGTCTTCTCCCTTTCTGTACCATTTTTATGTTTAGTTAGTTTTATATTTAACACTTTCATGTGGCACGGCTCTAGTTTATAATTGTTACGTTTAGTTACTTTTATATTTAACACTTTCATGTGGCACGGCTCTAGTTTGTGATTGTTAAGTTTAGTTACTTTTATATTTAACACTTTCATGTGGCACGGCTCTAGTTTATAATTGCTACGTATAGTTACTCTTACATTTTCATGTGGCACGGCTCTAGTTTATAATTGCTACGTTTAGTTACTTTTATATTTAACACTTTCATGTGGCACGGCTCTAGTTTGTTATTGTTAAGTTTAGTTACTTTTATATTTAACACTTTCATGTGGCACGGCTCTAGTTTATAATTGCTACGTTTAGTTACTTTTATATTTAACACTTTCATGTGGCACGGCTCTAGTTTATAATTGCTACGTTTAGTTACTTTTATATTTAACACTTTCATGTGGCACGGCTCTAGTTTATAATTGCTACGTTTAGTTACTTTTATATTTAACACTTTCATGTGGCACGGCTCTAGTTTATAATTGCTACGTTTAGTTACTCTTACATTTTCATGTGGCACGGCTCTAGTTTATAATTGCTACGTTTAGTTACTTTTATATTTAACACTTTCATGTGGCACGGCTCTAGTTTGTTATTGTTAAGTTTAGTTACTTTTATATTTAACACTTTCATGTGGCACGGCTCTAGTTTATAATTGCTACGTTTAGTTACTTTTATATTTAACACTTTCATGTGGCACGGCTCTAGTTTATAATTGCTACGTTTAGTTACTTTTATATTTAACACTTTCATGTGGCACGGCTCTAGTTTATAATTGCTACGTTTAGTTACTTTTATATTTAACACTTTCATGTGGCACGGCTCTAGTTTATAATTGCTACGTTTAGTTACTTTTTACATTTGACATTTTCATGTGGCACGGCTCTAGTTTATAATTGCTACGTTAGTTACTTTTATATTTAACACTTTCATGTGGCACGGCTCTAGTTTATAATTGCTACGTTTAGTTACTTTTTACATTTGACATTTTCATGTGGCACGGCTCTAGTTTATAATTGCTACGTTTAGTTACTTTTTACATTTGACATTTTCATGTGGCACGGCTCTAGTTTATAATTGCTACGTTTAGTTACTTTTATATTTAACACTTTCATGTGGCACGGCTCTAGTTTATAATTGCTACGTTTAGTTACTTTTTACATTTGACATTTTCATGTGGCACGGCTCTAGTTTATAATTGCTACGTTTAGTTACTTTTATATTTAACACTTTCATGTGGCACGGCTCTAGTTTATAATTGCTACGTTTAGTTACTTTTATATTTAACACTTTCATGTGGCACGGCTCTAGTTTATAATTGCTACGTTTAGTTACTTTTTACATTTGACATTTTCATGTGGCACGGCTCTAGTTTATCATTGTTATTGCTGTTTGTGGCCTCTGTCTCCTTGGGAAGCGTCTGTTTGTAGGGCTACACCCTTTTTACGATGGTAATCAGTCGAGTTCCAAGACGTCATTCCCTTCTCTTATTCATCATCTTAAAAGTTTTCCTGGATTTGCCGAATACACTGTCACTACTACAGTCGTCATCACTCCAAGACGAACAGCTTCAACAGATGATCCAACACATTTAGGATCCATTCGTAGAGACTTCCAGAGCATTAATATTGTTCATTTTATTTAAACTAAAAAATAACTACACATGCACTACCTATAACTTCACATATACAAAACATGGTGCTGGTTTAACAACATTAAACTGACTCGCTGTTTAACAACATTAAACTGACTCGCTGTTTAACAACATTAAACTGACTCGCTGCTAAACAACATTAAACTGACTCACTATTTAACAACATTAAATTTACTCATTTTTTAACAACATTAAACTGACTCGCTGTTTAACAACATTAAACAGACTTGCTGTTTAACAACATTAAACTGACTCACTGTTTATCAACATGAAACTGATTCATTGTTTAACAACATTAAACTGACTCATTGTCTCATAAATATCTCACTAGGCTGAAACACAATAATATCTCATTAGGCTTTAAGCTCATAAATATCTCACTAGACTGAAACACAATAATATTTCATTAGACAGAAACACATGAATATCTCACTAGACTGAAGCAAACAAATATCTCACTAGTCCGAAACACATAAATATCTCACCAGACTGAAAAACACCAGCTGACTAACAGGAACCTAGAATGACGTAGGTTTCTGTTAGTCAGCTGGTGTCTCTGCGTCAGTCTAGGTTTCTGTTAGTCAGCTGGTGTCTCTGCGTCAGTCTAGGTTTCTGTTTGTCAGCTGGTGTCTCTGCGTCAGTCTAGGTTTCTGTTAGTCAGCTGGTGTCTCTGCGTCAGTCTAAGTTTCTGTTAGTCAGCTGGTGTCTCTGCGTCTGGGCTCCTGATAAGAGTACCACCTGATCAGTCCAGCAGTAAGCCGACAAGGCGTCACTGTGTTTATCCGTCTATTCACTAGTTCTGGGGATTATCTAATCTACCGTGGAAGGCGTGGTCAAAGTTGTTAAGGATTTAGTTGTCCTCTAATTACACTGTGTCCAGTCAGCCGTCATTTGTTTCCCTAACTATTTAGGTGGTCGTGACATCGTGTCCCTTTTTCCTTTACTAATCTTTTCTTTTCGGCGCCATCTTGGCTGTAGCTGTCGCTGTGTTACAGACTGTTACCGTGGGAACTCCTTTTTCATTGGTTCTCAGCCTTCTCTATATTCTTTCTTATAATTGAATATATTTCATGTATAAGATTACTAGCCCAGAATTACACTACCTTAATTCTATATAATAATAACAATAATAATAATAATAATAATAATAATAATAATAACAACAATAATAATAATAATAATACCTTAATTACATGATGCTGTGTTACGGTTATTGTGTGGGTAGAGTGTTGCTGGCTGTTTTGTCATATTTTTCTCAAGATTTTTCTTATGATTTTTTTCATTATATTTCTCATGATTTCAGGCATGATAAAAAGCTGAGAAGTCTTTTTTGAGGGGTAGAAAGAGCAAGGTCGTCATGTTTTCATTTGTGTGTGTGTGTGGTCAGCCTTGTTCTGTTCTGTCTGTTCTAGACCGTTTGAATGTGTAAATGCCTTACAATGTGCAGTGGAAGACTGGACATACAATTTGTTATAATAAAATAATAATAATAATAAACTCACCTTCACGAAAATGTGTTTGTGTTCTCTTTCTTCACCATACAGTAAATATATTGTAAATACTGACAGCAGATTATTCCTGGTCCACCTATATCATCTTTGTCATATGCCTGTTTATCATCTTTGTCATATGCCTGTTTATCATCTTTGTCATATGCCTGTTTATCATCTTTGTCATATGCCTGCTAGACCTGGACACTTTACAAAACAGCTGAGAAACACATAACTGCCTTTGAATGTAAATGCTACAGAAGAGTTCTTCAAATATCATGGACACAGAAAAGAACAAATACAATCATATTACAAGAATTTAATATTGAAGAAGGTTGATTAGTAAAGAAGATAAAACAGAGAACACTTTTTCAGAATATTCAACGTCATGAGAATTTAGAGAAGACAGTCTTGGAAGAGTGCATAGCTGGAGAAAGAAAGAGAGGAAGACACAAATGGAAGATGGTTGCAAGACATCGTTGATGATCTGCGAATGACCGCATCGGCAGCAGGCCATCTTGCTCACAACTAAGAGGCCTACAGGAGAGCTGTTAGAGAGGCAAAGTTCCGCAAGGGACACGCTAATTAATGAATGTCACGTGTTTTATGTACAAAAGTTAGTCAACTCCCTGGAAACTTGAAGTGACGATAGTACATGTTATTCCAGGCTAAATTAGGGCAGCATCTGCAAGATATATAACCCAACAGAAAACCAGCAGTGGCTAAAAACAAGCATTAAAGGTAAAAAAGACTAACATAAAAGATTTATGATGTTGGAAAACTAAAGGGCTCACTTATACAATAAGAAAAAGCTTTCATAACAGAAGTATTAAAAGTTTTAATTGCAGTCAACGATAAAGGAATCCAGGTACCAAAAAATGTAGATAGTAATGGAACACGACAACGTAGGTGGGCAGGGAAAGCTGTAAAACTTGCTTAATTTTCAGGTGCAAAAAGATACAAGACTGATGACACCAGAAACTTTGACAACTATCTTACATCCTTCCTGTGCCGCTAAACGTCACACAGGTCTCGCACGGTAGCTCGCCAAGATTTCCTGTTCTCGTCGAGCTTTTCAGCCTCATCAAAGGATGTTATGTTTATTATGTAAGTATAAAGTTAAGACAACAGATTAAAGGTAAGAAATTGAAGGCCAAGTCGGAGAGACTAAAAGAAAGATATAATGAACAGTACAGCCAGGTAAATAAGTTGGTAAAACAACAAACCAAGACTGCTAAAAGAAAATGCTTGGAAGAACTGGTGAGAAAAGACAAGGATGCAGCACTGAAAGCTGAACATGGCACTTTATGCAAAATAACTAATACTTGGCACTTTAAACAAAACAAGTAATACTTGGCACTTCATGGCACTTTAAACAAAACAACTAATACTTGGCACTTCATACAAAATAACTAATACTTGGCACTTTATACAAAATAACTAATGCTTGGCACTTTATACAAAATAACAAACACTTGGCACATTATACAAAATAGCTAATACTTGGCACTTATTACAAAATAATTAATGCTTGGCACTTTATACGAAATAACTAATGCTTGGCACATTATAAAAAATAACTAATGCTTGGCACTTTACACAAAATAAAAAATACTTGACACATTATACAAAATAACTAATACTTGGCACTTTATACAAAATAACTAATGCTTGGCACATTATACAAAATAATTAATGATTCGCACATTATAAAAATAACTCATACTTGGCACTTTATACAAAATAACTAAAGCTTAGCGGATTATAAAAAATAACTAATGATTCGCACATTATACAAAATAACAAACGCCTGGCACATTATACAAAATAACTAATGCTTGGCACATTATACAAAATAAATAATGCTTGGCACATTATTCAAATACTGGACAGTCTGACGGGATGGTGTGAGAGGAGATCACCAAGTGAACTGATGGCCTGCATGAAGGATCGGATACTCTGGAGAAGCATAATAGCCAACGCCAGTCGGCACGGCACCTGATGATGATGATGATGATGACATTATTCAAAATAATTAATACTTGGCACTTTATCTTATCTTATATATCTTATATCCTTCCCGTGCCGTTAAACGTCACAAAGGGCTCGCAAAGCAGTTCGCCAATTTTTCCTGTCTTCGGCGAGTCTTTCAACCTCATCAAAGGATTTTATGCCTGTTAACTTGGCCTCTCTTAATAATGTCCTCTTCAGAGTTTCACGCGGTCTGCCTCTTTTTCTTCGGCCTGTTGTGTTCCACTTGATAGCTTGTTTTGGGATTCTCTGATCATTTCTTCTCATCAAGTGACCAACATATGTCCATCTCCTTTTCCTGATCACCCATGAGACTGGTTGTTGTTCAGTTATCTGGCACTTTATACAAGATAAATAATACTTTACACTTTATACAAAATAAACAATACTTGGGACTTTATACAAAATAATGAAAGACACGGGATAAGTAACAATGTTTCTATTAAAGATAAGTATGGAAAACTTATCACATCAGAAAAGGGACAAGAAAAAAGATGGGCTCAACAGTTTAAATAATTACTTAATAGAAACCCACCAACAAAACAGGCAGACTAAAGAAGATTCTGAACATTTTAAACAACTACTTAATAGAAACCCACCAACAACACAGACAGACTGAACAAGAATCTGAACGTGATTTAGATGAGACGGTCTGACAAAATTGTTTTTAAATGTAAGACTTTTGTAGGAAAAAATACGACTTTCTCTGCCTTATTTCCACACATTAGGACAGAGCTAACATTAGCAAGAAACTTATACGTGACAGATCAAAATTGAAAACCCGTCTGCAGGGATTTTGTCATAATTTAAACCAGGCACTGTGCATGAAAGTGTCCGCCATCTTGATCGGCACTCTTGGCATTTAGCGGATTGACAAACACCTGGCTTACTTCCCAAAGATCAATCCCCATTGGTCAAAATGTCCTATTGTCCGAAGACGCTGATTGGCTGGAACTGAAAGTGAGAGCGCTGCTCCACTCCTCTTGCAGTCTTCTTGTTGGTGTGTCGGGACAGTGGCAGTGCTTTACCCGCACGTCTCAGGTTATCATGACCTCTTGTCACATTTTTAATGTCTTTCATGATGCGTTCATTTTATAATGACAGTAGGTCAGGTGACAGTATGCTCCCTGGGTTGACACCTTGTTTTATATCCCCATATTCACCTGTGTCATTGTTTACACTTATTGCTGCTCTTTGCTTCTAGTACATATTCTTAATAATTCTCATACCTTTACCACCTTTGTTAAGTTTCCTAGCACGTGGATTATACGTTCATGTCTGAAATATCTTTCGTGTAATTAAAAAACCACACGCAAAGTCTAGAGATTGTTCTGTTACAGTTCTTGATATACAACATGATGATGATGAACATTGTTCTTGATATACAACATGATGATGATGAACATTGTTCTTGATATACAACATGATGATGATGAACATTGTTCTTGATATACAACATGATGATCATGAACATTGCTCTTGATATACAAGCTGCGATATATGTGCTTGTTTCCTTCTACAACATGATGATGATGAACATTGTTCTTCTGCGATGTTAGATTTGATCTTTTTTCATATTTTCAGGTTAACGATTCTTTACAGTTGTTTTTCGTGATATAGCTCGTTAAACTGATTGTACAATATTGATCACATTCTGTTGTTCCAGCTTTGTTTAGAGTTGCAATAATTTGGACAGATCTGATAGTATATGTCCCGTGTCATAGGTCTGGTGATATATGTCCTGTATCATAGATCACGGTGTCACGCAATCCCGCTTCCGAGACCCACCAAGAATACAGGCTAAAGCACTGTGATACTCTGAACCCCTTGTGGTCCTTTCGTGGAACTCGTGTGGTCTATTTTGGACCACACAGGGGACCACAGGACCTAACGAGGACCACATGCGTGAATTCAGTAGGTTCACAGTGCGGTTTTTGGTGGTAGAAGTGAACGAAGAAGAAGAAGAAGAAATAGATCATATTTAGGAGGCCTGTTAACTTTTTCTATGCCGATATAGTACCAAGATCTTGTGATGTTATCAAGTCTTGGTGTCCTCCTTGCCTACATTTGTTTGAGTGTGTTTCTCACTTCCCATTTCCAGTATTGGTGGTCCCTCATTGTTCATGCTGACATTGAGCTGGTCATTTACGTGCATGTACGTGCTCTGACCTTCTGTCCATGATGTCCTCTTTTTTAACAACAACTTTACGTTGTTTTCAAAGAGGCTGTTGCTTTGTTTGCTCTTTTCCCACAAAGTTCTTTTATCCTTTTATACAAAGTTTTGCAGTTATGAAACTTTTTATTTCTCATCACATTGTTCTAGTATGATACTGAAGATTGTGAACTACATATTTCTGAAAAGTTCCATGTTATAGAATTGAAGCTTAAAGATGCTCTTTGATTAACACATCACAGGTTTCACAAAACTTTACCACTTCACTAAATCTAGAGCAAGTCCGATGAAAATGTTCTATACATTATTTATTTAATTCTGACAAATAAGTTCAAGATATATTGTCGACTAAGTCACTAGGATTGAAACACTTAATCATTTGTTCACATGATCAAACTCTATCATATTCTACATGCAGCATTTCTCTAATTGTCAAATTCACAATATTCTACATTTGATAAGAGAACATTTCCTATCTCAGTATTATATCACATCTGTAACACGTGGTCAATCAGTAAATCACTTAATCATTTGTTCACAATATCAAACTCTATCATATTCTACATACAGCATTTCTCAATGTTCTCAATTCACAATATTCTACACTTGATACAAGAACATTTCCTAACTCAGTATTATATCATATCTGTAACACGTGATCAACTAGTTTCTCATCTAAAATCACTGTACTCAAAGTTTCAAAAATGTCAGTTCTTCTTAATCACTTGAATCACTTAAAAACCATCTTCCGTCTAACACTACTTCTGATTTTATATCGTCTCGTTCTCTTTCTTCTCTTGTCTGTCTTCTGATTTCTTCTAATGGTCTTCTTCCGCCTTCTCTCAATCACAGTGTATTAACGAGCAAAGTCTACTCTCCTCTTCTCTGGACTTCTGTTCTTATCTCTCATCTGATGGCTTCTCGGCTGTTCTTGTCGGACCTTCTTTCTTCACTCTTGACTGTCTACGTGCACTGACCATCCTTCTTGCAGTTCTTGTCAGTATCTACTAGCCGGACCGACGGTGTTCTGACCATCTCTTTCCTCTGTCTCCTCTCTCTTCTACTTCCGTACTTCTTCGTCCTAGATTGTCTACTCTTTTGTCTTCGAGCTCCCTTCTCTGTCTCTTCTCTCCTGTACTTCCGTACTTCTTCGTCCTAGATTGTCTGTTCTTTTGTCTTCGAGCTCCATTCTCTATCTCCTCTACTTCTTCTTCCTTCTCGGTTTTTCTTTTTTCCTGTCTCTCCGCTCTCCTTTTTAATCTTCAACTCCAGCTTGATGGATTAACCAATAAGTATTTTGGCTCCACCTTTCAGATGTCCACTGGTTCCCATGAGCGTTCTGATCGTCCGTCATTCAAACTGCTCCGTTGCTTATATGTCGTAAGTCAATTGCCCAATAGGCCACTCCTCTAAATATTTAATTGGTCAGCTGGCCCAGTTGGTCACTCCTTTATTTAAAAACCGTGTGCAGTAGGTCCTAACACGTGTCACGCGTGTCAGACTGGTCTATACAACTGTTATTTACCTAAGTCATTATCTTGCTCTTTCATGTCGGAGATTTTATTGTGTCCTGGCTTTTCATTGTGTCTGCCTTTTCTATTCGTCTTTTCTATTTTGTTTACACGTGTCAACGTCCAGTCACTGCTTTGTTATCACTGGACCATCCTACTTTCTGGAGCCCTTCCCTTGTATTACCTAAATCTCAGCGCCACTGAGTCTCGTCTTTTTCTATTCATTGTTTCCACTGTTTACTTTTGTTCCCGTCTTGTTCTAGTGTCATGGAAGTTTTATACCTTTCTCTTCCTTTTGCTACCTACTTTTCTCTGTCGGTATTCGATGTTACTATTTTGTTTACAGTATATTTTCATAGTCATATTCATTAATAATAATAATAATAACAACAACAATAATCATTACTTACAAGGCCATGATACACTAGCAGCCACCTCTCTTTCTCTTCCTTGCACCACCTTCTTATTTCCTTGTTAATATCTTCATACATTGTTTGGTTATTTGTGTTCTTCCTTCTCTAACAGTTGTAGAATATTATCTGTCATCCACTTTGTCCCTCCCTGTCTCTGTGACTTTTATACCTATGCCTCTAATGCTTGGTGAAATTATTCTTTTAAGGATTCCTATTTATCATTTACATCTCGAAATAATATTTCTTGATCTGATAATGTATCGATTATGTTTTTAACATCTACGTTGACTTTATTTATTCATTTCCTAACATATCTTATTTAGTTTAGCATTTCTTGCCATCATTTTAACAGTCTTCAATTTTAACCTTACCCTTGGTATTGCTAGTCTACGGTCAGTGTGAAGAAACAGTGAAGAGCAAAACCTCTATCTTAATGCGAAGAACACTAAATTGATGGCAACTGACAAAACAAACAAGGCAGCTGAAATATGTATCAATGAGGAAAAACTGGAAGAAGTAGAGAGTTTTGAATATCTTGGATCAGTACTAACTAATAATGGAGATACAATGAGGGAAATTAAAAGGAGGACATATATCGCTCTTCAGAAAGTAAAACAACTAAAGAAGCTGTGGAGAGGAAAGGACAGACCTACAAAATCAAGATTTTTAAGGGCATGCATCTTTCCCATCGCAACATATCCCTGTGAGACCTGGACACTTAACAAAACAGCTGAGAAACACATAAATGCCTTTGAATGTAAATGCTACAGAAGACCTCTTCAAATATCATGGAAACAAAAAAGAACAAAAATATCCATAGAGCTTAATATTGAAGAAGGCTGGCTAGTAAAGAGGATTAAAGAGAGAAAACTTAAATATTTTGGACACATTAAACGTCATGATAATCTAGAGAAGACCGTCTTGGAAGGGTACATAATGGATAAAAGAAAGAGAGGAAGACCAAGGCGAATATGGCTGCAAGACATTGTTGATGATCTGCAAATGGATGCATCAGCAGCTGGCCATCTTGCTCACAGCCTAGAGGCCTACAGGAGAGCTGTTAGGGAAGGACAAGTTCCGCAAGGGACATGCAAATGAATGAATAGTCAGTGTGACAATCTGCACCAGGGACTGCCTGGACAGCATTTCTGAGTCTTCTTCTACTAGTAATAAAATCTGTCTGGTTTTGGGTCTTAGTGTCTGGGGTTTTTCAGGTGCATAGCCTTTGTGGGTGTTGTTGGTACCAGATACTGAGGGTCCCAACATATATTTTTTTCTGGTTCAAGGACTCATTCAGTGTACAAAATGTGGAAACCTCTGTTCTAGCGGATCATCTGTAGATTGTGTAAACGAGGTAAAGTTAGAAAACTACCCGAGGGAAGGAGAGAACCTGGGCTTTGTGGTAGCTGAATCTGGAAAGATTATGAGAAAAAAGAGGGCGATGAATTCAAGTTATTATGTCAGTTATAGGTACTTTTTGAGAGCCCGTTATCTATAATGGGTGATAATCTATAATGATTGATAATCTATAATGATTGATAATCTGGCACTTCTGAATGGGAAGTAGTGGCAGGAAATCAAGAAAATTTACATAATAATCATAAGCATCATTACCATCAAGAACATAATACTCATAATCATCATTACCATCAATAACATAATAATCATAATCATTATCATCAAGTGATAGAGTGCAAATAACGTGATGAAGTGGACTTTGAGCAAGTTCTACAGTTGAACCCACTCTGTTGATGGCAACTTTCAAACAGCTGTCAGCCATGAGTGCCCATTTTTTTTAACCTTTTAATGTAGTAAGAGACCATGAACTGTGTGGGACGCTAGTGTGCATATTTAAGTGGAATTATCTGTGTCAGCAAAGTGTGACTATCCCGGGTGTTTGATATATTCTTAATTAATATAGATAGATAGATAGATAGATAGATAGATAGATAGATAGATAGATAGATAGATAGATAGATAGATAGATAGACAGATAGATAGATAATCATTAATATTTATATAAACTTATACTACTGATGATGTAGACAAGAATGTTTTGTATAAACTTATACTGCTGATGATGTAGACAATAATGTTTACATAAACGTATACTGCTAATAATGTAGACAAGAATGTTTTATATAAACTTATACTGCTGATGATGTAGACACGTATGTTTTATATAAACTTATACTGCTAATAATGTAGACACGTATGTTTTATATAAACTTATACTACTGATGATGTAGACACTATGTTTTATATAAACTTATACTGCTGATGATGTAGACACGTATGTTGTATATCAATTTATACTGCTGATGATGTAGACACGTATGTTTTATATAAACTTATACTACTGATGATGTAGACACGTATGTTTTATATAAACGTGTACTACTGATGAGGTAGACAAGTATATTTATATAAACGTATGCTGCTAATGAGGTAGAAAGTTTAAGCCAAGAAGGAAGGATCTGGAGTAGGAAGTGTCATATGTGCTTGTCATATAATAGTTACTTCATAAGCGTCAATCTGTATGTGGTTGAACATATCACATATTTTGTGACGCAACTTTGTAGATATCACTCTTGGTGGAAGCGTTTATTGTTGAAGGGTCTGCATCCACAAACCCCAGGAGAATGGGAATTTAAACTTGTGGAAACGGTGGCACGAAACCCCATTGTGGCAGCTTTAAATTCAAGGACATCCAGAGCGCTGTGTCATAGTTCGCGTAGCCTAAATTCAAGACTGGAGACTTAAGTGTGTGCATCAAGGTCTGTCTGTATGCGTGCAAGTAATATTATGTGTGTACTATAAGTTCGAAGGCATCTCGGAAAGATAGAAGTGAAGGTTTGTATGATGACATACTATTTATAACTAACGCCATGACCTCCTAGTTGTTTTTTAAGTATATGTTAGTTTATGAGCACTTATATGTATTATTGTTTACTTGTAAATATTTCAGATTTATGTGCTGCTCACGTATAATTCTCCATATTTTTCCTGTCTCTAGAACTTTTGTGTCGTCTGTTTCAAACTATTTCACGAACTGTTCTGTCAATTTCTGGTTAGGATTTCAAGAAAAATACTTCATCATGGTAACATATAGTGAATGTAGTGTCTTGTAGTGAGAATATAGTGAATATAGTGAGAATATAGTGAATTAGTGTCCTATAGCGAGAATATAGTGAATTTAGTGTGATGTAGTGAGAATATAGTGAATGTAGTGTCATGTAGTGAGAATATAGTGAATGTAGTGTCATGTAGTGAGAATATAATGAATATAGTGTCATGTATAATAAGGAATAATATTTGACGAACAAACAGCAAGGACAATTGTAGGATATTTGAACATCTCGGACCGAGTCCTGCTAGCCCAACTGAAAGGATGACCAATAAATATAAATATTATACAAGTGTACGCTCCAACATCTTAAAGTTCTGAAGTAGATGTACAGATATTTTATAATGACATAGATACAGCACTAAAACACACAAAGTCACATGAAGTTACTATAGTCATGGGAGATTTTAATGCCAAAGTTGGTAAAGGAAGAACTTCAGACATCGTTGGTGACTATGGACTGGGGGAGAGAAATGACAGAGGTTATAAGTCAATTGAATGGGCAAGAATACATAGCATGGTTGTAGGAAACACCTGTTTTAAACAACATCCCCGAAGATTGGCAACGTGGTGAAACCCAGACAAAAATACTTTTAACCAGATAGACTACATATTAATCAACAAACGATTCCGCAATGCATTACTGACAACAAAAACCATGCCAGGAGCCGACTGCAATAGTGACCATGACCCACTCTGTGGAAAAGTTAGAATAAAGCTAAAGAAAACATGAAGAAAAGTGAGAAACATCAAACTGAATACAGAACTCCTTAAAAATGACCAAGAACTGCGAGAACAATACAAAGTTATTATAACAAATAGATACAACGCAAAAGCAAAGATGAATAGTATAGATGAACAATGGGCAATGTTAAGAAATTCTATCCACCAAACTGTTAAGGAGATAATACCACCAAAAAAAAAGCCTCTAAAAATAAATGGATGACAGACGACATCTTAGGACTGATGGACAAGAGGAGGAGGAGTAAAAATAACCAAGAAAAATATAGCAAGATAAAGAAATAAAACCCAAATGCAGAGAAGCAAAGGAAGTGTGGTTAAATGAACAGTGCAGATAAATAGAGGACTCTTATAACAAAGACGGCAAAAACATGCACAAATGAATTAGTGAACTCACAGGCAGGAAAACAAAATATACCACAGGATGCCTGAAATCAAACGAAGGTAAAATGTTAATGGGAAAAGAAGACATTGTGGACAGGTGGACAGAGTATATCGGTGAGTTATATGGAGGAGAAAGACCAGAATTAACACCAGATACAGAAAACTGTGATGGGCCACCAGTACTTGAAGATGAAATCATAGATGCCATCAAACACATGAAGAAAGGAAAAATGACTGGGCCTGATAATATAACAATAGAAGAAATAGAGGCGCTAGAGGAGATAGGAATAAAAATAATAACCAAGTGAATGAATGACATTTACAACAGTGGTTATATTCCCAGTGACCTAAATCCATGTTTATAGCACTACCAAAGAAACCAGGTGCAAAGGAATGTGATGACCACCGGACTATCAGCCTCTCATGTCACATAACGAAGCTACTTCTGAGAATCATTATGAGAAGAACAAGGAAAAAGATAAAAATGGAAATAGCAGATGAACAGTTTGGATTTGTTGAAGGAAAGGGAACATACAATGCCATTTATGCTTTACGAACACTAACAGAAAGAGCTTTAGAAGTACAGAAAGATCTCTACTTATGCTTCATTGATTACACCAAGGCATTCGACAAGGTGAAACACAAAATGAAATTATTTAAATGCTTGAAGACATCAGTATAGACGGCAAAGACCTGAGGATTGTAAAACATCTATACTGGCAGCAAGAAGCAGCAGTTCGAGTTGAAAATAGAACTGGGAAATATCAACCGATAAAACAAGGGGTGCGACAAGGATGTGTACTATCTCCAGACCTTTTTTCTCTATACAGTGAGAATATTCTAAGAATGATCATCACAGAACCAGGTATAAAAATTGGAGGATACAATATTAACAACCTTCGGTATGCTGACGACACAGTACTGATAGCTGAGAACCAACAAGACCTGCAAAATCTCTTGGATAAAGTCACCAAAGAAAGTGAACAGAAAGGCCTTACTTTGAACATCAAAAAGACAAAGACTATGGTTATATCTAAGAAACAGAATCCACCAGCATGCAGTATAAAATTAAACGGAACTATTCTAAAGCAGGTGCAGAAATTCAAATACCTTGGAGCAGTAATAACTTCAGATGGGAAATGTTTTTTTAGGCGGCTTCTAGAGCGGTTAGCCAGAGATAAGTCACGTTTTGTCTGATTGTCTTGACCTTGTATGTTATGACAATTATTGTATTAATGATGTGTCATATATTTGATGATGTGTCAGATATTTGATGATGTGTCATATATTTTATGATATGGCATATATTTGCTGATGTGTCAGATATCTGGTGATGTGTCATATATTTTATGATGTAGCATATCTTGATGTTTTGATAGTGTGTGATTTTCAGATGTATGTCATGTATTATTTTTTATTGGTCTGACGTCCTATTGTTTGTGAAGGAGGTCATAAGATGCATTTAACTGAAATATTGGAGATGACTTGATGTCCTATTGTTGTTTTTTTTTGTTGGAGGATGTCATCATCTGTATTTATTTGACATGTTGGACAGCTGAGTGTCCTATTGGGTAGAGATATGGGTGTATGTGCTCTTTGAGAACTGTGATGGTGTGTTTGCATGGGCAAATCTCTGCTGCAAGGGAGGGGGGAGTATCTATAGCAGTATTCGTGTAACAATGATAGTAAGGCATTATTATAGGTTTTTCCTTTTCAATTTTCTCCTTCGAGAAGGTCACGTGGGCTGCAAAACCCGTGACAGGAAATTGTAAGGGCAAGGCTGAGTCCGTGGAGTTTTAGTCTTGGTTTGAACGTGTAACTGTGTGGACTTGTTTTGTCGAGCTGTGTGATGTCTTCGTGGAACAGATGAACATTTTAGTTGTACGTATGAATGGACTGGCCACATGGCAGGGATAACCAGACGGCAGTCGAATTTAATGTTATTTTCATCAACATTATCATCATCCCATCAATAAATGTTCCAAGTCACCGTTACCCAGGATTTACTTGACTATCTGTACAAGTTGTCGTCAACGTGAGGTTTTGAAGGAGCCTGGATGAGAAGTATGTCTGGAACAGTGTGTAACTAATCCAGCAGGTGAGAGTGAGAGCTGGAATTATGTGTGTAACTAGTCCAGTAACCTCAACTCTCGAAGAGCAAGATGGAAGTCGACCCTGATATTCACGTGCGTAACGTGAATCAGCACAACTTATGTCGACAAGGCCCAGCTAACGAGTGTCATATACACTGCAAAGTCTGTGTCACCAAAAGATTACCCTGTTATTTCACAGATGACCACGGCAAAAATCTATTATAAGTGGAGCGGAGTGGAGTGGGGTTGAGTGGATTGGAGTGGGGTGGGGTGGAGTGGAGTAGAGTAGAGTGGAGTGGAGTAGAGTGGAGCGGAGTGTAGTGGAGCGGAGTGGAATGGAGTGGAGTAGTGTGGAGTGGAGTAGAGTGGAGTGGAGTGTCTGTAAATGTTCGAAGTCACTTTTCACGCCACTTCAGAAACTTGTGCTCTACGTCACCGGAAAATGTGTTGAAATGTTTCAGATGTAAATTTCTCTTCATTGAATGAAATAAGAGACTCCATCTGGCACTGTCATGTTCCAGTTAGCTCTGTCACGTGTCACTCGTCAACTGTCCAGACTGAGGTAAACAAGAGAGAGAAATTAAGACACTAAGAATCTGCATCTCAAGAAGATATTCGTGTCAGACTTGGCTAATGACAGTTACGAGACAACACTTAGTCTAATGTTGTCATTAAAACATTGAGTAAAATATTGTTACTTATAATAAAAGATTAGATATGCTGATGACACAGTGTTACTGTCTACAACACAAAGATAAATGGAAAAACTAATTATGTCAGTCCATAAGAACAGCGAAGAGCAGAACCTCTATCATAATGCAAAGAAAACTAAAGTGATGACAACTGACAAAACAAACAAGGCAGCTGATATATGTATCAATGAGGAAAAACTGGAAGAAGTGGAGAGTTTTGAATATCTTGGATCACTGCTAACTAATAATGGAGATACAATGAGGGAAATTAAAAGGAGGACATCTATTGCGCTTTAGAAAGTAAAACAAATAAAGAATCTGTGGAGAGGAGCAGACAGAACTACAAAAATAAGATTTTTAAGGGCATGCATCTTTCCCATCGCAACATATGCCTGTGAGACGTGGACACTTAACAAAACAGCTGAGAAATACATAAATGCCTTTGGATGTAAATGCTACAGAAGAGTTCTCCAAATATCATGGACACAAAAAAAGAACAAATATATCTATACTACAAGAGCTTAATATTGAAGAAGGCTGGCTAGTAAAGAGGATTAAAGAGAGAAAACGTAAATATTTTGGACACATTAAACGTCATGATAATTTAGAGAAGACCGTCTTGGAAGGGTACATAATGGGAAAAATAAAAAGAGGAAGACCAAAACGAAGATGGCTGCAAAACATCGTTGATGATCTGCAAATGGATGCATCAGCAGCAGGCCATCTTGCTCACAACCGAGAGACCTACAGGAGTGCTGCTAGGGAGGCAAAGTTCCGCAAGGGACATGCAAATGAATGAATTATAATAAAAGGAAATATCCGACAGAACGTTTAAGGCCTCTGTTTCTGTTTTCATTCGGTGCAGGTATAGACAAGATTCTGGCTTTCCTCAGCAGCGGAGAAAATGGCCCTGGAGTTCGTAACGTCTGTGTTTTCCTCTCCTCTGGCTTGTACGGCCCTGGTTGTGGCGGTTGTTCTCCTGGTCTGCTACTTGAGGTCAAGGCCCAGCAACCTACCTCCGTTCCCTGTTAGACCATACCCCATCCTAGGTCATCTCCCATTTTTGAAGAAGTCACCCAGAGAAACAATCGCTGAGTGGACAGAAAAGTGAGTCGTCGTCGTCATCATCATCATCATCATCATCATCATCATCATCACAGCACAGGTAGAACCCAACCTACAGCATGCCTATGTTCAGAGTGGTAAATTTGTATTCCCTAAATAAGCAATGTTGGCAACAAGCCTATGGGCGTGGTAGGCTTCAAGCCTATGGGCGTGGTAGGCTTCTGTGGGGATGCTTTGACAGAACTTACTGTGTGAAGTGTCCTGGTGCACGTAGACCACATTACAACTAGGATAGAAAAGAATCAGTTGCAGTAAAAGTAATGCAACAATGATGACCACATTTGGAACACATTATCCGAAGCCTGTACAAATATTTCTCTTCTTTTCTGATTACCCGGCGTTGTTCGGGAAATTATTAATTACTAATACTGCGGAGTGGATCTGAGATGGCCATGTTTCTCCAACGGACAACCTTATGTTGCTTGCTCAAGAGTAAGTTCACCCAAGAAATTCTTTATTATTGGTCCTGGAAGTGAAAACTAAAAATGTTGTATATAATCAAGTTTTGAGTTAAATTGATATTTTAGTGAATTTGTAAAAGACTTTACTCTATAATGTGTAGACTGCCCCTATGACTTATTGATCGTGATCGAGAAAGCGAGTCTCAATGGAAATTGTAATCTCTTAAAGTTAAAATGGGAGATCTGGGTGGAATGAATGGTATCCGTGGGATTAAAAACTGCTTCACCCTCTCCCTGTCCTGTTAAGATAATCGCTTCAACTACATTGCCCTGCATCGTCTTCACACACAGCCTTGTGCCGTTGCAAAGTTTTGGCGGGTCGAGGTTCCGTAGTAAAATAACTGGAGATCCCACTTTAATTTTCACTCCCTCTCACCCACATGCCGATGCGGGCTGAACTTGGACGTAAACTGCATCCGGAGTGTCACTACTCATCTCAGGGACCCATAAAACTATGGAATCGACACTAATATCGGTCGTTTTCGACTACTTTTACATGTCACGCTCATCCCACCCAAACCCCTCTCTCACCCTCCCCCCCTCATGCCGATGGGGGCTGACTAAGAGACCACCATGTTTACATATAACACTAGACATACCAAGTGTTTAAAAAACTGTCTTCTTCATAAACCCAGGTTTGATCTGTACAAGAAAAGCCTTGCATACTCTGCAGTACAGCTATGAAACACCCTCCCCTACCATTTAAAATCCATTAGTAATACTTCATCCTTTATCTCAAACCTGTTTAATTATTTACGTGCTTTCAATTATATGCCTCCATAGAATAACCAGGACTCTCTCAATACGTGACTCGCCAACCATCAAGTACTAAAATGACATAATTCAAAAAGTGACTTGTTAGATATTGTTATAAATTATTTTAATGTTTGTTAAAAAACATATGTTATAAGATCTGTACTTGCAATGTATTTTTGTTTATGTATATGTCCGTGTGTGTGTACGCGTGTGTGAATTCCATTCCATTAGGTTAAACATTTTTTATCTTTTACTTTGAATATAATAGTTTAATATTACTCTCTTTTGATATGTTTTTTTTCTAATCTAATGTACATACTTGTATTAAATCGAGTGTGTGGGAAGAATGAAAGATGGAGTGATGAAGGGCAGAATGTAAGACGGGCCTGTGTGCTCAGTTCATTCATTCATTCATTCATTCATTCATTCATCTCTCTCTATATCTCTCTCCCTCTCTCTCCTTCTCTCTCCTTCCTTCTCTCTCTGTCCCTCACTGTCTTTCTTTATCTCTCTTCCCTCTCTCTCCCTCTCTCCATCTTTATATCTCTTCCCCTCTCTCCCTCACTCTCTCTCTCATCTCTCCATCTTTATATCTCTTCCCCTCTCTCCCTCACTCTCTCTCCTCTCTTCCTCCCTCTCTCTCCTTCTCTCTCTCTCTCTCCCTCGTTCTCTCCCTCATTTGAAAAAATAAGAAAAAGGCACACTGTCACTGGACAAATGCTGAGATGCCTGATGTTTTCCTTACCGCTGCAAACAGTTCTGGATCTTGTGCTGACACCTCAGCAGATATAACGTCATCGATTTTTGTGCGGCAAGATCCATAACCCTATGCAGATAGTGCGCATGAATATAACGGGAGTTATATCCTTTTCTTCACAGGTCTAGTTTTACTATCGGTCGTTTTCGATTATTTGAAAATGTCACTCCGGAACCATAGGGGTGGTAGGAATTATCTTATCCCCCCCCCCCCACCCACAGTATTTTTTCCAGATTGTAAGTCATATGTGTGCCAGGTTTCCTTGAAATTGCTCCAAGCATTCAAGAGTGATGTTGGAACATACAAACATACATTTATATACACATCCACACACACACACATACACACACACATATATATATGAAGTATTTGGAACGTTTACCGCATAAAACTAAGCGTGATTGTGTCTGCAAGAATAAGTACAATAACATGTCAATTTACTTTGTTCCGGTGGACTAATCACGTGAGCACTTTGATCCGGTGGACAGACCACGTGAGCACTTTGTTCAGGTGGACTGATCACGTGAGCACTTTGTTCCGGTGGACAGATCACGTGAGCACTTTGTTCCGGTGGACTAATCACGTGAGCACTTTGTTCCGGTGGACTGATCACGTGAGCACTTTGTTCCGGTGGACTGATCACGTGAGCACTTTGTTCCGGTGGACTGATCACGTGAGCACGTATTGACTAGACTATTTTCTGTGAGAATGAAGCGGTGGGTGGGGCCGTAATAGTGGACGGTTTCTGGCTGGGAGGGTCATGGGTTTTTTTTCTTTCCTTTATCAAGAATTTTAGTATTGACGTTTGGCCTGACCTCCTACTTTCAGGTTTGGCGTGACCTTCTACTTCTAGATTTGGAGTGATCCTCTACTAATACGTCAGGCGTGACCTCCTACTTTCAGGTTTGGTGTGATATCTTATTTCTAGTTTTGGCGTGATCTATTGCTTCTAAGTTTAGCGTGATCTCCTCGTTCTAGGCTTGGCGTGATCTTCTACGTCTGATGTGACCTCCTACTTTTACGTCTGACGTGAGGTCCTGCTTCTTCCCAGATGTTACAGTAGAACTTCAGCATCACGTGGCACTTCTTTGGAAACTCTCTCAACGTTCCCAGCCAGAATCATTGTCACAAACTTCATCAAATACGCGACAAATTTTGGCAACGGAACTCTGAATGTTTTCTTTTCAATGTTCTGATTGGTTCCAACTTTTCCACTTCGTCTGGCCTGTGTTGGCCTCGCATTGTTGAAATTGTCCAGTTGATTCTTAAATTCCTCCTTTGAGAATGGCTCACCTTGACTCTTCAGCAACTGGTTAACATCATCTAGGTCGACACTGTTAATGTCAACATTATTCTCCATGCAGGAAACATAATTAGTCATACAGGAAACATGATTAGTCATACAGGAAACATCACCAGCCATGCAGGAAACATCACCAGCCATGCAGGAAACATAATTAGTCATACAGGAAACATGATTAGTCATACAGGAAACATAATTAGTCATACAGTAAATGTAATTAGTCATACAGGAAACATCACCAGCCATGCAAGAAACATCACCAGCCATGCAGGAAACATCACCAGCCATGCAGGAAACATCACCTGTCATGTAGGAAACATCACAAGCCATGCAGGAAACATCACCTGCCATGCAGGAAACATCACCAGCCATGCAGGAAACATCATCTGCCATGCAGGAAACGGCTCAAGTCTGACAAAATCAGTCATTCCTTTGGGCCACAATTTATGTCTAACATCACTCCTGCAGGCTATGACACTTCTTTCTACGCAGAATCAGAGCTTGTAATGACATTCAGGATGTTTTATGACTTACAGTAGTCCGCACACTTACATTAGACTTACAGCAGACACTTACATTAGACTTACAGTAGTCCGCACACTTACATTAGACTTACAGTAGACACTTACATTAGACTTACAGTAGACACTTACATCAGACTTACAGTAGACACTTACATTAGACTTACAGCAGACACTTACATTAGACTTACAGTAGACACTTACATTAGACTTACAGTAGTCCGCACACTTACATTAGACTTACAGTAGACACTTACATTAGACTTACAGTAGACACTTACATTAGACTTACAGCAGACACTTACATTAGACTTACAGTAGACACTTACATTAGACTTACAGTAGACACTTACATTAGACTTACAGTAGACACTTACATTAGACTTACAGTAGACACTTACATTAGACTTACAGTAGACATTTACATTAGACTTACAGTAGACACTTACATTAGACTTACAATTGTCCCTCACACTTACATTAGACTTACAATTGTCGCTCACACTTACATTAGACTTAAGTAGTCTCGCACATTTACATTAGACTTAAGTAGTCTCGCACACTTACATTAGACTTACAGTAGTCTTGCACACTTACATTAAACTTGCACTAGTAGCGCACACCTACATCAGACTGCACTGCCTCAACAACCTCTGTGAAAGTTGTGCACACATAAAACGAGATAATGGTAAAAACCCGGGTTCATCAGTGAGTGTTCGGAGTCACAAGTGTTGCCTGGATGTATTTGGAGTCACAAGTGTTGCCTGGATGTATTTGGAGTCACAAGTGTTGCTGGGATGTATTTGGAGTCACAAGTGTTGCTGGGATATATTTGAAGCCACAAGAGTTGTTGGGATGTATTTGGAGTCACAAGTGTTACTGGGATGTGTTTGGAGTCATAATTGTTGCTGGGATGTATTTGGAGTCACAAATGTTGCTGGGATGTATTTGGAGTCACAAGTGTTGCTGGGATGTATTTGGAGTCACAAGTGTTGCTGGGATGTATTTGGAGTCACAAGTAATGCTGGGATGTATTTGGAGTCACAAGAGTTGTTGGGATGTATTTGGAGTCACAAGTGTTACTGGGATGTGTTTGGAGTCATAATTGTTGCTGGGATGTATTTGGAGTCACAAATGTTGCTGGGATGTATTTGGAGTCACAAGTGTTGCTGGGATGTATTTGGAGTCACAAGTGTTGCTGGGATGTATTTGGAGTCACAAGTAATGCTGGGATGTATTTGGAGTCACAAGAGTTGTTGGGATGTATTTGGAGTCACAAGTGTTACTGGGATGTGTTTGGAGTCATAATTGTTGCTGGGATGTATTTGGAGTCACAAGAGTTGCTTGGATGTATTTGGAGTCACAAGTGTTGCTGGGATGTATTTGGAGTCACAAGTGTTGCTGGGATGTATTTGGAGTCACAAGAGTTGTTGGGATGTATTTGGAGTCACAAGTGTTACTGTGATGTGTTTGGAGTCATAATTGTTGCTGGGATGTACTTGGAGTCACAAGTGTTACTTAGATGTATTTGGAGTCACAAGAGTTGCTGGGATTTACTTGGAGTCACAAGTGTTGCTGGGATGTTTCTGGAGTCACAAGTGTTACTTGGATGTATTTGGAGTCACAAGTATTACTTGGATGTACTTGGAGTCACATGTGTTGCTGTGATGTATTTGGAGTTACAAGTGTTGCTATGATGTTTGGAGTCACAAGTGTTTCTGGGAAGTTTGGTGTGACAAACGTTGCTTAAATGTTTGGAATCACAAATGTTGCTGGGATGTTTCGAGTCACAAACGTTGCTAGAATGTTTGAAGTCACAAGTGTTGGTGGGATGTTTGGAGTCACAAACGTTGTTGGGATGTTTGGAGTCACAAACGGTGCTGCAATGTTTGGAGTCACAAACGTTGCTGGAATGTTTGGAGTCACAAGTGTTGCTGGGATGTTTGGAGTCACAAGTGTTACTAGGATGTTTGGAGTCACAAACGTTGCTGGAATGTTTGGAGTCACAAACGTTGCTGGAATGTTTGGAGTCACAAGTGTTGCTGGGATGTTTGGAGTCACAAGTGTTACTGGGATGTTTGGAGTCACAAACGTTTCTGTGATGTTTGGAATCACAAACGGTGCTGGAATGTTTGGAGTCACAAACGTTGCTGGAATGTTTGGAGTCACAAGTGTTGCTGGGATGTGCTACTGAGTTATGATTTTTAAAAATTCTTTATTTAGTTTCCCCTTTTTACGTAATATATTGAAGCAGTTGTTAATTTGAATTATCGTAAAATGGACCATCGTAAAACGGGACCCGTATTGTCAAAGAGTTGTGATTTTACTCCAGTTCAAGTACATTTAAAAACAAAAGATGATGAATACCTTGCAAAATTTGTTTAGTTCACAATAATTTCTTTTTTTTTAAATATGAAACTACATAGTGACTGAATTCATAAGCCACGCATACATAACTTCATGAACTGTACGTAACGTTATGAGCTAACCATATAAAACTTCAAAACTGCACATAACAACATGAACTAACCGTGTAAAACTTCATCAACTGCACATAGCATCATGAACTAACCATGTAAAACTTCATCAACTGCACATAACATCATTAACTAACCATGTAAAACTTCATCAACTGCACATAACATCATGAACTAACCATGTAAAACTTCATAAACTGCACATAACATCATGAACTAACCATGTAAAACTTCATAAACTGCACATAACATCATTAACTAACCATGTAAAACTTCATCAACTGCACATAACACTATAAGACACATCCCAAGAGGCAAAAACATTCTGAACCATATTTATGTGTGTACATAGTAACCATGGTAACTAACATTAACACATCACGATAAAAGTGTTCTTATTTCTTCTCACACATTCACTCACCATCAAATATATAACTTCATCAACTGTACATAACATTATGAGTCATTCATATATAAATTCACCAACCGCACATAACAATATGAGTCACTCATATATAAATTCATCACCTGTACATAACATTATGAGTCACTCATATATAACTTCACCAACTGCACATAACATTATGAGCCACTCATATATAACTTCATCAACTGCACATAACATTATGAGTCACTCATATATAACTTCATCAACTGCACATAACATTATGAGTCACTCATATATAACTTCATCAGCTGTACATAACATTATGAGTCACTCATATATAACTTCATCAACTGCACATAACAGTATGAATCACTCATATATAACTTCATCAACTGCACATAACATTATGAGTCAGTCATACATAAATTCATCACATGTACATAACATTATGGACCACTGAAATCTAACTTCATCAGATTATGAGTTTATGAACCACTCCTCATCAGTCATACATAAAATGACCTTATGAGCTACTCACCATCAGTCCTATAAACATGAACTTATGAGCTAGTCATCATCACTCATACATAACATGACTTTATCATCACTCATACATAACATGATTTTATCATCACTCATACATAACATGACTTTATCATCACTCATACATAACATGATTTTATCATCACTCATACATAACATGACTTTATCATCACTCATACATAACATGATTTTATCATCACTCATACATAACATGACTTTATCATCAGTCATACATAACATGACTTTATGAACCACTCATCATCAGTCCTACATAACATGACTTTATGAGCTACTCATCATCAGTTGTATATAACATGATTTTGCAAGCCAGTCATCATCAATACTACGTACATGACTTTATGAGCCAGTCATCATCAGTCCTACATAACATGACTTTATGAGCCACTCATCATCAGTCATACATAATATTACCTTATGAGCCACTCATCATCAGTCATACATAATATTACCTTATGAGCCACTCATCATCAGTCATACATAATATTACCTTATGAGCCACTCATCATCAGTCATACATAACATGACTTGACGAGGCACTCATCATCAGTCATACATGATATGACTTGACGAGGCACTCATCATCAGTCATACATGATATGACTTGACGAGGCACTCATCATCAGTCATACATGACATGACTTGACGAGGCACACACAGCAAAAGCTCTCCCCTGCCCCACAGAGCCGGGGAAGTGTTCAGCCTCTACATGGGCACGACCTTGGTGGTCTCCCTCAACAGCTTGGAGGTTCTGAGAGAGACGCTGGTGAAACAGGCAGATCACTTCACAGACAGACCGCCTTCATTTGTCGGGACCATCTCCCAGGAAGGAGAAAAAGGTTAAGAAATCATCATCATCATCATCATCATCATCAGTATCATAATCATGGCTAATTTTGAATTATCCAGACCATTTCTGAAACTAGAAGTTTGAACAGTGAAATTAAAATCATAAAATCCGTGTGAGGTCTATAATAACCATCAGGTCTATCAGAGTTCCATACAATGATTCTGCAGCTGGCATGGTTCCTGATGTCACCTGGCATTTATTTTGTGTCATGACATTTGGTGAACTTTATTGCCAACTTCTGTTTTCTCGTGACATATACAGTGATTGTCAAGTTCTCTAACTTCTGTTTTCTCGTGACATATACAGTGATTGTCAAGTTCTCTAACTTCTGTTTTCTCGTGACATATACAGTGATTGTCAAGTTCTCTAACTTCTGTTTTCTCGTGACATATACAGTGATTGTCAAGTTCTGTAACTTCTGTTTTCTCGTGACATATACAGTGTTTGTCAGGTTCTCTAACTTCTGTTTTCTCGTGACATATACAGTGTTTGTCAGGTTAACTTCTGTTTTCTCACGACATATACAGTGTTTCTCAGGTTCTCTAACCACTTTATCACTGTCACACATTCAATCACCACACCAAATTACTTTTTTATCTCTCATACATTCACTCACCACACAAAATAATTGATCTCTCTCATACATTCACTCACCATACCAAATAATTGGTTTATCTCTCTCATACACTCATTCAACATGCAAAATAAATACTTTATTTCTCTCACACATTCACTCACCACACCAAATTACTTTTATCACTCTCATATATTCACTCACCACACCAAATTACTTTTATCACTCTCATATATTCACTCACCACACCAAATTACTTTTATCACTCTCATATATTCACTCACCACACCAAATTACTTTTATCACTCTCATATATTCACTCACCAAAGTTATCTTAAGCTGCTCTTACAGACACCGAATACAATTAAGTGTTTTCTGAATAGTCCCGAAAATTTTGTTTAGTAGATAGTCATTTATAATGTATGTAGTTACTTCTGTACTGAGTGAATGTTTAAGAGTGAAACGTAAATATTATATTTTATTTTATGTCTCTCAGCTTCAAAGTTAATTATGTTTGTTATATGAACAGCATATTTGTAGAATGTCTGGAATAGAGTGAAAGATGTATGATAAAGGGCAGAATGTCAGATGGGCCTGCATGCCCAATTCTTAACCCTTTTGAAATAAAGATCAATCAATCAATCAATCAATCACCACACCAAATTACTTTTATCACTCTCATATATTCACTCACCACACAAAATTACTTTTATATCTCTCATACATTCACTCACTGCACCAAATAATTACTTTATCTCTCTCATACATTCACTCACCAAACAAAGCAACTACTTTATCACCCTCACACATTCACTCACAAAACAAAACAACTACTTTATCACCCTCACACATTCACTCACCAAACAAAACAATTGATATCAGTATGGAATTCAGAATATTTAAATTTTTGAAATTTTGAAATGATGTATTATGTGATAGCAACATACAACTGTATTGAGCATTCGAACACTATATAACATACATCTGGTTTTTTACATATAACTGGTTGGCCTATATAACATAATGTGTAGTGTAAAACATACAACTGATGTACAACAAACAATGGATTTTTTTCCTGAAGGAATAATAAACAATTCTGGGCCGGAGTGGAAGGAACAAAGGGCAGTAACTCAGACAATACTGAGAAACTTTGGTATGGGCAAAAATTCACTGGCCGGAAACATACAAGAGGAGGTAAGCATAAATACAGGGGTTACGTCTTTCATAAAAACATACAAACAAGAGGAGGTAAGCATAAATACAGGGGTTACTTCTTTCATAAAAACATACAAACAAGAGGAGATAAGCATAAATACAGGGGTTACTTCTTTCATAAAAACATACAAACAAGAGGAGGTAAGCATAAATACGGGGGTTACTTCTTTTATAAAAACATACAAATAAGAGGAGGTAAGCATAAATACAGGGGTTACTTCTTTTATAAAAACATACAAACAAGAGGAGGTAAGCATACATACGGGAGTTACTTCCCTGTATATTAGGAGGTAAACGTAAATACGGGGGTTACTTCCCTGTATAAAAACATACAAGAGGAGTTAAGCATAAATACAGGAGTTAGTTCCTCTTATAAAAACATACAAGAGGAGGTAAGTGGAAATAATGGGTGGGGGGGGGGGGTGCGTTCCTGCTCATAGTTTATATCAGATGCTGTATTCATAAAAATTGGAGGTTATGAAATACCAGAGATTAGATCTGCTAATGACACAGTGTTACTGTCCACAACACAAGAAGGAATGGAAAAACTAATTATGTCAGTCCGTAAGAACAGCGAAGAGTAAAACCTCTATCTTAATGCGAAGAAAACTAAATTGATGACAACTGACAAAACAAACAAGGCAACTGAAATATGTATCAATGAGGAAAAATTGGAAGATGTGGAGAGTTTTGAATATCTTGGATCACTACTAACTAATAATGGAGATACAATGAGGGAAATTAAAAGGAGGACATCTATCGGTCTTCAGAAAGTAAAACAAATAAAGAATCTGTGGAGAGGAGCAGACAGAACCACAAAAATAAGATTTTTAAGGGCATACATCTTTCCCATCGCAACATATGCCTGTGAGACGTGGACACTTAACAAAACAGCTGAGAAACACATAAATGCCTTTGAATGTAAATGCTACAGAAGAGTTCTCCAAATATCGTGGACACAAAAAAGAACAAATATATCCATACTACAAGAACTTAATATTGAAGAAGACTGGCTAGTAAAGAGGATTAAAGAGAGAAAACGTAAATATTTTGGACACATTAAACGTCATGATAATTTAGAGAAGACCGTATTGGAAGGATACATAATGGGAAAAAGAAAGAGAGGAAGACCAAAACGAAGATGGCCGCAAGACATTGTTGATAATCTGCAAATGGATGCATCAGCAGCAGGCCATCTTGCAAGGGACATGCAAATGAATGAACGTATTCATAAAATCTGTCATATAATATGTATTATAGTTATTATTGAATTATACTTATTACTCCACCTGTTATACGTATTCACCGTGTACAGTGCCTACAGTGGTTGACGATCATGTTTTCTCTATTTCGCATAGTTCTCCCTGCCTTTGATTTGTTGTTTGTATAGTTCTCCCTGCCTTTGATTTGTTGTTTGTATAGTTCTCCCTGCCTTTGATTTGTTGTTTGTTTTTTTTTTCACTATCTGATGAAACTGCCGCATATTTTCTCTCGGTTTCCTTTTATTTCTTTTTCCCTCGAGTTTTCCAGTGATTGTTTAACATAATAGTTGATATCAGTATGGAAAACAGAATATTTAACATAATAGTTGATATCAGTATGGAATTCAGAATATTTAAATTTTTGAAATTTTGAAATGATGTATTATGTGATAGCAACATACAACTGTATTGAGCATTCGAACACTATATAACATACATCTGGTTTTTTACATATAACTGGTTGGCCTATATAACATAATGTGTAGTGTAAAACATACAACTGATGTACAACAAACAATGGATTTTTTTCCTGAAGGAATAATAAACAATTCTGGGCCGGAGTGGAAGGAACAAAGGGCAGTAACTCAGACAATACTGAGAAACTTTGGTATGGGCAAAAATTCACTGGCCGGAAACATACAAGAGGAGGTAAGCATAAATACAGGGGTTACGTCTTTCATAAAAACATACAAACAAGAGGAGGTAAGCATAAATACAGGGGTTACTTCTTTCATAAAAACATACAAACAAGAGGAGATAAGCATAAATACAGGGGTTACTTCTTTCATAAAAACATACAAACAAGAGGAGGTAAGCATAAATACGGGGGTTACTTCTTTTATAAAAACATACAAATAAGAGGAGGTAAGCATAAATACAGGGGTTACTTCTTTTATAAAAACATACAAACAAGAGGAGGTAAGCATACATACGGGAGTTACTTCCCTGTATATTAGGAGGTAAACGTAAATACGGGGGTTACTTCCCTGTATAAAAACATACAAGAGGAGTTAAGCATAAATACAGGAGTTAGTTCCTCTTATAAAAACATACAAGAGGAGGTAAGTGGAAATAATGGGTGGGGGGGGGGGGTGCGTTCCTGCTCATAGTTTATATCAGATGCTGTATTCATAAAAATTGGAGGTTATGAAATACCAGAGATTAGATCTGCTAATGACACAGTGTTACTGTCCACAACACAAGAAGGAATGGAAAAACTAATTATGTCAGTCCGTAAGAACAGCGAAGAGTAAAACCTCTATCTTAATGCGAAGAAAACTAAATTGATGACAACTGACAAAACAAACAAGGCAACTGAAATATGTATCAATGAGGAAAAATTGGAAGATGTGGAGAGTTTTGAATATCTTGGATCACTACTAACTAATAATGGAGATACAATGAGGGAAATTAAAAGGAGGACATCTATCGGTCTTCAGAAAGTAAAACAAATAAAGAATCTGTGGAGAGGAGCAGACAGAACCACAAAAATAAGATTTTTAAGGGCATACATCTTTCCCATCGCAACATATGCCTGTGAGACGTGGACACTTAACAAAACAGCTGAGAAACACATAAATGCCTTTGAATGTAAATGCTACAGAAGAGTTCTCCAAATATCGTGGACACAAAAAAGAACAAATATATCCATACTACAAGAACTTAATATTGAAGAAGACTGGCTAGTAAAGAGGATTAAAGAGAGAAAACGTAAATATTTTGGACACATTAAACGTCATGATAATTTAGAGAAGACCGTATTGGAAGGATACATAATGGGAAAAAGAAAGAGAAGAAGACCAAAACGAAGATGGCCGCAAGACATTGTTGATAATCTGCAAATGGATGCATCAGCAGCAGGCCATCTTGCAAGGGACATGCAAATGAATGAACGTATTCATAAAATCTGTCATATAATATGTATTATAGTTATTATTGAATTATACTTATTACTCTACCTGTTATACGTATTCACCGTGTACAGTGCCTACAGTGGTTGACGATCATGTTTTCTCTATTTCGCATAGTTCTCCCTGCTTTTGATTTGTTGTTTGTATAGTTCTCCCTGCCTTTGATTTGTTGTTTGTATAGTTCTCCCTGCCTTTGATTTGTTGTTTGTTTGTTTTTTTTTCACTATCTGATGAAACTGCCGCATATTTTCTGTTTGTTTGTTTTTTTTCACTATCTGATGAAACTGCCGCATATTTTCTCTCGGTTTCCTTTTATTTCTTTTTCCCTCGAGTTTTCCAGTGATTGTCAGGTCTCACTCTTCTGTCTTCTGGGAGATTATGGCAAACTGTATAAGAAAGTGTAAGTGGGATCAAGAGTGGGACGATAAAAGTGAAAGAACCACGAATAGGAAAAAACAGAAGATCATTAAAGGGCAGTAAAGTGATGAGCGTAAAAAGGTAAGTGAAGAGAGGAGAGCAACTTATAGAAAATTGGGGACCCAGTCCAGATGAAGAGAGGAGAGCAACTTAGAGAAAACTGGGGACCCAGTCCAGATGAAGAGAGGAGAGCAACTTAGAGAAAACTGGGGACCCAGTCCAGATGAAGAGAGGAGAGCAACTTAGAGAAAACTGGGGACCCAGTCCAGATGAAGAGAGGAGAGCAACTTATAGAAAATTGGGGACCCAGTCCAGATGAAGAGAGGAGAGCAACTTAGAGAAAATTGGGGACTCAGTCCAGATGA
The DNA here is from genome assembly GCA_009760885.1 of Achatina immaculata. Lineage (NCBI taxonomy): Eukaryota > Metazoa > Mollusca > Gastropoda > Stylommatophora > Achatinidae > Lissachatina > Lissachatina immaculata. The sequence goes on from CM019718.1 coordinate 42,069,801, forward strand.
AGAGAGGAGAGTTTAAACAGCGAGTTTAACCCATGTGGTTCCAGCGTCCCATAATGGGACCACATGGGTTAAACTCGCTGTTTAGTTACACGTAACATCATCTTCTTCAATTATTATAGTACCTCTCCACTAAATCCACCCCTTTTTACTTTTCAAACTTCCTCACAGCATCACTCTGCAACCCCGCTATTTTCTCAGCAACCCCTCTTCTCTGCAACACCTCTTCCCCAATCACCTGTTTCAAATTCTCCTAGCTAGGCCAGTAGTGCGTCACTCTCTCTCCCCTCCCCGGTTCCCCATCCACCACTCCCAGTTACAACCCACCGACCACATGTCACAGGTCTCTATTTAAACAATTTCCACGTCCTACCAGATCCATTCCTGACACACACCGCCAGACAAGCCACACCTTGCAATTTACAGCTAAGTACCTTTTTTTTTTTACAGTATCTATGTAAATCTATACTTTATCTCCTCTCCCTATTTCTTCGTCCTGTATGTTTTTGTATGATTAAGGCTCACGCCGAAACGTCACAACTTTGTAATCGTTAAGTAATATGCAAGTCTGTTCTTTGAATGTGAACAATTACAAAAAGATTAGCAATAAGGTAATACTGGTTTCAGTTCTGTGATACAATAAACCAGTAAATACAATAAACCAGTAAGTGCAATAAACCAAGTGCAACAACCAGTCTTATCTTATATCTTATCTTATATCCTTCCCGTGCCGTTAAACGTCACATAGGGCTAGCAAAGTAGTTCGACATTTTTTCCTGTCTTCGGCGAGTCTTTCAACCTCATCAAAGGATTTTATGCCTGTTAATTTGGCCTCTCTTAACAATGTCCTCTTCAGAGTTTCACGCGGTCTGTTCTTTTTCTTTGGCATGTTGTGTTCCACTTGATAGCTTGTTTTAGGATTCTCTGATCATTTCTTCTCATCAAGTGACCAACATATGTCCATCTCCTTTTCCTGATCACACATGAGACTGGTTGTTGTTCAGTCATTTAGACTATCTTTGTATTGTTCTTGAATTCGTTCCACTTGATGGCGAGTATTTTCCTTAGGCATTTGTTTTCAAAAGAGTCTAATTTCTTTTCTAATTCTTTAGTTGTTTTCCAGCTTTCACATGCATAAATGAGGGTGGATATTACATTTGAATTGAATAGTCTTAACTTGGTTTTTGTGCTTATAACTTTTGAATTCCATATGTTCTCAAGATTCTTGATGATTGATGCTGCTTTTGCAATTCTGATCCTCACTTCCTTTCTAGTGTCACCATCCTGGTCTATGTAGCTGCCAAGGTATGCAAATTGATTGACTTCTTCAATATTTTTTCAATATCTGTCCCTTCTATGTGTATTTTCCAATTTTGATTAATGGGAATTTTCATTATTTTTGTTGTGTCCTTGTTAATTTCAAGTCCTATTTTGCTAGCCAGTGAAGACAGGCTATCTGTTTTTTCTTGCATGGAATTCACATTGTTACTGATAAGAGTTATGTCATCAACAAAATCAAGGTCTTCTAGTTGGGTCCCATGTACCCAGTCAATACCTGTGCAGTATTTTTTCATTATGAAGTCTATTGTAATCCCAAAAAGTAAAGGAGACAGTATACGTCCTTGTTTCACACCTGTTTCAATCTGGAACCATTCACTCATCCCTTCCCGCAGAGAAACCAACCGAACAACAACCAGTAGAATACAATAAACCAGTAGAATACAATAAACCAGTAGAATACAATAAACCTGTAAATACAATAAACCAGTAACTGTAATCTCCTGTTTGACTGCAGGTTGCTGCCTACCTGTCAGAGTTGAGCAAGTACCAAGGTAAACCTGCCCAGGTGAGAACTCTGACAAACGCAAGCGTGTCCAACGTGATCTGCGCCATCACTGTGGGTCACAGGTTCGAGTTCAGCGATCCGTTCTTCATCAACTTCATGCATATTTTCAATGAGCTGGTTTGTACTGTAGTTTACTTTATTTCGTCCAGAAACGTCTCCCATTTATTTTTGTCTTATATATAAAATATCCGTTTTAAAAATGTCCACATCAACTTATTCCTGTACATTCTAGCTTCGTTCTTAAAAATGGTGACAAATCATGCTCATATTTATCTTGCAAAATGGACTTTCTTCCCAGTGGTTTCGATGTCTTCTCTGAGAAATTTTTTTATTATTTTTTATATATTTTTTAAGCAAAGAAATGTTAGTAAACAAAAAAAAAGTTATCTCCTGTATAAACACATGTCCCAGGAATGTCCTTTGTGAAATAGCCTCCAGTAGTAAAACATTTTGGAAGGAAATAGATGCAAACAATGTGATAATTAATTTGTCAGATCTGATAGGAAAAATTAACTTGTCAGATCTGATAGGAAAAATTAACTTGTCAGATCTGATAGGAAAAATTAACTTGTCAGATCTGATAGGAAAAATTAACTTGTCAGATCTGATAGGAAAAATTAACTTGTCAGATCTGATAGGAAAAATTAACTTGTCAGATCTGATAGGAAAAATTAACTTGTCAGATCTGATAGGAAAAATTAACTTGTCAGATCTGATAGGAAAAATTAACTTGTCAGATCTGATAGGAAAAATTAACTTGTCAGATCTGATAGGAAAAATTAACTACGAAGTAACTCATCATCACAACATCCAGTTCAAGATAACAACAGTCAGTAGCACAAGAATTACAAGGTTTGCGTGTTGTATCAAGACTAGATGTATGAGGGATGTATCAAGACTGGATGGTTGAAAAATTATCAAGAATACATCTGGACAAGTTAAAAACTTGTATGACACTTATATAAAATGTAAAATTTTATATAGTAAACTTGTACTGGCTAGTATAGTAATACTAGAACAAAACTTGTGTTGTCTAGTATAGCACGTACTAGAACAAAACTTGTGATGGGTAGTATAGCACGTACTAGAGCAAAACTTGTGATGGGTAGTATAGCACGTACTAGAACAAAACTTGTGATGGGTAGTATAGCACGTACTAGAGCAAAACATATGGTGGATGGTATAGCACGTACTAGAACAAAACTTGTGATGACTAGCATAGCACATGCTAGAACAAAACTTGTGATGACTAGCATAGCACGTGCTAGAACAAAACTTGTGATGACTAGCATAGCACATACTAGAACAAAACTTGTGATGACTAGCATAGCACATACTAGAACAAAACTTGTGATGACTAGCATAGCACGTGCTAGAACAAAAACTTGTTGTGGGTAATATAGCACGTTCTGGAACAAAGCTGTAGTTTAGAAATGTGTGCAGGCCAAGATGGAAGACTTCTCTTCAAAAAACCGCAACAAGTATGAGCCTGCAAGAAAGATGGCGAAATATCAGCCTGACCTTGCCCGTGGCGGCGGGGGGGGGGGGGGGCAGGGCAGTCGTCAGGAAATGAAGGTCAAATTTAAAGACAACGCATAGATAATAATAGTCGTTTGCTACTAATATGGTCGTTATATCAAACAAATATTGATAGAATCAGGTATAAGTAAAAAGTAAAATGAATTTATCAACTTCAAGAACCAACCAACATTTACCCTCTTCACAACCGACTTCTCCGATGAAAATAACCGCTATTCTTTGTGTGTATACTAATTACAAACTTGGGAACATTCTACAGAAAAAAGTCAACTCTGATACATAAAAGTTATCTAGAATGAATGTATGTTTCCCGCGAGGATAGAAAGCTTATATTTAACTCGCTCTTACAAAACATTTCATAAACAAAGTGTAGAATTATCTTGTCAGTTCAGGGAGTGTAGACTTTCCTACAAAAATTGAGTAGATATTGCATAATTAAGTCGAGTTGTACATTTACTTTCAAATTGTCTATTCTTATCAGTTAAACGTGTTATTATGGCTGTCTTCTACAGACTGTCATTCTGATGAGCATATCAAACAATTTTGTAACTTCTTGGTGTTAAAAAAGTGTCATTTTTGGAAATACTGTTTGTTACAACAAATGCTACTCTTGTTCTCAGAGACGTGTGACTTTAGCAACTTATTAAATTGTAACATATTTTTAGAAGACAATGTCATTTTGACAAGTTATTACAAAAATTGCTACTCTGATGTTGTAAGACGCGCATGCTTGCACATTCCAGGCCTACTTGCATGCTGGCACGACCACTCTGTTCTGGTTCCACTGGCTGAGGTTCCTGCCCGGAGATCTCTTCAACGCCAAGAAAATCGTCCAAAATCAGAAAGCCCTGGTCAGTTATTTCAGGTAAACTCCCAGAAGAAAGACTTAAGTTAACAGACAAAGAGACACAAGACACGTGTCTGTATTGTCATGCAGAATAATCAGGAAAGCTACAATTTGTAGTTAGTTTAGTGGTAGTTTAATGGTAGGTAGTTTAGTGGTAGTTAGTTTAGTGGTAGTTTAATGGTAGGTAGTTTAATGGTAGTTAGTTTAGTGGTAGTTTAATGGTAGTTAGTTTAATGGTAGTTTAATGGTAGGTAGTTTAATGGTAGTTAGTTTAGTAGTAGTTTAATGGTAGTTAGTTTAGTGGTAGTTTAATGGTAGGTAGTTTAATGGTAGTTAGTTTAGTGGTAGTTTAATGGTAGTTAGTTTAGTGGTAGTTTAATGGTAGTTAGTTTAGTGGTAGTTTAATGGTAGTTAGTTTAGTGGTAGTTTAATGGTAGTTAGTTTAGTGGTAGTTTAATGGTAGTTAGTTTAGTGGTAGTTTAATGGTAGTTAGTTTAGTGGTAGTTTAATGGTAGTTAGTTTAGTGGTAGTTTAATGGTAGTTAGCTTAGTGGTAGTTTAGTGGTAGTTAGTTTAGTGGTAGTTTAATGGTAGTTAGTTTAGTGGTAGTTAGTTTAGTGGTAGTTTAATGGTAGTTAGTTTAGTGGTAGTTTAATGGTAGTTAGTTTAGTGGTAGTTTAATGGTAGTTAGTTTAGTGGTAGTTTAATGGTAGTTAGTTTAGTGGTAGTTTAATGGTAGTTAGTTTAGTGGTAGTTTAATGGTAGTTAGTTTAGTGGTAGTTAGTTTAGTGGTAGTTTAATGGTAGTTAGTTTAGTGGTAGTTTAATGGTAGGTAGTTTAATGGTAGTTAGTTTAGTGGTAGTTTAATGGTAGGTAGTTTAGTGGTAGTTTAATGGTAGTTAGTTTAGTGGTAGTTAGTTTAGTGGTAGTTAGTTTAGTGGTAGTTTAATGGTAGTTAGTTTAGTGGTAGTTTAATGGTAGGTAGTTTAATGGTAGTTAGTTTAGTGGTAGTTTAATGGTAGTTAGTTTAGTGGTAGTTTAATGGTAGTTAGTTTAGTGGTAGTTAGTTTAGTGGTAGTTTAATGGTAGTTAGTTTAGTGGTAGTGTAATGGTAGGTAGTTTAGTGGTAGTTAGTTTAGTGGTAGTTTAATGGTAGTTAGTTTAGTGGTAGTTTAGTGGTAGTTAGTTTAGTGGTAGTTAATTTAGTGGTAGTTAGTTTAGTGGTAGTTTAATGGTAGTTTAGTGGTAGTTTGGTAGTTTAATTGTAGTTAGTTTAGTGGTAGTTTAATGGTAGGTAGTTTAATTGTAGTTAGTTTAGTGGTAGTTAATTTAGTGGTAGTTAGTTTAGTGGTAGTTTAATGGTAGGTAGTTTAATTGTAGTTAGTTTAGTGGTAGTTAATTTAGTGGTAGTTAGTTCAGTGGTTCTCCACAGGAGACAGGTGGATTCCCGAGAAGGATTTTCAAGTTTTTTTAAAGATTTGCTTTATTTGAAAAATTGTCTGCGTTTGATAATTAGCACCGCATACTGGTCATAATCTTCACTGGGTGATGATTTAATATAAGAAAATTCTGGGACAGCCTGGGTTGACAAGGAAGGATTTGGAACTGGGACAGTGACGGTCACTGGGACTTCATCTGGAATCTGATTTTATTTGTAGGTTAAATGTGACCGTTATTTCGATGATGATTAAAAAATGAGATTTGTGCATAGTTTATTATTATTATATTATTATTATTAGAGAGAGAGAGAGAGGGGGGGGGGAAGGAGGGAGGGAGAGAGGAAGAGACAGAGAGATTCAACGTTATAAAGGAAAATATGATGACGATGATGATATTACAAGAAAGAAATGAACGTCTATTTGTGTTCTGACAAGACTGACTCCCCCTGCCTTGTTGTCTGTAATCTCTCCCGATGTCTTGTATAAGAGAGTTCCATGCATTATCCTCCCCCTCGTTGTGACCTGCAGTGATCGTTACATCAAGAAGTCATGGCAGTCTGATGATGAGGACAGAACAGAGAACTTCATCACCGCCTACCTGACAGAAGCTGAGAGAAGGAGCAACAGCGGAGATAAGACAACGCTGAATGGTTAATAAAATGTTCTGTCAAAATATCCACCATTAAAACAATAAGTCACTTCTATCTATCTATCTATCTATCTATCTATCTATCTATCTATCTATCTATCTATCTATCTATCTATCTATCTGGCCCCTCGTGGAGCATAGGCCGCCAACAAGAGCTCGCCAGGCAGTTCGGTCCTGGGCCACTCTTTCCAACTGTCTCCATGTCTGTTTCATTATTTTGATGTCCGTGTCCAGACTTCGGCGCCAGGAGTTCCTTGGTCTCCTTCTCCTCCTCTTACCCTGTGGGTTCCATTTTTAGGGCTTGCCTTGTAGTGCTGGATGTGGATTTCCGTAGGGTGTGTCCGATCCATTCCCATCTTCTTCGTAGGATGTCGTCTTCCACTGGTTGCTGGCCTGTTCGCTGCTGCAGTTCTTGGTCACTTACCAGAGACTAACCTGGCTCGGTCTGTTTCCTCGTTGCGACATCATTGTCTGCTTTATCATGAAAACATAATCAATGGATTCTCTTTTTTTTTTGTAATCGCTTTCATTTTGAATTCTCATCCATTAATATTTTTCTCCTTGTATCTACTCTAACCCATTTCAAGAGACAAAAAGAAGAGTGTTCCAATAGAAAAGAAAGAGTGTTCCAAGAGAAAAGGAAGAGTGTTCCAAGAGAAAAGGAAGAGTGTTCCAAGAGAAGAGGAAGAGTGTTCCAAGAGAAGAGGAAGAGTGTTCCAAGAGAAAAGAAAGAGTGTTCCAAGAGAAAAGAAAGAGTGTTCCAAGAGAAGAGGAAGAGTGTTCCAAGAGAAGAGGAGGAGTGTTCCAAGAGAAGAGGAAGAGCGTTCCAAGAGAAGAGGAAGAGTGTTCCAAGAGAAGAGGAAGAGCGTTCCAAGAGAAGAGGAAGAGTGTTCCAAGAGAAGAGGAAGAGCGTTCCAAGAGAAGAGGAAGAGTGTTCCAAGAGAAGAGGAAGATTGTTCCAAGAGAAGAGGAAGAGTGTCTCAGGAGAAACATAAGAGTGTTGCAGAAGAACCAACAAAGACCTGTTCTTGCTATCAGTCAGTGATTATGAGACACAGTTCAAACTGTGCAGACTTCATGAACAAAATATTCTTTAAGAATGGAGACTGAGAAATGTTCTGAGTTTTAAAATGCAGAAAGTACCAACTGCTGGGAGCAGGTTCAAGTGTTTGCTAAGGTCGGACCTGATCACTTTATGTGTTACAGTCTGTAAGAAAGCATTTTGTTTCTTGCGAACTCTTGAAAAAGCCACTTTGTACAGGGGCGTCGCTTGAGAAGGACACGATGATGATTAAAAAATGAGATTTGTGCATAGTTTATTATTATTATTATTATTATTATTATTAGAGAGAGAGAGAGAGAGAGAGAGAGAGAGAGAGAGAGAGAGAGAGAGAGACAGAGAGATTCAACGTTATAAAGGAAAATATGATGACGATGATGATATTACAAGAAAGAAATGAACGTCTATTTGTGTTCTGACAAGACTGACTCCCCCTGCCTTGTTGTCTGTAATCTCTCCCGATGTCTTGTATAAGAGAGTTCCATGCATTATCCTCCCCCTCGTTGTGACCTGCAGTGATCGTTACATCAAGAAGTCATGGCAGTCTGATGATGAGGACAGAACAGAGAACTTCATCACCGCCTACCTGACAGAAGCTGAGAGAAGGAGCAACAGCGGAGATAAGACAACGCTGAATGGTTAATAAAATGTTCTGTCAAAATATCCACCATTAAAACAATAAGTCACTTCTATCTATCTATCTATCTATCTATCTATCTATCTATCTATCTATCTATCTATCTATCTATCTATCTATCTATCTATCTATCTATCTATCTATGCCTCTCGTGGAGCATAGGCCGCCAACAAGAGCTCGCCAGGCAGTTCGGTCCTGGGCCACTCTTTCCAACTGTCTCCATGTCTGTTTCATTATTTTGATGTCCGTGTCCAGACTTCGGCGCCAGGAGTTCCTTGGTCTCCTTCTCCTCCTCTTACCCTGTGGGTTCCATGTTAGGGTTTGCCTTGTAGTGCTGGATGTGGATTTCCGTAGAGTGTGTCCGATCCATTCCCATCTTCTTCGTAGGATGTCGTCTTCCACTGGTTGCTGGCCTGTTCGCTGCTGCAGTTCTTGGTCACTTACCAGAGACTAACCTGGCTCGGTCTGTTTCCTCGTTGCGACATCATTGTCTGCTTTATCATGAAAACATAATCAATGGATTCTCTTTTTTTTTGTAATCGCTTTCATTTTGAATTCTCATCCATTAATATTTTTCTCCTTGTATCTACTCTAACCCATTTCAAGAGACAAAAAGAATAGTGTTCCAATAGAAAAGAAAGAGTGTTCCAAGAGAAAAGGAAGAGTGTTCCAAGAGAAAAGGAAGAGTGTTCCAAGAGAAGAGGAAGAGTGTTCCAAGAGAAGAGGAAGAGTGTTCCAAGAGAAGAGGAAGAGTGTTCCAAGAGAAAAGAAAGAGTGTTCCAAGAGAAGAGGAAGAGTGTTCCAAGAGAAGAGGAGGAGTGTTCCAAGAGAAGAGGAAGAGCGTTCCAAGAGAAGAGGAAGAGTGTTCCAAGAGAAGAGGAAGAGTGTTCCAAGAGAAGAGGAAGAGTGTTCCAAGAGAAGAGGAAGAGTGTTCCAAGAGAAGAGGAAGAGCGTTCCAAGAGAAGAGGAAGAGTGTTCCAAGAGAAGAGGAAGAGCGTTCCAAGAGAAGAGGAAGAGTGTTCCAAGAGAAGAGGAAGAGTGTTCCAAGAGAAGAGGAAGAGTGTTCCAAGAGAAGAGGAAGAGTGTTCCAAGAGAAGAGGAAGAGTGTTCCAAGAGAAGAGGAAGAGCGTTCCAAGAGAAGAGGAAGAGTGTTCCAAGAGAAGAGGAAGAGTGTTCCAAGAGAAGAGGAAGAGTGTCTCAGGAGAAACATAAGAGTGTTGCAGAAGAACCAACAAAGACCTGTTCTTGCTATCAGTCAGTGATTATGAGACACAGTTCAAACTGTGCAGACTTCATGAACAAAATATTCTTTAAGAATGCAGACTGAGAAATGTTCTGAGTTTTAAAATGCAGAAAGTACCAACTGCTGGGAGCAGGTTCAAGTGTTTGCTAAGGTCGGACCTGATCACTTTATGTGTTACGGTCTGTAAGAAAGCATTTTGTTTCTTGCGAACTCTTGAAAAAGCCACTTTGTACAGGGGCGTCGCTTGAGAAGGACACGAGAACTAGTACTGAAATTATACGTATGAGTACATCAGACTATTGCTACAACATTGTCTGAGTACACCAGACTGCATACTACAACATTGTCTGAGTACACCAGACTGTATACTACAACATTGTCTGAGTACACCAGACTGTTGCTACAACATTGTATGAGTACACCAGACTGTTGCTACAACATTGTCTGAGTACACCAGACTGTATACTATAGCATTGTCTGAGTACACCAGACTGTATATACAACATTGTTTGAGTACACCAGACTGTATACTGCAACATTGTCTGAGTACACCAGACTGTATACTACAACATTGTCTGAGTACACCAGACTGTATATGCAACATTGTCTGAGTACACCAGATTATATACTACAACATTGTCTGAGTACACCAGACTGTATACTACAACATTGTCTGAGTACACCAGACTGTATACTACAACATTGTCTGAGTACACCAGACTGTATACTACAACATTATCTGAGTACACCAGACTGTATACTACAACATTGTCTGAGTACACCAGACTGTATACTACAACATTGTCTGAGTACACCAGACTGTATACTACAACATTGTCTGAGTACACGAGACTGTATACTACAACATTGTCTGAGTACACCAGACTGTATATGCAACATTGTCTGAGTACACCAGATTATATACTACAACATTGAGTACACCAGACTGTATACTACAACATTGTCTGAGTACACCAGACTGTATACTACAACATTGTCTGAGTACACCAGACTGTATACTACAACATTGTCTGAGTACACCAGACTGTATACTACAACATTGTCTGAGTACATGAGACTGTATACTACAACATTATCTGAGTACACCAGACTGTATACTACAACATTGTCTGAGTACACCAGACTGTATACTACAACATTGTCTGTTACTCAGAACCTGGCCATGTCAAGCAACTCAGAACCTAGCCATGTCAAGCAACTCAGAACCTAGCCATGTCAAGCAACTCAGAACCTAGCCATGTCAAGCAACTCAGAACCTAGCCATGTCAAGCAACTCAGAACCTAGCCATGTCAAGCAACTCAGAACCTAGCCATGTCAAGCAACTCAGAACCTAGCCATGTCAAGCAACTCAGAACCTAGCCATGTCAAGCAACTCAGAACCTAGCCATGTCAGGCAATTCAGAAACTAGCCATGTCAAGCAATTCAGAAACTGGCCATGTCAAGCAATTCAGAAACTGGCCATGTCAAGCAATTCAGAAACTGGCCATGTCAAGCAAATGTTGAAACAGCCTCGAGGGCAAGTGTTCAACAAAATCATACCTACCAGCATCCACATGTCGCCAACGTCCACCTGCTTCAGATTCCTTCTTCAAGAAGGTTCCATGATTATTTCTGTCAGCACACACAAGCAAGTTACTTCGTGCCAGGTCTTGCTGTCTAGAACAGCCCAGCTCTTCTTTTCATCGTTTCTGTTTGTCTCATTTTAGTGTCCATGTGTGTTTCTCATTTTTTCCTTTTATCTTATTTTCATATCTGTTAGAGACTCATCTTTTTTTTAAAGTTTCATCTTCTTTTGTTTGTGCTATTATCACGATAATGGACATCAATTCCTTCATTTTATTCTTTATGGACATCAATTAATTCATTTTATTTTTATGGACATCAATTCCTTCATTTTATTCTTTATGGACATCAATTCTTCTAGTCTCTTATTTGTTGACATAAATTCCCTCATTCTCTTCTTTGTGGACATCAGTTCCTCCAGTCTCTTATTTTTGACATAAATTCCTCCAGTCTCTTATCTGTGGCATAAATACCTCCAGTTTATTCTTTGTGCACACCAGTTCCTCCAGTTTCTTATCTGTGACATAAATTTCTCCAGCTTTATGATGATATAAATTCCTCCGGTCTATTCTTTGTGGACATCAGTTAGTTCCTGCAGACTTTTGTCTGTGACATATATTCTTCCACTCTATTTTTTGTGGACATCAGTTCCTCCAGTCTCTTATCTGTGACATAAATTTCTCCAGTCTCTTATCTGTGACATAAATTTCTCCAGTCTCTTATCTGTAACATAAATTTCTCCAGTCTCTTATCTGTGACATAAATTTCTCCATTCTTTTATCTGTGACATAAATTACTCCAGTCTCTTATCTGTGATATAAATTTCTCCAGTCTCGTATCTGTGATATAAATTCCTAAAGTCTATACCTTGTGGACATCGGTTCCTCCAGTCTTTATTTTTGTCACATAAATTCCTCCAGTCTCTTATCTGTGATATAAATTCCTCCAGTCTCTTATCTGTGACATAAATTCCTCCAATCTCTTATCTGTGACATAAATTCCTCCAATCTCTTATCTGTGACATAAATTCCTCCAGTCTCTTATCTGTGACATAAATTCCTCCAATCTCTTATCTGTGACATAAATTCCTCCAGTCTCTTATCTGTAGAATGTTACTCAACCTTCCTTGTTAGCAAACAGATGAGAAAAGAGTCTGAAGAGTGCGCTAGTTAGAAGGTGACGTAGACTGTCTGGTGTAGCTTATTTTGGCTAGTTAGAAGCTGACGTAGACTGACTGGTGTAGCTTATTTTGGCTAGTTAGAAGTTGACGTAGACTGATTGGTGTAGCTTATTTTGGCTAGTTAGAAGTTGACGTAGACTGATTGGTGTAGCTTATTTTGGCCCAGAACGTCCCCTGTAAGCAAAGCACGTGCCCATATGTCACCGAAACTAACCAAGCATCTTTCCCCAAGTCTATGTTTGTTATCAGTGTGATGGATCACATTTATTGTTCGTAACGTCACATAAGCGATAATTTGTAAGTATTGCCATATCTTCTTATATCTTATATCCTTCCCGTGCCGTTAAACGTCACATAGGGCTCGCAAAGTAGTTCGCCAATTTTTCCTGTCTTCGGCGAGTCTTTCAACCTCATCAAAGGATTTTATGCCTGTTAACTTGGCCTCTCTTAATAATGTCCTCTTCAGAGTTTCACGCGGTCTGCCTCTTTTTCTTCGGCCTGTTGTGTTCCTCTTGATAGCTTGTTTTGGGATTCTCTGATCATTTCTTCTCATCAAGTGACCAACATATGTCCATCTCCTTTTCCTGATCACCCATGAAACTGGTTGTTGTTCAGTCATCTGTCTTATCTCTGCATTGTTCTTGAATTCATTCCACTATATATTGCCATATAGCATCCACTATATAGGGGACACTTGCCTACCTTTAAGAGTTCGGTCCTCTCAACAGTTTAACGACTTTCCAATAAGGATAAACAATATAAGGATAAATAATTTGTCATTCAAAATTGTATCTGTTACAAATTCTTTCAGCACAGAAATTTACTGTTTATGTGGTCTCAGGGCTGTTTTGTTTTTAATTCTAATGATCTAAAGTACGGGTCTTCTTCCACAAATTGGCAGCTTATTTCTCTGACATCATCTTCTACCTTCTACTAATCTCTGCAAGTGTCAGTCTCATCTTAATTCTACTAATCTCTACAGGTGTCAGTCTCATCTTCCTTTTACTAATCTCTGCAGGTGTCAGTCTCATTTACCTTCTACTAATCTCTACAGGTGTCAGTCTCATTTACCTTCTACTAATCTCTACAGGTGTCAGTCTCATCTGCCTTCTACTAATCTCTACAAGTGTCAGTCTCATCTTCGTTCTACTAATCTCTACAAGTGTCAGTCTCATCTACCTTCTACTAATCTCTGCAGGTGTCAGTCTCATCTTCCTTCTACTAATCTCTGCAGGTGTCAGTCTCATCTTCCTTCTACTAATCTCTACAGGTGTCGGTCTCATCTACCTTCTACTAATCTCTGCAGATATTAATCTTCGGCGAGTGATAGCTAATTTGTTTGTGGCCGGCAGTGAAACCACAAGCACCACCATGATGTGGTTCATGTTGTACATGCTCCACTATCCAGACATTCAGAAGAAGGTACTGACCATCATCATCATCATCACTATCAGTCATCATCATCATCATCATCATCAATCATCATCCTCACCACCCTAACAGCTGACACAGTTTATTACCATGGACAAGTTTCTTGATCTTCACGTGTTCGTATTTTGATGTTCTCAGTTTTGTTGACGTTCTCGTACAAGTTCGTTTCTGTTGATATATATTGTCGTTGATGTTCATGTATAGTTTTCTGCTGTTCATGTAAAAGTTTATTGATGTTCATGTATAGTTTTCTGCTGTTCATGTAAAAGTTTATTGATGTTCATGTATAGTTTTCTCCTGTTCATGTAAAAGTTTATTTATGTTCATGTGTGGTATTCTGATGTTCATGTAAAAGTTTATTGATGTTCATGTATAGTTTTCTGCTGTTCATGTAAAAGTTTATTGATGTTCATGTATAGTTTTCTCCTGTTCATGTAAAAGTTTATTTGTGTTCATGTGTGGTATTCTGATGTTCATGTAAAAGTTTATTGATGTTCATGTATAGTTTTCTGCTGTTCATGTAAAAGTTTATTGATGTTCATGTATAGTTTTCTCCTGTTCATGTAAAAGTTTATTTATGTTCATGTATGGTATTCTGATGTTCATGTAAAAGTTTATTGATATTCATGTATAGTTTTCTGCTGTTCATGTAAAAGTTTATTGATGTTCATGTATAGTTTTCTCCTGTTCATGTAAAAGTTTATTTGTGTTCATGTGTGGTATTCTGATGTTCATGTAAAAGTTTATTGATGTTCATGTATAGTTTTCTGCTGTTCATGTAAAAGTTTATTGATGTTCATGGTCTGCTTCTTTGTGTTATATGTATTTTTGTTGCTAGAAAATGTTCTGACAGAGGGTGTAGTCGAATCGATAGAGACTACACTTCTGTGCAAAGGTTGCAAGCTGAAGACTTGTCTCGAACTGCAGTCCATCTACTATTAAACATGGACACCTAGAACAAAAAATTGCCTCTAAAACCAAATAACACCTACTTGACAGGGTGAGACACACCAACAAAAAAAAAAAAAATTCCGTACGCTACAGCGTGCCAGAGCTACAGACAGCTTGTCACGTGATTGAATCAGTTTCTGGATATGAGATAAGGTCAGAGAATCCTGGGAATAAAGGAAAAGTCGTGTAGCATTACATCAGCAATATGGTTATTTGTTGTTTATGTACTGTCATAACTGATAGTTCAGCTGAGAAACACATAAATGCCTTTGAATGTAAATGCTACAAAATGGTTCTCCAAATATCATGGACACAAAAAGAACAAATATATCCATACTACAAAAACGTAATATTGGCTTGTAAGGAAAATTAAACAGAGAAAACTTAAATATTTTGAACCCATTGCACGTCATGAGAATTTAGAGAAGACCGTATTGGAAGGGTATATGATAGGAAAAAGAAAGAGAGGAAGACCAAGGCGAAGATGGCTGCAAGACTTCGTTGATGATCTGCAAATGGATGCATCAGCAGCAGGCCATCTTGCTCACAACCGAGAGGCCTACATGAGAGCTGTTAGGTCGGCGAAGTTCCGCAAGGGACATGCAAATGAATGAATGAATGTACTTTCATCCTAGAGCCAAATGTGCACTTTATTGCTCAAGTCCCGTATTGAGCTATCATTCTGTAACAAATTCTCATTCTGTAACAAACTCTCATTATATAACAAACTCTCATCACAACAAAGATGGGGATGATAGTGTTACCCAACATCAAAGATAAATTTAAATGAACAACAACAAAACAAAACAAAAACAACACAAAGAACAAGAACAAAACAAACAACAACAGCACAAAGAACAACAACAACAAAAAACAACAAGAATATTTCTACGAGTCCAACAAAACTTTCTTACAGGTGTACAAGGAAATAGAGGATGTTGTCGGCACTGAGAGAGTTCCAGGAATGAATGACAGGGTCAATCTAACCTACCTGAACGCCACCATCATGGAAACACAGAGAATTGCCAGTATAGTTCCACTCAGGTATACTGAAATATCCTATCTTAAGACAGGTGAAAAGATGTGACATAAACAGAGAAGAAGTTGAGATGTGACATAGACAGATAAGAGGGGAGATGTGACATAAATAGACAGGAGGAGATATGTTGTATAAACAGACAGGAGGAAGGGAGTTGTATAAACAGACAGGAAGGAGGGAGTTGTATAAACAGACATGATGGGGAGATGTGACATAAATAGATGGGAGTAGAGATGATACATAAACAGACAAGAGGGAAGAAGTTGCATAAACAGACAGAAGGAGAGATGTTGCAAAAAAAGACAGGAGGGGAGATGATACATAAAGAGAGAGGAGGGGGAAAATTACATAAACAGACAAGAGGGGGTGACATAAATAAACAGGAGGAGATATGTTGCATAAACATACAGAAGGAGAGATGTTGCAAAAATAGACAGGAGGGGAGATGTTACATAAAGAGAGAGGAGGGGGAAAACTACATAAACAGACAAGAGGGGGGAGGGTGACATAAATAAACAGGAGGAGATATGTTGCATAAGCAGACAGAAGGGGAGAAGTTGCATAAACAGACAGAAGGGGGGATGTTGCAAAAATAGACAGGAGGGGAGATGATACATAAACAGGCAAGATGGGAGATGTTGCATAATGAGACAGAAGGGGAGATGTTACATAAACAGATACAGGGAACAGAATTAGAATGAAGAAGAAATTTAAAATGTTCGTCTCTACTCCTTCCTCCGGTGACAGTCCCATAGCAAATGCCGGAGAGGATGAAGCGTTAGAGACCTCATTATGCTGGGCTCTCAGAGAGTATGAGCTGGGGTGGCCAGGTCTTCTCCTTCCCAGATTTTCTCTGGTACCCATTTTACGAGGCTGGGTCGACCTCGGGGCTGTATTGATCGGAACAAAAATGATTCCTCTCAGCTAGGGATTCGAACCCTCGACCATTCGGTTGCAGATCAGTGCTCTAACCACTACGCTAGCCGGTACCCCCTAGGAGACCACATGCCGACCCCAGCTGAGCACTACAGTTGTCGTGTAACTCGTCAGTGCTTCGATGGTTTAAATACAAATGTACTTTAAGGGAGTTAACGTTTACTGGCTTGGGACGAGAATAATACCACAGTTGTGTCCCATCAATAAATCTACTTGAACAGGTAAAAGTGACCAGTGGGTTCAATTTTTTTTTCTTCAAAACTTACTCATTTTGGAAGGGGTTTAATACAGGCTTTAATCCAGGGTTCCACAACATTTTGTCAATGTGGAATCCTTCAGGAATTTACCATTTCCATACCTACCTGTCTGTTGACAAGCAAAGAATCCAGTTACAAAAATTATTTCAAAATGTCGCACACACTTTGATGACGTGATCACTGATTGAGGTAGGCATATGTCTGAAGCTCTGATGCCAGCGTGCTCTCTCTACTCCTTTCTCTGCTGAATGATTCTCTCTTTCTGTTGAATGATTCTCTCTGTTGAATGATTCTCTCTTTCTGTTGAATGATTCTCTCTGTTGAATGATTCTCTCTTTCTGTTGAATGATTCTCTCTGTTGAATGATTCTCTCTGTCTGTTGAATGATTCCCTCTTTCTGTTGAATGATTCCCTCTTTCTGTAGAATGATTCCCTCTGTCTGTTGAATGATTCTCTCTGTCTGTTGAATGATTCTCTCTGTTGAATGATTCTCTCTGTCTGTTGAATGATTCCCTCTGTCTGTTGAATGATTCTCTCTTTCTGTTGAATGATTCCCTCTTTCTGTTGAATGATTCTCTCGGTCTGTTGAATGACTGAATAACTCTCTCTGTCTGTTGAATTTCTATGTTATGACCCAAAGTATTACAATGTTGTACATAGTTCTCTGTTTCATCAGCATCTATACATCTCCCTCCCAGTGTCATTCACGTGTGCATATCTCTCTCAGCTTCACATGTGTATATCTTTCTCAACTTTACATGTTTATATCTCTCTCAGCTTCACATGTGTATATCTTTCTCAACTTTACATGTTTATATCTCTCTCAGCTTCACATGTGCATATCTCTCTCAGCTTTACATGTGCATATCTCTCTCAACTTTACATGTGCATATCTCTCTCAGCTTTACATGTGCATATCTCTCTCAGCTTTACATGTGCATATCTCTCTCAGCTTTACATGTGCATATCTCTCTCAGCTTTACATGTGCATATCTCTCTCAGCTTTACATGTGCATATCTCTCTCAGCTTTACATGTGCATATCTCTCTCAACTTTACATGTGCATATCTCTCTCAGCTTTACATGTGCATATCTCTCTCAGCTTTACATGTGCATGTCTCTCTCAGCTTTACATGTGCATATCTCTCTCAGCTTTACATGTGCATATCTCTCTCAGCTTTACATGTGCATATCTCTCTCAGCCTCACATATCTGTGTAGATCTCCCTCTCAGCCTCACATATCTGTGTAGATCTCCCTCTCAGCCTCACATATCTGTGTAGATCTCCCTCTCAGCCTCACATATCTGTGTAGATCTCCCTCTCAGCCTCACATATCTGTGTAGATCTCCCTCTCAGCCTCACATATCTGTGTAGATCTCCCTCTCAGCCTCACATATCTGTGTAGATCTCCCTCTCAGCCTCACATATCTGTGTAGATCTCCCTCTAAGTCTTACAAATCTGTGTAAATCTCCCTCTAAGTCTTACAAATCTGTGTAAATCTCCCTCTAAGTCTTACAAATCTGTGTAAATCTCCCTCTAAGTCTTACAAATCTGTGTAAATCTTTATCAGCCTCACATAAACTTGTATGTGTAAATCTCCCTCTAAGTCTTACAAATCTGTGTAAATCTCCCTCTAAGTCTTACAAATCTGTGTAAATCTCCCTCTAAGTCTTACAAATCTGTGTAAATCTCCCTCTAAGTCTTACAAATCTGTGTAAATCTCCCTCTAAGTCTTACAAATCTGTGTAAATCTCCCTCTGAGCCTCATATGTGTGTATAAATCTCTCTGATACATATCTATACACATTTCTCTCAGCTTCACTTATCTATGTGAATCTCTCCTCTGACATCTATATGTGGATATCTCCCCCCTCTCCTGCCTCATCCACACGTGCAACTTCCTGAATCTTTCATACACGACCTCACTCATACATGTACATCTCTCATCCTCATGTGTACATGTCTCCCCAATCTAACACACATGTGTACATCTCTTACCCTCATGTGCACATGTCTCCCCAATCTAACACACATGTGTACATCTCTTATCCTCATTTGTACATGTCTCCCAAGTCTAACACTCATGTGTACATGTCTCCCTTGTCTAACCTACACCTGTACATCTCTCATCCTCATGTGTAGATGTGTCCCAAGTCTAACACTCATGTGTACATGTCTCCCCAGTCTAACCCACATGTGTACATCTGATGTGACTGTTCGAGGCTACACAATACCGAAAGGGGCCCGCATCTGGCCAAACCTGGACGCCGTTCTCCGGGACAAGAAGACGTGGGGGGACCCCATGAACTTCAGACCTGAACGTTTTCTTAATGAAACTGGCACTTTGGTCGTACCAGAGCAGTTTGTGCCATTTTCACTTGGTAAAATGTTCTGTTCATTTAGTTATACAGCATGCACATTTAAACTACTTCTCTACCTACACAAGTACCTGTTTATCTAGCTGTCCTGTCTGTCTACGGTCTACTTTCACATGTACTACCTGTTTATCTAGCTGTCCTGTCTGTCTACGGTCTACTTTCACATGTACTACCTGTTTATCTAGCTGTCCTGTCTGTCTACGGTCTACTTTCACATGTACTGCCTGTTTATCTAGCTGTCCTGTCTGTCTACGGTCTACTTTCACATGTACTACCTGTTTATCTAGCTGTCCTGTCTGTCTACGGTCTACTTTCACATGTACTACCTGTTTATCTAGCTGTCCTGTCTGTCTACGGTCTACTTTCACATGTACTACCTGTTTATCTAGCTGTCCTGTCTGTCTACGGTCTACTTTCACATGTACTGCCTACTTACACAGAGTTGATAAAGAGAAACCAGAACCGGTGATGAAATAGATAACTGAATGAGGAAAGTCTGGCCAAGGATAAACTGATTCTCATGCTGAGATGGAAGGACAGCACATAACACACCTGCAACATCAAAGACAGCTAGCGTATCGAGAGAAGTGAGGACAATTTGTAGTTGGCCTGCAAGACACAGAAAGGCGTACAGGATACTGAGAGATACATTGATGAAGCTCCAGGGACTTATGTGGATGATCTGTTCACTTGTCTCCCCACACCTCTGAACCTATCTCCCCACACCTCTGAACCTATCTGTCCACACCTCTGAACCTGCCTCCCTACACCTCTGAACCTGTCTCCCTACACCTCTGAACCTGTCTCCCTACACCTCCTAACCTGTCTCCCTACACCTCTGAACCTGTCTCCCCACACCTCTGAACCTATCTCCCCACACCTCTGAACCTATCTCCCCACACCTCTGAACCTATCTCCCCACACCTCTGAACCTATCTCCCCACACCTCTGAACCTATCTCCCCACACCTCTGAACCTATCTCCCCACACCTCTGAACCTATCTCCCCACACCTCTGAACCTATCTCCCCACACCTCTGAACCTATCTCCCTACATCTCCTAACCTGTCTCCCTACACCTCCTAACCTGTCTCCCTACACCTCCTAACTTGTCTCCCTACACCTCCTAACCTGTCTCCCTACACCTCCTAACCTGTCTCCCTACACCTCCTAACCTGTCTCCCTACACCTCCTAACCTGTCTCCCTACACCTCCTAACCTGTCTCCCTACACCTCCTAACCTGTCTCCCTACACCTCCTAACCTGTCTCCCCACACCTCCTAACCTGTCTCCCCACACCTCTGAACCTGTCTCCCCACACCTCTGAACCTGTCTGTCCACACCTCTGAACCTGTCTGCCAAAACTTCTGAACCTAACGAACAGTTTTGTCCCCTGCTTGAACACCTGCAGACATACCTACCTGTCTGTTCTAAGTTTCTGTTTGCCTGCGTCTCTTACTTCAACCATACACACATGTAAGTGAAAGGTCTGGATCAATAAAACATGTAAGTGACATGTCTCGACCATACATACATAAATGTAAGTGAAAGGTCTGGATCAATAAAACATGTAAGTGACATGTCTCGACCATACATACATGTAAGTGAAAGGTCTGGATCAATAAAACATGTAAGTGACATGTCTCGACCATACATACATGTAAGTGACAGGTTTGGACCAATAAAACATGTAAGTGACATGTCTCGACCATACACACATGTAAGTGACAGGTATATTCGTGTTTCAATCAACAGGGCGACGAGCGTGCCTGGGAGAGTCTTTAGCCAAAATGGAACTGTTCTTGTTCTTGTCCGCCCTGATTCAGAAGTTTGAGCTCGTGCCAGCACAGCCTGATAAGCTGCCGCCATGCAAGGCTATCTTTGGGGTTACCAGCGCACCTGAAACATTTGAGCTCAGATTTGTACAGCGGAGAGGATCATAACATGTTTCTCTGTGCCGTCTGTGGTCAAGATCTTGTCTTAGAATAATGTTTCTCTGTGCCGTCTGTGGTCAAGATCTTGTCTTAGAATAATGTTTCTCTGTGCCGTCTGTGGTCAAGATCTTGTCTTAGAATAATGTTTCTCTGTGCCGTCTGTGGTCAAGATCTTATCTTAGAATAATGTTTCTCTGTGCCATATGTAGGCAAACCTTTCATTTGCTTTAGAATGTTTCTCTGTGCCGTCTGCAGGCAAACATTTCATCTGTCTTAGACTAATGTTTCTCTGTGGCGTCTGTAGGCAAACCTTTTATTTGTCTACCGTTTGCCTGTGGTGAAGTAGGCAAACCATTAATTTGTCTACTGTTTCTCTGTGGCGTTTGCTGGCAAACCTTTTATTTGTCTACTGTTTCTCTGTGCCATCTGCAGACAAACTTTTAATTTGTCCCAAAATGTTGTTTTTCTGTGCCGTCTGTAAGCAAAACTTTCATTTGTCTACTGTTGCTCTATGTCGTCTGTAGGCAAACCTTTCATTTGCCTGCTGTTTCTCTATGCCATCTATGGTCAAACCTTTCATGTGTCTTATATTAATGTTTTGCAGAACTTTCAATCCTCTTAGATTACTTGTCGCCGTGGTTTGTAAACTTTCATCAACAGACAACACATACACAGCAACATACATGACAACATAGAAAATACATACACAGCTACATACATAACAACATAGAAAACACATACACAGCTACATACATAATAACATAGACTATACAGCTACGTAAATAACAACATAGACAACACATACACAGTTACATACATAACAACACAGATACATATACATAGCTACAGACATAACATAGACAACACATACACAGCTCTGAACATAACAACATATATACCACATACACAGCTACAAACATAACAACATAGATAAAACATACACAGCTACAGACACAACAGCATAGATATCACATACACAGCTACATACATAACAACATAGACAAGACATATTTGTTCCAGCATTTGAACAAAAGGTCAGACACAAACTACAGCAAAATAAAAGGGCAGAAACAATCTACGACACAATAAAGAACAGACATAATTCATTCATTCATTTATTTTGCATGTCTCTTGTGGAACTTTGCCTCCCAAACAGATAATAAACTACAACAAAATAAAAGGATAGGCACAATCTACAACAAACTAAAAGGATAGACATAAAATATAACAAAATAAAAGGACAGGCGCAAGCTACAACACGTTTTTCACCCGGTATAACATGTGATGTAATAGCTGGTGTAACATGTAATGTAACAGCTGATATAACTTGTGATGTAACAGCTGATATATCATGTGATGTAACAGCTGGTGTAACGTGTGATGTAACAGCTGGTTGAATATGTATAACATGTGACGTAAAAGATGGTATATTATGTGAAATAACAGCCGGTATAACATATGATGTAACAGCTGGTAGAATATGTGATGTAACAGTCGGTATAAATGGTGATGTAACAGCGGCATAACATGTCATACAACAGCTGGAATAATATGTAATGTAATAGACAGCATAATATGTAATGCAATAGTTTGTACAACATGTGATATAACAACCTGTATAACGTGTGATGTAAAAGGTGGTATACCATGTGATGTAATAGTTGGTATAACATGTGATGTAACAGATGGCATAATATGTGACGTAACAGACAGCATAATATGTGATGTAAGAGATGGTATATAACATGTGATATAACAACATGTATAACGTGTGATGTAACATTTGGTATATCATGTGATCTAACAGCTGGTATAACATGTGATGTAACAGCTGGTATAACATGTAATTCAACAGATGATATAACATGTGATGTAAAAGCTGATATTACAAATGATGTAACAGCTGGCATAACATGTAATATTTCAGACGTTTAACATGTGATGTAACAGCTGGTATATCATGTGATGTTAAAGGCTACATAACATGTGATGTAACAGCCGGTATAATATGTGATGCAACAGATTATATAACATGTGATGTTACCGACGGTATAATATGTGATGTAACAGCCGGTATAACATGTGATGTAACAGCTGGTATAACATGTGATATAACAATCAAATATAAATTTTCGCAAATAGGAAGTGACAAGGCTTTCGTAAAGTATAGTAACAGAGTGCAGTAAAGTAATAGAATATAGTAAAATAACAGAGCACAATAAAATAACATAGCACAGTAAAATAACAGGAAAATAACAGAGCACAGTAAAGTAACAGAGTACAGCAAAGTAACAGACCACAGTAAAGTAACAGAGTACAGCAAAGTAACAGACCACAGTAAAGTAACAGAGTACAGCAAAGTAACAGACCACAGTAAAGTAACAGAGCACAGTAAAGTAACAGAGTACAGTAAAGTAACAGAGTACAGTAAAGTAACAGAACACAGTAAAGTAACAGAACACAGTAAAGTAACAGACCACAGTAAAGTAACAGAACACAGTAAAGTAACAGAACACAGTAAAGTAACAGAGTACAGTAAAGTAACAGACCACAGTAAAGTAACAGACCACAGGAAAGTAACAGACCACAGTAAAGTAACAGAGTACAGTAAAGTAACAGAGTACAGTAAAGTAACAGACCACAGGAAAGTAACAGAGTACAGTAAAGTAACAGAACACAGTAAAGTAACATAGTACAGTAAAGTAACAGAGTACAGTAAAGTAACAGACCACAGTAAAGTAACAGACCACAGTAAAGTAACAGAGTACAGTAAAGTAACAGAACACAGTAAAGTAACAGACCACAGTAAAGTAACAGAGTACAGTAAAGTAACAGACCACAGTAAAGTAACAGAGTACAGAAAAGTAACAGACCACAATAAAGTAACAGAGTACAGTAAAGTAACAGAGTACACAAAAGTAACAAAGGACAGTAAAGTAACAGACCACAGTAAAGTAACAGAGTACAGTAAAGTAACAGAGTACAGTATTCGAGTTTCAGGTAATTCTCCTGTTTTTCTTCCTCTTGTGTCTAAAGGTTTTTGTTGAAGATTTTCTCAAGATCAAGCCACCAACACTGTGTCCTCTTACTTTCTGTAACAGTCAGACGGTGTAACAGTGGTGTAACAAACTTTATAACATGGTGTAACAAACAGTATAACATGGTGTAGCAAACGGTATAACATGGTGTAACAAACGGTATAACATGTTATGACAAACGGTATAACATATTGTAACAAACGGTATAACATGTTGTGACAAAAGGTATAACATGTTGTAACAAACGGTATAACATGTTGTGACAAAAGGTATAAAAGTGGTGTAAGAAACGGTATAACATGTTGTGACAAACGGTATAATATGTTGTAACAAACGGTATAACATGTTGTGACAAAAGGTATAAAAGTGGTGTAAGAAACGGTATAACATGTTGTGACAAACGGTATAACATGTTGTAACAAACGGTATAACATGTTGTGACAAAAGGTATAAAAGTGGTGTAAGAAACGGTATAACATGTTGTGACAAACGGTATAACATGTTGTAACAAACGGTATAACATGTTGTGATAAACGGTGTAACAGTGGTGTAACAAACGGTATAACATGGTGTAACAAACGGTATATCATGGTGTAACAAACGGTATAACATGTTGTGACAAACGATATAACATGTTGTAACAAACGGTATAACATGTTGTGACAAACGGTATAACATGTTGTAACAAACGGTATAACATGTTGTGACAAACGGTATAACATGTTGTAACAAACGGTATAACATGTTGTAACAAACGGTATAACATGTTGTAAGAAACGGTATAACCGTGATGTAACAAACGGTATAACATGTTGTAAGAAACGGTATAACCGTGATGTAACAAACGGTATAACATGTTGTAAGAAACGGTATAACCGTGATGTAACAAACGGTATAACATGTTGTAAGAAACGGTATAACCGTGATGTAACAAATGGTATAACATGGTGTAACAAAGGATATAACTTGTTAGGTTTTTCTGTTTCTGCTGTTCATGCCCAAGTGTCTTGTCTTAACCCCACACATTTCACTGAATTTTCTCATTCTTGCCGGAGATAATTTAAGTTTTATTTTCCAGCCCTTTCTATAGCCGATAGCCTAGGCATCCTAAGCAAGCAATCTTGTCCTCTCAGTACTCTCTATTCTTTCTAAACCTTCCTCCATCCACCCCTCCCCATAATGGCTTCTCACTCTTTTATTATCTGCACCATCTGGGCAGCTTCTGGTTAGGCCATAGGTATCCGATGGGAACAAGCTAGGGCCTTCATAGGCATAATGCCATGTTGTTTACCAGTAGCCACCTTCTGCCGTCTTCGATTTACTTCATTTCTCAGCCAATTGCCTACTTCCACTTTGTACTTACCTACGGATATAGGGGCATATTTTGTGCCGTCTGTCTTACAAGAAACATACTAAGAAAAAAATATGTTTAATTTGTCATCTTTTTATGTTTTTTAAAAATCTTTTGTATTGGTTTTTGTATGTGTTAGCTAAAAAAGACTTTCCTCAAAATATTTTATTGTTGTATGTTCTTCACATGCATGTGTATGTTCTTCACATGTATGTGTATGTTCTTCACATGCATGTGTGTGTTCTTCACATGTATGTGCTCATCTTGCTTTCTGCCGTTCTTGTTTCTGCCCACTTTACTCACTCTTTCTATCTTTTCCTAAAACTGAACCATACACCTGTATGTACTTTATTACTAGAACCATAAACCTCTATGTATTTTATTATTAGAACCATAAACCTCTATGTATTTTATTACTAGAACCATAAACCTCTATGTATTTTATTGCTAGAACCATAAACCTCTATGTATTTTATTACTAGAACCATAAACCTCTATGTATTTTATTACTAGAACCATAAACCTCTATGTATTTTATTACTAGAACCATAAACCTCTATGTATTTTATTACTAGAACCATAAACCTCTATGTATTTTATTACTAGAACCATAAACTTTATAACATGGTGTAACAAACAGTATAACATGGTGTAGCAAACGGTATAACATGGTGTAACAAACGGTATAACATGTTATGACAAACGGTATAACATATTGTAACAAACGGTATAACATGTTGTGACAAAAGGTATAACATGTTGTAACAAACGGTATAACATGTTGTGACAAAAGGTATAAAAGTGGTGTAAGAAACGGTATAACATGTTGTGACAAACGGTATAATATGTTGTAACAAACGGTATAACATGTTGTGACAAAAGGTATAAAAGTGGTGTAAGAAACGGTATAACATGTTGTGACAAACGGTATAACATGTTGTAACAAACGGTATAACATGTTGTGACAAAAGGTATAAAAGTGGTGTAAGAAACGGTATAACATGTTGTGACAAACGGTATAACATGTTGTAACAAACGGTATAACATGTTGTGATAAACGGTGTAACAGTGGTGTAACAAACGGTATAACATGGTGTAACAAACGGTATATCATGGTGTAACAAACGGTATAACATGTTGTGACAAACGATATAACATGTTGTAACAAAGGGTATAACATGTTGTGACAAACGGTATAACATGTTGTAACAAACGGTATAACATGTTGTAACAAACGGTATAACATGTTGTAAGAAACGGTATAACCGTGATGTAACAAACGGTATAACATGTTGTAAGAAACGGTATAACCGTGATGTAACAAACGGTATAACATGTTGTAAGAAACGGTATAACCGTGATGTAACAAATGGTATAACATGGTGTAACAAAGGATATAACTTGTTAGGTTTTTCTGTTTCTGCTGTTCATGCCCAAGTGTCTTGTCTTAACCCCACACATTTCACTGAATTTTCTCATTCTTGCCGGAGATAATTTAAGTTTTATTTTCCAGCCCTTTCTATAGCCGATAGCCTAGGCATCCTAAGCAAGCAATCTTGTCCTCTCAGTACTCTCTATTCTTTCTAAACCTTCCTCCATCCACCCCTCCCCATAATGGCTTCTCACTCTTTTATTATCTGCACCATCTGGGCAGCTTCTGGTTAGGCCATAGGTATCCGATGGGAACAAGCTAGGGCCTTCATAGGCATAATGCCATGTTGTTTACCAGTAGCCACCTTCTGCCGTCTTCGATTTACTTCATTTCTCAGCCAATTGCCTACTTCCACTTTGTACTTACCTACGGATATAGGGGCATATTTTGTGCCGTCTGTCTTACAAGAAACATACTAAGAAAAAAATATGTTTAATTTGTCATCTTTTTATGTTTTTTAAAAATCTTTTGTATTGGTTTTTGTATGTGTTAGCTAAAAAAGACTTTCCTCAAAATATTTTATTGTTGTATGTTCTTCACATGCATGTGTATGTTCTTCACATGTATGTGTATGTTCTTCACATGCATGTGTGTGTTCTTCACATGTATGTGCTCATCTTGCTTTCTGCCGTTCTTGTTTCTGCCCACTTTACTCACTCTTTCTATCTTTTCCTAAAACTGAACCATACACCTGTATGTACTTTATTACTAGAACCATAAACCTCTATGTATTTTATTATTAGAACCATAAACCTCTATGTATTTTATTACTAGAACCATAAACCTCTATGTATTTTATTGCTAGAACCATAAACCTCTATGTATTTTATTACTAGAACCATAAACCTCTATGTATTTTATTACTAGAACCATAAACCTCTATGTATTTTATTACTAGAACCATAAACCTCTATGTATTTTATTACTAGAACCATAAACCTCTATGTATTTTATTACTAGAACCATAAACCTCTATGTATTTTATTACTAGAACCATACGTCTCTATGTACTTTATTCATTTCATTCATTCCTTTGCATGTCCCTTGCGGAACTTTGCCTCCCAAACAGCACTCCTGTAGGCCTCTCGGTTGTGAGCAAGATGGCCTGCTGCTGCTGCATCCATCTCCAGATCATCAACGATGTCTTGCAGCCATCTTCGTTTCGGTCTTCCTCTTTTTCTTTTTCCCATTATGTATCCTTCCAATACGGTCTTCTCTAAATTATCATGACGTTTAATGTGGCCAAAATATTTAAGTTTTCTCTCTTTAATCCTCTTTACTAGCCAGCCTTGAATGCTGCTTGGGTTTCTTGGTATGTTTCCAGAAGGTAGTTTACCATTGCTTTCCTTCCGGGCAGTGACTGTACTAGTCAGTGATCGTAGCCATTGTCCCTACATTGAGATCATCTGCCTACCATCATAGAATGGTGACCATAACCAACATTATCTGTCAGCTGCTCTCCCATTCCATCCACCACCTGCTCCCATGGCTTCACGTCACCCTGATCGGGGGGCTATACGGGTACTCCACCTTGCCCAAGGGTGTCCCGTAGACTGACGGAGGTAAGGAGGCGTCTTACTTCTCCTTTGATAGGGGATACCCCTACCCCGCTAACCCAATGTACTTTATTACTAGAACCAATTTTATCGCAGTCATCATTTTTATTATCCCAGATTATCTTGTCCATGTACCTAAAAAAAAAAGTTGACTGTGTAGTTATGAATATAAAAATATATTATATTTTATCTGTCTTGTAAAAGATTAACTTCATTGTTCAACATTATCCACTAAATGGAAAACAGGTTTGTACCGGTGGAGGTCCATTATTTGTGTAATGTATCAATTAGTATGCGGATCTTCCACCCAAACTTCAAATATTTTTTTATACTTTGTAGTGACAGTAGATACAAGCTTGAGGTATCCATGTATGTGAAAGTAGATAAAAGCTGGACGTATCCATGTATGTGACAGTAGATAAAAGCTTGAGGTAGTCCATGTATGTGACAGTAGATAAAAGCTTGAGGTAGTCCATGTATGTGAAAGTAGATAAAAGCTGGACGTATCCATATATGTGACAGTAGATAAAAGCTTGAGGTAGTCCATGTATGTGACAGTAGATAAAAGCTTGAGGTAGTCCATGTATGTGACAGTAGATAAAAGCTTGAGGTATCCATGTATGTGAAGTAGATAAAAGCTTGAGGCAGTCTATGTACGTGAAAGTAGATAAAAGCTTGAGGTATCCATGTATGTGACAGTAGATGAAAGCTTGAGGTAGTCCATGTATGTGACAGTAGATAAAAATGTGAGGTAGTCCGACATATTAGCAAGAATGAGACTGAAGTGAGCCTGTGTACTGCTCTTGACCAGTCGACACATTAGAAGTTGATGTGACCTGATCAGTGTCATACCTGGCTGCCTTTACCTCCCCAGCTCTAGAAGGTGTCAGGTACCCATATCTACAGGTGGATGGCCAAGGCACCTCCAGCTAGACTTATATCACTTCCAACTATAAACATAATTTACATTTCATAACTAGAAAACTGCGAGCAATACTTCAGTATAAAAACATCATTAACTGACTCGGAGAGTCTCATTTGCATAATTTCTCTAACTTACTGCTTCTCGATTTATGAAACTTCAGTTAACAAGCCCCATTTTGTGAAATGTAACGTAAAATAAATAGCAATACAGTAAAATATACAAAGAACACGCAGAAAATTCATCAAGTGTGTACAGAAGTTCATCTTTTCATATACATTATTACATCCACTCCAAAGGTACGGGAAAAATACAAAGAAAATTGTAAATTGGTAAAAGAGAACTGACGACAAGTTAAAGTCGATAAGAGAGGTGTTTGTTAACTCTTTATACTGGTGATAAGTTAGGAGTTTATTAACTGCTTTATACTGATGAGGAGCAGACAGAACCACAAAAATAAGATTTTTAAGGGCATGCATCTTTCCTATCGCAACATATGCCTGTGAGACCTGGACACTTAATGAAACAGCTGAGAAGCACATAAATGCCTTTGAATGTAAATGCTATAGAAGAGTTCTCCAAATATCGTGGACAGAAAAAAGAACAAATATATCTATACTACAAGAACTTAATATTGAAGAAGGCTGGCTAGTAAAGAGGATTAAAGAGAGAAAACTTAAATATTTTGGCCACATTAAACGTCATGATAATTTAGAGAAGACCGTATTGGAAGGATACATAATGGGAAAAAGAAAAAGAGGAAGACCGAAACGAAGATGGCTGCAAGACATCGTTGATGATCTGGAAATGGATGCAGCAGCAGCAGGCCATCTTGCTCACAACCGAGAGGCCTACAGGAGTGCTGTTTGGGAGGCAAAGTTCCGCAAGGGACATGCAAAGGAATGAATGAATGAATACTGATGATAAGTTAGGAGTTGATTAATTGTATTACATTGATGATAAACTAGAACTGTTAGAAAACTAAGCTACACTGATGATAACTAAATGACACTGATGATAACTAAATGACACTGATGATAACTAAATGACACTGATGATAACTAAATGACACTGATGATAACTAAATGACACTGATGATAAGTCAGGTTTGTACGAGTATGTTACACTGACGACAAGTAAGGCTTGTATGTTATACTGATGATAAGTTAACCTTGTATGTTACACTAACAATAAGTTAGGCTTGTATGTTACACTGAGGATAAGTTACATATATTAAGAAACTGAAGTTACACACAAAATGATAGCATATATTCTTGAATACACCAGGATCATACCGAAAGTCATGAGCAAAAATGTTTTAAAAATCAGAATTTACAGATAGAGAAAATATAAATCTATCACTTTAACTACATCCTTTGCACTCTATATAGAGGTCACATGACCTCACCATCATGTGTCACGTGTCCACGCGGAGCACAAACAAAATGGCGGTTGCTGAAGTTTCGTTTTATCAACGTGCTGTTATTGAGTTCCTCGTTAAAGAGGAAATCCCCGCTGCTGAAATTCACCAAAGACTTCAACTTGCTTATGGAGATGTGTGTATGGGTGCTAGCAGTGTTAGGAGGTGAGTGAAACTTTTCAAAGATGGAAATACGAGCATCCAAGATATGCCTCGCAGCGGTCGCCCTCGAACTGCCTCCACTGAGCGCAACGTGGAAAGGGTTGACGACATCATTAAAGAAGATAGACGTGTCACAGTATCTGAAATCGCTGTAAATCTTGGAATAGGACACAATGCAGAACAGAAAATGTTGAAACCTAGGCTATAGAAAAGTTTGTGCCCGCTGGGTCCCGCAGGAGAGAACGCCCAGAAAACAGTGCGTCTGTGCCGTCAGTCAACTGGAACGGAATTCTACCGGGAGGGTATTTTCAAACTTGCAGAGCGATGGAAAAAATGTATGCAGAGAATTTGAGATTATGTAGAAAAGTGAAGAAAAGGATGCAAATTAAGGCGATACATTTATATTTCTCTATCTATAAATTCTAATTATTAAAAAATTTGTGCTCACGACTTTCGATATGACCCTCCTAGTTGTAACCGGACTTCTTACAAAATTGACCTCCCTAAACAACAGATCATTTAACAAATAATTGTTTATTCTTCAATACTCCTGTACTGATCGTATTATTCTACGATTATATGTATAAAGAATTATCACTTATTTCAGCAAAATCAACTTCTGATGCAGCCAACGTTTGTTATATCCAACTTTTGATGTAGCCAACTTTTGTTATATCCAACTTTTGTTATATCCAACTTTTGTTATATCCAACTTTTGTTATATCCAACTTTTGATGTGGTCAACTTTTGTTATATCCAACTTTTGATGTAGCCAACTTTTGTTATATCCAACTTTTGATGTAGCCAACGTTTCAGTCGCGTGGGTACATGCTGTACAGCGTGTCCTTTAGTCCCTTGTGACAGTACACAAATCTCCTGGACTTGACAAAGTTATACGCTTCTTCAAACGTCAGATTTCTGTTGTTGGCAAAGATGTAAGCAGTCATAATAGATCCAACTCGACCTTGACCTTCGCGGCCACCTAAGAGAATCTTCTGGTAGTTCTTGTTGGCGTCTCTCAACCAGTTAACTATTTCTTTGATCTGATTGATTCCGTTCGTTGGGCCAATCAATGATCAGAGATGGAACAATTTAGAAGAGAATAGAGGTAATTAATAATAATAATAATAATCGTAATAATAATAATAATAATAATGAGAACAAACCTACAGAATTAATGTTTTTCTTTCGTCAAATTTTTTTATCTAAATTGTTGGACTCATATTTACGTGAATATGTAGTTTTATTTAATAAATCCACAACGTTTTTTTCTTTATTACATTGTGGTGTACCTCGTCTTGTAGATATGTAAGTGTTCAATTCTGGTGAAGCTTCTTTAAAAGAAGCTTTTCAGTTAACTATTATTAAAGCTAGTCTGATAGGAACACCTGGAGAGTCGATATATATTCCACTCCATTCTCATAACAGCCAGAATGTGACAAATTCTATACAGCACATACCGTGATACTAGAAAGGAAGTTAGGATCAGAATTGCAAAAGCAGCATCAGTCTTCAGGAATCTTGAGAACATATGGAATTCAAAAGTTATAAGCACAAAAACCAAGTTAAGACTATTCAATTCAAATGTAATATCCGCCCTCATTTATGCATGCGAAAGCTGGAAAACAACTAAAGAAGATAGACGTGTCACAGTATCTGAAATCGCTGTAAATCTTGGAATAGGACACAATGCAGAACAGAAAATGTTGAAACCTAGGCTATAGAAAAGTTTGTGCCCGCTGGGTCCCGCAGGAGAGAACGCCCAGAAAACAGTGCGTCTGTGCCGTCAGTCAACTGGAACGGAATTCTACCGGGAGGGTATTTTCAAACTTGCAGAGCGATGGAAAAAATGTATGCAGAGAATTTGAGATTATGTAGAAAAGTGAAGAAAAGGATGCAAATTAAGGCGATACATTTATATTTCTCTATCTATAAATTCTAATTATTAAAAAATTTGTGCTCACGACTTTCGATATGACCCTCCTAGTTGTAACCGGACTTCTTACAAAATTGACCTCCCTAAACAACAGATCATTTAACAAATAATTGTTTATTCTTCAATACTCCTGTACTGATCGTATTATTCTACGATTATATGTATAAAGAATTATCACTTATTTCAGCAAAATCAACTTCTGATGCAGCCAACGTTTGTTATATCCAACTTTTGATGTAGCCAACTTTTGTTATATCCAACTTTTGTTATATCCAACTTTTGTTATATCCAACTTTTGTTATATCCAACTTTTGATGTGGTCAACTTTTGTTATATCCAACTTTTGATGTAGCCAACTTTTGTTATATTCAACTTTTGATGTAGCCAACGTTTCAGTCGCGTGGGTACATACTGTACAGCGTGTCCTTTAGTCCCTTGTGACAGTACACAAATCTCCTGGACTTGACAAAGTTATACGCTTCTTCAAACGTCAGATTTCTGTTGTTGGCAAAGATGTAAGCAGTCATAATAGATCCAACTCGACCTTGACCTTCGCGGCCACCTAAGAGAATCTTCTGGTAGTTCTTGTTGGCGTCTCTCAACCAGTTAACTATTTCTTTGATCTGATTGATTCCGTTCGTTGGGCCAATCAATGATCAGAGATGGAACAATTTAGAAGAGAATAGAGGTAATTAATAATAATAATAATAATCGTAATAATAATAATAATAATAATGAGAACAACCTACAGAATTAATGTTTTTCTTTCGTCAAATTTTTTTATCTAAATTGTTGGACTCATATTTACGTGAATATGTAGTTTTATTTAATAAATCCACAACGTTTTTTTCTTTATTACATTGTGGTGTACCTCGTCTTGTAGATATGTAAGTGTTCAATTCTGGTGAAGCTTCTTTAAAAGAAGCTTTTCAGTTAACTATTATTAAAGCTAGTCTGATAGGAACACCTGGAGAGTCGATATATATTCCACTCCATTCTCATAACAGCCAGAATGTGACAAATTCTATACAGCACATACCGTGATACTAGAAAGGAAGTTAGGATCAGAATTGCAAAAGCAGCATCAATCTTCAAGAATCTTGAGAACATATGGAATTCAAAAGTTATAAGCACAAAAAACCAAGTTAAGACTATTCAATTCAAATGTAATATCCGCCCTCATTTATGCATGCGAAAGCTGGAAAACAACTAAAGAAATAGAAAAGAAATAGACTCTTTTGAAAACAAATGCCTAAGGAAAATACTCGGCATCAAGTGGAACGAATTCAAGAACAATGCAGAGATAAGACAGATGACTGAACAACAACCAGTCTCATGGGTGATCAGGAAAAGGAGATGGACATATGTTGGTCACTTGATGAGAAGAAATGATCAGAGAATCCCAAAACAAGCTATCAAGTGGAACACAACAGGCCGAAGAAAAAGAGGCAGACCGCGTGAAACTCTGAAGAGGACATTATTAAGAGAGGCCAAATTAACAGGCATAAAATCCTTTGATGAGGTTGAAAGACTCGCCGAAGACAGGAAAAACTGGCGAACTACTTTGCGAGCCCTATGTGACGCTTAACGGCACGGGAAGGATATAAGAAGATATACGGTACCAAAGTTTAGGCACATCTGATACTTGCACACAATGAATCTTAGATAAATCTAATACTTGCACACAATGAATCTTAGATAAATCTAATACTTGCACACAATGAATCTTAGATAAATCTAATACTTGCACACAATGAATCTTAGACAAATCTGATACTTGCACACAATGAATCTTAGACAAATTTGATACTTGCACACAATGAATCTTAGACAAATTTGGTACTTGCACACAATGAATCTTAGACAAATTTGATACTTGCACACAATGAATCTTAGACAAATTTGGTACTTGCACACAATGAATCTTAGACAAATTTGATACTTGCACACAATGAATCTTAGACAAATTTGGTACTTGCACACAATGAATCTTAGACAAATTTGGTACTTGCACACAATGAATCTTAGACAAATTTGATACTTGCACACAATGAATCTTAGACAAATTTGATACTTGCACACAATGAATCTTAGACAAATTTGATACTTGCACACAATGAATCTTAGACAAATTTGATACTTGCTCACAACGAATCTTAGACAAATCTAATACTTGCACACAATGAATCTTAGACAAATTATGAGCATGTACACAATCATAGATTCACACGGTTAATTATTACTTTTGTTCTATCTATCTATCTATCTGTCTGTCTGTCAGTCTGTCTGTCTGTCTGTCTACAAGGGGACATAACCCTATTACCCGCTGGGCTGGGATCTGATGGCCAGCTCCGAAGTCGACGTTTGCGGTCTTGAATGTCTGGATCAGCAGCGAGTTCTGGCCCATCTTGGTGTCCGTCTCCGGGTTCACGTTCAGGATGGCTTCAAATCCGTGCTCCTCGGCCAGCATGACAGCTAGAGCGTTCCCAATGTATATACTGGGGGTTATCTGGTCATACAATCACAGATTTGGTCATACAGTCACACACTTGGTCATAAAATCATAGACTTCGTCATACAATCACAGACTTGGTCATATAATCACAGACTTTATCATACAATCAAAGGCATAGACATACAATCACAGAATTGGTCATCCAATCAAATACTTGGTCATACAGTCACAGACTTGCTCAAATAGTCACATCCGTGATCACACAGTCACAGACTTGCTCAAATAGTCACATCCGTGATCACACAGTCACAGACTTGCTCAAATAGTCACATCCGTGATCACACAGTCACAGACTTGCTCAAATAGTCACATCCGTGATCACACAGTCACAGACTTGCTCAAATAGTCACAACCGTGATCACACAGTCACAGACTTGCTCAAATAGTCACATCCGTGATCATACAGTCACAGACTTGCTCAAATAGTCACATCCGTGATCACACAGTCACAGACTTGCTCAAATAGTCACAACCGTGGTCACAGTCACAGACTTGCTTGATAGCCACAACCGTGGTTATAAAACCACAAAAAATTTCACAAAAAAGAAATCTGGACTGAAATAAAATAGCCGATGATTAGTTGTCATTTAGTTTTCACTTTGTGAGTCACTGACAGAGTGAATGTTTTCACTTTGTGAGTCACTGACAGAGTGAATGTTTTCACTTTGTGAGTCACTGACAGAGTGAATGTTTTCACTTTATGAGAGTCACTGACAGAGTGAATGTTTTCACTTTATGAGAGTAACTGACTGAGTGAATGTTTTCACTTTATGAGAGTAACTAACTGAGCGAATGTTTTCACTTTATGGGAGTAACTGTCGGCGTGAATTTTTGCACTTTATGGGAGTAACTGTCGGCGTGAATTTTTGCACTTTATGAGATTAACTGACGGCGTGAATTTTTTCACTTTATGAGAATCACTAACCGAATGAATAATCCAGCTCACGAGACCAGTTGAAACAGTATTTTTTTTTCGTGCTACTGGTTCCTTGTTATCTTTCATCTTTGTACAGTCAGGTAAGGTTGGGGTTTTTACTTCAGGCCGTGAACGGTACTGGGTTAGTTGTCTGCTGAGTCCAGCTGTACTCCACTACCAGGCTCTTCCACAACCTGAGTCCAGCTGTACTCCACTACCAGGCTCTTCCACAACCTGAGTCCAGCTGTACTCCACTACCAGGCTCTTCCACAACCTGAGTCCAGCTGTACTCCACTACCAGGCTCTTCCACAACCTGAGTCCAGCTGTACTCCACTACCAGGCTCTTCCACAACCTGAGTCCAGCTGTACTCCACTACCAGGCTCTTCCACAACCTGAGTCCAGCTGTACTCCACTACCAGGCTCTTCCACAACCTGAGTCCAGCTGTACTCCACTACCAGGCTCTTCCACAACCTGAGTCCAGCTGTACTCCACTACCAGGCTCTTCCACAACCTGAGTCCAGCTGTACTCCACTACCAGGCTCTTCCACAACCTGAGTCCAGCTGTACTCCACTACCAGGCTCTTCCACAACCTGAGTCCAGCTGTACTCCACTACCAGGCTCTTCCAAACCTGAGTCCAGCTGTACTCCACTACCAGGCTCTTCCACAACCTGAGTCCAGCTGTACTCCACTACCAGGCTCTTCCACAACCTGAGTCCAGCTGTACTCCACTACCAGGCTCTTCCACAACCTGAGTCCAGCTGTACTCCACTACCAGGCTCTTCCACAACCTGAGTCCAGCTGTACTCCACTACCAGGCTCTTCCACAACCTGAGTCCAGCTGTACTCCACTACCAGGCTCTTCCACAACCTGAGTCCAGCTGTACTCCACTACCAGGCTCTTCCACAACCTGAGTCCAGCTGTACTCCCTACCAGGCTCTTCCACAACCTGAGTCCAGCTGTACTCCACTACCAGGCTCTTCCACAACCTGAGTCCAGCTGTACTCCACTACCAGGCTCTTCCACAACCTGAGTCCAGCTGTACTCCACTACCAGGCTCTTCCACAACCTGAGTCCAGCTGTACTCCACTACCAGGCTCTTCCACAACCTGAGTCCAGCTGTACTCCACTACCAGGCTCTTCCACAACCTGAGTCCAGCTGTACTCCACTACCAGGCTCTTCCACAACCTGAGTCCAGCTGTACTCCACTACCAGGCTCTTCCACAACCTGAGTCCAGCTGTACTCCACTACCAGGCTCTTCCACAACCTGAGTCCAGCTGTACTCCACTACCAGGCTCTTCCACAACCTGAGTCCAGCTGTACTCCACTACCAGGCTCTTCCACAACCTGAGTCCAGCTGTACTCCACTACCAGGCTCTTCCACAACCTCACATTAGCAACAACAGCCACAGATCTCAAGCAAGTCCTGAGAATCACCCAGACACTGAGTTTGTTGATGAACTTGATGAAGATGTAAATGAGAATGACGATATATTAACAGCCGGCAGGTTGCCTATGCCACAGAGCGTGTTCTTTCATCCGCCCAAGACTCCATTAACGATATAACGTCCATCTTCACAACAGCGACGTCCATCTTAACAACAGCGATATCCATCTTAACAACAGCGATATCCATCTTAACAACAGCTATATCCATCTTAACAACAGCGATATCCATCTTAACAAAAGCGACGTCCATTTTCACAACAGCGACATCCATCTTAACAACAGCGACGTCCATCTTAACAACAGCGAAGTCCATCTTAACAACAGCGACATCCATCTTAACAACAGCGACGTCCATCTTCACAACAGCGATGTCCATCTTAACAACAGCGACGTCAATCTTAACAACAGCGACATCCATCTTAACAACAGCGACGTCCATCTTAACAACAGCGACGTCCATCTTAACAACAGCGACGTCCATCTTAACAACAGCGACGTCCATCTTCACAACAGCGACGTCCATCTTAACAACAGCGACGTCCATCTTAACAACAGCGACGTCCATCTTCACGACAGCGACGTCTATCTTAACAACAGCGACGTCCATCTTAACAACAGCGACGTCCATCTTCACAACAGCGACGTCCATCTTCACAACAGCGACGTCCTTCTTCACGACAGCGACGTCCATCTTCACGACAGCGACGTCCATCTTAACAACAGCGACGTCCATCTTAACAACAGCGACGTCCATCTTCACGACAGCGACGTCCATCTTCACAACAGCGACGTCCATCTTAACAACAGCGACGTCCATCTTCACAACAGCGACGTCCATCTTAACAACAGCGACGTCCATCTTCACAACAGCGATGTCCATCTTAACAACAGCGACGTCCATCTTAACAACAGCGACGTCCATCTTAACAACAGCGACGTCCATCTTCACACAGCGACATCCATCTTCACGAAAGGAAGATACAAAAAAGCTCTTCCTCTCCGTTTCACATCCAAGCGCAAACTAACCCGCTCAAACTTTTTCTCTACAATCCCCGCCTTTTTGTTCCCACCCTCTAAGGTTTGCTCAGCTCACGTGACGGGCCCTTCCCGCGCGCGAGAAAGTTCGGAGCAAGACTCACAACAATGCCCTTTCTGAAAACACAACAGTTACCTCACATATACTGTTACAGTCAGTGGCAGAGTGAATTTCTTCAACAGAATTCGCTGGCTGTACAAGGGATGAATAAGGAGAATAGAAAACAAAAACCAAGATATGTGAGGACAACTAGTGCTTTATATTAAGATGCCAAGATAAGATAGTATGAAAGATATTAAGATGCAAGATAAGATAGTATGAAGATATTAAGGATACCAGGATATTAAGACATCCAGATGCCAAGATAAGACAGTATGAAAACATTAAGATGCAAAGATATGAAAACATTAAGATGCCAAAATAAAACAGTATGACGACATTAGATATACTAAGATGCCAAGATATGAAGACATTAATATGCCAAGATGTTAAGATAAAACAGTATGACGACATTAGATGTTGTATTGCTGAGTAGATTCACAAACATGGCACAGTTTCGATAGACGACAACAAAAGCTACAGAATACAACAGGTTGGACAGAAGACAACAAAAATTGTAGGGTATAACAGTTTGGACAAAGGACCAAAAAAAAGCTGTAGGATATAATAGTTTGGATAGAGGACAACAAAAGATGTAGGATATAACAGTTTGGACAGAGGGCAACAAAAGATGTAGGATATAACAGTTTGGACAGAGGACAACAAAAGCTGTAGGATATAACAGTTTGGACAAAGGACAAAGAAGCTGTAGGATGTAATAGTTTGGACAGAGTACAACAAAAGATGTAGGATATAACAGTTTGGATAGAGGACAACAAAAGATGTAGAATATAAAAGTTTAGACAGAGGACAACACAAACTATAGGATATAATAGTTTGGACAGAGGACAACACAAAATTTAGGATATAACAGTTTGAACAGAGGACAACACAAACTATAGGATATAACAGTTTGGACAAAGAACATCACAAACTTTAGGATATAACAGTTTGGACAGAGGACAACACAAACTTTGGGATATAACAGTTTAGACAGAGGACAACACAAACTATAGGATATAACAGTTTGAACAGAGGACAAAACAAACTATAGGATATAACAGTTTGGACAGAGGACAACACAAACTCCGACAGACAACCCATGTTCAACTAGCCCACAGTGGCACTGGACACATCGTCGGACGCTTCAAACATCTTGAAAGATCAAACATTTTGAAAGATCAAACGTCTTGAAAGATCAAACGTCGTGAAAGATGAAACATCTTGAAAGATCAAACATCTTGAAAGAAGAAACATCTTGAAAGATCAAACATCTTGAAAGATCAAACATCTTGAAAGATGAAACACGACGACCATTGATCAGCGCAAGTTCGGCTGAAGATGGCGACGTTTAATATTTCAAATTACTGACGAGACTCGAGAGTTCACAATACACTTGCAACAAATAACTTCAACCAGTCTTTCCGCGACAAAAGACACGAAAACAAGAGACACTGTCTTATCTCTCTCTCTCTCTCTCTCTCTCTCTCTCTCTCTCTCTCTCTCTCTCTCTCTCTCTCTCTCTCTCTCAACCCTAAAGTTGGTTTCCAGAGTCAAGCTTCAGACTGTGTTAATACTTTCACACAAAACTCAAAAACGTTCACCTTACAATGTGTGTGTTTCTGAGTTCATATTCAAGGCTTGTGCAAGAGGTGATAATTAGAAGCTTCCTTCTACATGCTTCTCAACTTCAGGGGAGAGTAGCTCAACAACTTAAACCAGAAAAAACAAGCGAATCAACACCCGTAAATCTGAACAAGAGAAACACACCAACGAAAAGTTCTTATTCTGTTACATAAGCAGGACCACCGAATGGAGAAGAATGTTTTTGAAAGAACAGTTGTGACATGGTATGGTGTATGTGTACCCTAGCATTCTGTAACTAATTTATTTCCAGTTTGGGATGTACTGGCTGCAAAATAATGACCATCTCTACCACCGAAAAGCAAGTCTATCCGTAGTCGTTATGATCAGAAAATGTAACATATTTTCATTGGCTACAGTTACAAACAGCTAGAGAGATGGCACATGATGGTGATACGAGAGGAGGAGGATGAAAAGAAGAAGAAGAAGAATTGTAGGGTATAACAGTTTGGACAGAAGACAACAAAAACTGTAGGATATAATAGTTTGGACAGAAGACAACAAAAACTGTAGGATATAACAGTTTGGACAGAGGACAACAAAAACTGTAGGATATAACAGTTTGGACAGAGGACAACAAAAGCTGTAGGATATAACAGTTTGAACAGAGGACAACAAAAGACGTAGGATATATCAGTTTGAACAGAGGACAACAAAAGATGTAGGATATATCAGTTTGAACAGAGGACAACAAAAGATGTAGGATATATCAGTTTGAACAGAGGACAACAAAAACTATAGGATATAATAGTTTGAACAGAAGACAACACAAACTTTGGGATATAACAGTTTGAACAGAGGACAACACAAACTGTAGGATATAACAGTTTGGACAAAGAACATCACAAACTTTAGGATATAACAGTTTGGACAGAAGACAACACAAACTTTGGGATATAACAGTTTAGACAGAGGACAACACAAACTATAGGATATAACAGTTTGAACAGAGGACAAAACAAACTATAGGATATACAGTTTGGACAGAGGACAACACAAACTCCGACAGACAACCCATGTTCAACTAGCCCACAGTGGCACTGGACACATCGTCGGACGCTTCAAACATCTTGAAAGATCAAACATTTTGAAAGATCAAACGTCTTGAAAGATCAAACGTCGTGAAAGATGAAACATCTTGAAAGATCAAACATCTTGAAAGAAGAAACATCTTGAAAGATCAAACATCTTGAAAGATCAAACATCTTGAAAGATGAAACACGACGACCATTGATCAGCGCAAGTTCGGCTGAAGATGGCGACGTTTAATATTTCAAATTACTGACGAGACTCGAGAGTTCACAATACACTTGCAACAAATAACTTCAACCAGTCTTTCCGCGACAAAAGACACGAAAACAAGAGACACTGTCTTATCTCTCTCTCTCTCTCTCTCTCTCTCTCTCTCTCTCTCTCTCTCTCTCTCTCTCTCTCTCTCTCTCTCTCTCAACCCTAAAGTTGGTTTCCAGAGTCAAGCTTCAGACTGTGTTAATACTTTCACACAAAACTCAAAAACGTTCACCTTACAATGTGTGTGTTTCTGAGTTCATATTCAAGGCTTGTGCAAGAGGTGATAATTAGAAGCTTCCTTCTACATGCTTCTCAACTTCAGGGGAGAGTAGCTCAACAACTTAAACCAGAAAAAACAAGCGAATCAACACCCGTAAATCTGAACAAGAGAAACACACCAACGAAAAGTTCTTATTCTGTTACATAAGCAGGACCACCGAATGGAGAAGAATGTTTTTGAAAGAACAGTTGTGACATGGTATGGTGTATGTGTACCCTAGCATTCTGTAACTAATTTATTTCCAGTTTGGGATGTACTGGCTGCAAAATAATGACCATCTCTACCACCGAAAAGCAAGTCTATCCGTAGTCGTTATGATCAGAAAATGTAACATATTTTCATTGGCTACAGTTACAAACAGCTAGAGAGATGGCACATGATGGTGATACGAGAGGAGGAGGATGAAAAGAAGAAGAAGAAGAAGATAGCAAAAGATGTAGGATATATCAGTTTGAACAGAGGACAACAAAAGACGTAGGATATATCAGTTTGGACAAAGAACATCACAAACTTTAGGATATAACAGTTTGAACAGAGGACAACACAAACTTTGGGATATAACAGTTTGGACAGAGGACAACACAAACTTTGGGATATAACAGTTTAGACAGAGGACAACCCAAACTATAGGATATAACAGTTTGAACAGAGGACAACACAAACTATAGGATATAACAGTTTGGACAGAGGACAACACAAACTCCGACAGACAACCCATGTTCAACTAGCCCACAGTGGCACTGGACACATCGTCGGACGCTTCAAACATCTTGAAAGATCAAACATTTTGAAAGATCAAACGTCTTGAAAGATCAAACGGCGTGAAAGATGAAACATCTTGAAAGATCAAACATCTTGAAAGAAGAAACATCTTGAAAGATGAAACATCTTGAAAGATCAAACATCTTGAAAGATCAAACACGACGACCATTGATCAGCGCAAGTTCGGCTGAAGATGGCGACGTTTAATATTTCAAATTACTGACGAGACTCGAGAGTTCACAATACACTTGCAACAAATAACTTCAGCCAGTCTTTCCGAAAACAAGAGACACTGTCTTCTCTCTCTCTCTCTCTCTCTCTCTCTCTCTCTCTCTCTCTCTCTCTCTCTCTCTCTCTCTCTCTAAA
This sequence comes from Achatina immaculata, assembly GCA_009760885.1. Lineage (NCBI taxonomy): Eukaryota > Metazoa > Mollusca > Gastropoda > Stylommatophora > Achatinidae > Lissachatina > Lissachatina immaculata. The sequence goes on from CM019718.1 coordinate 42,112,929, forward strand.
CCCTAAAGTTGGTTTCCAGAGTCAAGTTTCAGACTGTGTTAATACTTTCACACAAAACTCAAAACCTTTCCCCTTACAAGTGTTGTGTTTCTGAGTTCATATTCAATATAATTAGAAGCTTCCTTCTACATGCGTCTCAACTTCAGGGGAGAGTAGCTCAACAACTTAAATCAGAAAAAAACAAGGGAACCAACACCCGTAAATCTGAACAAGAGAAAACACACCAACGAAAAGTTCTTATTCTGTTACATAAGCAGGACCACCGAATGGAGAAGAATGTTTTTTATAACAAATAATTTGATATCTGAAGTGATAACAAACCTGAATAGGTTATTTTTACTGTACATAATTAAAGTAAAATTTAATCCACAATTGTCTAAGGAAACACAGACATAAATCAGACAATTGTCTAAGGAAACAGGCATAAATCAGACACTTGTCTAAGAAACACAAACATAAATCAGACACGTGTCTAAGGAAACACAAACATAAATCAGACACGTGTCTAAGGAAACACAGACATAAATCAGACACGTGTGTAAAGAAACATAGACAAACATTGACAACTTCAAGCCACTTATGAAAACAGCCAGACTGGTTTGTCTAACAAATTTGACAAGTTCTGGGAAACTTGTGGAGAAGATTTCGACCAAGAACATGAGACTCTTGGAAGCATGTGGAGAAGATTTCGACCAAGAACATGAGACTGTTACCTGGGAGAAGCTTGTGGAGAAGATTTCAACCAAGAACATGAGACTGTTACCTGGGAGAAGCTTGTGGAGAAGATTTCGACCAAGAACATGAGACTGTTACCTGGGAGAAGCTTGTGGAGAAGATTTCGACCAAGAACATGAGACTGTTACCTGGGAGAAGCTTGTGGAGAAGATTTCGACCAAGAACATGAGACTGTTACCTGGGAGAAGCTTGTGGAGAAGATTTCGACCAAGAACATGAGACTGTTACCTGGGAGAAGCTTGTGGAGAAGATTTCGACCAAGAACATGAGACTGTTACCTGGGAGAAGCTTGTGGAGAAGATTTCGACCAAGAACATGAGACTGTTACCTGGGAGAAGCTTGTGGAGAAGATTTCGACCAAGAACATGAGACTGTTACCTGGGAGAAGCTTGTGGAGAAGATTTCGACCAAGAACATGAGACTGTTACCTGGGAAACTTGTGGAGAAGATTTCGATCAAGAACATGAGACTGTTACCTGGGAGAAGCTTGTGGAGAATATTTCGACCAAGAACATGAGACTGTTACCTGGGAGAAGCTTGTGGAGAAGATTTCGACCAAGAACATGAGACTGTTACCTGGGAGAAGCTTGCTGACATGGTCCACATGCTGATAGGTCTGGCGAGGATGACCTCCAGGATATGGTCAATTTGGAACAGGTTGGCCCAGATCATGATGTTTCGAAACTTTACGTTAAAAGTTAGTCTGGCAGAGAGTGATTGAGAGAAAGAGAGATTGATTGATTGATTGACTGATTGATTGATTGATCTTTATTTCAAAAAGGTTAAGAATTGGGCACGCAGGCCCGTCTGACATTCTGCCCTTTATCATACATCTTTCACTCTATTCCAGACTTTCTACAAATATGCTGTTCATATAACACACATAACTAACATTGAAGCTGAGAGACATAAAATAAAATATAACATTTACGTTGCTCTCTTAAACATTCACTCAGTACAGAAGTAACTACATGCATTATAAATGACTATCTACTAAACAAAATTTTCATGACTATTCAGAAAACATTTAATTGTATTCAGTGTCTGTAAGAGCAGTCTAAGATAACTTTTAAGGTTTTATAATTCATGGAGGCATGTAGTCGACATCAAATAGATATTGGGAAAGCTTGTAGTTGTAGGAAGGAGTATAATTTATATTTTTTATATAGGATGGGAAGGTATTCCAAAGATGAGCAGCAGAATAACTAAAGCTTTCCTTGTAGGGATCAAGTCTAGGTTTTGGAAGACATATGTTGTTCAAGCGTTGGCTGCACTTTGGGCTAAATTTAAACAGGTTCCATAGATAAAACGGGGCATGTCGTGAAAGAATTTGATGTACTAACTTGGCTTTGTTGAAGAGGAACCTGTTCTTAAGAGGCAGTATTTTGATACGTTTGTGCTGGTTAGTTGTTTGTGCTTGATCTTTGTCACTAATAAGCTTTACTGCTCGCTTTTGGAGAGAGCAAAGCCTCTTTGTATTTGACACTGAGCAACCATCCAAAACTGTTGAGCAATAGTCTAAATGAGTTTGTATATGAGCTATGTAGTATGTCTTCCTAGTGTCTTGATCTATGAAGTGCTTAATTTTAGCTAATTGGTATACTTTTTGAGCGATGAGTTTTGTTAGACATTGCACATGAGAGTTCCAGGTCAGATGTTGGTCAATAATAAGACCTAGTGTTTTGTGCTCGCTAACGTTTTCTATCTGTGATGTTTCTGTACAGAGCCGAAGATAGAGATAGAGTTAGAGGGGGAGAGAGAGAGTTAGAGAGAGAGAGAAGGAGAGAAAGTTAGAGAGAGAAGGAATTAGAAGGAGAGTGATGGAGAGAGACAGACTTAAAGAGAGGAAGAGAGAAAGAGAGATGGTGATAGAGGGAGAGGGAGAAAGATAGATTCTGAGCGAAAGATGGTGATAGAGAAGGAGAGAGAGGGAGAGACTAAGAGAGAAATGGTGAATAGAGGAAATGAGAGGGAGAAAGGGATATGACAGAAAGGCAGAGACATTTTGAGAGACAGAGAGATATATAGAGAGAGGTGGAGAGAGATTGGAAAAAAGAGGGAGGAAGAGAGAAGAGTGAGAGACAGAGAGGGATTAAGAGACAGACACAGACAGGAAAGTGAAGAACAAGTCTGTGATGAGACACACCTTACCAGAAAGTGAAGAAGAAGTCTGAGATTGGACACACTAACCAGAAAGTGAAGAACAAGTCTGTGATAAGACATACTTACCAGAAAGTGAAGAACAAGTCTGTGATAAGACATACTTACCAGAAAGTGAAGAACAAGTCTGTGATAAGACATACTTACCAGAAAGTGAAGAACAAGTCTGTGATAAGACATACTTACCAGAAAGTGAAGAACAAGTCTGTGATGGGACACACTAACCAGAAAGTGAAGCATAAATTGAGATGGGACGCAATAACCAGAACATGAGGAACAAGTCTGAGATGGGACACACTAACCAGAAAGTGAAGAATAATTCTGAGATGGGACACACTAACCAGAAAGTGAATAACAAGTCTGAGATTGGACACACTAACCGATACTCATCAGAGTGGGTTGGGTATATCATGGAAGAGAACTCGTATGTTGTGACTCCCCAATCGTCCCACTTTCTGGATTCCTGGTCATAGTCTAGCTTGATTTCTTTATAGATACCTTCGGGGTTTGCCTGGAAAATGGAAGGACATCAATGATACCCTCAGGGTTTGCCTGGAAAATGGAAGGATATCAATGATAAATGCAGGGTTTAACTGGAAAATGGAAGGACACCAATGACGCCATCAGAGTTTGCCGGAATAATGGAATGACATCAATGATAGCCTCAGGGCTTGCTTGAAAAATGTGGAAGAACATCAATGACAGCATGTTGGTTTGCCTGGAAAATGGAAACAGGTTCCATAGATAAAACGGGGCATGTCGTGAAAGAATTTGATGTACTAACTTGGCTTTGTTGAAGAGGAACCTGTTCTTAAGAGGCAGTATTTTGATACGTTTGTGCTGGTTAGTTGTTTGTGCTTGATCTTTGTCACTAATAAGCTTTACTGCTCGCTTTTGGAGAGAGCAAAGCCTCTTTGTATTTGACACTGAGTAACCATCCCAAACTGTTGAGCAATAGTCTAAATGAGTTTGTATATGAGCTATGTAGTATGTCTTCCTAGTGTCTTGATCTATGAAGTGCTTAATTTTAGCTAATTGGTATACTTTTTGTGCGATGAGTTTTGTTAGACATTGCACATGAGAGTTCCAGGTCAGATGTTGGTCAATAATAAGACCTAGTGTTTTGTGCTCGCTAACGTTTTCTATCTGTGATGTTTCTGTACAGAGCCGAAGATAGAGATAGAGTTAGAGGGGGAGAGAGAGAGTTAGAGAGAGAGAAGGAGAGAAAGTTAGAGAGAGAAGGAATTAGAAGGAGAGTGATGGAGAGAGATAGACTTAAACAGAGGAAGAGAGAAAGAGAGATGGTGATAGAGGGAGAGGGAGAAAGATAGATTCTGAGCGAAAGATGGTGATAGAGAAGGAGAGAGAGGGAGAGACTAAGAGAGAAATGGTGAATAGAGGAAATGAGAGGGAGAAAGGGATATGACAGAAAAACAAAGAGATATATAGAGAGAGGTGGAGAGAGATTGGAAAAAAAGAGGGAGGAAGAGAGAAGAATGAGCGACTGAGAGAGGGATTAAGAGACAGACACAGACAGGAAAGTGAAGAACAAGTCTTTGATGGGACACACCTTACCAGAAAGTGAAGAACAAGTCTGTGATGGGACACACTAACCAGAAAATGAAGCATAAATTGAGATGGGACGCAATAACCAGAACATGAGGAACAAGTCTGAGATGGGACACACTAACCAGAAAGTGAAGAATAATTCTGAGATGGGACACACTAACCAGAAAGTGAAGAACAAGTCTGAGATGGGACACACTAACCAGAAAGTGAATAACAAGTCTGAGATTGGACACACTAACCGATACTCATCAGAGTGGGTTGGGTATATCATGGAAGAGAACTCGTATGTTGTGACTCCCCAATCGTCCCACTTTCTGGATTCCTGGTCATAGTCTAGCTTGATTTCTTTATAGATACCCTCAGGGTTTGCCTGGAAAATGGAAGGATATAAATGATAAATGCAGGGTTTGCCTGGAAAATGGAAGGATATAAATGATAAATGCAGGGTTTGCCTGGAAAATGGAAGGATATAAATGATAAATGCAGGGTTTGCCTGGAAAATGGAAGGATATAAATGATACCCTCAGGGTTTGCCTGGAAAATGGAAGGATATAAATGATAAATGCAGGGTTTAACTGGAAAATGGAAGGACACCAATGACGCCATCAGAGTTTGCCGGAATAATGGAATGACATCAATGATAGCCTCAGGGCGTGCTTGAAAAATGTGGAAGAACATCAATGACAGCATGTTGGTTTGCCTGGAAAATGGAAGGACACCAGTGATCAAAGTCAGTGACCAACCATATCCTGACAGTGTCATCAAAATTGTTTCATAAAAGATGAGACATGAGAGTAGCACAGAAAGTAGTTAACTGTCATCCTAGGAGAAGGTTTCTGTTTGAGAGTCAGCAGTCACAATACAGCAGTCACAATACAGCAGTCACGATACAGCAGTCACAATACAGCAGTCACAATACAGCAGTCACAAGACAGCAGTCACAAGACAGCAGTCACAATAAAACAGTCACAAGACAGCAGTCACAAGACAGCAGTCACAAAACAGCGGTCACGATACAGCTGACCTGACCATAGAAAATTTGGATCTGCAGTAAATGTTTGGGGAAATGTTCCTCAGAGACTGAGAATACCTGCAGGCAAGGAGAGGCGCACTATAATACAAAGTACATAGTACTGTCAGTGCAAGGAGCGAAAGCAGGGCGTTGAATGAGTTCAGTGCAGCAAGAAGCAGAGGAATGTGATGTCCTGTAGACTGATGGGTACAAGGTCTGAGAGTGGGCAGAATGAAGAAGCAGAAAACCAACATCATGGCTTTTGTTACCTACCAAACAGTGCAGACCTCACGTGACACACTTCAGGCTACAGATAATTCTGTCTATCATTTATATAATAAAACATGGTAAGTTAAAATATCTGTCTATCATTTATATAATAAAACATGGTAAGTTAAAATATCTGTCTATCATTTATATAATAAAACATGGTAAGTTAAAATATCTGTCAATCATTTATATAATAAAACATGGTAAGTTAAAATATCTGTCTATCATTTATAATAAAACATGGTAAGTTAAAATATCTGTATATCATTTATATAATAAAACATGGTAAGTTAAAATATCTGTCTATCATTTATATAATAAAACATGGTAAGTTAAAATATCTGTCAATCATTTATATAATAAAACATGGTAAGTTAAAATATCTGTCTATCATTTATATAATAAAACATAGTAAGTTAAAATATCTGTCTATCATTTATATAATAAAACATGGTAAGTTAAAATATCTGTCTATCATTTATATAATAAAACATGGTAAGTTAAAATATATGTATATCATTTATATAATAAAACATGGTAAGTTAAAATATCTGTCAATGATTTATATAATAAAATATAGTAAGTTAAAATATCTGTGAATGATTTATATAATAAAACACAGTATGTTAAATATATGTCTATGATTTATATAGTAAAACATAGAAAATTAAAATATCTGTCTATGATTTACATAATAAAACACAGTAGGTTAAAATATATGTCTATAATTTATATAATAAAACACAATTGGTTAAAATATCTGTCAATGATTTATATAATAAAACGTAGTAAATTTAAATTTCTGTCTATGATTTATATAGCAAAATGTAGTAGGTTAAAAATATGTCTATGATTTATATAGCAAAATGTAGTAGGTTAAAAATATGTCTATGATTTATATAATAAAACAATGAAAGAGAAAAGAGGACATGTAAAGTCTATGAAAGATGTAACTGAAATTATCTGAGAAGTTGCAAATGAGATCTACAATTTATTAAGGATGTAACTGAAGTATCTGAAAAGTTGCTGTAAGATAGAGTTGAAAATTTCTGTTTAGTTGCAAGTAAGAGTCGTTAGAAAATATCAGAGATGCTGCAAATAACACGCAGCTGAAAGTACTTGAGCAATTTCAGATAAAACACAACTGAAAATATCTAAGAAACTCACCTGAAAATATGTAAGACACTCACTTGAAAATATCCTTTAAAAAACTCACCTGAAAATATCTAAGAAACTCACATGAAAATATCCTTTAAAAAACTCACCTGAAAATATCTAAGAAACTCACCTGAAAATATATAAGAAACTCACCTGATAATATATAAGAAACTCACCTGAAAATATCTAAGAAACTCACCTGAAAATATCTAAGAAACTCACCTGAAAATATCTTTTAAAAAACTTACCTGAAAATATCTAAGAAACTCACCTGAAAATATCCTTAAAAAACTCACCTGAAAATATCTTTAAAAAAACACCTGAAAATATCTAAGAAACTCACCTGATGAAAAACGTGTGTCCACGCCCACACGCTGACGTCACGTAGTGGGACTGGTTTCTTACACTCCAGGCACAGCTAAAGCAGACAAAATGCTCACGCTAGAATTAAATGACCTAAAATATGTTCGTGTCCCACAGGACAGTTTTGATGGAGGTGGATAGGCGTAAAATATTATCATTAACTGGAGAACCAATATTTTTTATTGTGCGCTATCTCTCACTCACACACTCTCTCTCACACTCACTCTCTCTCACTCTCCCTCTCTCTCTCTCACTCACACACTCTCTCACTCACACACTCTCTCACTCACACACTCTCTCTCTCACACACTCTCTCACTAACACACTCTCTCTCACTCACACACTCTCTCACTCACACACTCTCTCACTCACACACTCTCTCTCACTCACACACTCTCTCTCACTCACACACACACTCTCACTCACACACTCTCTCTCATTCACACACACTCTCTCACTCACACATACTCTCTCACTCACACACTCTCTCTCACTCGCACACTCTCTCTCACTCTCCGTCTCTCTCTCTCTCATATCTGCTGAGATTTCGATGGCAACATCATCCACAGTAGCAATAAAAAAATATTATTTTGCTAGATAGAATCTTTATGTCGCTAGATACAGTCTTCATGTCGCTAGATATAGCCTTCATTTTGCTAGATACAATCCTCATTTTGCTACGTACCGCCATTATATTGCTAGATACAGCCATTATGTTGCTAAATAGTTTTTGTGTTGTTAGGTTCAGTCTTTATCTTGCCAGATACTGTCTTTATGTTGCTAGGTTCAGCCTCAATGTTGCTAGATACAGCCTTCATGTTGCTAGATACAGCCTTCATATTGCTAGATATAGTCATCGTGCTGCTAGATATAGTCATCGTGTTGCTAAATACAGTCTTTATGTTGCTAGATCCAGTCTTTATCTTGCCAGATACAGCTTTTATGTTGTTAGGTTCAGCCTCTATGTTGCTATGTCCAGTCTTTATGTTGCTAGGTTCAGCCTTTATGTTGCTAGGTTCAGTCTTTATGTGGCTAGGTTCAGCCTTTCTGCTGCTAGATTCAGCCTTTATGTTCATAGATTCAGTCTCTATATTCATAGATTCAGCCTCTATGTTCACAGATTCAGTCTCTATGTAGCTAGGTTCAGCCTTTATGTTGCTAGGTTCAGCCTTTATGTGGCTAGATTCAACCTCTATGTTGCTAGGTTCAGCTTCTGTGTTGCTAGGTTCAGCTTTTATGTGGCTAGATTAAGCCTTTATGTTGCTAGGTTCAGCTTTTATGTGGCTAGATTCAGCCTTTATGTTGCTAGGTTCAGCTTCTGTGTTGCTAGGTTCAGCTTTTATGTGGCTAGATTAAGCCTTTATGTTGCTAGATACAGCTTTTATATTGCTAGATTCAGCTTTTGTTTCTAAATTCAGCCTCAATGTTGCTAAATTCTGTCTCTGTGTTGTTAGATTCAGACTGTATGCACTTACACTTGATGCCCTTGGATTCTATTTACTCAACAGATGATTTAAAATCCACACAAAAGAGTCACTCTCTCCTTGTCTTTGCCAGTGCTTCCAAGTCCTCGACATTTTCATATAAGAATGGACGTGTGGTAAAAATCTCACTTGTAAGTTTTCTTGTTTTTCCTAAAAGTTGGCAGATTTGTTATTTCCTAGGCGATGAAGTTGTCTACCTTTCATGGAGAACGTTCAGCCATAGATCAAAGGCTTGTGGAGTCTTGAAGCAAGACTCACGTTCATGCACATTTTCACCTTTTGTTCATTCATGGCTTTCTGCCCTGTCTGGAATATGAACTTCTCCACACTTTTTCTTAGATGATGAATTTTGATCAAATCTGTGAACTTTTCCATGTTCTTACTTAGATGATGAACTTTGATCAGAACTATGAACTTCTCCATGACCTTACTTATATTATGAACTTTGATCAGAACTATGAAGTTCTCCATGAACTTACTTATATTATGAAATTTGATCAGAACTATGCACTTCTCCATGATCTTACTTATATTATGAAATTTGATCAGAACTATGCACTTTTCTATGATCTTACTTAGATGATGAACTTTCAGTTGAGAAGATCAGAACAATGAACTTCTCCCTCTCTCTCTTTCTTACTCTCTCTCTCTCTTATATTTAAATCGTGAAACTGAGGTATTTCTGTGATTGATAGTGAAATAAGTTGATGTCTGCAGTCAATCAACAATCAAAAACTGTGTACTTTATGTAAATAAGCTAATCGGTAATCATCAGAAACAAAATCAATGGCGAATATCCTTAAGAGCTTGACATACAATTAAAACAATATTTATGTCATTATTACCACATTCTGCACTATATGGGTGTGTCACAAACGTACTGTATTTATCATACAATAAAACATACATGCATACGTGAGACATAATATAAATACGTTTAATATATAGGCTCCGGCATAAAGCAAAAAGCTGGATTTTAAACATGGAAAATAAATAAGCGCTATACATGTTTTATATAAACAAAAAATGAAATGAAACTCAGAAAAGTGGGTACTTTTACTATTACTGACAATCATATTTAGGTTCTGAAAATTACGCCTGTTAGATGACCGCTATTGCATTTGATACATTCAGCCAGGCGTCTGGAAAATTCCTACATAACACCATTTAACATGTTCAAAGGGATATTTTGAATGCAGTGTCGGATTCGATCTTTTAGGTCTGCAACTGACTGTGGTCGACTAGCATACACCGTGTTCTTGAGATACCCCCCCCCTCCCGCCAACAAAAAGAGGTCTGCGGCCGATACATCCGGTGACCTTGCCGGCCAATGAATATCCTCAAATCTGGAAATAAGACGATTGGGAAATGCTTGTCGCAGCATGGCCGTGGACTGACGGGCTGTGTGGGCAGTTGCTCCATCTTGTTGAAACCATATTAGTTTTTTTATTTCTATTGGCCAAGTCTAGAGTGAAATATTCAGTTAGCATCTGTATATAAAGATCACTTTTAACAGGATGCCAGGTGCCAAAGCGTTCCTAACAGCTGATCGCCGAGGGCTACTCAGCAATGCGTTGCGGACTTCTTGAATTCGTTCTGGTGTCTGTTGAGTTCTTGGACGACCAGTAGACTTGTTATTAAGGCAATTAGAGGTTTCCTAAAATGTTTTGACCCACCTCAAAATTGTTTTGTCCTCTGACCGGGAACATCTCGAGGATCCAACTGAAACTAGCGACGAAAGTTTCCTTGTATAGCAACAGACGATTCTCCACTTTTAAAAGAAGTGTCAAAGGTGAATGCGCGATGTTGTGTTTGCCAAGAAGCCATTGTTAAAAATAACCATTTATCTGCTTCATCTCTGACGTCAAGGTTTTTTTTAATGCGTATTCCGTTAACGTCACTTAAATCTAGCCATGCTTTATGCCGGACCCTGTACAGTTCTCAGCTAGTGTCTGTAGCAACGGATAAAGGCAATTTTGCCGAAATATCGACTTGTTTTTGTTCTCTTTCATAGCCATTTCATTCTTTCTACATCTTATTGTAATCTTCCTTCCTTTCTTCCTTCCTTCCTTCCTTTCTTTCTTCCTTCCTTCCTTCCTGTTTCCTTTCTTTCTACTTGCTTTTCTAAATTGTGTTCTGAATAAATCTGCTGTATAGCCATAACTAGAGCTTTAATTCTGTCATATTTTCTCTGGTACAAGATCTACATTTTCAGTAATGCCAAACATCAAGCCGGATATGAAGTGGGCAGTCTTTGTTCAACTCTAGCAGTAAACTCACTTCTTAGCAATCTCCTTTACAGCCAAAAATATATGGACAGATAGTTTTTACAAGGTTGAAATAAGGCAAAAAGTTGTTTCTGAGAGCATTGCCTGGAGGTCAAGTGATGAGAGCATTGCCTGGAGGTCAAGTGATGAGAGCACTGCCTGGAGGTCAAGTGATGAGAGAACTACCTGGAGGTCAAGTGATGAGAGAACTGCCTGGAGGTCAAGTGATGAGAGAACTGCCTGGAGGTCAAGTGATGAGAGAACTGCCTGGAGGTCAAGTGATGAGAGCACTGCCTGGAGGTCAAGTGATGAGAGCACTGCCTGGAGGTCAAGTGATGAGAGAACTACCTGGAGGTCAAGTAATGAGAGAACTGCCTGGAGGTCAAGTGATGAGAGAACTACCTGGAGGTCAAGTAATGAGAGAACTGCCTGGAGGTCAAGTGATGAGAGAACTACCTGGAGGTCAAGTGTCGCCTTCGGGGTAGCACAAGAAATACCTGACTACCCGCTTCTGATCTGAAGAATTTGTGCATGGAGGTAATATGCTGTTGAATGAATGAATGAATGAATAATCTTTATTTTTCAAGGGTAAAGAATTGGGCACGCAGGCCCGTCTTACATTCTGCCCTTCATCAGTCCATCTTTCATTCATGTTATGGTTAATTAGGTTGTGTGTCAGCCCGTCAGTCACAACAGCCCGTCAGTCACAACAGCCCGCCAGTCACAACAGCCCCCCAGTCACAACAGCCCCCCAGTCACAACAGCCCGTCAGTCACAATCATCTTCGCTACTGCCGACCGCGTCTACTACGGCATCAAAAGTAAACATTTATAGTTAAAAGTAAACCTTTTTACTAATGTGACCTTGAGATGTAAAGGATCCAGCAAGTGGACCTGGCTATTTCCAGGAACTGGAGGCTGCGTCCATTTGATTCTCATGCCGTACTCGTTCCAGGAAGTCTCAGGATCGCAGCATTCTGTGTAACAGCATGGCCTCTCCGCTTCCATCTCACACAGTCCTGCTGCGAGTCACAGAGAAAAGAAGAGGTCAGACATGGAGACGTGGAAACTACAGCTACAGCTTACACAACAGCCTGCCAGGAAGTAGATCAGCATGTAGTAGAACATCTAATCGAGCTTTGGAACATCAGGTTTTGGAGACCACCAAGAAGAGCATTTTATTTTTGAAGATCTAATTTAGGAGAACACCAAAGAGAGCATTTTATTTTTGAAGATCAAGTTTGAGACAACTTCAGGAGGTATTTTGTTTTTCAACATTAAGCTACAGAATATTAAGTAGTAGAGCATCAAGTAGAGAAACATCAAGTAGTAGAACACGAAGTAGAGAAGCACCAAGTAGTAGAACACAAGCAGAGAATCACCAAGTAGTAGAACACCAAGTAGTAGAACACCAAGTAGAGAAACACCAAGTAGTAGAACACCAAGAAGAGAAACATCAAGTAGTAGAACACCAAGTAGAGAACACCAAGTAGTAGAACACCAAGTAGTAGAACACCAAGTAGAGAACCACCAAGTAATAGAACACAAGCAGAGAAACACCAAGTAGTAGAATACCAAGTAGAGAAGCACCAAGTAGTAGAACACCAAGTAGAGAACCACCAAATAATAGAACACAAGCATAGAAACACCAAGTAGTAGAACACCAAGTAGTAGAACACCAAGTAGAGAAACACTATGTAGTAGAACACCAAGTAGAGAACACCAAGTAGAGAAACACTATGTAGTAGAACACCAAGTAGAGAAACACCAAGGAGTAGAACACCAAGTAGAGAAATATCAAGGAAAATTGCAACAAGGATCAAAACACCATCAGGGAGTAGAACATAAAGTAGAACACCAAAGTACAGAATATCAGGGAGTAGATACAAAATAGAACACCAAAGTATAGAGCATCAAAGAAAAGAATATAGAGTAGAACACCAGAGTACAGAACATCAGGTAGTAGAACATAGAGTAGAACACTAAAGTAGAGAGCATAAGGGAGTAGAACATTCGAGTAGAACACCAGAAAGAAAACTTCAAGGAGAGCAACGTCACATAACAGATAATTTTACAATAGAACAATATATAACAAATAAAGTTACAGAATTTCAAGGAGCAGAGTATTAAGTAATAGAATATCAGGGAACAGAACATCAAGAAATTCAAAGTTAAGGAACATAAAGTAGTAAATCATCAGTAAACAGAGATTTTGATAGGAAAATATCAAGTGGTAGAACTGTTCAAGGAACAAGAACATTGAAGAGTACAACATCAGGTAGTAGAACACAAAATGCAATTTTCTTAAGGAACAGAACACTACAGACATTAAGGAACAGAACATCACTGAGAAAACTTAAATAGAACACTAGTAAGAGAGACAATCTAAGAGATGCAATATCTCTGTTGTACATGAAAGTGTGAAAAGACCCTACTTGATTAAATGGTATATTAAAGGTATCAAAAATGAAACAAATCGAACATCTCTTTGAAAAGCTTAACAAACACAAGACCTCTGATGGAACATTGAACTTCTCTTATTATCACTTCAATGATATTGAACATAAATGAGATTTCTCCATTCATCTTATTTCTCAATCATTTCTTTAACTATGCTGACCGGTACTTATCTCTTCTATGGTGGTACAATTGAAGTCTTATTTTGTTGCTTCTATCTTCTTTTTCTAAATTAAGATTAATCATTTCTTCAAAGCTGTTTCATACTCCAAGCGCCACTGCATCAGCTTTCCTTTCAGGAACTCGTCACAGTACTCTGTTAAGCTTTCACGCCGTGTACAGTAGATGAGGTAGATTATTTATCACAGTACTCTGTGTTAAGCTTTCACGCCGTGTACAGTAGATGAGGTAGATTATTTATCACAGTACTCTGTGTTAAGCTTTCACGCCGTGTACAGCAGGTGAGGGAGACAGCACATCCTTGGCAGATGTTGTCGCTGTCATGAAAGAGATGATTGTGACAGGCGGGGTTTGGTAAATGTATGTTTGCTTTTCTGAAATCATTTGTGTCTTCTTCTTCCTCATTTTATTCTCCTTGATATTTGATGGCTCTGGAGTATAGCTTTGCAACGTCTGATGATGTTTCCATGTTTTGATCATAAACATTCAGCGACCTGTTCATGTGTTGTTGATGGATATTCAGTACTGTTTGCATGTTTGTCTTTCCATCTTTGTCTGTTTTCATGTTTGTCTTTCCATCTTTGTTTGTTCTGTGTTTGTCTTTCTTTCTTAGTCTGTTCTGTGTTTGTCTCTCTTTCTTAGTCTGTTCTGTGTTTGTCTTTTTAACTTAGTTTGTTCTGTGTTTGTCTCTCCTTCTTAGTCTGTTCTGTGTTTGTCTTTTTAACTTAGTTTGTTCTGTGTTTGTCTCTCCTTCTTAGTCTGTTCTGTGTTTGTCTCTCTTTCTTAGTCTGTTCTGTGTTTATTTTTTTCAACTTAGTCTGTTCTGTGTGTTTTTTTAACTTAGTCTGTTCTGTGTTTGTCTCTCTTTCTTAGTCTGTTCTGTGTTTGTTTTTTTAACTTAGTCTGTTCTGTGTGTTTTTTTAACTTAGTCTGTTCTGTGTTTGTCTCTCTTTCTTAGTCTGTTCGTGTTTGTCTTTTTAACTTAGTTTGTTCTGTGTTTGTCTCTCCTTCTTAGTCTGTTCTGTGTTGTCTTTTTAACTTAGTTTGTTCTGTGTTTGTCTCTCCTTCTTAGTCTGTTCTGTGTTTGTCTCTCTTTCTTAGTCTGTTCTGTGTTTATTTTTTTCAACTTAGTCTGTTCTGTGTGTTTTTTTAACTTAGTCTGTTCTGTGTTTGTCTCTCTTTCTTAGTCTGTTCTGTGTTTGTTTTTTTTAACTTAGTCTGTTCTGTGTGTTTTTTTAACTTAGTCTGTTCTGTGTTTGTCTCTCTTTCTTAGTCTGTTCTGTGTTTGTTTTTTTTTAACTTAGTTTGTTCTGTGTTTGTTTTTTTAACTTAGTCTGTTCTGTGTTTGTTTTTTTAACTTAGTCTGTTCTGTGTTTGTCTCTCTTTCTTAGTCTGTTCTGTGTTTGTTTTTTTTTAACTTAGTTTGTTCTGTGTTTGTTTTTTTAACTTAGTCTGTTCTGTGTTTGTTTTTTAAACTTAGTCTGTCATGTGTTTGTCTCTCTTTCTTTGTCAATCCTTTATTTGTCTCTCTTTCTCATTTACCCTGTCCTGAATTTGTCTCTCTTTCCTATTCTTTACTTTGTTTGTCTCTCTTTCTCAATTAATCTGTCCTGTACGTGTCTATCTTTCTCAGTCTGTCCTGTATAAGTGTCTCTTTCTCAATTTGTACTGTGTTTGTCTCTCTTTCTCAATTTGTATTGTGTCTGTCTCTCTTTGTTAGTCTATTAGTCTGCCTTTCTCATTTTGTCCTGTATTCGTCTCTCTTTGTTAGTCTGTCCTGTGGTAACCTGCCTTTCTCAGTTTGTCCTTTGTTAGCCTGTCTTTATCATTTTGTCCTTTATTTGTCTCTTTCTTTGTCTGTCCTTTGTTAACCTGTCTTTCTCAGCCTGTCCTGTATTTGTTTCGTTTTCTTTGTCTGTCATGTGTTAGCTTGTCTTTCTCAGTCTGTCTTGTTTTTCTCTCTCTCTCTGTCTCGGTTAGTCTGTGTTTTCTTGTTCAAAGTACCTTCACAGCATGTGGTATTCACTATCAAACCTGTTATAACATCACAGCAGATGCTTGCACTAACTCTACCAGTTTTATTACAACACAAAACTTAATTATGTAACTCTCCATACGACCTAAATTCTGTGCCGGTATTGCCTGAAACCTCTTTGATTGGAAGATCCCATCAAGAAGTCTTTGCGTAGGTTGTAGCCATTTTTTTTTACGTTCACTATGACAAAAGTTGTACAGGCACGGATGTGCGCACTTTTGGAGTCTAATTATTAGTTTCCAGGCTGTCAAGTGGAACACAACAGGCTGAAGAAAAAGAGGTCGACCACGTGAATCTTTAAAGAGGACATTTTTCCGAAAGGCCAGTTCAGTTGGCATAACATCCATTGATGTGAATGAAAAACTCACCGAAGACAGGACATCTTGGTGAACTACCATGCGGTCCCTATATGACGTTTAGCGGCACGGGAACGATGTAAGTCTAACCGAAAAATGTTGGTCACGTGATGAGAAGAAACAGTCAGAGAATCCCAAAGCAAGCTATAAAATGGAACACAACAGGTCAAAGAAAAAGAGGCAGACCGCGTGAAACTCTAAAGAGGACATTGTTAAGAGAGGGAAAATTAATAGGCATAAAATTGCTTGATGAGGTTGAAAGGCTCACCGAAGACAGGAAAAATTGACGAACTACCTTGTGAGCCCTATGTGACGTTTAGCGGCACGGGAAGGATATAAGATATAAGATAAGAATTACATCTTTTCCATGGCAACATATGCCTGTAAGACCTGGACACTTAATAAAACATCTGAGAAACACATAAATGCCTTTGAATGTAAATCTTATCTTATATCTTATCTTATATCCTTCCCGTGCCGTAAATGAATGTAAATGCTACAGAAGAATTCTTTAAGTATCGTGGAAATGGAAAAGAACAAATATATCCATACCACACGAATTTAATATTGAAGTAGTCTGGCTAGTAAAGAGGATTAAACAGAGAAAACTTAAATAATTTTGACACATTAAAGGTCATGACAATTTAGAGAAGACCGTCTTGGAAGGGTAGATATTGGGAAAAAGAAAGAGAGGAAGACCAAGGCGAAGATGAGTGCAAGACATTGTTGGTAATCTGCAATGGATGCATCAGTAGCAGGGCATCTAGCTTGCAACCATGAGGCCTACAGGATGTATAAAATAGGAAAAAAGTAGGAGCAGCTTTATTACTTAACGATTACAAAGTTGTGACGTTTCGGCGCGAGCCTTAATCATACAAAAACATACAGCACGAAGAAATAGAGAGAGGACATAAAGTATAGATTCACATGAATACTAAAAAAAAAAAAATTTTTTTTTAAAGAGTACTTAGCTGTAAATTGTAAGGTGTGGCTTGTCCGGCGGTGTGTGTCAGGAATGGATCTAGTGGGACGTGGAGACTGTTTAAATAGAGACCTGTGACATGTGGTCGGTGGGTTGTAACTGGGGGTGGTGGATGGGGAACCGGGGAGGGGAGAGAGAGAGTGACGCAATACCGACCTAGCTAGGAGAAATTGAAACAGATGATTGGGGAAGAGGGGTTGCAGAGAAGAGGGGTTGCAGAGAAAATAGCGGGGTTGCAGAATGATGCTGTGAGGAAGTTTGAAAAGTAAGCGGTGAATATATAAATATAAATACATAAATATAACTTTAGCGGGGACTGGAGGAAAGAGTTGTCTCCATGTTTCTCCCAAGCATCACTCTCAAGTGCCACTCTTTTCTTAATATTTTTCCTACAAGTTTTGGTAAACGCACATATAGAAGCACATACATATAGAAGCACATACATATAGAAGCACATACATATAGAAACACATACATATAGAAACACATACATATAGAAACACATACATCTTAGTTTCCGTGATTTTCCCTCTCTAGTGTTTCTAACTACATTTTGTCAGAGCTGGCAACCGAAGTTTACTGTGTCTTATCAATCTTCGTCCATAATTTGGCATGGCCTGATCATTAATCCAGGTTCTCTGTTTATTATCCATCCTTCTCATAGATGGCCATCCTGTTATTCACAAGCCAAGTTCCTACTATAAAATCAGTCTTTGTTCTAGTTCACTATTCTCAGATTAACAATCCAAGTTCATAATAAATAATCCGTTGCCACATTATCCTTGCACTGTCAACCCAAGTTCATAATATATAAACAAATTTTCTAAAACTATCATGTCAACCCAATTCTCAGTCTTACATCTGACATCCTTCCCGTGCCGTTAAACGTCACATAGGGCCTGCATGGTAGTTCGCCAAGATTTCCTGTCTTCGGCGAGTTTTTCAACCTCATCAAGGGATGTTATGCCCACTGAATTTACTTCTCTTAACAATGTCCTCTTTAGAGTTTCACGCGATCGACCTCTTTTTCTTTGGCCTGTTGTGTTCTATTTGATGGCTTGTTTGGGGACTCTCTGATTGTTTCTTCTCATCACGTGATCAACATATGTCCATCTTCTTTTTGTGATCAGCCATGAGACTGGTTGTTGTTTGCTCATCTGTCTTATCTCTGCGTTGTTCTTGAATTCGTTCCACTTTATACCGAGTATTTTCCTTGGGCATTTGTTTTCGAAAGAGTCTAATTTCTTGTCTATTTCTTTAGTTATTTTCCAGCTTTCGCATGCATAAATGAGGGTGGATATCATATTTGAATTGAATAATCTTAACTTGGTTTTTGTGCTTATAACTTTTGAATGCCATATGTTCTCAAGATTCTTGAATGTCAGTGCAACTCGGGCAATTCGAATTCTAACTTCTTTCCTGGTGTCACCATCCTGGTCTATGTAGCTGCCGAGATATGCAACAGCTTCAACAGCTGTTCCCTCTATGTATATTTGTCCTTTGTCGTTAATGAGAACCTTCATTATTTTTGTTTTATCCTTGTTAATTTCAAGTCGTATTTTACTAGCCACTGAAGACAGGGTATCTGTTTTTACTTGCATTGATTTCATATTGTCGCTGATAAGAGTTATGTCACCTGCAAAATCAAGATCTTCAGTTGGATCTCATGTACCCAATCAATGCCTGTGTTACCCGTGCAGCATTTTTTTATTATGAAGTCTATGGCAGTTCCAAAAATCCGGAGAAGATAATATACATCCTTGTTTCATGCCTGTTTCATACTGGAACCATTCACTCATTCCTTCTTCTGTCTTGACTGCACAAACATATCTATTGTAGAGGCCCCTAATGATGTTGGCAATCTTAGATGGTATTCCATATATTCTTAAAATCTTCTGTAATGATTTTCTGTGTATGCTATCAAATGCCTTTTAAAAATCTATATAGTTCAGTATTAATGTTTTCTGCTTTTCAATATGTTCTTCAGTATTATTCTTAGAGTAAAGATCTGGTCGAGACAGCTTCTCCCTTTTCGGAATACTGCTTGTTCTTCTCTCATTGCAGCATCCACTATATCTTGAACTCTATTCAGAATACCTTTGCAAAATACTTTTGATACAACTGATAGTAATGTTACTCCTCTCCAGTTGTTACAGTTACTAAGCTTGCATTTTTTGGTGGGTATTTTAACAATGATTCCTTTTTGCATTTAGAATGGACATTTTCTTCTTCCAAACTTTATCAAACATTCTCTGTAGTTGTCTCATCTTGTCTATATTAATAGCTTTTAACATTTCGGGTGTTATTTCATCTTCACCTGCAGCTTTGTTGTTAGCCATTAGATTCACTGCCGTTTCAATTTGATGCAATGTAATTTCATCTAGATTGACATTTAGTTGTGGGAATGGTAAATCAGTTCCAAAGTCTATCAGTTCTTTTGGATGTGGTCGATTAAGTAATTCTTGGAAGTGTTCGGCCCATCTTTGCTTTTGGTCTTTACTTGATGTTAATAGTGTGACAGTTTTGCTAAGGATTGGTCTTTCTTTGGGTGCAATAGTACTGTTAGCCTCTTTTGTATGTTACATAAACTTTTGCTGTCTCCTGTTTTTCCTGCCTTCTCTGCTTCTTTCGTCATATTGTCCATGTATTCTTTTTTATCAATTCTAGCTGAACTTTTTACTTTACTGTCTAGTTCCTTGTATGTTGCTTTTGTCAAATCTCTTCCCAAGATCTGTCTTTACATTCAACATTACTAATTTGGCTGATCTTTCGTGTACGGATTTCCATGTGTTATCTGATATCCATGCTTTTCTATTTGTTGTTTGCAGTCCAGCACTTGTTTTATCTGCTGTAATTATAGCTGTGCTGTAAGAATGCCATAAGTCATCTATATCTGTCTCCTCTACCTCACTGAATGCAGCGAACTGTTTGGTAAGTTCCAGATTAAAATTACTCTTAGTATTTTCATCCTGTAGATTATGGCTGTTTATCTTTCTGAGTACTGCTTTCTTGTGTTGGCTTTTCAGTTTTAGTCTTATCTTCCCTATACACAGATTGTGATCACTGTTGACATCTGCACCCCTATATGCTCTTATATCTATCAGAGATGTTCTGAATTGCTTTCTAATGTAAAAATGATCTATCTGATTTCTTGGTTATATCATCTGGAGATATCCATGTTGTTTTATGTATCTCTTTGTGTGGAAATACTGTTCCTCCAATGACCATGCCCTCTGTTAGATATATTTCAATTAATCTTTCTCCACTAATTTTTTCGATGTCGGTGTTATATTTTCCTACCTTGGCGTTTAAAATCTCCCATGACAACTTAGATGTTGTGTTTAGGGACTTTGCTAATGAGTTGTTGCAGCTGGTGATAGATATAGTCTTTAATTTCATCATTTGCATCGTTCGTGGGTGCATAGCACTGCATGATTGTCATTCTTCCGTGCCTTATTTGGAATTGTGCTCTTAATATACGACTGTTCACTGGTTCCCATTCTGTAAGGCTCTTTGCTGCCGCAGATGACATAATTATATCTACTCCTTGATATTTACCACCGTCTCTGCCTGAATGTATGATTAACTTACGGTTTTCGGCCGATAAATGTATATAATCAACTGTTGTCAAACTATCCTCAAATTGCCATCCCAAGTCCTAATAAAAGGAGGCACGCTATTCCGTCACATTACACGAAGGAGGCGAGCTATCCTGTCACATTACATGGAGGAAGTATGTGACATTTCCAGTGCACAGGATTTGAGAAAAATGTTGAGCAGATTTTCCGCTGATGGTGCTCGGGGCGCACACAGAGACCGGCTGCTGGTGAAAGCGAACGTCCAGTCCTTGGTGACGGCGCGTGTGATATCGGTAGTGGTTATGGCGCAGTGCTTTCCTGTGAGCAGGCGCCTGACCTAGCACTGGCAGCGAGCAACTTTCTCTGACAAGAAGAAAGCTACAATTCTCGGAGGCAAAACAGATCTTAACTTATCTAACTTCCCTGAACTGGCTCAGACTTTCCAGCAATGGCGTGCCCTCAAGACCCGGAGGCGGAGCGACCCAGAAACTACACGGAGGCCATCAGCGGGGACTGCACGTGGGAGAAGTATGGCATCCAGATCAAGTGGACAGAGCCCACCGTCCCAGGTAACATAAGACTGCCTCTTAACGAGCCGGTCAAGCTCCGACTTTGTGTTGAGACCAAGAGAGACCTGGAGGTCCCGCCCGAAGCTCTGACAGCCTGGTGTTGGACCCACATTCATTTTGAGGTTTGTCGTTGATGTCAGCCGCCAAGTATGACTGAGCATTCATTTTGAGGTTTGTCGTTGATGTTAGCCGCCAAGTATGACTGAGCATTCATTTTGAGGTTTGTCGTTGATGTCAGCTGCCAAGTATGACTGAGCATTCATTTTGAGGTTTGTCGTAGATGTCAGCTGCCAAGTATGACTGAGCATTCATTTTGAGGTTTGTCGTAGATGTCAGCTGCCAAGTATGACTGAGCATTCATTTTGAGGTTTGTCGTAGATGTCAGCTGCCAAGTGTGACTGAGCATTCATTCAGTATTAACCATTAGCCCGAAAATGACAGCACACGGTTATTATAACCGATGTAATACAGAAAAAGATAATATGTCACAATCCTGTCCCTCATTCATCAGTTATCATTCACTTGTTGAAGACCCGCCACTGACATAAACAAGCGGGCAGAGTCAGGCACCTGTTTTTACCGCTATAAAAGGCGAACACAAATAACGCTCCGGAGACAGAGCATCTGGTTTCTAGTCTCTCTTTGTTCTAGTTTTCTGCCTAGGACCAGCCCAGGTGGACATGCCTGGAAAAATCCGGACAAAAAACTGGTCACGGAGAGAAACATCCGGAAATAAACGGCCAAAAAAGCTAGGGACGGGCAGACATGAAGAAATGTGATCGTCCTTGTTTACTGTACAGCAAATAATGCTCATGAAAACCATAAACTGTGACTTTGATCTGCCCTACATCATTTTACTAACACACGAACAATTAATTTATAAGTATATATAACTAATTATATAACTATACACGAAGCTATTTCAGTAAAGCTGTGATAACAAAATGTATAAAGTAGCAACAACAAAAAAGTAGGGATTATGCTGCAATTTTCGGGGTAATGGTTAATATAGTTTTGCTCTATCCCAAAACTATCCCCACTCTCCATGAGGGATTCACATGCGAGTACGTAAGGTGATATATGCCACTGTGTACAAAAGATGCAGGATAACTTATACTGGTGAAACGGGTCAAAGATTAGGTAACTGCACGCAGAAACATCTGTACGATATCTCCCAGCGTGTGCCAAAACCAGTCACTAATCATTTCAGTGGCCCCAACCACAGAGGCATATCTGATTTTCTGGTAATGTACATCAATCAGTGTCACGCAGATGACAGAAGCCACCTAGTGCTTGAGAACCGCTACATTCAGGAACATGGGAAGCAGGAACCACATGGTTTGAACTCGCAATTCAGTTACACCTAACATTCCCATCATCCACAGTCATATTCCCTCTGCACTAAGTTACACTCCTGTCTCATTTGTAATACATAGTTTAGAACCTCCTCACAGCATCAGATTACAATCCCTCTACCTCAGCTATAATCACCTAATCCACCTTCTCCCGGCTAGATTACCATTGTATCACTCTCTCTCCCCTTTCCGGGGTCTCTCCCAAACCCCCTCCTCCTTTACGACCCACCTATCACACATCGCAAATCTCAATTTAAATATCCTCTACACTCCACCATGCTCACTTCTGAACACAGATTCTTACTTGTCACACCTTCTTACAAGTCATAGGTAAGTGCACTATTTATTTTATTTTATTATATTTGTGTCTATTACTATTTTTTTTACATAGCATTCATGTGAATTTATAATTTGTCTTCTTTCTCTATTTCTTCGCCCTGTGTGTTTTTGTATGATTAAGGCTCAAACCGAAACGTCATAACTGTGTGTGCTAGTTAAGTAATAAAACTGTTACTACTTTTTTTCCTAGTTTATACATTTTATCTCCTGCAAGAAGTTAAACATTAGGTACCGTTATAATATTTATAATAAGCGTAGACCCTGACAAAATCAGATTTATGATAGTGTAAGAATTATTTTTTACAGTTTATATTTCCTATTTTGTGGTGTGTTGTTTGGTATGTTAATAGGTACATGCTGATTGATGGTTACACATACATAAACACATTACACATACAGAAGGAAAAACACGAATAAGATTCTTCATCAGCGGATCATTGGTTTATATTATTATCAACATAATCAAATCAATTTCTTTCAATAGTTTGATTTCTACAAAAATATTATCAACAGTGGAATTACTAACAATCTGTTTTAACATCATCTACATATAACTGGGTTAGTATGAACTGCAACAAAATTGTCCCATATATATAAAATTATCATCCTTAAAATGATTGAATGTTCTGATTGTAACAAACTGAACTATTGGCAAGAGAAGGGTATGATAAACGAATGCATATATACATACAATTCAATGACATAAACAATGTGCACATAACAAACCTTCACTGCAAATTAACAAAATATCTATAGTCTCACATAGACCTTATAGCGGGACTATGACTATTCGTGTACCATTCAACTAACACAGTCACACCCGAGTGGGTCAGGATAGATCGGAGGGTTCAACAGCACGGTTTCATGCGTCCAAATCACAGGATAGAAACATAACAAATATACGAGGGTCACACCGAAAATCGTGAGCAATTTTTTTTTAATCAGAATTTATAGATAGAGAAAATATCACATTAATCTGCATCCTTTTCTTCATTTTCTTCACTTTTCAACATAATCTCAAATTCTCTGCACACATTGTCCCCATCGCTCTGCAAGTTTGAAAATACCCTCCCGGTAGAATTCCGTTCCAGCTGACCGAAGGCACAGACGTACTGTTTTCTGGACTTTCTCTTCTGTGTCGTAGTGATGTCCTCGCATTTGTTCTTTCACAAAACCGAAAAGATGGTAGTCACTGGGTGCCAGGTCGGGCCTATAGGTAGGGTGTGGAAGAATTCCCCAACCTATTTTCTGAATTTCCTCAGTTAAGTGATGGTTTTTCTCACAGCTTTGTGATCTTCAGTCAACAAACGTGGGACTCATCGGGCATAAACTTTTCTACAGCCTAGGGTTTTAATAATTTCCTGCACTGCATTGTGTCCTATTCCAAGATTTACAGCGACTTCAGATACTGTGACACGTCTGTCTTATTTAATGATAACGTCAACCCTTTCCATGTTGCGATCAGTGGAGGCAGTTCGAGGGCGACCGCTGCAAGGCATATCTTGGATGCGCGTGTTTCCATCTTAGAAATGTTTCACCCACCTCCTAACACTGCTAGCACCCATACACACATCCCCATAAGTAAGCTGAAGTCTTTGGTGAATTTCAGCAGCGGGGATTTTCTCTTTAACGAAAAACTCAATAACATCACGTTGATGAAACGAAACTTCAGCACTCGCCATTTTGTTTATGCTCCGCGTGGTCACGTGACAAATGATGGTGACGTCGTGTGACCTCTACATGAAGTGCAAAGGATGCAAATAAGGCGATACATTTGTATTTTCTCTATCTATAAATTCTGATTTTAAAACATTTCTGCTCAAGCCTGACGACTTTTGAAAGGATCCTTGTATATATATATATATATATATATATATATATATATATATATATATATATATATAATTCTAATAAAAGAAATAAACATACTCATTCATGCTTGAACGAAAATGTGATCTCCGCCAATCCGCTGGCACCTCTGACGTGCTCAGAGTGCAAATCCCGACCTATTAAATTACTCTCACATTTTCTTTATATATTGGATCAGTGGACCGGTTTTCTCGGAGTTGCGCACCTCGAATGCTAGGCAGTCACTGACCCATTATTTCTACTCTTAAGGTTGCCAACCCACCTAGGTAACTAGTCTGTTCTTACTTCTGTCCGTCTTACAGTAATCTCTGATACAATCAGATTTATGATAGAATCTGGACCTATTATAATAAAATTTATGATTAAACCTCATACAGTCAGATTTATGATAGAATCAAATACAATCAGTTTTATGATAGAATCAAATACAATCAGTTTTATGATAGAACCAAATACAATCAGGTTTATGATAGAACCAAATAAAACCAGGTTAAGAATAGAAACTAATACAACAAGGTTTATGATTTCATAAATATCTCCTGTCATTTCCTCGATGCAACCAGATTATTCTTTTATATTCTTATGTTTCCTTTATCTCTCACTCTTTTCTCTAAATTCACTAATTATCTCTTTTATCAACATCTGTAGAAAGTGTCTTCTTCATCATATTCCTGTTACTGTTTCTTTTTGTCACTATTCGCATAATCTTTACTTATTAGTGCGAATTAAATCTGACGTAAAAGGTCGTCCTCCTCCTTTCTCTTCTCCTCATCTTCCTCCTCATCATCAATCCTCCCTATCATTTAAACATTAAGCATTATTTAAACACTCAGTTAAACCATCACCCTCAAGTCTACTCTCAGTTAAGTGATCACCCTTAAGTCTACTCTCAGTTAAGTGATCACCCTCAAGTCTACTCTCAGTTAAGTGATCACCCTCAAGTCTACTCTCAGTTAAGTGATCACCCTCAAGTCTACTCTCAGTTAAGTGATCACCCTCAAGTCTACTCTCAGTTAAGTGATCACCCTTAAGTCTACTCTCAGTTAAGTGATCACCCTTAAGTCTACTCTCAGTTAAGTGATCACCCTTAAGTCTACTCTCAGTTAAGTGATCACCCTTAAGTCTACTCTCAGTTAAGTGATCACCCTTAAGTCTACTCTCAGTTAAGTGATCACCCTTAATCTACTCTCAGTTAAGTGATCACCCTTAAGTCTACTCTCAGTTAAATGATAACCCTCAAGTCTACTCTCAGTTAAGTGATCACGCTAAAGTCTACTCTCAGTTAAATGATCACCCTCAAGTCTACTCTCAGTTAAGTGATCACGCTAAAGTCTGTTCTCAGTTAAGTGATCACCCTCAAGTCTACTCTCAGTTAAGTGATCACGCTCATGTCTGCTCTCAGTTAAGTGATCACCCTCAAGTCTACTCTCAGTTAAGTGATCACCCTTAAGTCTACTCTCAGTTAAGTGATCACGCTAAAGTCTGTTCTCAGTTAAGTGATCACCCTCAAGTCTACTCTCAGTTAAGTGATCACGCTCATGTCTGCTCTCAGTTAAGTGATCACCCTCAAGTCTACTCTCAGTTAAGTGATCACCCTTAAGTCTACTCTCAGTTAAGTGATCACCCTTAAGTCTACTCTCAGTTAAGTGATCACCCTTAAGTCTACTCTCAGTTAAGTGATCACCCTCAAGTCTACTCTCAGTTAAGTGATCACCCTTAAGTCAACTCTCAGTTAAGTGATCACCCTTAAGTCTACTCTCAGTTAAGTGATCACCCTTAAGTCTACTCTCAGTTAAGTGATCACCCTTAAGTCTACTCTCAGTTAAGTGATCACCCTTAAGTCTACTCTCAGTTAAGTGATCACCCTTAAGTCTACTCTCAGTTAAGTGATCACCCTTAAGTCTACTCTCAGTTAAGTGATCACCCTTAAGTCTACTCTCAGTTAAGTGATCACCCTTAAGTCTACTCTCAGTTAAGTGATCACCCTTAAGTCTACTCTCAGTTAAGTGATCACCCTTAATCTACTCTCAGTTAAGTGATCACCCTTAAGTCTACTCTCAGTTAAATGATAACCCTCAAGTCTACTCTCAGTTAAATGATAACCCTCAAGTCTACTCTCAGTTAAGTGATCACCCTTAAGTCTACTCTCAGTTAAATGATAACCCTCAAGTCTACTCTCAGTTAAGTGATCACGCTAAAGTCTGTTCTCAGTTAAGTGATCACCCTCAAGTCTACTCTCAGTTAAGTGATCACGCTCATGTCTGCTCTCAGTTAAGTGATCACCCTCAAGTCTACTCTCAGTTAAGTGATCACCCTTAAGTCTACTCTCAGTTAAGTGATCACCCTTAAGTCTACTCTCAGTTAAGTGATCACCCTTAAGTCTACTCTCAGTTAAGTGATCACCCTCAAGTCTACTCTCAGTTAAGTGATCACCCTTAAGTCAACTCTCAGTTAAGTGATCACCCTTAAGTCTACTCTCAGTTAAGTGATCACCCTTAAGTCTACTCTCAGTTAAGTGATCACCCTTAAGTCTACTCTCAGTTAAGTGATCACCCTTAAGTCTACTCTCAGTTAAGTGATCACCCTTAAGTCTACTCTCAGTTAAGTGATCACCCTTAAGTCTACTCTCAGTTAAGTGATCACCCTCAAGTCTACTCTCAGTGAAGATCAGAAAAATTATTCATCTGATCTGGTTCTGGGCATAAAGTTTTAGCAGTCTTATCTAGTGTGACTGGAGGAAAGTTATGTGTCCTGTATGAGAGTTGTGACTTGAGGAAAGTTATGTGTCCTGTATGATAGTTGTGACTTGAGGAACGTTATGTGTCCTGTATGATAGTTGTGACTTGAGGAAAGTTATGTGTCCTGTATGATAGTTGTGACTTGAGGAAAGTTATGTGTCCTGTATGATAGTTGTGACTTGAGGAAAGTTCTGTGTCCTGAATGATAGTTGTGACTTGAGAAAAGATCTGTGTCCTGTATGATAGTTGTGACTTGAGGAACGTTCTGTGTCCTCTATGATAGTTGTGACTTGAGGAAAGTTATGTGTCCTCTATGATAGTTGTGACTTAAGGAAGATTATGTGTTATGTATGATAGTTGTGACTTGAGGAAGGTTCTGTGCCTGTATGATAGTTGTGACGGGAGGAACGTTATGTATCCTATATGACATTTGTGACTTGAGGAAGGTTCTATGCCTGTATGATAGTTGTGACGAGAGGAACGTTATGTATCCTATATGACAGTTGTGACTTGAGGAAGGTTCTATGCCTGTATGATAGTTGTGACGGGAGGAACGTTATGTATCCTATATGACAGTTGTGACTTGAGGAAGGTTCTATGTCTGTATGATAGTTGTGACGGGAGGAACGTTATGTATCCTATATGACAGTTGTGACTTGAGGAAGGTTTTATGTCTGTATGATAGTTGTGACTTTAGGAAAGTTGTGTGTTTTTTATGATAGTTGTGACTTGAGGAAAGTTGTGTGTTTTTTATGATAGTTGTGACTTGAGGAAGGTTCTTTGTCTGTATGATAATTGTGACTTGAGGAAGGTTCTATGTCTGTATGATAGTTGTGACTCGAGAAAAGTTGTGTGTTTTTATGATAGTTGTGACTTGAGGAAAGTTCTGTTTCTGTATGATAGTTGTGACTTAAAGAAATTTACATGTCATGTATGATAGTTGTGACTTGATGAAAGCTATGTGTGTTTTATGATAGTTGTGACTTGAGGAAAGTTGTGTGTTTTTTATGATAGATGTGACTTGAGGAAATTTGTGTGTTTTTTATGATAGTTGTGACTTGAGCAAAGTTGTGTGTCTTTTATGATAGTTGTGACTTGAGGAAAGTTGTGTGTCTTTTATGATAGTTGTGACTTGAAGAAAGTTATGTGTCGTGTATGATAGTTTGGACCTAAGGAAAGTTCTGTGTCTGTATGATAGTTCAGTTTAAAACCTGTAGCCAACAATATGCCGCTGACAAGAAAGCTTGCTGGATTCATTCATTCATTCCTTTGCATGTCCCTTGCGGAACTTTGCCTCCCAAACAGCACTCCTGTAGGCCTCTCGGTTGTGAGCAAGATGGCCTGCTGCTGCTGCATCCATTTCCAGATCATCAACGATGTCTTGCAGCCATCTTCGTTTCGGTCTTCCTCTTTTTCTTTTTCCCATTATGTATCCTTCCAATACGGTCTTCTCTAAATTATCATGACGTTTAATGTGGCCAAAATATTTAAGTTTTCTCTCTTTAATCCTCTTTACTAGCCAGCCTTCTTCAATATTAAGCTCTTGTAGTATAGATATATTTGTTCTTTTTTGTGTCCACGATATTTGGAGAACTCTTCTATAGCATTTACATTCAAAGGCATTTATGTGCTTCTCAGCTGTTTTGTTAAGTGTCCAGGTCTCACAGGCATATGTTGCGATGGGAAAGATGCATGCCCTTAAAAATCTTATTTTTGTGGTTCTGTCTGCTCCTCTCCACAGATTCTTTATTTGTTTTACTTTCTGAAGAGCAATAGATGTCCTCCTTTTAATTTCCCGCATTGTATCTCCATTATTAGTTAGTAGTGATCCAAGATATTCAAAACTCTCCACTTCTTCCAGTTTTTCCTCACTGATACATATTTCAGTTGCCTTGTTTGTTTTGTCAGTTGTCATCACTTTAGTTTTCTTTGCATTAAGATAGAGGTTCTGCTCTTCGCTGTTCTTGCGGACTGACATAATTAGTTTTTCCATTCCTTCTTGTGTTGTGGACAGCAATACTGTGTCATCAGCATATCTAATCTCTGGTATTTCATAACCTCCAACTGTTATGGCATCGTAATATTCTTTGTCTACATCTTCTCTAACATTCCTCATTATATTTTCAGTATACAAGTTAAATAAGTAGGGTGACAATATGCACCCCTGACGGACCCCTTGTTTTATGTCAAACCAAGTTGTTGTTTCACCATTTATTCTTACTGCTGCTTGTTGGTCTAAATACAGCAGTGATGTTAATTGTATCAAATGTGTTGGAAATCCCATTTTTTCCATTATTTCCCAAAGTTTCTGGTGTTGTACACAATCAAATGCCTTTGAGTAGTCTATAAAGGATAAATATAGATTCACATTAAACTCCCTGCATTTCTCTATTATTAATCTTAGATTGAATATATGATCTCTTGATCCTCTTCCTTGCCTGAAGCCAGCTTGGACCATATTGACTTCTTCTTCTATTTTCTTTCGAAGTCTACCCATTATGATTTTTAACAGAATTTTACTGGCATGACTAATCAGGGCAACAGTTCTGTAGTTGGTGCATAATTTCAGGTTACCCTTTTTTGGCAGTGGTATGAATACAGTTCTTTTCCATTCTTTTGGCCAAATACCTGAATGCCATATCTTTTTACATAGTGCATGATAGATTGTTGCACACTCCTTTCCTCCTGCTTTAATAAATTCAGCGGTTATCTCATCACATCCTGGTGATTTACCATTTTTCAGACTCTTTATTGCCCATAAAACTTCTTCCATTGTCGGCTCGGGTTCTTTCTCCTCCAATAATAATTCACACTGTTGATTTCTGCTTCCACAGTCGGTTGTTTCATACATTCTTTTGCAATATTCCTTCCATCTTTCCAGAATTTCCTCTGTCTCTGTCAGGGTATTCCCCATCTCATCACAAATTACATTTAGCTTAGGTGTGACATTTCTCGTCAATGTCTTCATTTCTTTAAACATTTCACTATCTCTTCCACACCTCTGATGTTCTTCTATTCTTTCACAACAATCTTGTATGTATTGTTTTTTTTGTCTTTTCTTATGTTTCTTCGTACTTCTTTTGTTAAAGTATTATATTTATCTTTGTTGTTGTTTGTCACTCTCCATTGCGTCTTCATTTCTCTACATTGTTTTATCAGTTCTAGTGTACCTGCTGTGATCCATCTATTCTTTTGTGTTTTCTTTACTGGAACCATGTCTTTAGCTGTTGTTACTAAGATATCTTTGGCCTGCGTAGCCAATTCATCTGGTGTCATCTCTTCCTGTACAGCCATCAGGATTTCGAAACGGTTCTTCACTTCTATACCGTATTGTTCTGGTATATTTGTAAGGTCAAAGCGGAGTGGTCTTGATCCCATAACTATCTTTTTTATCTTTATCTTCATGTCTGCTATTAATAACTCATGGTCCGTGTCACAATAAGCACTTGGTAAAGTTTTTGCTGATGTTATGCTTGACCTCCACCTTCTCTGCATTAAAATGTAATCTATTTGATTCCTGGTTTTCCCATCAGGTGATGTCCATGTGTAAAGTCTTCTTGGATGTTGCTTAAAAAGTGTGTTAGCGATATTAGCTCATTTTCCATACAAAAAGCCATTAGATTGTCACCTGCCTCATTTCTGTGTCCTATGCTAAATTTCCCTACAACTTGTCCTTCATCTTCTGCTCTTTCTGTACCAATTTTTGCATTAAAATCACCCATTATAAATACAATATCATTTTTCCGTACCTGGTCCATTGTCGTCTGCAGTGTGTTATAAAAATGTTCTACTGCTGGATATGAACTAAATTTGTAACGTGTTCCATTGGTTAATTAAATTTATAACTTATTCCATTGATTAAGTAAACTTATAACTTATTCCACCGATTAAGTAAACTTATTCCATTGATTAAGTAAACTTATAACTTATTCCACTGATTAAGAAAACTTATAACTTATTCCACTGATTAAGTAAACTTATAACTTATTCCATTGATTAAGTAAACTTATAACTTATTCCATTAATTAAGAAAACTTATAACTTATTCCATTAATTAAGAAAACTTATTCCAGTGACTGAGTGACTGATCTAAGCACTAGCGCACTAATGTGATAGTTAAATGTGACAGTGACACCTGAGAGACTGCTTCCTTGGCTCCACAGGGTAACCCATGTGGGATCTGGAAAGAGATCAAACTGAACTATAACCCCAAGTGCACACAGTGGGACGACCATGGCATCACCAGCTACGTGTTCCAGTCATCTGTGGTGCCTACAAGAGACGACGTGTACAGGTAACACACCCAACTACTTCCCTACACTTGTACACACGTACACAAGTACACAAGTTTGCGTGGACATTTAGTCAGATAGTTGATGGTGACTGTACAGACATTTGGGCAGACAGATGATAGTGACTGTACATACATTTGGGCAGACAGATGATAGTGACTGTACAGACATTTGGGCAGACAGATGATAGTGACTGTACAGACATTTGGGCAGACAGATGATAGTGACTGTACAGACATTTGGGCAGACAGATGATGGCGACTGTACAGACATTTGGGCAGACAGATGATGGTGACTGTACAGACATTTGGGCAGACAGGTGATTGCGACTATACAGACATTTCGGCAGATAGATGATTAAAACTATACAGACATTTCGGCAGATAGATGATTAAAACTATACAGACATTTGGGCAGATAGATGATTAAAACTATACAGACATTTGGGCAGACGGACTATGACGCTCTTTCATATAATTATAAAAAGATATAAATTACTGCCTGCTAACATACAGCGTCACAACGCTATAAATGTTGAGATTTCCAGGAAAGCGATACGATGAAAGAAACACACAAACAGCAGATTTAATGGTTTGCACAGAATGAATCCCAGGAACTGGATTAGCAGCCATCATACTACAAAACTAAAGAGCACTAGAACCCCAGACTACTGGAGTAGCAGCCCTCATACTACAAAACTAAAGAGCACTAGAACCTCAGACTACTGGAGTAGCAGCCCTCATACTACAAAACTAAAGAGCACTAGAACCCCAGACTACTGGAGTAGCAGACCTCATACTACACAAATAAAGAACACTAGAACCTCAGATTACTGGAGTAGCAGCACTCATACTACACAAATAAAGAACACTAGAACCTCAGACTACTGGAGTAGCAGCACTCATACTACAAAAATAAAGAACACTAGAACCCCAGACTACTGGAGTAGCAGCCCTCATACTATAAAAATAAAGAAGACTAGAACCTCAGACTACTGGAGTAGCAGCCCTCATACTACAAAAATAAAGAACACTAGAACCTCAGACTACTGGAGAAGCAGCCCTCATACTACAAAAATAAAGAGCACTAGAACCCCAGATTACTGTAGTAGCAGCCCTCATAGTACAAAAATAAAGAGCACTAGAACCTCAGACTACTGGAGTAGCAGCCCTCATACTACACAAATAAAGAACACTAGAATCTCAGACTACTGGAGTAACAGCCCTCATACTACAAAAATAAAGAGCACTAGAACCCCAGATTACTGTAGTAGCAGCCCTCATACTACAAAAATAAAGAGCACTAGAACCTCAGACTACTGTAGTAGCAGCCCTCATACTACAAAAATAAAGAGCACTAGAACCCCAAATTACTGGAGTAGCAGCCCTCATACTACAAAAATAAAGAGCACTAGAACCTCAGACTACTGGAGTAGCAGCCCTCATACTACAAAAATAAAGAGCACTAGAACCTCAGACTACTGGAGTAGCAGCCCTCATACTACAAAAATAAAGAGCACTAGAACCTCAGACTACTGGAGTAGCAGACCTCATACTACAAAAATAAAGAGCACTAGAACCTCAGACTACTGGAGTAGCAGACCTCATACTACAAAAATAAAGAGCACTAGAACCTCAGACTACTGGAGTAGCAGACCTCATACTACAAAAATAAAGAGCACTAGAACCTCAGACTACTGGAGTAGCAGACCTCATACTACAAAAATAAAGAGCACTAGAACCTCAGACTACTGGAGTAGTAGCCCTCATACTACAAAAATAAAGAACACTAGAACCTCCGAAAAGAAGACATTGTGGACAGGTGGACAGAGTACATCGGTGAGCTATATGGAGGAGAAAGACCAGAATTAACACCAGATACTGAAAACTGTGAGGGACCACCAATACTTGAAGATGAAATCATAGATGCCATCAAACACATGAATAAAAGAAAAGCGACTGGGCCTGATAATATAACAATAGAAGAAATAGAGGCGCTAGAGGAGATAGGAATAAAAATAATAACCAAGTTATTGAATGACATTTACAACAGTGGTTATATTCCCAGTGACCTGATTAAATCCACGTTTATAGCACTACCAAAGAAACCAGGTGCAAAGGAATGTGACGACCTCCGGTCTGTCAGTCTCTCATGTCACATAACGAAGCTACTTCTGAGAATCATTATGAGAAGAACAAGGAAAAAGATAAAAATGGAAATAGCAGATGAACAGTGTGGATTTGTTGAAGGAAAGGGAACACACAATGCCATTTATGATTTACGAACACTAACAGAAAGAGCTTTAGAAGTACAGAAAGATCTTTACTTATGCTTCATTGATTACACCAAGGCATTTGACAAGGTGAAACATAATGAAATTATTAAAATGCTTGAAGACATCAATATAGACGGCAAAGACCTGAGGATTGTAAAACATCTATACTGGCAGCAAGAAGCAGCAGTTCGAGTTGAAAATAGAACTGGAAAATATCAACCTATAAAACAGACCCTTTTTCTCTGTACAGCGAGAATATTCTGAGAACGATCATGACAGAACCAGGCATAAAAATTGGAGGATACAACATTAACAACCTTCGGTATGCTGACGACACAGTACTGATAGCTGAGAACCAACAAGACCTGCAAAATCTCTTGGATAAAGTGGCCAAAGAATGTGAACAGAAAGGCCTTACTTTGAACATCAAAAAGACAGAGACTATGGTTATATCTAAGAAACAGAATCCACCAACATGCAGTATTAAATTAAACGGAACTATTCTAAAGCAGGTGCAGAAATCCAAATACCTTGGAGCAGTAATAACTTCAGATGGGGAATGCAGAACAGAAATTAGGAACAGAATAGGCCAAGCAAAGACTGCATTTCATAGAATGAGAAACAAATTAGCTAACACATCTTTACAGGCATTTGTGGAAAACCCTTGCGGAAGCCCCATGTGCCCTGGGCACTTAAGGTTCAGAGAGAGAGAGAAAACACATCTTTATCAATGAATGTTAGAAAACGAGTCCTAAAATGCTATATTGAACCTATCTTGTTATATGAAAGTGAATCATGGACAATAGGCAAGTCTGCACAAAAATCATTGGAAGCAGCAGAAATGTGGTTTATTAGAAGAATGTTGCGAATCCCCTGGACAGCAAAAATAACCAATGAAGAATGTATGAGAAGAGCTGGAGAGACAAAAAAACCTTGTCAAAAAGATAAGAGAGAGAGAATGTACTTTCATAGGACATGCAATGAGAAGAGGGAGCACTGAAAATATTATAACAACAGGAAAAATGGAAGGAAGAAGATCAAGAGGAAGACCAAGAGAAATGATACTGGACATTCTGACGGGATGGTGTGAGAGGAGATCACCAACTGAACTGATGGCCTGCATGAAGGATCGGGTACTCTGGAAAAGCATAATAGCTAACGCCAGTCGGCACGGCACATGATGATGATGATGAGAACTTCAGACTACTGGAGTAGCAGCGTTCATACTACAAAAGAAAGAGCACTAGGAACTCAGTCAAGAAACATTGTGGATGAGTAGTTCCTGTGACTTACTTTCTGTTGCCTCTGTTTGGCAGTCTATAGAACATTTTTCTGCTGTTTTGTAGTCCATAGAACATTCTACTGCTGTTTTGCGGTCTATAGAACATTCTACTGCTGTTTGAAGGCTAAAGATTGTGTGTCAAGTAAACTTTATTTTACAATCTTTTCAGATAGTTTCTTTTTAAAAGGAGAGAGGAGGGGCTTGAATAGTTTGTTCAGCCATGTCTATAAACGTGGATGGATGGATGGATGGATGGATGGATGGATGGATGGATGGATGGATGGATGAATGGATGGATGGATGGATGGATGGATGGATGGATGGATCATTTAAAGAAAACACTGTCATGATACACTTTTTATATTTGTTACTGTCAGATTGACTTTCAATGTTAAGTATGATGGTATCATGATATGGGCCAATAACTTCCAGGTGGATAATTTGGTGGATATTCGAATTAAGCCATCAGTTGGAACTCAGGTACGTGTAAGTTAACCTTAGTCTAAGGAGTAGAGGGGGGGGGGGGACTGAATGAGCAGAGCTGTGTGTAATGAAATTATGTAATGGGGAAATGAGAGAGTGGAGCTATTTGTAACGGAATTATATAATGGAAGTGAATGAGTGAAACCCAGTGTCATGATAACATGTAACAAGAACTAACGCCAAGAAATTTGTGTAAAAAAAAATACCATTGATTCATGGCCGAGTTGATCAAGCACAGATCTCTTCCACCTTAGGCCGTTGTTCCTTGTTCTGTAGAGCATAAATCTCTTTTCAGCTTAAGCCGTTGTTTCTTGTTCTGTAGAGCATAAATCTCTTTTCAGCTTAAGCCGTTGTTTCTTGTTCTGTAGAGTATAAATCTCTTTTCAGCTTAAGCCGTTGTTTCTTGTTCTGTAGAGCATAAATCTCTTTTCAGCTTAAGCCGTTGTTTCTTGTTCTGTAGAGCATAAATCTCTTTTCAGCTTAAGCCGTTGTTTCTTGTTCTGTAGAGCATAAATCTCTTTCAGCTTAAGCCGTTGTTTCTTGTTCTGTAGAGTATAATTCTCTTTCAGCTTAAGCTGTTGTTTCTTGTTCTGTTGAGTATAAATCTCTTTCAGTTTAAGAAATATTTATTTCTGAGACACGTTTTGATGATGTCTTTTGCGTACACAACACGCTGATATTTTTGGTCATCAGACAACAAATGTGGTACAAACCAGCAAGCAACTTGTTTCTTGCCCAAATCTTCCACTAAAATTTTACGAATGGTCTCTCGGTTAACACCAAATTCATCTGCTATTATCCTCACAGTCAAACAACGATCTTCTTGTATCCGTTCTCTGACTTTTGCAATAAGTTCCTCATTACAAACAGAAATTGGTCGTCCATGTCTAGTATTATAAGGAGTCTCATAATAAAGACAACAAAAACATGCACAAACGAATTAGTGAACTCACAGGAAGGAAAACAAAATATACCACAGGATGCTTGAAATCAAAAGAAGGTAAAATGCTAATGAGGAAAGAAGACATTGTGGACAGGTGGACAGAGTACATCGGTGAGCTATATGGAGGAGAAAGACCAGAATTAACACCAGATACTGAAAACTATGATGGACCACCAATACTTGAAGATGAAATCATAGATGCCATCAAACACATGAATAAAGGAAAAGCGACTGGGTCTGATAATATAACAATAGAAGAAATAGAGGCACTAGAGGAGATAGGAATAAAAATAATAACCAAGTTACTGAATGACATTTACAACAGTGGTTATATTCCCAGTGACCTGATTAAATCTACGTTTATGGCACTACCACAGAAACCAGGTGCAAAGGAATGTGACGACCACCGGACTATCAGCCTCTCATGTCACATAACGAAGCTACTTCTGAGAATTATTATGAGAAGAACAAGGAAAAAGATAAAAATGGAAATAGCAGATGAACAGTTTGGATTTGTTGAAGGAAAGGGAACACACAATGCCATTTATGCTTTACGAACAATAACAGAAAGAGCTTTAGAAGTACAGAAAGATCTCTACTTATGCTTCATTGATTACACCAAGGCATTAGACAAAGTGAAACATAATGAAATTATAAACATGTTTGAAGACATCAATATAGACTGCAAAGACCTGAGGATTGTAAAACATCTATACTGGCAGCAAGAAGCAGCAGTTCGAGTTGAAAATAGGATTGGAAAATATCAACCTATAAAACAACGGGTGCGACAAGAATGTGCACTATCTCCAAACCTTTTTTCTCTGTACAACGAGAATATTCTAAGAACAATCATCACAGAGCCAGGCATAAAAATTGGAAGATACAATATTAACAACCTTCGGTATGCTGACGACACAGTACTAATAGCACAAAAATCATTGGAAGCAGCAGAAATGTGGTTTATTAGACGTATGTTGTGAATCCCCTGGACAGCAAAACTAACTAATGAAGAATGTATGAGAAGAGCTGGAGAGACAAAAAATCTTGTCAAAAAAATAAGTGAGAGAGACAATGTACTTTCATAGGACATGCAATGAGAAGAGGGGGCATTGAAAATATTATAACAAGAAAAATAGAAGGAAGAAGATCAAGAGGAAGACCAAGAGAAATGATACTGGACAATCTGACGGGATGGTGTGAGAGGAGATCAACAACTGAGCTGATGGCCTGCATGAAGGATCGTGTATTCTGGAGAAGCATAATAGCCAACGCCAGTCGGCACGGCACCTGATGATGATGATATGTCTAGTTGCAACTGCAATCGTTTCCACGCCACTTTTGAATCGTGAATAAAACCTGAATATCTGTGCACGAGACAAACAATTATCCCCATAAACTTGTTGCAACAATTCAACTGTCTCAACGGCACTTTCTTGGAGTTTTAAACAGAATTTAATGTTATCTTTTTGCTCCATTCTGATTACCTAACAATGCACCTCTAACTAGGTCAACAAAATGGCGGATTATTTGTCGTCTGCTTATCGGGGCGATGAAAAGTTGCCAGATAAAGGTTGCCTCTTTGGATTCCATTCTTTGCTTCATACGTGGCATTTTTGTATTGGCTATAATAAAATCAGTCTCATTACTTAATTGTCGGACCTTGTGTAGTTGTGGTGTTATATCAGAATATAACTGTAATGTTACATGGTTTTGATGTTATAGTAGAGTGTAGTTGTGATGTTATATCAGCGTGTAATCTTGAAGTTAGAAGTAATGTTGTTGGTGATTGTGTGTGATAGAATGAAAAGTTATGAGACATATAGCGTGTATCATAAAGTAGTCCGTCTTATAGTTGTGTTATTATGTGTGATGTGTTATACTGTAGGCTTGTGTAATGTTTTTGTAATGTCGTGTAGTATAATTAAGAATTGTACAGTGTTATAGCGGAGTATTTTTTTTAATTGTGTAGTCATGTAGTGCAGTCTGATTTAGTTGGAATCTAGTGTGTTGTAGTATAAAACAAACACATCTAATGACGATTATAATGATGATGATGCTGACTATGAACTTCATTTTCCAGACCATCATATTTCCGCCAGTTCATTTTTCCGGCTACTTCTCGGACAAGAAAGAGGAAAATGAAAAATGTGTGCAAGGAAAGGCTGGGAGGTATGTGGCTTTGTACAGTATATAAGCGCTATACAGTTCATGCGGTATCCAGTACATGCACCATCCAGTACATGCAGTATCCAGTAAATACAGTATCCAGTACATGCAATACATGTAGTATCTAATACATGCAGTATCCGGTACATGCAGTATCCAATACATACAGTATCTTGTACATGCAGTATCAAGTACATACAGTATCTTGTACATGCAGTATCCAATACATACAGTATCTTGTACATGCAGTATCAAGTACATACAGTATCTTGTACATGCAGTATCCAGTGCATGCAATATCCAGTATATGCAGTAGAACTCTATGCAGTACCCTAGCGATACCTACTAGATATACAGGGTGGCACATGAAACGTCACCCGCTGAAAATATTTAATAAAATTTGTAATGTAGTTTTCGGTTGAAAAATGTCAAGTTTTGTGTGGACTACCCTTACTTCATGCTTGGTTCGGAAGATGAGAGCATGTATTCAGTATGTCCACTTTCTTGGCCTAGAATCTTCACAGCTCTGACCACTCTACGACACACTCTGTTGTTCATACCACTCTATGACACACTCTGTTGTTCATACCACTCTACAGCACACTCTGTGGCTCTGACCACTCTACGACACACTCTTTTGTTCATACCACTCTGTGGCACACTCTGTGCTTCTGACCACTCTACGACACACTCTGTCAGTTCCCGGGAAAATCTCACGATGGCCGACAGCAGTTGTATGACATTTTCAGGTTTCTTGACGTAGACTTTAACCTTGAGATAGCCCCCCCCCCCCCCAAAAAAAAAAGCAGGTATTAACTCTTTCACTCCAGGGTATTTAGGTAGAGTTTCTCCTTGAGATAACCCCACTCAAAAAAAAAAAAAAAATGGCAGGGATTAACTCTTTCACTCTAAGATTTTGAGGTAGACTTTCTCCTTGAGATAATCCCATAAAAAAAAAAAAAACATGGCAGAGATCCATCTTCTTGATGTAGACTTTCTCCTTCAGATAACTCCACAAGAAAAAAAAAGGCAATGATTAACTCTTTCACTCTAGGGTCTTGAGGTAGATTTTCTCCTTGAGATAACCCCACAATAAAAAATGGCAGGGATTAACTCTTTTACTCTAGGGCACTGAGATAGACTTTCTCGATGAGATCATCCCACATGAAAAAATAGCAGGATTAACTCTTTGACTCCGTGGTATGCCAGAGTACATAGCAATGATGTGGCAGATAGACTTACTGGACAGGCTAAAATAAATGGCACGTTGAGAATGGACAAAGGGGCACATTGCTAAGGCTGTATTGGAAAGACTGCTGGAAAATGAAGAGCGGGAATGAAAGAACAGTACAGATGTGAAGATATTGCTGGAGCTAGGACAAATTAAAGTTGCTGGCAGGAGATGTGAACTATGTGACTGAAAACCCTTCGTAAACAACCAATAGTTGACAAGAACCACTCGTATTAGCAAGCACTCTTGGATAGATGCTGCGGCATGCGAAGGAGCACATATGGGCTTGTCTCGAATGCAGTGAAGTCGGAGTCTGAATTTTGAACCTTCAGCTCCTGAAAATACTTTCCAGACTCTGCCACGTCAAATTTTGATGAGAAATGTTTGGTAGAAAGAAACTGGAAGGAAGTTACTCTATAAGCTAAAAATATCAGATGAGTTAGAAATGTGCTGCTCCTCATTTTATTAAGACCTTGCCTGAAGTAAACACTGAGCAGTGATTCATATGTGTGTGCGTGCGTGCGTATGTGTGTATGTGCAAGAAATACCAGCACTGCTAGGTGGTTGTGCACCAAAAGAGTTAATACCTGGGCTGTCTGGCCGCCATATTGAACCAGCCTGAAAACTTTTTGTATGTGGATGGGACATCACGCGGAGCCCAAAATATTCGTGCAGAAATCCAGAACATTTACTTTATGAGGACAAGCGCCATCTTGCATGAACTTTTGTGTCTCCGTTTCTTAATCTTGTTGCCAAAAGCTGTGCAGGAAATCCAGAACATTTGCTACATGAGGACAAGCGCCATCTTGCATTTGTGTCTCCGTTTCTTAATCTTGTTGCCAAAAGCTGTGTAGGAAATCTGTTTTGCGACATGTCTGTCTACCTCACCCTGTTATCAGTGTCACTGAAAGAAGAACGGCCCAGTGATTCCTCCATGGCTGGAGATCGCAGCCCACACACACACACCCACCCACATGCACACACAAACACACACACACATACCCACTTACACACATACACACACAAACACACACACATAAACAAACACACACACATACATACACAAACACACACACATACACAAACACACACATACACAAACACACACATACATACACAATACACACACAGACTACCCTTACTTCATGCTTGGTTCGGAAGATGAGAGCATGTATTCAGTATGTCCACTTTCTTGGCCTAGAATCTTCACAGCTCTGACCACTCTACGACACACTCTGTTGTTCATACCACTCTATGACACACTCTGTTGTTCATACCACTCTACAGCACACTCTGTGGCTCTGACCACTCTACGACACACTCTTTTGTTCATACCACTCTGTGGCACACTCTGTGCTTCTGACCACTCTACGACACACTCTGTCAGTTCCCGGGAAAATCTCACGATGGCCGACAGCAGTTGTATGACATTTTCAGGTTTCTTGACGTAGACTTTAACCTTGAGATAGCCCCCCCCCCCCCCAAAAAAAAAGCAGGTATTAACTCTTTCACTCCAGGGTATTTAGGTAGAGTTTCTCCTTGAGATAACCCCACTCAAAAAAAAAAAAAAAATGGCAGGGATTAACTCTTTCACTCTAAGATTTTGAGGTAGACTTTCTCCTTGAGATAATCCCATAAAAAAAAAAAAAAACATGGCAGAGATCCATCTTTCTTGATGTAGACTTTCTCCTTCAGATAACTCCACAAGAAAAAAAAAGGCAATGATTAACTCTTTCACTCTAGGGTCTTGAGGTAGATTTTCTCCTTGAGATAACCCCACAATAAAAAATGGCAGGGATTAACTCTTTTACTCTAGGGCACTGAGATAGACTTTCTCGATGAGATCATCCCACATGAAAAAATAGCAGGGATTAACTCTTTGACTCCGTGGTATGCCAGAGTACATAGCAATGATGTGGCAGATAGACTTACTGGACAGGCTAAAATAAATGGCACGTTGAGAATGGACAAAGGGGCACATTGCTAAGGCTGTATTGGAAAGACTGCTGGAAAATGAAGAGCGGGAATGAAAGAACAGTACAGATGTGAAGATATTGCTGGAGCTAGGACAAATTAAAGTTGCTGGCAGGAGATGTGAACTATGTGACTGAAAACCCTTCGTAAACAACCAATAGTTGACAAGAACCACTCGTATTAGCAAGCACTCTTGGATAGATGCTGCGGCATGCGAAGGAGCACATATGGGCTTGTCTCGAATGCAGTGAAGTCGGAGTCTGAATTTTGAACCTTCAGCTCCTGAAAATACTTTCCAGACTCTGCCACGTCAAATTTTGATGAGAAATGTTTGGTAGAAAGAAACTGGAAGGAAGTTACTCTATAAGCTAAAAATATCAGATGAGTTAGAAATGTGCTGCTCCTCATTTTATTAAGACCTTGCCTGAAGTAAACACTGAGCAGTGATTCATATGTGTGTGCGTGCGTGCGTATGTGTGTATGTGCAAGAAATACCAGCACTGCTAGGTGGTTGTGCACCAAAAGAGTTAATACCTGGGCTGTCTGGCCGCCATATTGAACCAGCCTGAAAACTTTTTGTATGTGGATGGGACATCACGCGGAGCCCAAAATATTCGTGCAGAAATCCAGAACATTTACTTTATGAGGACAAGCGCCATCTTGCATGAACTTTTGTGTCTCCGTTTCTTAATCTTGTTGCCAAAAGCTGTGCAGGAAATCCAGAACATTTGCTACATGAGGACAAGCGCCATCTTGCATTTGTGTCTCCGTTTCTTAATCTTGTTGCCAAAAGCTGTGTAGGAAATCTGTTTTGCGACATGTCTGTCTACCTCACCCTGTTATCAGTGTCACTGAAAGAAGAACGGCCCAGTGATTCCTCCATGGCTGGAGATCGCAGCCCACACACACACACCCACCCACATGCACACACAAACACACACACACATACCCACTTACACACATACACACACAAACACACACACATAAACAAACACACACACATACATACACAAACCCACACACATACACAAACACACACATACACAAACACACACATACATACACAATACACACACATACACAACCACACACATACATACACAAACACACACATACACACACAAACACACACACATACACAAACACACACACACATACACACACACAAACACACACAAACACACACACAGCTTCTCTCGTCCAAAATCTGGCACTCAGCTTGTTCAAAGAATTGTTCAGGTAAACATAGACCACATCAGAGAACCAAGTGTTGTATACCACGGCGTCACCTTC
This sequence comes from Achatina immaculata, assembly GCA_009760885.1. Lineage (NCBI taxonomy): Eukaryota > Metazoa > Mollusca > Gastropoda > Stylommatophora > Achatinidae > Lissachatina > Lissachatina immaculata. The sequence goes on from CM019718.1 coordinate 42,156,343, forward strand.
AGCTTTTTCAAAGAATTGTTCAGGTAAACATAGACCACATCAGAAAACAAGTGTTGTATACCATGGCGTCACCTTATGCTTGTTCAAAGAACTGTTCAAGTAAACATAGACCACATCAGAGAACCAAATGTTGTATACCATGGCGTCACCTTCAGTTTGTTCAAAGAATTGTTCAGGTAAACATAGACCACATCAGAGAAACAAATGTTGTATAGCACGGCGTCACCTTCAGTTTGTTCAAAGAATTGTTCAGGTAAACATAGACCACATCAGAGAAACAAATGTTGTATAGCACGGCGTCACCTTCAGTTTGTTCAAAGAATTGTTCAGGTAAACATAGACCACATCAGAGAAACAAATGTTGTATAGCACGGCGTCACCTTCAGTTTGTTCAAAGAATTGTTCAGGTAAACATAGACCACATCAGAGAAACAAATGTTGTATAGCACGGCGTCACCTTCAGTTTGTTCAAAGAATTGTTCAGGTAAACATAGACCACATCAGAGAAACAAATGTTGTATACCATGGCGTCACCTTCAGTTTGTTCAAAGAATTGTTCAGGTAAACATAGACCACATCAGAGAACCAAATGTTGTATACCATGGCGTCACCTTCAGTTTGTTCAAAGAATTGTTCAGGTAAACATAGACCACATCAGAGAAACAAATGTTGTATAGCACGGCATCACCTTCAGTTTGTTCAAAGAATTGTTCAGGTAAACATAGACCACATCAGAGAAACAAATGTTGTATAGCACGGCATCACCTTCAGTTTGTTCAAAGAATTGTTCAGGTAAACATAGACCACATCAGAGAAACAAATGTTGTATAGCACGGCATCACCTTCAGTTTGTTCAAAGAATTGTTCAGGTAAACATAGACCACATCAGAGAACCAAATGTTGTATATCACAGCGTCACCTTCAGCTTGTTCAAAGAATTGTTCAGGTAAACATAGACCACATCAGAGAACCAAATGTTGTATAGCACGGCATCACCTTCTGCAATAGCCCAACAAGAAACTGTACCCGCAGTTCAAGTCATTCACCGTTAGTTTCTGAAGCAGTGTACTTTTGTACTGGGACAAGTGCAGATTTGCAGGGAGTATTCCTTGAAGAAAACGACGTGAAGTGCCGCACTCAACAGAAGCAGTTCTGGAGATTTAGCAGAACTCGGAGATAAAACCACTCTCACGGTCTCACTATTCTCTGCAGTCGGCTGTGTCAGTACAGGGTGGTTCTCTCCAGGATACTTCCACCAGTTTATGCGGCCAGTCTCTACACTGTCTGTGTGCAGGGAGGGGTCAGTCTATACACTGTCTGTGTGCAGGGAGGGGTCAGTCTATACACTGTGTGCAGGGAGGGGTCAGTCTATACACTGTGTGTGTGCAGGGAGGGGTCAGTCTATACACTGTGTGCAGGGAGGGGTCAGTCTATACACCGTGTGCAGGGAGGGGTCAGTCTATACACTGTGTGCAGGGAGGGGTCAGTCTATACACTGTGTGCAGGGAGGGGTCAGTCTCTACACTGTCTGTGTGCAGGGAAGGGTCAGTCTATACACTGTCTGTGTGCAGGGAGGGGTCAGTCTATACACTGTCTGTGTGCAGGGAGGGGTCAGTCTATACACTGTGTGCAGGGAGGGGTCAGTCTATACACTGTGTGCAGGGAGGGGTCAGTCTATACACTGTCTGTGTGCAGTGAGGGGTCAGTCTATACACTGTCTGTGTGCAGTGAGGGGTCAGTCTATACACTGTCTGTGTGCAGTGAGGGGTCAGTCTATACACTGTGTGCAGGGAGGGGTCAGTCTATACACTGTGTGCAGTGAGGGGTCAGTCTATACACTGTGTGCAGGGAGGGGTCAGACTATACACTGTGTGCAGTGAGGGGTCAGTCTATACACTGTCTGTGTGCAGTGAGGGGTCAGTCTCTACACTGTCTGTGTGCAGTGAGGGGTCAGTCTATACACTGTCTGTGTGTAGTGAGGAGTCAGTCTATACACTGTCTGTGTGTAGGGATCGGCGGTCAGTCTATACACTGTTTGTGTGAAGGGAACGGTCAGTCTATACACTATCTGTGTGAAGGGAGCGGTCAGTCTATACACTGTCTGTGTGCAGTGAGGGGTCAGTCTATACACTGTCTGTGGGCAGGGAGGGGTCAGTCTATACACTGTCTGTGTGCAGTGAGGAGTCAGTCTATACACTGTCTGTGTGTAGGGATCGGTCAGTCTATACACTGTATCTGTGAAGGGAGCGGTCAGTCTATACACTGTTTGTGTGAAGGGAGCAGTCAGTCTATACACTGTCTCTATGAAGGGAGCAGTCAGTCTATACACTGTCTGTGTGAAGGGAGCGGTCAGTCTATACACTGTCTGTATGAAGGGAGCGGTCAGTCTATACACTGTTTGTATGAAGGGAGCGGTCAGTCTATACGCTGTTTGTATAAAGGGAGCGGTCAGTCTATACACTGTCTGCGTGAAGGGAACAGCGATCAGTCTATACACTGTCTGTGTGAAGGGAACAGCGATCAGTCTATACACTGTCTGTGTGAAGGGAACAGCGGTCAGTCTATACACTATCTGCGTGAAGGGAACAGCGGTCAGTCTATACACTATCTGCGTGAAGGGAACAGCGGTCAGTCTATACACTATCTGCGTGAAGGGAACAGCGGTCAGTCTATACACTGTCTGCGTGAAGGGAACAGCGGTCAGTCTATACACTGTCTGCGTGAAGAGAACAGCGGTCAGTCTATACACTGTCTGTGTGAAGGGAACAGCGGTCAGTCTATACACTGTCTGCGTGAAGAGAACAGCGGTCAGTCTATACACTGTCTGCGTGAAGGGAACAGCGGTCAGTCTATACACTGTCTGTGTGAAGGTAGCGGTCAGTCTATACACTGTCTGCGTGAAGGGAACAGCGGTCAGTCTATACACTGTCTGTGTGCAGGGAGCGGTCAGTCTATACACTGTATACAGGGAGCGGTCAGTCTAAACACTGTGTGCAGGGAGTGGTCAGTCTATACACTGTGTGCAGGGAGCGGTCAGTCTATACACTGTGTGCAGGGAGCAGTCAGTCTATACACTGTGTGCAGGGAGCGGTCAGTCTATACACTGTGTGCAGGGAGCAGTCAGTCTATACACTGTGTGCAGGGAGCGGTCAGTCTATACACTGTGTGCAGGGAGCGGTCAGTCTACACTGTATGCAGGGAGCGGTCAGTCTATATACTGTCAGCAGGGAGCAGTCAGTCTATACACTGTGTGCAGGGAGCGGTCAGTCTATACACTGTGTGCAGGGAGCAGTCAGTCTATACACTGTGTGCAGGGAGCGGTCAGTCTATACACTGTGTGCAGGGAGCGGTCAGTCTACACTGAATGCAGGGAGCGGTCAGTCTATATACTGTCAGCAGGGAGCGGTCAGTCTATACACCGTGTGCAGGGAACGGTCAGTCTATACACTGTGTGCAGGGAGCAGTCAGTCTATACACTGTGTGCAGGGAGCGGTCAGTCTATACACTGTGTGCAGGGAGCGGTCAGTCTACACTGTATGCAGGGAGCGGTCAGTCTATATACTGTCAGCAGGGAGCGGTCAGTCTATACACCGTGTGCAGGGAACGGTCAATATATGCACTACCTGCAGAGATTCTACCTAGTTCAAAACTGAAGAGGAAAACATCTTTTAGTCGGGGCTACACTCTTTGTTTCTGCGTGAAACACCATTTTCTGTTCCAACATCAGCCGGCCATGTTTCACAAACTGACGTAGGTGGCGCCAGCCATGCACTGCGTCGACAAGTGCTGCCATCTTCCCAAGTAAGTGTACTCGACACAAAATTTGAAAGTTCTGGTCTGGAAACTTAAAATAAATTTTATTAAACATTTTGAGCGTCTGACATTTGTTGCGCTATCCTGTATATGCAGTATCAATTGGAATCACATCACATGTAAACATTATCATCTACGTACATTATCATGTGCGTAATGTATCATACAGAGATACTGTCACGTGCATTCTTTGCTAGCTCCTTCCTCAGACAACATCCTCTTCGCCATGTCTGCAACATAGAAGATGGATACGTCTAAAAAAGATTTTCGTGAAAAATCTGCCACGTGACACAGAGAAGACTGAATACCCCAGTCGAGGCTGAAAGATAAATCTTCAGAAGAGATAAACAAGTTGTCAAGCTACAGAGAAGACTGGGACATGGACCCACGGCTGATGGGGAGAACATGTGGGACAGGAGAGAGGAGACAGGAACAACCAACAGCCAAAATAACATGAAGTACTGATCTTTGTTCGGAAATGTCTAATATTATCAGATGAGGTAGAATATCACACATAGAATCTGTCACACTGAATCTGTCTCAGTGAATCTATCACAATGAATTTGTCACACTGAATCTGTCACAGTGAATCTATCACAATGAATTTGTCACACTGAATCTGTTATCAAGTTCATGCTGCCTTGTATGTTCAGATCCTACCATGTGTTGTGAAAGTCAGTCCAAAGAACAAAAATATGTTTATACTAGACACTAAGAACATTTTGACAGCAACAAATTATTCTAAAGTTTGAGAATAATTTAAATACCTGTGATCATTATTTCTTGACAAAAAGTGTGATCAAATTAATTAAAAACATTTAGATCCTAATCTGTATTTTATAATGGACATGTTTCTTGTTAATTTCAAATACAGAGAGATAAGTCCAAACAAAGTGGGGCGGTCGGAAGGAACAGACGGAGATGATCTTGAGATGTTGGTGATGCTGTAGAGGCTGTTGAGGAGTGGGTCTTGGCCATGCACATACACTCAGACACCGTGACACAGAGACCTCGACGACGCGTCGTTCAAGGCGAGACAAGAAACAGCTCGTCATCACTTAAACAGATAAGCTGTGTTTGATTGGCAGTCAGTAAATGATGTCGAGTACTCCTTGCTGTCTTGACTTCTGATCGTCACACAAACATCCCTCACACGCTGCTCTTTCCTGCCATTATTTGTACTCAAACCCCCACCCCACCCCAAATGTATACACTTGACCACATACACATACACACTTACTTGATCAAAAACCACACACCACTTAATGCTTACACACCTGACACATGCTTTTTACCTGACACATGCATTTTACCTGACACATGCTTTTTACCTGACACATGCTTTTTACCTGACACATGCTTTTTACCTGACACAAGAAAAAAACCCATCAAAAAAAAAAAAAAATGATAGAACATGACATAGCCAAGAAAACACTTGACAGCGGTAGGATGCAAACCTGCGCCATAAGCTGCTCATAGTTAGAATATTTCTCTTGAAAACTACAGCCCTAACTCCAAACGTGTTTGCCTCAAGGACGAGTTCTGTCTTCCAGGCTAATGTTATGTCATCAATCTTCGCCAGAGATTCTTGCAAAATCTTCAGAGAAAACAAATCAAAACAAAAAGGACTAGACTAACCTATGTTTGTCTGAAAGATGGTTTGGAGTCCGACTTCGTCTGGCATGTTCTCCTGCCAGGTTTGTGAACTTCTCTTGGACGACTGTGAAGATATTATGCCATGTTTTTTATATTTAAGAAACAAAAATAAATCTGATAAATAACAGATGTCATTAACAATTCTTGTCTGGGCTTACTTGATCATTTGTGTGAGATGTATGCAACTGTTGTAGACAATATCTGTCATACTTGTGTGAGATGTATGCGACTGTTGTAGACAATATCTGTCATACTTGTGTGAGATGTATGCGACTGTTGTAGACAATATCTGTCATACTTGTGTGAGATGTATGGGATAATGTATGAGGAAAATAGGGAAGAGTTGAAGAGTTTTGAATAGCTTGGATCACTGCTAACTAATAATGGAGATACAATGAGAGATATTAAAAGGAGGACATCTATAGCTCTTCAGAAAGTAAAACAACTAAAGAATCTGTGGGGAGGAGCAGACAGGACTACAAAAATAAGATTTTTAAGGGCATGCATCTTTCCCATGGCAACATATGCCTGTGAGACCTGGACACTTAACAAAACAGCTGAGAAACACATAAATACCTTTGAATGCAAATGCTATAGAATAGTTCTTCAGATATCATGGACACAAAAAAGAACAAATATATCCATACTATAAGAACTTAATATTGAAGAAGGCTGGCTAGTAAAGATGATTAAACCTAGAAAACATAAATATTTTGGACACATTAAATGCCTTGATAATTTAGAGAAGACCGTCTTGGAAGGGTACAAAATGAGAAAAAGAAAGAGAGGAAGACCAAGGCGAAGATGGTTGCAAGACATCGTTGATAATCTGCAAATGTATGCATCAGCAGCAGGCCATCTTGCTCACAACCGAGAGGCCTACAGGAGAGCTGTTAGGGAGGCAAAGTTCCACAAGGGATATGCAAATGAATGACTGACTATTTGGGAGTGATGTAGATAATATCTATTTGCATGAGATGTATGTGACTGCTGTAGACAATGTTTGTCATATTTGTGTAAGATGTATGCGACTGTTGTAGACAATATCTGTGTCATTTTTGTGTGAGATGTATATGAGTGTTGTAGACAATATCTGTCATATTTGTGTGAGATTTATAGAACTTTTGTTGACAAGATATGTGTCATATTTGTGCTGATCTGTATGGTTGGAGTTGTGTTACTTTTGTTTCAGGATGTGTGAAAGATGCTGAAATATCTTACTCACAGTTATATCTTACTCACACTAATATCTTATTCACACTAATATCTTACTCACACTTATATCTTATTCACACTAATATCTTACTCACACTTATATCTTACTCACACTAATATCTTACTCACACTAATATCTTATTCACACTAATATCTTACTCACACTAATATCTTACTCACACTTATATCTTACTCACACTTATATCTTACTCACACTAATATCTTACTCACACTTTCTTAAACATGTTCTGATGCAAATCATTATTTAAAATGTGCCTGCAGGGAGAGTATGTCTCTAACAACAAGCGTGCAAAGTCAGCGTTTCTTATTTCTAAACTCAGAGTTTCAGCTCCCAAACTAAACCTTCAGTTAAACCGGAAGTGTGTGTGGTTTTCAAGTCACGTGACCCACTGTTTGTAGATGAGGTGAAGAACATGGCTGAACTAAGGAAAGGCACAGAAAGAACTCTCTAACTTCAGGAGTAAACGTTTCCTTCGACTAGAGAAAGATGAGGACTTAGAGAGAAGATAAATTATGTTTAGTTATAAAACACTGGTCATCAGACATAAAGTAAAACATTTGAATACTAATTCAGTTTTCTAAACCACACTTTCGTTGTACTGGTTTGGTCACAACGTTTTCACACATAAAAGTTAAATATTTAGATCGCCGACATTATCTAAATTTGTTTTATTTCATTTAAAAAAAAACCAGTTATATTGCTTACTCCAAAGAAACTAGATCTTCTCCAGCGATAACATTACAACATGAAAACCCTTAGTGATATGAGTACAACATGAAAACCCTTAGTGATATGAGTACAACATGAAAACCCTTAGTGATATGAGTACAACATGAAAACCCTTAATGTTATGAATACAACATGAAAACCCTTAGTGATATGAGTACAACATGAAAACCCTTAATGTTATGAATACAACATGAAAACCCTTAGTGATATGAGTACAACATGAAAACCCTTAATGTTATGAATACAACATGAAAACCCTTAGTGATATGAATACAACATGAAAACCCTTAGTGATATGAGTACAACATGAAAACCTTTAGTGATATGAGTACAACATGAAAACCTGCTGTGATATTAGTACAGCAAGAAAACCCTTAATGTTATGAATACAACATGAAAATCCTTAGTGATATGAGCACAATATGAAAACCCTAAATGTTATAAGTACAACATGAAAACGTGAAAGATTATGGGTGCAACATGAAACCTCTAATGTCATGAGTACACCATGAAAACCCCAAATGTTATAAGTACAACATGAAAACTCCTAGTGACATAAGTACACCATGAAAACCCTAATGATATAAATACAACATGAAAGCCCATAATGTTATGAGTGCAGTTTGAAAATCCCTAATGTTACGAACATAACATGAAACCTCTAACGTTATGAATACAACATGACAAACCCTAATGTTGTTAGTAAAACATGAAAACTCATAAAGTTATGAGTTCATTCATTCCTTTGCATGTCCCTTGCGGAACTTTGCCTCCCAAACAGCACTCCTGTAGGCCTCTCGGTTGTGAGCAAGATGGCCTGCTGCTGCTGCATCCATTTCCAGATCATCAACGATGTCTTGCAGCCATCTTCGTTTCGGTCTTCCTCTTTTTCTTTTTCCCATTATGTATCCTTCCAATACGGTCCTCTCTAAATTATCATGACGTTTAATGTGGCCAAAATATTTAAGTTTTCTCTCTTTAATCCTCTTTACTAGCCAGCCTTCTTCAATATTAAGCTCTTGTAGTATAGATATATTTGTTCTTTTTTGTGTCCACGATATTTGGAGAACTCTTCTATAGCATTTACATTCAAAGGCATTTATGTGCTTCTCAGCTGTTTTGTTAAGTGTCCAGGTCTCACAGGCATATGTTGCTATGGGAAAGATGCATGCCCTTAAAAATCTTATTTTTGTGGTTCTGTCTGCTCCTCTCCACAGATTCTTTATTTGTTTTACTTTCTGAAGAGCAATAGATGTCCTCCTTTTAATTTCCCGCATTGTATCTCCATTATTAGTTAGTAGTGATCCAAGATATTCAAAACTCTCCACTTCTTCCAGTTTTTCCTCACTGATACATATTTCAGTTGCCTTGTTTGTTTTGTCAGTTGTCATCACTTTAGTTTTCTTTGCATTAAGATAGAGGTTCTGCTCTTCGCTGTTCTTGCGGACTGACATAATTAGTTTTTCCATTCCTTCTTGTGTTGTGGACAGCAATACTGTGTCATCAGCATATCTAATCTCTGGTATTTCATAACCTCCAACTGTTATGGCATCGTAATATTCTTTGTCTACATCTTCTCTAACATTCCTCATTATATTTTCAGTATACAAGTTAAATAAGTAGGGTGACAATATGCACCCCTGACGGACCCCTTGTTTTATGTCAAACCAAGTTGTTGTTTCACCATTTATTCTTACTGCTGCTTGTTGGTCTAAATACAGCAGTGATGTTAATTGTATCAAATGTGTTGGAAATCCCATTTTTTCCATTATTTCCCAAAGTTTCTGGTGTTGTACACAATCAAATGCCTTTGAGTAGTCTATAAAGGATAATATAGATTCACATTAAACTCCCTGCATTTCTCTATTATTAATCTTAGATTGAATATATGATCTCTTGATCCTCTTCCTTGCCTGAAGCCAGCTTGGACCATATTGACTTCTTCTTCTATTTTCTTTCGAAGTCTACCCATTATGATTTTTAACAGAATTTTACTGGCATGACTAATCAGGGCAACAGTTCTGTAGTTGGTGCATAATTTCAGGTTACCCTTTTTTGGCAGTGGTATGAATACAGTTCTTTTCCATTCTTTTGGCCAAATACCTGAATGCCATATCTTTTTACATAGTGCATGATAGATTGTTGCACACTCCTTTCCTCCTGCTTTAATAAATTCAGCGGTTATCTCATCACATCCTGGTGATTTACCATTTTTCAGACTCTTTATTGCCCATAAAACTTCTTCCATTGTCGGCTCGGGTTCTTTCTCCTCCAATAATAATTCACACTGTTGATTTCTGCTTCCACAGTCGGTTGTTTCATACATTCTTTTGCAATATTCCTTCCATCTTTCCAGAATTTCCTCTGTCTCTGTCAGGGTATTCCCCATCTCATCACAAATTACATTTAGCTTAGGTGTGACATTTCTCGTCAATGTCTTCATTTCTTTAAACATTTCACTATCTCTTCCACACCTCTGATGTTCTTCTATTCTTTCACAACAATCTTGTATGTATTGTTTTTTGTCTTTTCTTATGTTTCTTCGTACTTCTTTTGTTAAAGTTTTATATTTATCTTTGTTGTTGTTTGTCACTCTCCATTGCGTCTTCATTTCTCTACATTGTTTTATCAGTTCTAGTGTACCTGCTGTGATCCATCTATTCTTTTGTGTTTTCTTTACTGGAACCATGTCTTTAGCTGTTGTTACTAAGATATCTTTGGCCTGCGTAGCCAATTCATCTGGTGTCATCTCTTCTTGTACAGCCATCAGGATTTCGAAACGGTTCTTCACTTCTATACCGTATTGTTCTGGTATATTTGTAAGGTCAAAGCGGAGTGGTCTTGATCCCATAACTATCTTTTTTATCTTTATCTTCATGTCTGCTATTAATAACTCATGGTCCGTGTCACAATAAGCACTTGGTAAAGTTTTTGCTGATGTTATGCTTGACCTCCACCTTCTCTGCACTAAAATGTAATCTATTTGATTCCTGGTTTTCCCATCAGGTGATGTCCATGTGTAAAGTCTTCTTGGATGTTGTTTAAAAAGTGTGTTAGCGATCATTAGCTCATTTTCCATACAAAACGCCATTAGATTGTCACCTGCCTCATTTCTGTGTCCTATGCTAAATTTCCCTACAACTTGTCCTTCATCTTCTGCTCTTTCTGTACCAATTTTTGCATTAAAATCACCCATTATAAATACAATATCATTTTTCCGTACCTGGTCCATTGTCGTCTGCAGTGTGTTATAAAAATGTTCTACTTCATCTTCTTCTGCTGCTGATGTAGGTGCATATACCTGGATGACTGTTACATTTCTAGGAATGCCCTTAAGTCTGATTGTTAGGATTCTATCACTTACTGGATTGTAGCCTAGTAATGCTTTTGATGTTGATTTGTCCAAATAAAAAGCCACTCCATTCTTTCCTCCTACTTCTCCGCCAGAATATATAAATATATTATCATTCTCGCTCTTAAAGTGTCCTGATCCTTTCCATCGATGTTCGCAGATTCCCAAAATGTGTATCCGCGTTCTTTTCATCTCGTCACTTATTACTTGATATTTTCCCTCATACATACTTCTTACATTCCATGTTCCTACTCTTATTTTTTCTTTTTAGTTTGATGCAGGGTTTTCCTTGGTAACACCGTCAGGATTTTGTCCGTCATCACAATTACTAGTACTGACCTCTGTCTCACACTCTTCCCCAGTGTTAAAATTAGATCTATCTGGCCTGGGGGACTCACCACCAGATCTTTTTCCTATTTGACTTTTAACCATGATTGCTGCTTGGGTTTCTTGGCATATTTCTAGAAGGTAGTTTACCATTGCTTTCCTTCCGGGCAGTGACTGTACTAGTCAGTGATCATAGCCACTGTCCCTACACTGAGATCATCTGCCTACTATCATAGAATGGTGACCATAACCAACATTATCTGTCGGCTGCTCTCCCATTCCATCCACCACCTGCTCCCATGGCTTCACGTCACCCTGATCGGGGGGCTATACGGGTACTCCACCTTGCTCAAGGGTGTCCCGTAGACTAACGGAGGTAAGGAGGCGTCTTACTTCTCCTTTGATAGGGGATACCCCTACCCCGCTAACCGTTATGAGTAGGACATGAAAAAACTCGAATGTTAAGAGTAGAAGATGAAAACCTCCTAATGCTATGAGCACAACATGAAAACCTGCAGTGATATGACTAAACCATGAAATTCTGTAATGATGTGAGTAAAACACAAAAACCGTTAATGTTATGAGTACACCATGATAATCCCTAATGTTATGAGTACACCATGATAATCCCTAATGTTATGAGTACACCATGATAATCCCTAATGTTATGAGTACACCATGATAATCCCTAATGTTATGAGTACACCATGATAATCCCTAATGCTATGAGTACACCATGATAATCCCTAATGTTATGAGTACACCATGATAATCCTTAATGTTATGAGTACACCATGATAATCCTTAATGTTATGAGTACACCATGATAATCCCTAATGTTATGAGTACACCATGATAATCCCTAAAGTTATGAGTACACCATGTGATAATCCCTAATGCTATGAGTACACCATGATAATCCTTAATGTTATGAGTACACTATGATAATCCCTAATGTTATGAGTAAAACAAGAAAAAGCCTATGATATGAGTACAACATGAAAGTCCCTAATATTGTGAGTGCAGCATGAAAACCATTAATGTTATGAATACACCATGATAATCCTTAATGTTATGAGTACACTATGATAATCCCTAATGTTATGAGTACATTATGATAATCCCTAATGTTATGAGTAGAACAAGAAAAAGCTTATGATATGAGTACAACTTGAAAGTCCCTAGTATTGTGAGTGCAGCATGAAAACCATTAATGTGGTGAGTACAACATGAAAATCTCTAATATTATTCACACAAATTAAAACCCTTAATGTTATGAACACAACATGAAAACCACTAATTTTACGAGTACAGTATGAAAATTACAAATCCTATGAACACAACATGATAACCCTAACGTTATGAGTAAACTATAATAATCTATAATTTTATGAGTACAACATGAAAACCCCTAATCTTAATGGACACAATACGAAAACCCCTAATGATATGAGTATAACATGATAATCTCTAATGTTAGGAGTACAACATGAAAACCACTAACGTTATGTACACAACATGAAAACTTCTAATACTATAAATACTAAATGAAAATACCTAATGTTACAAGTACAACATGAAAACCTCTAAAGTTATGAGTACAAGATGACAACCCCTATTGTGATGACTACAACATGAAAACCCCCAAAGTTATGTGTACAACATTATAGCGCTTCATGTTAGAGTACAACATGAAAACATCTAGTGATATGAGTAAAACAAGAAAACCTTTAATGTTACTAATACAACATGAAACACCTAATGCTATGAACACAACATGAAAACCCTTGGTGATATGAAGACAGCAGGACAAATCCTAGTGTTATGAATAAAATATGAAAACCCCTAGTGTTATGAATAAAATATGAAAACCCCTAACGATATGAACACAACAAGAAACCCACAAGTGATATGAACACAACATGAAAATCCCTAATAATATGAAGGCAACAAGAAATCCCATATTGGTATGAACATAACGTGAAAAATCCTAATGATATGAAAGCAACATGAAACCCATTAATGTTGTAAACACAACATGAAAACCCCTAATGATATGAACGCAACATTAACTCATCTAGTGGTATGAACACAACAAGAGAACCCTTAATGATAAGAACAGAACATTAGAACCCGTTGTGATATGAACACAACATGAAAACCCTAATGATATGAACACAACATGAAAACTGCTTGTGATATGAACACAACAAGAAACCCCTAATGATATAAACACAACATGAGAACCGCTTGTGATATGAACACAACATGAAAATCCCTGGTGATATGAACACAACAAGAAAATCCCTAGTTATAAGAACACAACACGAAAACCCCTAGTTATAAGAACACAACAAGAAAACCCCTAGTTATATGAACACAACAAGAAAATCCCTAGTTATAAGAACACAACACGAAAACCCCTAGTTATATGAACACAACAAGAAAACCCCTAGTTATATGAACACAACAAGAAAACCCCTAGTTATATGAACACAACAAGAAAACCCCTAGTTATATGAACACAACAAGAAAACCCCTAGTTATATGAACACAACAAGAAAACCTCATAGGAATAGAACATGAAAACCCTTAGTGATATGAACACAACATGCAAACCTCATAGTGATATGAACACAACATGTAAACCCTTAGTGATATGAACACAACATGTAAACCCTTAGTGATATGAACACAACATGTAAACCCTTAGTGATATGAACACAACATGTAAACCCTTAGTGATATGAACAGAACTTTAAAACCCTAGTGAAATGAAAACAGCATGAAAACCTCTATAAAAACAGCATGAAAATCCCTAGTGATATAAACACAACATGAAAAGACCTAATGGTATCTTCTTCTTCTTCTTCTTCGTTCACTTCTACCACCAAAAACCGCACTGTGAACCTACTGAATTCACGCCTGTGGTCCTCGTTAGGTCCCGTGGTTCCCTGTGTGGTCCAAAATAGACCACACGAGATCCACGAGAGGACCACAAGGGGTTCAGAGTATCACAGGGCTTTAGCCTGTATTCTTGGTGGGTCTCGGAAGCGGGATTGCGTGACACCGTGGTTTTCGTTGCACCAGTTTAATCTAGAGTTGGACGTTCTCACCGGAAGACCTCGACGTGTTTAGGATATCAGTGCATCCCCGCTGGGTGAGAGGCGGTAGCCCACCCAGGCCAGAGTTGGACTTTCTCACCGGAAAACCTCGACGTGTTTTGAGATATCCGTGTATCACCGCCGGGTGAGAGGTGGTTGCCCATCCAGTCCAGAGTTGGACTTTCTTACCGGAAAACCTCAGCGTGATTAGGATACGCAAACATCCCCGCCGGGTGAGAGGTGGTTGCCTATCTAGACTGCCCTGGTCCAGTGTCTCCGACTTCAGCATTTTGCGGTCGTGGCCGCTACCCTTCCTAGTTGTGACCAGGATGGAGCTTTTGTCCAGGAGGACGAATCCTCGCCACTAGTGACTTCTACCCCTGGGTTGAGCCGGTTTAGGCATTATCCCAGTATGGGCGTGTTTGGGACGTGATCGACCTCTGGAGCAGAGGTACTGTGACATGCATAGCCTTCAAGATTCACCCCTGGTATGAGCCGGTTTAGGCAAAATTCACCAGTATGGGTGTTTATCAGGCGTTACCGACCTCTAGAGCGGAGGTGGCATGACATGTCTAGCCATCAAGTTCCACCCCCTGGTGTGTGCCGTTTAGGCATATTTCACCAGTGTAGGTGTATTTCGGACGTGGCCGGCCTCTAGAGCAGAGGTGCCGTGGTATAGCTCTCGTAGCGATACTACTGGACATACCGGTTAAACTTCACTTTCCACCACCTTTTCCCATCGGCGCCGCACAGCAACCTTTATTTCTTTTCCGCATTTACTTCCTTAACCGGGAGGAGCTTCACTCCACGCGCGGCATTTGAAGAGTCTCGCCAGCAGTGTCTTAACCTCTGGGACAAGCCGGTTCATGCATTTCACCCGATATGACTGCACTCAGGACGTGGCCGACCTCCAGACCAGAGGTGCCGTGATTTGACTGGTTGCTTCGCTTTATCCTTTCTACCACCTTTTCCGCTGTGATGCTGCGCGGCAACCTCATTTGCAAATTTCTTCATTGGCCGGGAAGAGCACCGCTCCACGCACGGCAGCTGAAAAATCTCGCCAACAGCTGCAGATGAGCTACCAAACGTGCCACTCATCTACCCTAAGTAACTGGTTTTCAGGCGCCAGATATTCGCCCTCGCCCCTTCTCCTGTCAGTTTAAACAGTTCTGCCACGGGAAGGCCAGGAGCTGGACTTGACTGCCAGAGGCTGTTTGTGGCGCGTTTGCAGTCCTTAGAACCACCTAATGGTATGAAAACCATGAGAACCCCTAATAATATGAACGCAACATGAGAACCCCTAATAATATGAACGCAACATGAGAACCCCTAATAATATGAACGCAACATGAGAACCCCTAATATATGAACGCAACATGAAAACCCCTAATAATATGAACGCAACATGAGAACCCCTAATGATATGAACGCAACATGAGAACCCCTAATAATATGAACGCAACATGAGAACCCCTAATAATATGAACGCAACATGAGAACCCCTAATGATATGAACGCAACATGAGAACCCCTAATGATATGAACGCAACATGAGAACCCCTAATAATATGAACGCAACATGAGAACCCCTAATGATATGAACACAACAAGAAAACCCCTAATGATATGAACACAACCTGAAAATCCCCTAGTTATATGAACACAACATGAAAACCTTTAATTATATAGACACAATATGAAAACCTCTAATGATTTGAACGCAAAATGAAAACCCCCTAGTGATATGAACACAACGTGAAACCCCCTAGTGATATAAACACAACATGAAAATCCCTAATGATATGAACACAACATGAGACCCCCTAGTGATATGAACACAACATGAAAATCCCTAATGATATGAACACATCATTAAAACCCCTAATGATATGAACACAACATGAAAATCCCTAGTGATATGAACATAATAAGAAACCCCCTAGTGATATGAACAAAACATGAAAATCCCTAGTGATATGAACACAACATGAAAACCTCTCTCTCTCTCTCTCTCTCTTTCTCTCACTCACTCTCTGAACCTTAAGAGCCCAGGGCACATGGGGCTTCCTCAAGGGTTTTCCACAAATGCCTGTCCTTTGCCTTTTTTTCTGCTCTTGCCCAGATGAGCCTTCTGTTGCTCAACATCCTTTCTGTTGTTCTTCTCCATGTCTCTTTTGGTCTACCCTTACTTCTGTTCCCCTGTGGTGTCCATCTTAGTGCTATTTTTGGTAGTGAGTTATCAGTCATTCGGAGCACATGTCCCAACCATCGCCAGCGTCTTTCCTCAATAATTGCTGTCAGCGGCTTCATGAAAACCTCTAGTTATATACAAACAGCATGAAAATCCCCAGTGACATGAACACAATATGAAAAACCCTAATGATATAAACACAACATGAAAAACCCTAATGATATAAACACAACATGAAAACCCCTAGTGATCTGAACACAACATGAAAATCCTTAATGACATAAACACAACATGAAAAACCATAGTGATATGAACACAATATAAAACCCTCTAGATATATAAACACAACATGAAAAACCCTAATGATATGAACACAACATGAAAAACCATAGTGATATGAACACAATATAAAAACCTCTAGATATATAAACACAACATGAAAAACTCTAATGATATAAACACAACATGAAAAACTCTAATGATATAAACACAACATGAAAAACCCTAATGATATAAACACAACATGAAAAACCCTAATGATATAAACACAACATGAAAAACCCTAATGATATAAACACAACATGAAAAACCCTAATGATATAAACACAACATGAAAACCCCTAGTGATATTAACACATGATGAAAATCCTAGAGAAAAACAAGAAAAACGTTTTGAGAACCACTGCTCTGTATCTGTCCCCTCTACTGTATGTTCTCTATATGTGACACACTTTTACTGTATGTTCTCTATATGTGGCTTACCTGTACTGTATATTCTCTATATGTGGCTTACCTGTACTGTATGTTCCCTACATGTGACACATTTGTACTGTATCTTCTCTAAAAGTGAGACACTTGTACTGTGTGTTCTCTATATGTGACACAATTGTACTGTATCTTCTCTATATGTGAGACAAATGTACTGTATTTTCTCTATATGTGACACACTTATACTGTATCTTCTCTATATGTGGCACACTTGCACTGTGTGTTCTCTATATGTGACACACTTGTACTATATCTTCTCTATATGTGACACACTTGTAGTGTATGTTTACTATATGTGGCACACTTGTAGTGTATATTCTCTATATGTGACGCACTTGTAGTGTATGTTCTCTATATGTAACACACTTGTAGTGTATGTTTACTATATGTTACACACTTGTAGTGTATATTCTCTATATGTGACGCACGTGTAGTGTATGCTCTCTATATGTGACATACTTTTAGTGTTTTGGTATAACTAGATATATAAAGATAGAGAAAGCCACTGCAGTAAAACTGTGAGAACAAAATGTAAAATAATTTAAAACAAAAGTAAGAACAGTTTTATTATCTGTCTCACAGCTTTCTGTATGTGCTAGAGTATCGTGTGTATGTTCTTATTATGGTAATTCCTATGTTTCTATTCTAAGATAGTTTAGGCGTATGTTCTCCCAAACTTTGACCATCAGGCTGTGGTGGCTGTGACCTGGAAGGATGACACATTGGCAAGACATGGTGTGTGTCTGTGTGGTGTATGTGTGTGTTGTATGTGGTACGTATGTGTGGTATGTATCGTGTGTGTGGTGTATGTGTGTGTTGTATGTGGTACGTATGTGTGGTATGTATCGTGTGTGTGGTGTATGTGTGTGTTGTATGCGGTACGTGTGTGTAGTATGTATGTGTGGTGAGTGTGGTATGTGTTGTACGTGTGTGTCGTGTGCGTGGTGTATGTGGTATATGTGATATATGTGTATGTTGTGTGTGGTATGTGTGTGCTGTACGTGTGTGGTATGTATGTGGGGTGTGTGGTTTCTGTGTGTGGTATGTGTGTGTTGTATGTGTTTGTTGTGTATGTGGTATGTGTGGTATGTGTGGTGTGGGTGGTATGGGTGTGTTGTATGTGTCTGTTGTGTATGTGGTATGTGTGGTGTGGGTGGTATGGGTGTGGAATGTGTATTATGTTTGTATGGTATGTGTGTTAGTGGTGAGTGGCATGTGTGATGTTTGTACTGTGTGTGAGGTGTGTGGGTTGTATGTATGTGGTGAGTCGTATGTGTGTGTGGCGAGTGGTATGTGTGTGGTGTGTGGTGAGAGTGCGTGGTGTGGTGTGTGTGGTACGTGTGTGCAGTGTGTGTGTGGTATGTGTGTGGTTTGTGTGGTATGTGTGTATGGTGTGTGGGGTTTATGTGGTATGTGTGTGTGGTGTGTGTGGTTTGTGTGGTATGTATGTGTGGTGTATGTGGTTTGTGTGGTATGTGTCTGATATGTGTTTGGTGTTTTGGTGTGTATATGATGTGTGGTTTCTGTGGTACGTGTGTGTGGTGATTGGTATGTGTATGGTGAGTGGTTTGTGTGTGTGGTGTATGTGTGTGGTATGTGTGTGATATGTGTGTGTGGTATATGTGTAGTATGTGTGTGGTGCACGTATTGTGTGTGTTTTTCTAATTATTAAACATTTTTAAAAATAAAATAGAAAGTAACCAGACATCAAACACCTTCAGGTAACTAGAGACCAAACACCTTCAAAAGGTAACTAGAGAGCTAAAACTTTCAGGTAACTAGAGAGCTAACACCTTCAAAAGGTAACTAGAGAGCTAAAACATTCAGGTAACTAGAGAGCTAACACCTTCAAAAGGTAACTAGAGAGCTAACACCTTCAGATAACTAGAGAGCTAACACCTTCAAAAGGTAACTAGAGAGCTAAAACCTTCAGGTAACTAGAGAGCTAACACCTTCAAAAGGTAACTAGAGAGCTAAAACCTTCAGGTAACTAGAAAGCTAACACCTACAAAAGGTAACTAGAGAGCTAAAACCTTCAGGTAACTAGAAAGCTAACACCTACAGGTAAGTAGAGAGCTAACATCTTCAGGTAACTAGAGAGCTCATGCCTACAGGTAACCAGACAGCAAACACCCACAGGTAACCAGACAGCTAACACCTACAAGTAAACCAGACAGCAAACACCCACAGGTAACCAGACAGCTAACACCTACAAGTAAACCAGACAGCTAACACCCACAGGTAACCAGACAGCTAACACCTACAAGTAAACCAGACAACTAACATCTACAATTAAACCAGACAGCTAACACCTACAAGTAAACCAGACAGCTAACACCTACAAGTAGACCAGACAGCTAACATCTACAAGTAAACCAGACAGCTAACACCTACAATTAAACCAGACAGCTAACACCTACAAGTAAACCAGACAGCTAACACCTACAAGTAAACCAGACAGCTAACATCTACAAGTAAACCAGACAGCTAACACCTACAAGTAAACCAGACAGCTAACATCTACAAGTAAACCAGACAGCTAAAACCTACAAGTAAACCAGACAGCTAAAACCTACAAGTAAACCAGACAGCTAACATCTACAAGTAAACCAGACAGCTAAAACCTACAAGTAAACCAGACAGCTAACATCTACAAGTAAACCAGACAGCTAACACCTACAAGTAAACCAGACAGCTAAAACCTACAAGTAAACCAGACAGCTAAAATCTACAAGTAAGCCAGACAGCTAACACCTACAAGTAAACCAGACAGCTAACACCTACAAGTAAACCAGACAGCTAACACCTACAAGTAAATCAGACAGCTAACATCTAGGATGAGCTCATAACATCTGACATCCTTCTCATGCCGTTAAACGTCATATAGGGCCCGCATGGTAGTTCGCCAAGATGTCCTGCCTTCGGCGAGTTTTTCAACCTCATCAGGGAATGTAACGCCCACTGAACTGGCTTCTCTTAACAATGTCCTCTTTAGAGTTTCACGTGATCGGCCTATTTTTCTTTGGCCTGTTGTGCTCCACTTAATAACTTGTTTTGGTATTCTCTGGTTATTTCTTCTCATCATTTGACCGACGTATGTCCATCTTTTTTTACTGATCACCCATGAGACTGGTTGTTGTTCAGTCATCTGTCTTATCTCTGCATTGTTCTTGAATTCGTTCCACTTGATGCCGAGTATTTTCCTTAAGCATTTGTTTTCAAAACAAATTTCTAACTAATTTCTTGTCTATTTCTTTAGTTGTTTTCCAGCTTTCGCATGCATAAATGAGGGTATCACATTTGAACTGAATAATCTTAACTTGGTTTTTGTGCTTACAACTTTTGAATTCCATATGTTCTCAAGATTCTTGAAGGTCAATGCTGCTTTGGCAATTCGAACTTCTTTGTGGTCTATATAGCTGCCGAGATATCCAAAATGGTTTACTTCTTCAACAAAGAAAAATTACTTTCTTGCCTTCGAGGTCTCGATTTTTGTTCTTTGTGTTGTTCTACTTATCCCTCATCTTTTTCTAATCCCAGTCAGCTGGGAGTCGTTCAGTGAGAAACTGGCTGGACAATCTGAACAAAGAACTTGTTCGCTTCAACGCTTTCATAATCCCTCCATGTTCACCAGCAGGGGAGAGAACAACGTTCCAAATTTTACTGGCAGTCATTCAGTGTTGTTGTCGCCCTTGTTGTCATGCAAAGAATAAGATAGAAAAATGTTGTGATTCTCTTGTTCTGTCAAGTATGTTCATCAGAACAATGCATCGATTCTCTTGTTTTGTTGTGCACATTGTGTTGAAAGAAAATAGTTCTAGGAGAGACAGATACATCGCCGAATTTTTTTGTGGAATTAGTGCTCAGACTTTTCTGTTTTTGTCTGGATGCGAGAGTTTGTCTGGGTGCGAGAGTTTGTCTAGAAGTGGGAGTTTGTCTGGGTGCGAGAGTTTGTCTGGTTGCGGGAGTTTGTCTGGAAGTGGGAGTTTGTCTAGACGTAGGAGTTTTTCTAGATGTAAGAGCTTGTCTGGTTGTTGGAGTTTGTCTGGTTGTGGGAGTTTGTCTTGTTGCGGGAGTTTGTCTGGTTGCGGGAGTTTGTCTGGTTGCGGGAGTTTGTCTATATTTAGGAGTTTGTCTGGTTGTGGGAGTTTGTCTAGATGTAGGAGTTTGTCTGGTTGCGGGAGTTTGTCTGGATGTGGGAGTTTGTCTGGTTGTTGGAGTTTGTCTAGATGTAGGAGTTTGTCTGGTTGAGGGAGTTTGTCTGGATGTGGGAGTTTGTCTGGTTGTGGGAGTTTGTCTCGATGTGGGAGTTTGTCTGGATGTGGGAGTTTGTATGGTTGTGGGAGTTTGTCTGGATGTGGGAGTTTGTCTGGTTGTGGGAGTTTGTCTAAATGTAGGAGTTTGTCTGGATATGGGAGTTTGTCTGGATGTGGGAGTTTGTCTGGTTGTGGGAGTTTGTCTCGATGTGGGAGTTTGTCTGGATCTGGGAGTTTGTCTGGATGTGGGAGTTTGTCTAGATGTGGGAGCTTGTCTGGTTGCGGGAGTTTGTCTGGTTGTTGGAGTTTGTCTGGTTGCTGGAGTTTGTCTAGATGTAGGAGTTTGTCTGGTCATCTACAAGTAAACCAGACAGCTAAAACCTACAAGTAAACCAGACAGCTAACATCTACAAGTAAACCAGACAGCTAACACCTACAAGTAAACCAGACAGCTAACACCTACAAGTAAACCAGACAGCTAACACCTACAAGTAAACCAGACAGCTAACATCTACAAGTAAACCAGACAGCTAACACCTACAAGTAAACCAGACAGCTAACACCTACAAGTAAACCAGACAGCTAACATCTAGGATGAGCTCATAACATCTGACATCCTTCTCATGCCGTTAAACGTCATATAGGGCCCGCATGGTAGTTCGCCAAGATGTCCTGCCTTCGGCGAGTTTTTCAACCTCATCAGGGGATGTAACGCCCACTGAACTGGCTTCTCTTAACAATGTCCTCTTTAGAGTTTCACGTGATCGGCCTATTTTTCTTTGGCCTGTTGTGCTTCACTTAATAACCTGTTTTGGTATTATCTGGTTATTTCTTCTCATCATTTGACCGACGTATCTCCATCTTTTCCTGATCACCCATGAGACTGATTGTTGTTCAGTCATCTGTCTTATCTCTGCATTGTTCTTGAATTCGTTCCACTTGATGCCGAGTATTTTCCTTAGGCATTTGTTTTCAAAACAAATTTCTAACTAATTTCTTGTCTATTTCTTTAGTTGTTTTCCAGCTTTCGCATGCATAAATGAGGGTATCACATTTGAACTGAATAATCTTAACTTGGTTTTTGTGCTTATAACTTTTGAATTCCATATGTTCTCAAGATTCTTGAAGGTCAATGCTGCTTTGGCAATTCGAACTTCTTTGTGGTCTATATAGCTGCCGAGATATGCAAAATGGTTTACTTCTTCAACAAAGAAAAATTACTTTCTTGCCTTCGAGGTCTCGATTTTTGTTCTTTGTGTTGTTCCACTTATCCCTCATCTTTTTCTAATCCCAGTCAGCTGGGAGTCGTTCAGTGAGACTCTGGCTGGACAATCTGAACAAAGAACTTGTTCGCTTCAACGCTTTCATAATCCCTCCATGTTCACCAGCAGGGGAGAGAACAACGTTCCAAATTTTACTGGCAGTCATTCAGTGTTGTTGTCGCCCTTGTTGTCATGCAAAGAATAAGATAGAAAAATGTTGTGATTCTCTTGTTCTGTCAAGTATGTTCATCAGAACAATGCATCGATTCTCTTGTTTTGTTGTGCACATTGTGTTGAAAGAAAATAGTTCTAGGAGAGACAGATACATCGCCGAATTTTTTTGTGGAATTAGTGCTCAGACTTTTCTGTTTTTGTCTGGATGCGAGAGTTTGTCTGGGTGCGAGAGTTTGTCTAGAAGTGGGAGTTTGTCTGGGTGCGAGAGTTTGTCTGGTTGCGGGAGTTTGTCTGGAAGTGGGAGTTTGTCTAGACGTAGGAGTTTTTCTAGATGTAAGAGTTTGTCTGGTTGTTGGAGTTTGTCTGGTTGTGGGAGTTTGTCTTGTTGCGGGAGTTTGTCTGGTTGCGGGAGTTTGTCTGGTTGTTGGAGTTTGTCTATATTTAGGAGTTTGTCTGGTTGTTGGAGTTTGTCCAGATGTAGGAGTTTGTCTGGTTGCGGGAGTTTGTCTGGATGTGGGAGTTTGTCTGGTTGTTGGAGTTTGTCTAGATGTAGGAGTTTGTCTGGTTGAGGGAGTTTGTCTGGATGTGGGAGTTTGTCTGGTTGTGGGAGTTTGTCTCGATGTGGGAGTTTGTCTGGATGTGGGAGTTTGTTTGGTTGTGGGAGTTTGTCTGGATGTGGGAGTTTGTCTGGTTGTGGGAGTTTGTCTAAATGTAGGAGTTTGTCTGGATATGGGAGTTTGTCTGGATGTGGGAGTTTGTCTGGTTGTGGGAGTTTGTCTCGATGTGGGAGTTTGTCTGGATCTGGGAGTTTGTCTGGATGTGGGAGTTTGTCTAGATGTGGGAGCTTGTCTGGTTGCGGGAGTTTGTCTGGTTGTTGGAGTTTGTCTGGTTGCTGGAGTTTGTCTAGATGTAGGAGTTTGTCTGGTTGTGGGAGTTTGTCTGGATGTGGGAGTTTGTCTGGATGTGGGAGTTTGTCTGGTTGTGGGAGTTTGTCTAAATGTAGGAGTTTGTCTACATGTAGGAGTTTGTCTGGTTTTGGAGTTTGTCTGGTTGTGAGAGTTTGTCTAGATGTAGTAGTTTTTCTATACGTAAGAGTTTGTCTGGTTGTTGGAGTTTGTCTTTTTGTGAGAGTTTGTCTAGATGTAGGAGTTTTTCTACATGTAAGAGTTTGTCTGGTTGTTGGAGTTTGTCTGGTTGTGAGAGTTTGTCTAGATGTAGGAGTTTGTCTAGATGTAGGAGTTTGTCTGGTTGTTGGAGTTTGTCCGGTTGTGGGAGTTTCTCTGGGTGCGGGAGTATTTCTGGTTGTGGGAATTTGTCTAGATGTCGGAGTTTGTCCAGATGTGAGAGTTTGTCTAGATGTAGGAGTTTGTCTGGTTGTTGGAGTTTGTCCGGTTGTGGGAGTTTCTCTGGGTGCGGGAGTATTTCTGGTTGTGGGAATTTGTCTAGATGTAGGAGTTTGTCCAGATGTGAGAGTTTGTCTAGATGTAGGAGTTTGTCTGGTTGCGAGAGTTTGTATGGTTGTTGGAGTTTGTCTCGGTGTGGGATATTGTCTGGTTGTGAGAGTTTGTCTTGATGTAGGAGTTTGTATGGTTGCGGGAGTTTGTCTAGATGTAGGAGTTTGTCTGGTTGCGGGAGTTTCTTTGGTTGTGGAAGTTTGTTTGTGGGGGTTTGTCTAGATATGGGAGTCTGTATGGATGTGGTAGTTTGTCTAGATGTGGGGGTTTGCCTTTTTATGGGAGTTTGTCTAGATGTGGGGGTTTGCCTTTTTATGGGAGTTTGTCTAGATGTGGGGGTTTGCCTTTTTATCGGAGTTTGTCTAGATGTGGGGGTTTGCCTTGTTATGGGAGTTTGTCTAGATGTGGGGGTTTGCATTGGTATGGGGGTTTGTCTAGATGTGGGGGTTTGCCTTTTTATGGGGGTTGTCTAGATGTGGGGGTTTGCCCTTTTATGGGAGTTTGTCTAGATGTGAGGGTTTGCCTTTTTATGGGAATATGTCTAGATGTGGGAGATTGTCTCGATATGGGAGTTTGCTTGGTTGTAATAGTTTGTCTGTATGTGGGATTTCGACGAGATGAAAAGCTTAGAGAAAAGAAAATCAGTTGACTGGAACAAGAAATGAGTCAGCGACAGCGTGACACACACATGAGCACGACAGTGTGATACACACAAGAGCATGACAGTGTGATACACACAAGAGCATGACAGTGTGATACACACAAGAGCATGACAGTGTGATACACACAAGAGCATGACAGTGTGATACACACAAGAGCATGACAGCGTGACACACACATGAGTATGACAGCGTGACACACACACATGAGCATGACAGCGTGACACACACATGAGCATGACAGCGTGACACACACATGAGCATGACAGCGTGATACACACATGAGCATGACAGCGTGACACACACATGAGCATGACAGCGTGACACACACATGAGCATGACAGCATCACACACACTCATGAGCATGACAGTGTGACACACACATGAGCATGACAGCGTCACACACACATGAGCATGACAGTTTCACACACACACATGAGCATGACAGCGTGACACACACATGAGCATGACAGCGTGACACACACATGAGCATGACAGTGTCACACACACATGAGCATGACAGTGTCACACACATGAGCATGACAGTGTGACACGCACATGAGCATGACAGTGTGACACACATAAGAATGACAGCGTGACACAAGGGCATGACAACGTGATATACACATGAGCATAACAGTGTGACACACACACATGAGAATGACAGCGTGACACACACACACACATGAGCATGACAGCGTGATACACACATGAGCATGACAGTGTGACACACACATGAGCATGACAGTGTGACACACACATGAGAATGGCAGTATGACACACACATGAGCATGAAAGCGTGACACAAATAAGAATGACAGCGTGACACTAGAGCATGACAACGTGATACACACATGAGCATGACAGTGTGACACACACATGAGCATGAAAGGGAAATACACGCGCATGACAGTGTGACACACACATGAGCATTACAGTGTGACACACACATGAGCATGACAGCGTGACACACACATGAGCATGACAGTATGACACACACATGAGCATGACAGCGTGACAGACACATGACCATGACAGCGTGACATAAATGACGATGGCGCACACATGAACGTTCCCTCTGACACATGACCATGACAGCGTGACACACACATGACCATGACAGCGTCAGATTCTCACATGAACCTGATGCTCTGAGTGAATTACTTGGTGTATAATCTTTTGGCAGCCATGCAATGATAATGTGCAAGATTATTGGACAGATAATTTATACTGTTCTCTAAACAACCATTCCGTGGAGATGTCAGCAGCTGCTGGAGTCCACACAAGTCATCTGTTATACTATCATTGTAACTTTGCTTCATTTGTCTGGCTCCTGAATGTTTTCTGCCTGTTCTGTCTTCCATAGTATGTCAAATGAATTTAGTACAGTCTCTTTCGTTGTTAAAATGGGTACCAGAGAAATCTTGAAAGGTAAAGAAGTCAGGCGTGATACAGACCATATGACACTTTCATATGCCGAAGGTGATGGAAGATACGGGACTAACACCGTATTCCCTAATATGCCTTAATGGCACGGAAACGGGAATTGTACCTTTACTTCTTTCTTTGTTGCTTTTATCTGCTGTCAGCTTTACCTTTTCAACGTACATTAGTCGTCAGTTTATCTAAGATCCAAGATCTTGGGATAAGACTGTGTATTACCCAGAGCTTCGGAAGCTCACATGACATCCGACTCCGACTCCAAGATTGTGCTGTAACATCTTGACCAAGACATCAGTTAAGACATCCCCGAGTTTACTCTTACAGGAACGTCTCCCAGCCATCAGGGATGCTGGCTTCCCGCCTGAAAAAGCTTTTTAGGAAGACACAGCTGGGCTAAAAGTGGCGGTTATTAAGTGAAATGTTACAGGTCGTGTATCTGCTACATGAGACAGAATGTGAAACTGGAGATGGACCATTACAGGAGAAACTATGACAGAAACTTTAGCAGAGTCGAAGCCGTCAATGTTTGTGATGTTGGCGGTCTGGTATTGTGAGTAACAAACAAAGATGGTGAAGCTGTGGAAGTTGAAGTAGAACTTCCAACAGCTTAAGACACATGTCCGCCTACCTGACTGGCACTCTCTGTCTCATTTTTAATAGTAGGTTCACTGTCGCTATGAGTAGTACATCCAGCTTAGTATTATGTTCCAATGAACCCATAGTAAGTCGAATATGATAGGATAAACAACTTAGTAAGTCGAATATGATAGGATAAAGAACTTAGTAAGTCGAATATGATAGGATAAACAACTATGTAAATAAATAACTACTGTCACTGAATAAGTAAACACAGAAACCATCACTGCAGTTAACTAAATACCAGTAACTGTACAGGAAGTTTATCCTGTAAGTAAACGTACAGGCCTTTACAGTGTGTGTGTGTGTGTATATATATTTGAGTCATATAAAAGAGGCAGAGCTGGCCAAGCATGAAAGCATGATTATGAGACAGAAATGAGAGTAGATCAAGAAGTCATTTTTTTAGAGTGGAAGTTGGTAGTGAGTTTTAGGCATGCCTTAGTTTTGTTGCAGTAACATTTGTCCTTTTTATGACAAACATTTGCCTAGTGTAGAATGTAGACAGTTTTGTAGCACTGTCCTGGTTAGGACTGAAATATGATGCAGTGATTCATCTTTTGGAAGATGTGTAGTTGTGTACGTTGTTTGGAATTCTGTAATAATGTAAGTAGAAGTTTGTTTGTAACACTCGTGATTGTAACACTTCATACTGCTCGGTTGTTAGATTCACTTCCCCCCTGGCATTGACTTCGTGCCCGGGATGTTCTGTTGTATGTTTTTCTGGTCTCTGCCATGTGGCAGCAGTTTTCAAGCCAGCTGGCTTCATCACATCACTCATCAGTTCAACGTTCATTTTCTCCATCAATAAAACTTGTCAACGTTAAATGTAGCTGGAGTTCCTGAGTGTTTGAAACTTCTTCTGTTAGTCTTGTTGAGTGAGTGGGAGTCCTGTACAAGTTTTCATTACGTGACATTGTTGTTTTTGTTGTGGCAGTTGCGAACCTGGCATTGTTGTTGTGTCACTCGGGGCATACCATAGTGACAAGTTTGCCTTTTCGGTAAAGTAGTGTTACCAACTCTTACAGGCAACAACAACATATAAGTCTTTCTAATACACTTAAAGTCCACAAAAAGTCAATATCTCGCATCATGAACACAGGTTTTGGCCACATATATCAACAATAAAACTCTTAACCACACACTTCACAATAAAACTCTTAACCACACACTTCAACATTAAAACTCTTGACCACATACATCAACAACAAAACATTTTACCACACACATCACCAATAAAATTCTTCACCACACACATGAACAATAAAACTCTTGATCACACATATCACAATAAAATTCTTGACCGTACATACCAACAATAAAACTCTTCACTACACACTTCAGAATATCAACATCAGTACATCAAAATATCACAACATTCATAAATCAGAATATCAACATATCCACACATTAGAAAATCAACATATCCACATATCAACATATACACACATCAGAACATCAACATATACACACATCAGAACATCAACATATACACACATCAGAACATCAACATATACACACATCAGAACATCAACATATACACACATCAGAACATCAACATATCAACACATCAGAACATCAACATATCAACACATCAGAACTCCACATATCAACACATCAGAACTCCACATATCAACACATCAGAACTCCACATATCAACACATCAGAACTCCACATATCAACACATCAGAACATCAACATATCAACACATCAGAACATCCACATATCAACACATCAGAACATCAACATATCAACACATCAGAACATCCACATATCAACACATCAGAACTCCACATATCAACACATCAGAACTCCACATATCAACACATCAGAACTCCACATATCAACACATCAGAACATCAACATATCAACACATCAGAACTCCACATATCAACACATCAGAACATCAACATATCAACACATCAGAAAATTACGATTCTTAGTAGCAAAGGTATTATTAGAGTCTATGTCTGTTGGTGGAATGGGCAGCGCACTGAACACCCAACTTGAATCATGAGTTTCATTGTCATTTCTGTCCGACTTGCCATTTTTTCAAGTCAGTGTGGTTTGTCTGTACATCTTCACTAGTACACAGACGACATTTACTCGCACGCTTTGCCAGGTCAAGTTTAGGCAACAAAACCAGACAATTTTACTTGTACACTTTGCAACGCACAAGCCAAGTTTAGACAACAAAACTGTAATCAAAAGATTAAAACATGGAAAAGAAAAGCCTGAAGATGCATTTACACGTTATAAAAGGAATGCGAAGTTTGTGTTATGTTAAGTCTAATGTTTTACTGAACTCAAAGCTTAGCAGGCGCTACAATGAGCTAAAGTGAATGAGCTAAAGTGAATGAGTTAAGCGATAATAATAAATACTGCGGCCAAATAACATAAACTAACCAAAAAATCTATCCAGCCCCCTCTTGGTGATCCAAGTATCATGACACTGCTATCATTCAAATGACTCCAGCTCGGGCTTAATTTTCAATAGTGGTGGAGCCTGCAGGTAAGCTAGTTTCAGTTCTTGATCTTCAAAAAGGCTAGAGTAATCACTCCCCATACGACACAGTACTTGTGTTTCAAATTGATCTCAGCGTCAGCTGGAGAGAGCGCAAGTTTGAAATTACCGGAAGATCAAAAAGACAAACAAACAAACAAACAAACAAACAAGCAGACAGACAGGCAAACCAGCGAAACAAGACAAGAACAAAGCATCATGGGACCAGCAGTCTAAATTTAGATATTTCAGACCTATAAATCAGTTTCTTAAACATGACAGCGGTTGAAAACATATTTCTTTAGCGTGAAATGTATCCTACACAAGTCGGGTAATCTTTTGTTGTTCTGACAGAAAAATTACAGACAATCTGAGGAGACATTTATCAGATTATGTGCGGGTCTTTGTCGCTGTTCTTCTCTGGTTATTCCCCTTGTTAACTTCCGGAACAAATGGCCCCGCCTTTATGGCTATCCCACAATTCCCTGTCACATTATTCGTGTGACTAGCAGAAACCTGGAACCGGTCAAATCCTCACATCCACGGCCTTTTTATGCGTGGGCCCGCCTACAGCGAGGGGGCGGTCAGAGAGAACTCAAAGCCGCGGGCCAATCATGGCTGACTGCTGATTTTATTCCAGCTTTTGGCTTTCCGAAACGTAATCCTAACAACAACAACAGTCATCATTAGAAACAGGACGCGCCGCAGAGCTGTGCGCTTGTACCTCTAACCGCGCAGGTGATGCTGTGGCTGTCCCCTAGGACAACATGTGGGAAGGAAGGTGAGAAAGGTAAGACTAGACACCAACAACGAACACTGCTCCTATTTCTCCATTCACCTGGCTATTGTACCTGTCTGCGGTGAAAGTCGTTCAGGTCCACTAGGACAGGTATTTGGCGTACATGGCTCGTATTCTTGAGGTCGTCTGTGCAAATATGATCAAATATCAGTAGACGAACTTGCAGCAACGTGCCGTCTTGACATCGCTAGTCAAGCTTTGGGTGGCGCTAGCGCCAGGCTGTACACAGGTAACTACTTGTACTGGCTGTCATCCAAACCTTGACCTTGGTGTACAACTAATCCATCTTTCTATGCATCCATGACGAGGGTTGAGTCACTTGTGGTCTGGTTTTGAGAAGTAAACGATACAACTATGATTTATAAGAGTTTTGAGTCGCGTTGTTTGAGTTTATGATATGTCAGACTCAGAGATTATATATTTATGATATATCAGACTCAGATATTATATATTTATGATATATCAGACTCAGATATTATATATTTATGATATATCAGACTCAGAGATTATATATTTATGATATATCAGACTCAGAGATTATATATTTATGATATATCAGACTCAGAGATTATATATTTATGATATATCAGACTCAGAGATTATATATTTATGATATATCAGACTCAGATATTATATATTTATGATATATCAGACTCAGATATTATATATTTATGATATATCAGACTCAGATATTATATATTTATGATATATCAGACTCAGATATTATATATTTATGATATATCAGACTCAGATATTATATATTTATGATATATCAGACTCAGATATTATATATTATGATATATCAGACTCAGATATTATATATTTATGATATATCAGACTCAGATATTATATATTTATGATATATCAGACTCAGATATTATATATTTATGATATATCAGACTCAGATATTATATATTTATGATATATCAGACTCAGAGATGTGTAAGTTATACCGTGGTCAGAAAGATGGTGGATCAGTTTGTGCAGTCTATGAAGTGATTTATAGAGTCGTGTAAAAACTGATGTGAGTGCTCTGAATCTAAGTTTATTTTTTCATAAGAAATTAGCTGGCAGTACAGACGGTTCATTTCTGTTCATAAATATATTGCCCATTGCTTTAAACTATTTCAGAAAACTCTACTTTCAATATTCGCTATCGGGCCAATTGCCAGTGAACCACTGTCCTGCCCAGTTCCCAGTGAACCACTGTCCTGCCCAGTTCCCAGTGAACCACTGTCCTGCCCAGTTGCCAGTGAACCACTGTCCTGCCCAGTTCCCAGTGAACCACTGTCCTGCCCAGTTGCCAGTGAACCACTGTCCTGCCCAGTTCCCAGTGAACCACTGTCCGGCCCAGTTCCCAGTGAACCACTGTCCGGCCCACGTTCCCAGTGAACCACAGACCTGGAGGTGACATGAACGTTGGAGCATCACGTCCTGGTGGGACTTGTTTGAACAGAACTGAAGCAACATCAACAGTGTCTCGTGAGATGCCAGGAAGTGGCACAAACATGGCGCCACCGGGAAGCGCCACGAACAACGAGTCCGATGGAAGTGAAAGCAGGACAGCTCTAGCACAGCTTAGGATCAGCAACAGCAAGCATCAGGACGTCGGCCAGAACAGCGACGTCGGTAGCTCCAGAGCGGATCCCAGCAAGAAGCACGTGCCTGCCAGTTCTACTGGAACATCGGACACAGTGACATGCAAAAACCTGACATTCTCGCCCGAGCAGGTGGCCTGCGTCTGCGAGGCACTTCAGCAGAAGAACGACATCGACAGACTGGCCAGGTTCCTGTGGTCGCTGCCTCCCACCGAACTGCTCAGGGGCAGCGAGGCAGTGCTCAAGGCTAGAGCCGCTGTGGCCTACCACAAGGGCAGTTACAGGGAGCTCTACGCTATTCTAGAGAGCCACACCTTCGACAGCTCGAACCACATCTCTCTCCAGCAGCTCTGGTACAAGGCTCACTACATGGAGGCGCAGAAAATCAGAGGCAGACCACTGGGAGCTGTCGACAAGTACAGACTCCGACGAAAATACCCGCTACCAAAGACTATCTGGGACGGTGAGGAGACCATCTACTGCTTCAAGGAGAAGTCAAGACAGGCTCTGAAGGATTGCTATAAACAGAACAGATACCCAACACCAGACGAGAAGAGGAACTTGGCCAAGAGGACTGGCCTGACGCTGACCCAAGTCAGTAACTGGTTCAAAAACAGGCGTCAGAGAGATAGAACGCCACATACAGTCTCACATATACAGTAAGTACTTCAGTGTCATGCAGTCTCACATATACAGTAAGTACTTCAGTGTCATGCAGTCTCACATATACAGTAAGTACTTCAGTGTCATACAGTCTCACATATACAGTAAGTACTTCAGTGTCATGCAGTCTCACATATACAGTAAGTACTTCAGTGTCATGCAGTCTCACATATACAGTACGTACTTCAGTGTCATGCAGTCTCACATACACAGTAAGTACTTCAGTGTCATGCAGTCTCACATACACAGTAAGTACTTCAGTGTCATGCAGTCTCACATATACAGTACGTACTTCAGTGTCATACAGTCTCACATACACAGTAAGTACTTCAGTGTCATACAGTCTCACATATACAGTAAGTACTTCAGTGTCATACAGTCTCACATACACAGTAAGTACTTCAGTGTCATACAGTCTCACATATACAGTAAGTACTTCAGTGTCATACAGTCTCACATACACAGTAAGTACTTCAGTGTCATACAGTCTCACATACACAGTAAGTACTTCAGTGTTGCCGTGTTCTTTTGTTGTATCAGTATATCACAGCATTGTCACAGAAATATCACAGTATTATCAAGAAAATATCATAGTAGTATCGTAGTATTATCACAATGTACATAATCAACAACGGCCATATAAAGAAATAGCAAATTGATATACGGGTTTTTTTCCTTGTAGTAAACTGTGCAACAACAACAACAACAACATGTAGATATACAAGCAAGTCACTCTAAAATAATGAACAGCTAAACACACATATTCGCTAATATGCTAGTATTACTTATCTGATAAGCTACTATTACTTGTCTGGCATGCTACTATTATTTGTATGGCATGCTACTATTACTTGTCTGATATGCTACTATTACTTGTCTGATATGCTACTATTACTTGTCTGATATGCTACTATTACTTGTCTGATATGCTACTATTACTTGTCTGATATGCTACTATTACTTGTCTGATATGCTACTATTACTTGTCTGATATGCTACTATTACTTGTCTGATATGCTACTATTGCTTGTCTGATATATTACTATTACTTGTCTGATATATTACTATTACTTGTCTGATATATTACTATTGCTTGTCTGATATATTACTATTGCTTGTCTGATGTGCTACTATTACCTGTCTGATATATTATTACTTGTCTGATATATTACTATTACTTGTCTGATATATTACTATTACTTGTCTGATATATTACTATTGCTTGTCTGATGTGCTACTATTACCTGTCTGATATATTATTATTACTTGTCTGATATGCTACTGTTTATCTCCAATTTTTAACCCTTTTGAAATAAAGATCAATCAATCAATTACCTTTCAATTTATTCCAAACATTCAGCTTCAGTTTAGCACAACATACATAGTACACAGACATACTCCACGGAAAATGTCCTCCATCATGAACAAGTAAGAAATGAAAATGTCCTCCATCATGAACAAGTAACACATGAAAATGTTTTCCATCATGAACAAGTAACACATGAAAACGTCCTTCATCATGAACAAGTAAGACATGAAATGGCAATATGTTTATTCATATTGTCACGTACATGCATTCAGCACTTAACTAAATATATGTGATTTAGTTATTTTTCCTACTCACACACTGGTCGGTAACAAATTTCTATGCACTTATAGAAATACTGCTGCAGTTTTAGGAACACACTGACTGCGACAAACGCTTCAAGAGCTGCGAGGAAAATGTAATGTTTGAGGCATCTAACTGATGCCAGTTATGTATTATAAAGACTAAAACTGTAGCATTTCGTAGGTATGGACGGTTATTTCAAAGCTGAGTAGCAGAGTAAGCATGGCTTTTCTTCACGGATTTTCTTGGACGAGTCAAGACTTGGTTTTCGGAGAAGAAAACTGTTTAATCAGTGGCTGATTTGAGTTAGTTTTAAACACTGACTACATATTTAACACTGACTACATATTTAACACTGACTACATATGATTATTCTTTGTAAGACTTTTGAGAAGAAATTTTGCTGGGAAGAATACAATCATATTGTGAGTTACCAGAACTTTATACTCATCTGTAAGTCTGTGCTTGATTACGGACACTTATAACTGCTCATCTTTGTAGTGAGTCAGGTCGGCCTTGGAGCACCAGAGCTCTCACAGGTTGTGTAACAGTTTTGTTGTAAATGTTTATGTTTGTGGTATGTGGTGCGTCTCGTGTCTTAGTCAATAAAATGCTTGATTTTCTCTTCGTGTCAAACTTTCTGTGTTACACTTTTTGTTAGTCTGTGTGTATGAGAGGTGAGAATTAGGTGCTTGCCAATAGCAAGACCTAGCGTTTTATGTTCGCTAACATTTTCTATCTGAGAAGTTCCAGTAAAGAGTTGAATTGTTTTTCTTTAACGCAGTTTGAAATTGTTGTCTTGTTGTAACGAGGATAAGCTTGAATTGTTCGGTTTTCCAGCATATAATTGTTGTCGTTGTTAGAGTTATTTAGAAAATTTGTTTTAATCTGAGGAGTTGGCATGTAGGCGTACTCTTAGTCGTTTGAGTAAACCGTTCAGTCATTTGTGACTTGTCTAGACTGTAAACCGTTCAGTCATTTGTGACTTGTCTAGACTGTAAACCGTTCACTCATTTGTGACTTGTTTAAACTATATCCATACAGATGACACGGAAAGTCAAGACAAGGAAAACTCATAGGAAAACAATTTGAAAGAAATGTTAACTGTCAAAATGGAAAGATTTTTTTTTCTACCCCTCGTCATTAAAAGATGAAAAGAGTGTTCAAAGTTTGGTTGCTCAGATAGGAAGGTTTCTGTCTAGTTGTGGCTAGTTGTGTCTAGTTGTGTCTAGTTGTGGCTAGTTGTGTCTAGCCATGTCTGCCACAGTCTACAGAAATCCGAGTCTGTTTCAGTAAACTCTATTCAAGTAACATTCCATCAATCAATCAATCAATCAATCAATCATCATCATCATTATCATCATCATCATCGTCATAAACCGTCTCCTCATTAAAGGCGATGATGCTTTTCCATCTTGTCTGGTCCTTGGTGTTTCCGATTAATTCACATGCTTTTCTTTTGTCCATGCCACTTAGTCAGTCAACAGAGATATTTTTTTATCTTGGTCTTCCTCTCTTCTCCATGAATTTTCCAGTCATTACTAGGTTCTCCAACTTTTGTCTTCTCCATGAATTTTCCAGTCATTACTAGGTTCTCCAACTTTTGTCTTCTCCATGAATTTTCCAGTCATTACTAGGTTCTCCAACTTTTGTCTTCTCCATGAATTTTCCAGTCATTACTAGGTTCTCCAACTTTTGTCTTCTCCATGAATTTTCCAGTCATTACTAGGTTCTCCAACTTTTGTCTTCTCCATGAATTTTCCAGTCATTACTAGGTTCTCTTTGTCTTCCTTTGACGCGTCCTAGAAATTCTGATGATCTTTCTCTTATGACTAGTTTTCCTGCTTGTGAAACTCTGAGAATCTCTTCGTTTGTTTTTCTGTCTGTCCACAGTATTTGCTGCATCTTTCTCTAAAACCTCATATCTGCTGTTTCCAATCTCTTTGTCATCTTAAGTTTCACAACCATATAGCACTATTGGCTCTATGTAGCTCTGTAGTAATCTTTTCCCCACTTTTAGAGACATCGTAATATTTGTTAGTGTCTTCTTCATGTCATAAAAAGAAAATTTTTGAATTACTTGTTCATGATTTGATTTGTGCATTTGCCATCAGCTGTCACTGCTGTTTCGAGGAAGCTGAGTTTGTCTGTTTGTGTCAGTGGAGGGTAGGAACCTGATTCTGCTTCGGTTGCAGTGCTACATGTTTCCAAGAAAGAATTTTATTTTTGTTTTCATGGCAGTGCATGTAGCCTTCTTCATTCTTCTTATAATTTCAGTTTCGCGTTACCCATCATCTGTTAGCAAGTGTCTCAGATACGCCAGTTTTGTGTCTTGAAGTGGGTTTTCTCTGCGTATATTTACATCTGCAGACAGTTTCTTTCTACTCAGTGCTGGCTGCTATGATAAAAAGGTAAAGGTAATCCTGTCATGCCTTAGAGGCACATAGGGATATGGTGTTAGTGGCCATATTTTTCTATGACGTAAAGTTTTTTCTGTTCCCTGCCGACTGCCGTGACGTTTATCTTTCTACTATTTATTTCTAGTTTATATTCTTGACGTTTATTGTTTATTTGTGTTACAAGAGTCTGTAAAACTTCTGCATTTTCTGCTAGCAGCATTTATTGGGATATCTGAGTTTTGGTAAGAGCTGTTGATCCAAGAATTTCACATTGTCTTTGTTTAGACTCCACTTTTATTATTTCGTTGTTTCTTTTTGGTAAAAGCATTTCTGTGTTACAGGTGAAGTCATGGTTCAGTGCAGCCAACTTCCGCTTACCTCTGCCTCTTACCTGATAGTTCACGGCGACTTTGCGTGTTCCACGTGAGTGCATGCTGGCCATCAGTCTGAGCTTCCATTGGCCTCCTAATTCTTTTTCCCATGATTTTTATTTTGTTATTTCTCATGAAAGGACCCGAACACTTTCTTTCAATGATTATTTTGTTTTCTCTGCCCAACTCCTCCCTCCCCAAAGCTGCTTCAGTATTTCCGTTTCCTTGAAAATGCTGGCCTCATTTTTCTTCCTGGGTCTCCACGTTTCTTGTATCCCAGTTTCATCTGCTAATATCTCGGTCAGTGTCACTGTTTGGTGTCAGTGTTTAGTGTCAGTGTTTGGTGTCAGTGTTTGGTGTCAATGTTTGGTGTCAGTGTTTAGTGTCAATGTTTGGTGTCAGTGTTTAGTGTCAGTGTTTGGTGTCAATGTTTGGTGTCAGTATTTAGTGTCAATGTTTGGTGTCAGTGTTTAGTGTCAATGTTTGGTGTCAGTGTTTAGTGTCAATATTTGGCGTCAGTGTTTAGTGTCAATGTTTGGTGTCAATGTTTGGCGTCAGTGTTTAATGTCAATGTTTGGCGTCAGTGTTTAGTGTCAATGTTTGGTGTCAGTTGTTTGGTGTCAGTGTTTAGTGTCAATGTTTGGTGTCAGTGTTTAGTGTCAATGTTTGGTGTCAATGTTAGTGTCAATGTTTGGTGTCAGTGTTTAGTGTCAATGTTTAGTGTCAGTGTTTAGTGTCAGTGTTTCATGCCTGCTTATATAACTTAAACTAGATTTAAGTCAATACAAATACTCATTACAGTCATTAACTCTTTAATACCAAACCGACATCCAAAACACACAATTTCTAATTGATATTCATGACGGCTACCATGTTTTATCGGAACAAGGCACAAAGTTTATGTTTAACATACATGACAGTTTAACATTTTCAACTGTTAAATATAGAACAAAAAAAATATTGCCGCAGCTTGTTTGTGTGTTTTAAATTTCTTCAGAAGCAGTGAAATGGTTGATAGTGGTCTAGGAGTTAACTTTAATTGTTGTGCTATGTTTGAGAGGAAGAGTTTATCTCATTCTGCTGAAGACACAGTTGAACTATTCCCTGGCTTCCACTGAGCATCTTTCTCATATACTTCAATTCAAGTGCCGTGCCGCGTGGCGTAGGCGATCATTTCTCTCCACACTTCCCTGTCTTTTGTGTTGATTATGAGATCCGCCGGTGACTTTCTTCCTAGCCACACTGACAGCCCATCCAATAACTTCTCTCTCTGTCTTCCTCTGTCTCTTCTTCCATCAGTTTTTCCAGTTGCCACAGTGTGTTCCAGTATTCCTCTTCTCAGGAAATGTCCTATAAATCTCGCTTGTCTGCCTCTGAACTTTGCTATAATTTGCCTTTTAACTCCAGCCTCTCTTAAGACTTCTTCGTTGATTTTCTTAGCTGTCCATGTTACCTTCAACATCCTTCTTATGAACCACATCTCCATGGCCTCCATTTCTCGTTGTACTCTCTTATTCATAGACCATGCTTCACACTCATAAAACAAAGACGCTCGATGTAACATTTAAGCATTCAGAATTTTGTTTTTCTCATACAATAAAATTTGTTAGAATCCGTTGACAAACTTCAGTACTTCACATTATTATTCTTCTGTTTAGTATTTTACACTATTATTCTTATGTTTAGTGCTTCACTCTATTATTCTTATGTTTAGTGCTGCACATTATTATTCTTATGTTTAGTACTTAACACTATTATTCTTATGTTTAGTACTTCACATTATTATTCTTATGTTTAGTACTTAACATTATTATTTTTATGTTCAATACTACACTTCACTATTCTTATGCTTACATTTGATGTTTGTTATTTTATTTAATTTTTCTTTTTGTCTATTTCACTGAACTAACTTTTATTCTTTGTGTATAATTCGCTGAACTAACTATTATTCTTTTTGTCTATTTATTTCACTTAATTAACTTTTATTCTTTGTGTATAATTCGCTGAACTAACTTTTATTCTCTTTGTCTACTTAACTGACCTAACGTATATTATTTTTGTCTATTTCACTGACCTAATTTTTATTCTTTTTATCTATTTCACTTAATTAACTTTTATTCTTTTTGTCTATTTATTTCACTGACTTAACTTTTATTCTTTTATTTTATTTCACTTAACTAACTTGTATTTTTTTTTGTCTATTTATTTCACTTAACTAACTTTTTTTATGTCTATTTATTTCACTGAAGTAACTTTTATTCTTATTGTCTATTTATTTCACTTAACTAACTTTTTTTTGTCTATTTATTTCACTTAACTAACTTTTATTCTTATTGTCTATTTATTTCACTTAATTAACTTTTATTCTTATTGTCTATTTATTTCACTTAACTAACTTTTTTGGGTCTATTTATTTCACTTAACTAACTTTTATTCTTATTGTCTATTTATTTCACTTAACTAACTTTTATTCTTATTGTCTATTTATTTCACGTAACTAACTTTTATTCTTATTGTCTATTTATTTCACTTAACTAACTTTTATTCTTATTGTCTATTTATTTCACTTAACTAACTTTTATTCTTATTGTCTATTTATTTCACTTAACTAACTTTTATTATTTTTGTCTATTTCACTGAACTAACTTCTATTCTTTTTGTCTATTTCACTGTTTAATCTTCTAAAATTTCAACAAGGAGGCTCCACGAAAAGTCAAATTTCTAACCTTTGTTCCATCGATATTTGATAAAAAGTAGATTATCTATTTTTGTAGGAAATAGATTATCTATCCTCACGTGTGGAGTACCGACTTTCTATATCACATTTCCTTTTATATTTTTATGACTTGAACAAAACTTATCAGTTTATTTTCATCATCTTATTATTTATGACATTTCTGATGATATTTTCGTCACTTAATTATCTACATCAAAAGTGCCCTGTTTTGTAGACAATTAGTATTTAGACAAAACAATTATTCTGTTGCTAACAATGTTGTCGTGATTACATTCAACTCATTACCTTGAAGGAGTTTCTTTGGTTTAGAATATAAACAGAGGGTCACTATGTACTTTCTTACTTCTCTCGCTCATCCCCCCTCCCCCAGCCCACATTTTGTATTTGGACAGTGAAAGCAAAATCTAAACGTTGAAATATTTGTCATGATTTTATCTCAGGATTTCTGTACAGGGAAATAGACTGTCTTGACCGCGACAGAATATGAGCACGTGTCTGATCAGACTTTGCTAAAAAAAAAAAAAAAGGAACTAAGGCTTTTTGTACATTTATATCTCTGTATATTGTTAGCGCTGCTAGGAATACTGTGAGCTCAGCCTCAAATCTGTTTCTCTATATATTGTTAGCGCTGCTAGGAATACTGTGAGCTCAGCCTCAAATCTGTTTCTCTATATATTGTTAGCGCTGCTGTGAATACTTTGAGCTCAGCCTCAAATTATAAATGTAAAACAAGAGCGTACATGTCCTCTTCATAAGCTCCGCTACCACGTGGAATGATTATCTTTGCTTCGTTTGCAAAGCTGCAGCAGTCCAATAGCCTGTTTTATACAGCCAACAGTAAGACAAAGGCTAGACTGTAGACAAACACTGACCTAGAAAACGGCTTCTTGTATCAGTCTTAAGTCACATTAGTCAGGTGTTAGTTACATGACAGGAACCAGACTCATTCATTCATTCATTTGCATGTCCCTTGCGGAACTTTGCCTCCCTAACAGCACTCCTGTAGACCTCTCGGTTGTGAGCAAGATGGCCTGCTGCTGTTGCATCCACTTGCAAATCATCAACGATGTCTTGCAGCCATCTTCGCCTTGGTCTTCCTCTCTTTCTTTTTCCCATTATGTACCCTTCCAAGACGGTTATGTCTAGATTATCATGACGTTCAATATGTCCAAAATATTTCAGTTTTCTCTCTTTAATCCTCTTTACTAGCCAGCCTTCTTCAATATTAAGTTCTTGTAGTTTGGATATTTGTTCTTTTTTTGTGTCCATGATATTTGAAGAACTCTTCTGTAGCATTTACATTCAAAGGCATTTATGCGTTTCTCAGCTGTTTTGTTAAGTGTCCAGTCTCACAAGCATATGTTGCGATGGGAAAGATGCATGCCCTTATAGAAAAATGATTCCATCTGTGAGACTGGCTGGTTGTAATTACCAGCATCATTATCTTAATACAGTTTGGCAATAGTGACCATGACCCACTCTGCGGAAAAATTAGAACAAAGCTAAAGAAAGCAGGCAGAAAAGTGAGAAACATCAAACTGAATACACAACTCCTTAAAAATGACCACGAACTGTGAGAACAATACAAAGTTATTATAACAAATAGATACAATGTAATAGCAAAGATAAATAGTATAGATGAACAATGGGAAATGTTAAGAGATTCTATCCACCAAACTGTTAAGGAGATAATACCACAGAAAAAACACGCCTCCTAAAAATAAATGGATGACAGATAACACCTTGGGACTGGTGGACAAGAGGAGGAGGAGTAAAAAATAACCAAGAATAATATAGCAAGATAAATAAAGAAATAAGACGCAAATGCAGAGAAACAAAGGAAGTGTGGTTAAATGAACAGTGCAGATAAATAGAGGACTCTTATAACAAAGACGGCAAAAACATGCACAAATGAATTAGTGAACTCACAGGCAGGAAAACAAAATATACCACAGGATGCCTGAAATCAAAAGAAGGTAAAATGCTAATGGGAAAAAAAGACATTGTGGACAGGTGGACAGAGTACATCAGTGAGCTAGATAGAAGAGAAAGACCAGAATTAACACCAGATACTGAAAACTGTGATGGACCACCAATACTTGAAGATGAAATCATAGATGCCATCAAACACATGAGGAAAGGAAAAGCGACTGGGCCTGATAATATAACAATAGAAGACATAGAGGCACTAGAGGAGACAGGAATAAAAATAATAACCAAGTTACTGAATGACATTTACAACAGTGGTTATATTCCCAGTGACCTGATTAAATCCACGTTTATAGCACTACCAAAGAAACCAGGTGCAAAGGAATGTGATGACCACCGGACTATCAGCCTCTCATGTCACATAACGAAGCTACTTCTGAGAATCATTATGAGAAGAACAAGGAAAAAGATACAAATAGAAATAGCAGATGAACAGTTTGGATTTGTTGAAGGAAAGGGAACACACAATGCCATTTATGCTTTACGAACACTAACAGAAAGAGCTTTAGAAGTACAGAAAAATCTCTACTTATGCTTCATTGATTACACCAAGGCATTTGACAAGGTGAAACATAATGAAATTATTAAAATGCTTGAAGACATCAATATAGACGGCAAAGACCTGAGGATTGTAAAACATCTATACTGGCAGCAAGAAGCAGCAATTCCAGTTGACAATAGAACTGGAAAATATCAACCTATAAAACAAGGGGTGCGACAAGAATGTGTACTATCTCCAAACCTTTTTTCTCTGTACAGCGAGAATATTCAGGTCTGCACAAAAATCACTGGAATCAGCAGAAATGTGGTTTATTAGAAGAATGTTGCGAATTCCATGAACAGCAAAAATAACTAATGGAGAATGTATGAGAAGAGCTGGAGAGACAAAAAGATGTTTAAAAAAACATAAGAGAGAGACAACGTACTTTCATAGGACATGGAATGAGAAGAGGGGGCATTGAAAATATTATAACAACAGGAAAAATAGAAGGAAGAAGATAAAGAGGAAGACCAAGAGAAATGATACTGGACAGTCTGACGGGATGGTGTGACAGGAGATCACCAACTGAACTGATGACCTGCATGAAGGATCGTGTACTCTGGAGAAGCATAATAGCCAACGCCAGTCGGCACTGCACTTGATGATGATGAAGATGATGATGATGATGATGATGACGGCACAGATCTGGTTATAAACAGTAAAGACTACAAGTTTTATGAGGACAAGTAATGACTGGCTTGTAGAACACACAAAACTGGCTCAACCTAAGCCCCGTGTAATGAAACATTACATTTCATTACAAACTAGACCATTAAATACTCATTTCATTACAAACTAGACCATTAAATACTCATTTCATTACAAACTCGACATTTACTATCAAGTACTCGTTTCATTACAAACTAGACCGTTAAATACTCGTTTCGTTATAAACTGGACACTTACCGTTAAATACTCTTTTCATTAGAAAGTAGACATTTAACTTCTCTTTTTATTACATTTACATTTGGCTGCTAATTGGATTAGAAACACGGCCGTCCATTATGTCGACTGTATGGAAAATGTATGGATGGTGTATGGATATTGTTTAGATACTGTAAATATGCTGTACAGATACTGTAAATATACTGTATAGATACTGTAAATATACTGTATAGATACTGTAAATATACTGTATAAATACTGTAAATATACTGTATAGATACTGTATAGATATTGTAAATATACTGCATAGATACTTTAAATATACGGTATAGATACTGTAAATATACTGTATAGATACTGTAA
This sequence comes from Achatina immaculata, assembly GCA_009760885.1. Lineage (NCBI taxonomy): Eukaryota > Metazoa > Mollusca > Gastropoda > Stylommatophora > Achatinidae > Lissachatina > Lissachatina immaculata. The sequence continues at coordinate 42,199,861 of CM019718.1, forward strand.
ATATACTGTATAGATACTGTAATTATACGGTATAGACACTGTAAATATACAGTATAGATACTGTAAATATACTGCATAGATACTGCATGAATTTGTTCATGGCGTGGATGCCCAACTTTTCTGAACCTTCACCGCCAGGACAAATCTCATACTCTTCTGCTGACACCGATTCCTGGGATGGTGTACATGAGGTGGTGTACATGAGGTAGTGTACATGAGGTGGTGTACATGGCTGGATATTGATACTAAAATTGAATAAGCAAAGACTTGTGTAACAAAACAGCAAATGTAGGCGGGACAACTTTTAACAATCATTTTCCCTGGTGTGTGTGGGACCCAGGTATCAGTTCCTTGACAGCATTTAACAAATCTTCGTATGAGTGACATTTCTAAAAGCAGTTAAATGCCTCCTCTTGGCTTTTTACGGCCGTCCTCACACACTAAACCTCCTGTCTGTAGCAACACCCGTGAGATACAGCCCCCGATGATTTGCTGTTTTCATGTTTTGTTCAAATGCAAGCACACCTTCCTGTGTCTGGGCGTTTGAGTGGCGAAGTGGTTAGCGCACTAGTCTCTCATGGCAAAGGTTGGGGATTCGAATCCGGCCGGAGGCTCCCCAGTCACCCAGCTGTAGAAATGGGTACCTGACTTCTTCTGAAGTTGGGGAAGGAAAAGCAGCCAGGCGTGATACTGACCATATCACCCTCTAGTGTGCTGACAGGTCAAGGAAAATATGGCCACTAACACCATATCCCTATGTGCCTCTAAGGCATGACAGGGTTACTGTTACCTGTCTTACCTTGCTGTCCGACAGGTACCTGGAGGTAAAGTCTTGTTGTTTCTCAGTTTTGATTGCTACAATGTCAGACGCTGTCACTGATTGCTGTTATCGTGTGATGTTTGTTGTTGTTGTTGTTCCATCGCTTTTATTGTTTCTTTGTTGTTATTGTGTGATGTTATTATTGTTGTTCCATTGTTATTATTGTTTCTTTGTTTTTTTCTGAATTATTTTCATTATGTTGTTACAGCTTGATTGTTATTGTCATTCTTTGATTGTTGCTATTAGGTTGATTGCTGTAAAAGGTTGATTGTTGTTATATTTTGATTATTACCATTGTTCTATGTTCGCCACTCACTACCCTATAATTGTTCTGTGCTATTTTCAATGGAATGTTGTTATTTCTCTCTTGCAACAACTAAACATTTGCAGGAGATCAAGTTTGTATATATAAAGTGTTGGAACCTGAAACAATCTGATTTCTAGTGAAAGAATGTCTTAGTCTGTGCGAGTATTGCTTTCAGAGGTATTTCATGATCAGCGAGTTCCTCTAGAAAGTTGCTCTAGATAGTTGCTCTAGATAGTTGCTCTAGATAGTTGCTCTAGATAGTTGCTCTAGATAGTTGCTCTAGATAGTTGCTCTAGATAGTTGCTCTAGATAGTTGCTCTAGATAGTTGCTCGTCCTGCTGTAGCCAAACTTGCACATTTCGGGCTTTCTTGAAGGTTTTATTTTCTTTCTGAGTGCTGTGTCTGAAGTTTCAGAAATGTTTCTGTCTACCTGGCTCTCACACTATTTTACTGTCTACCTGGCTCTCACACTATTTTACTGTCTACCTGGCTCTCACACTATTTTACTGTCTACCTGGCTCTCACACTATTTTACTGTCTACCTGGCTCTCACACTATTTTACTGTCTACCTCGCTCTCACACTATTTTACTGTCTACCTTGCTCACACTATTTATTGTCTACCTTGCTCTCCAACTGTTATACTGCCTACATCGCTCTCACACTATGCTGTAATTTTATAGATGAATACTGAAGTATATGGGGGTGGTATAAGAAACTATTCGACACCCAAGTAATAGGAGGAGATAATTGAGAGACGGATAGAGAGTATTTAGGTCAAGTGATTACGAAAGTTAGAAGATCTAGAGCAGCCAAATTATCTTGCAGAAAGTGCGCATCATGATGATGATGATGATTGAATCCACATGTCATTAGAAAGTGCCAGGTGACTGACCTAGAAATTTCTAGCACAGCTCTTTCTGGCGTCTGCTCCACAAGGCCCGCATTAGTTACAACTAACTATCACTGCTACCTCCTCTTTTCTAGCATCGTCACAGTTTTCCTCATTTCTAGCATCGTCACAGCTTTCCTCATTTCTAGCATCGTCACAGCTTTCCTCATTTCTAGCATCGTCACAGTTTTCCTCATTTCTAGCATCGTCACAGCTTTCCTTGTTTCTAGCATCGTCACAGCTTTCCTTGTTTCTAGCATCGTCAGAGCTTTCCTCATTTCTAGCATCGTCACAGCTTTCCTCATTGCTACTGTTGTGGCCGCCCTCATGTTCATCTTGCGGCTGTAATGTGACACTCATAAACCGGAAGAGATAAAGATCTTGTTTTCTTTAAGTAGCCGTCTTTTCTCTGCCCACTTCTGTGGCACGTGCTGTCTTAAGTTCATCTTAAACAATCTTACAGCAAGTTCTCAACACTTCTCCCTGCATCCTGCAATAAGTAAGTAAGTGTATCCCTCCCCTCCAACTTGTCTTCTACTTCCTCTCCCTCTTAACTGCGACAACCACAAATGGGACCTCCGTGTAATTAGGTAACTAATTGCAGCGTGTAGGAGGTTACTGGAGACAACAGAAATATGAGCTAGTTTCTACATTCAGGGCAACCGGGCGACACTGCATTTTGCCGACAAGGCAACTGAGCGACTGGCAACTGGGCGACAGGACAACTGGGCACTTGGGTGACAGAAGGACAGGGCGTCTGGCGAGCAAATGTTTGTGCTGTTGCAAGTAAAAGTTTCCAGTTTTTAGATTTTGTTCAACCGGAGGTGATATTTTCTGCGTACTTTTTCATGGCAGACACGACACGAGGAACTGGAAATACGGGATTTTAGTCGAGAAAATAATACGGGAAATTTATTATATACCAATCCCATCTTGTGTCCATTTATGTTAGTGTGTGTGTGTGTTTATAAGTGAGTGAGTGAGTGAGTGAGTGAGTGAGTGAGTGAGTGAATGAGTGAGTGAGTGAGTGAGTGAGTGAGTGAGTGAGTGAGTGAGTGAGTGAGTGAGTGAGTTGTAGCATAGCCTTGTAAGTAATGATTATTATTATTATTATGATTATTATTAGGGATATGATTATGAATATAATTAAGAAATGTATTGTAGGCAAAATAGTAAAATCAAACAGCAACAGAAAAGTAGATAATTAGAAAGGCAAAACGCTGACAAAGACGGGAGAGGTAAACTCCCCCGACATAATATTAAGACGGGACGCTCCGAAGAGCAGATACTTAGAAATTCAAAACACTAATCAAAGGTAAACAGAGGAGGCAAAAGACAGACACGGCGACGCCGAGAGATAGGAAATTAGTCAAGTACTAACAATGCGACGTCACGCAAACATGCAACCTGCCGAGGTGGGAAACATAGACATTTGACACTTGACTGATGTAGGAAGGGCCAAGGGTCTGGTTATCGACAGAATAGAGAACGGACTAATTTCTGAAGCAGACGCCATGAAAGAGACTAAAACAACAATTAGACGGAACTGAAGCGACTAACACGTATAGGTTGTTGTTAATTTTAGGACGCTATTTGCCATCGGTTTTGGGAAGCAAAGGAAGATCCAACGACCAATCAAATATTTGGAGGCGTGGTCTATTGGACAGTTACTTACGATATATAAGTCGGGGATGTGGGCTGAGGAGGGAGATTTTAGAGGAGAGATAGAGATAGCGAGAGAAGGAGGATGTAGAACATCAGGAGGGAGATTTTAGAGGAGAAATAGAGATGGCGAGAGAAGGAGGACGTAGAACATCAGGAGGGGGATTTTAGAGGAGAAATAGAGATAGCGAGAGAAGGAGGTCGTAGAACATCAGGAGGGAGATTTTAGAGGAGAAATAGAGATGGCGAGAGAAGGAAGACGTAGAACATCGGGTGGACCCAAAAGGGGAACACAAGCAGTCTTGTAGAAGAACAGGAAAGAGAACGGGAGGTAGTGTTAGACTGAAGATGTGTATCAAGTGATTTTGAAGTTTTGTTTCCTCGAGACTTCGAGTAAAGTGATTTAGTGGAGGAATTAGTAGACCACCAGTTGCAGATCTGATATAGTAATGAGTATTCTTGTATGAAATATCGAATAATGTGAAGTTGAGAATATTGCTGAAATACTGCATGTAGAATATGAGAAAATTGATATTGTGAACAAATGATTATGTGATACAACGATGAATCTAACGAAATGTATGTAATGTTACATCTGACTCCAAGAGATGTTGTCGATGACGCGTCTTGATATATTTGTCAAAATAAACGGTTTCAGTGGACTTTTCATCAAACTGATCCATTGAAATATTTGTGAAACCTTGACGTGTGATGTATTTATGTGTGATGTGATGATTAAAGAGAAACTTCTTGAATAAATTGAAAAGAAGACATCAATGTTAAAGAGTGAGTGAGTGAGTGAGTGAGTGAGTGAGTGAGTGAGTGAGTGAGTGAGTGAGTGAGAAAACAAATCAACGAACTAAAAATTGGGCACCCTGGCCGGTCTAACAACATACAACTTTCCTCTATCACAATCAGTCATCTTTTCTTTTCAACATACGAGATGTATGTATGAACATACGAGATCGTAATATGCATTAAAAACTAATAAATAATGAATCTTTTGTCCATACACTCCACAATCTGATTTATGTAACTGCATGAAATAAAATTATAATACGTTCTTACATCCATTATAAATTAAGAAATATCCAGAAAAATAAAATAAAAAATAAAACAATCAAATCATTTTTTAAATTAAACTAATTTAGACTTGGACACTTTATACACCTTTACATCCCACATACGAAAATACATACACATACATATATTCACAGACACACATAAATACACATACATATATTCACAGACACACATAAATACACATACATATATTCACAGACACACATAAATACACATACATATATTCACAGACACATAAATACACATACATATATTCACAGACACACATAAATACGCATACACATATTCACAGACACACATAAACACACATACATATATTCACAGACACACCTAAATGCACATACATATGTTCACAGACACACCTAAATGCACATACATATATTCACAGACACACATAAATACACATACATATATTCACAGACACACATAAATACACATACATATATTCACAGACACACATAAATACACATACATATATTCACAGACACACATAAATACACATACATATATTCACAGACACACATAAATACACATACATATATTCACAGACACACATAAATACACATACATGCATATATCTAAGTACACTGGAAAGTTTACAAATACACAGATGTATTAAGTTATGGCTGCTAAGCATGTAGAGATTATGGCTCCTGGATGTACAGAAATTGTGGCTCCTAGTTGTATGGTTAATTTTCACATGACTATTATATCATCATCATCATCATCATCATCGTCATGCCATGCCGGATGGCGTAGGCGGTCATACTCCTCCACAAATCTCGGACAGACACTGCTAAGTCTGTGTAGTAGAATGTGGCAGAAATCAAAGCTAGTCTGAGCGAAGGGAGATAATTCGGGAGAAACGGGTCAATGAAGAGTACATTTCTCCTGTGACTTTTTTTTTTTTTTCTCCTCCTGCGCGGGTTTCTTAAGAAAATCTCAGGTAGAAATTCTATTTAGAAACGAGAGACTAAATATTTCAGAGTTATAAAGTGCATTAGTCAGGTTTTGTGAACTCGCACGGAGTTATGATTTTTTTCTTGTTGTTATAAGTGAAGCTCAGAACAAATAGTTTCTCTCAAGAGTCTGAATTTCACAGAATGTTCATGAAGGATGGTAGAGAAAGTTGGCTATATAAAAGTTCATGAAGGATGATAGGAAAGTCAGCTATATAAAAGTTCATGAAGGATGATAGGAAAGTCAGCTATATAAAAGTTCATGAAGGATGATAGAGAAAGTTGGCTATATTAAAGTTCATGAAAGATGGTAGGAATGTCAGCTATATAAAAGTTCATGAAGGATGATAGGAAAGTCAGCTATATAAAAGTTCATGAAGGATGATGAAGAAAGTTAGCTATATAAAAAGTAATTTTAGGAAAGCAGTTCACGTTTTTAGAGTTTTTTTTTATTTTAGCAGTTTCAGTTGAATTCAGTTCCTCAGTTTAGAGAACTTTTGTAACAGAGCTACTTGCTCTTTGTTAGAAAGTGTAGTTTGTAGATCTTCTTTCTAGATGTAGATAGCTTTTTCATTTTTAGGGCAATTTGGTAGTTTTAAAATGTAGACAGTTTGTAGTACTGTCCATGTCAGGACAAAAGTGTTTGTCAATGGTTGCTAGTTTTTGGTAGTTGTGTTGTGTTCAATGTGGAGTTCATTTTGGAATGTCTGTAAACTGTAAGTAGTAGACTTATTGTAAGTAGTAGACTTATTGTAAGTAGTAGACTTATTGTAAGTAGTAGACTTATTGTAAGTAGTAGACTTATTGTAAGTAGTAGACTTATTGTAAGTAGTAGACTTATTGTAAGTGTTCTTTTGTGAGGCTTCACTTCCCCCTGGCAAACGAGTTCTTGCCCGAGAGTTCTGTTGCTATGTCTGTCTGGTCACTGCCGTGGGGCTGCAGTTTTCCTCGTCTTCATTTACGTCATCCTCATTTTCTTCATTAATAAATCTTCGGTAGAACTGTCACTACACCAGCGTGTCTGTTGCCTCCCATGATTGTCAACAGTGTCATCTGTGAGCTCGCTGGTGCTGTCTAAGATGTTATGATTGTTCTAGTGTCTGTGAGCTCGCTGGTGCTGTCTAAAGTGTTATGGTTGTTCTAGTGTCTGTGAGCTCGCTGGTGCTGTCTAAAGTGTTATGGTTGTTCTAGTGTCTGTGAGCTCGCTGGTGCTGTCTAAGGTGTTATGGTTGTTCTAGTGTCTGTGATCTCGCTGGTGCTGTCTAAGGTGTTATGGTTGTTCTAGTGTCTGTGAGCCCGCTGGTGCTGTCTAAAGTGTTATGGTTGTTCTAGTGTCATCTGTGAGCCCGCTGGTGCTGTCTAAAGTGTTATGGTTGTTCTAGTGTCATCTGTGAGCCCGCTGGTGCGTCTAAGGTGTTATGGTTGTTCTAGTGTCCGTGAGCCATGGAATGTGCGCGTTCATTATGTGGATATAATTCTAATATGATAATTACAAACACTAGACAACTAACTGCAGTGGTTCTCAACTTGTTCAGATAAACCAGAACCACCTGTAAAGTTCTTGCTAGCTGTGTATTTCGGCACTAATAAGATAACAAGAAGTAGTTCTGCTAAAATCTTGTTAAAGTACTGTTAAATTGTTCCCATCTTCTTTCTGGCATACATAATGTTAGAACTGTTAAATTGTCGCCATCTTGTTTCTGGCACACATAATGTTAGAACTGTTAAATCTGTCGCTGATTTCTTGACATGTCACAGAGTCAGGCCTCCTAGTATCTGTTCTCTCAGTTGTCATCAGCCTCTCCTGTTCCCTCAGTCGTCATCAGCCTCTCCTGTTCCCACAGTCGTCAATAGCCTCTCCTGTTCCCTCAGTTGTCATCAGCCTCTCCTGTTCCCTCAGTCGTCATCAGCCTCTCCTGTTTCCTCAGTCGTCATCAGCCTCTCCTGTTCCTTCAGTCGTCATCAGCCTCGCCTGTTCCCTCAGTCTTCATCAGCCTCTCCTGTTCCCTCCGTCGTCATCAGCCTCTCTTGCCTTCAGGTTTGCTCACTGTTTTGATGTTTTCCAGTTTCTCTCTTCTCATCACATGCTCCAAGAATGATGATTGCCTTTTCCTTATCTTTTATCTTTGTTATTATACTTCGTTTTTTCTTTTAGCTAGCTTGTCTCGAAGCCTGCCTCGTTAGTTCTCTTGGCTGTCCCTGGGGTGGTCATCATTCTTCTCAGGAACCACAACTCTGTTGTCCCCAAAGATTTACTCATCTTTCTCTCAACATTCCATGACTCACGTCCGTATATGGAAACAGGTGCAGGATAGCAGTGTCACTGTAACCTGACTATCAGTTGTGTCACAAGTATTTTGGAAAGTTATTCTGAACAGAATTAAAGATATAGTGGATGCCGCAATGAGAGAAGAACAAGCAGGATTTCGAAAAAGGAGAAGCTGTCTTGACCAGATCTTTATTCTCAGAATAATACGTGAAGAACATATTGAAAAGCAGAAACCATTAATACTGAACTTCATAGATTTTAAGAAGGCATTTGATAGCATACACAGAGATTCATTATGGAGAATTTTATACATGGAATACCATCTAAGATTGTCAGCATCATTAGTGACATCTACAATGGATATATTTGTGCAGTCAACACAAAAGAAGGAATGAGTGAAAGGTTCCAGATTGAAACAGGCGTGAAACAAGGATGTATATTATCTCCCTTGCTTTTTAGAATTGTCATAGACTTCATAATGCAAAATGCTGTGCAGGTAAAACGGGCATTGTTTGGGTACATGGGACCCAAGTAGAAGATCTTGATTTTGCTGATGACATAACTCTTATCAGTGACAATATAAAATCAACGCAAGAAATAGCAGATACTCTGTCTTCACTGGCTAGCAAAATAGGACTTGAAATTAACAAGAAAAAACAAAAGCAATGAAACTTCCCATTAATAAAAATGGAAAAAATATACGTAGAAGGAACAGCTGTTGAAGAAGTAAATAAATTTGCTTCAGCTACATAGACCAGGATGGTGACACCAGGAAGGAAGTTAGAATTAGAACTGGAAAAGCTGCAGTGAGCTTCAAGAATCTTGAGAACATTCATTCATTTGCATGTCCCGTGCGGAACTTTGCCTCTCTAACAGCACTCCTGTAGGCCTCTCGGTTGTGAGCAAGATGGCATGCTGCTGATGCATCCATTTGCAGATTATCAACGGTGTCTTGCAGCCATCTTCGCCTTGGTCTTCCTCTCTTTCTTTTTCCAATTATGTACACTTCCAAGACAGTCTTCTCTAAATTATCATGACGTTTAATTTATCCAAAATACTTAAGTTTTCTTTGTTCAGTCCTCTTTACTAGCTAGCCTTCTTCAATATTAAGTTCTTGTAGTATAGATATATATTTGTTCTTTTTTTTTGTGCCCATGATATTTGAAGAACTCTTCTGTAGCATTTACATTCAAAGGCATTTATGTGTTTCTCAGATGTTTTGTTAAGTGTCCAGGTCTCACAAGCATATGTTGCGATTGGAAAGATGCATGCCCTTAAAAATCTTATTTTTGTAGTTCTGTCTGTTCCTCTCCACAGATTCTTTAGCTGTTTTACTTTCTGAAGAGCGATAGATGTCCTCCTTTTAATTTCCCTCATTGTATCTCCATAAAATAGCTTGATGAGATTGAAAAGCTCGCTGAAAACAGAAAAAAATTGGCGAACTACCTTGTCAGCCCTATGTGACGTTTAATGGCAAAGGAAGGATATATAAAATATAGGATCTCCAGTATTAGTTAGTAGTGTCCAAGATATTCAAAACTCTCCACTTCTTCCAGTTTTCCTCATTGATACATATATCAGCTGCCTTGTTTGTTTTGTGAGTTGTCCTCAGTTTAGTTTTCTTCACATTAAGATAGAGGTTCTGCTCTTCGCTGTTCTTACGGATTGACATAATTAGTTTTTCCATTCCTTTTTGTGTTGTGGACAGTAATACTGTGCCATCAGCATATCTAATCTCTGGTATTTCATAATCTCCAATTGTTATGGCATCGTAATATTCTTTATCTACATCTTCTCTAACATTCCTTTTTATATTTTCAGTATACAAGTTAAATAAGTAAGGCGACAATATGCACCCCTGACGGACCCCTTGTTTTATGTCAAACTAAGTTGTTGTTTCACCATTTATTCTTACTACTGCCTGTTAGGCAGATACAACAGTGATGTTAATAGTATACAATGTGATGGAAACTTGAGAACATATGACATTCAAAAGTTATAAGCACACAAACTAAGTTAAGATTATTTAATTCAAATGTAGTATCCACTCTCATTTATGCATGTGAAAGCTGGAAAACAACTAAAGAAATAGAAAAGAAATTAGACTCTTGAAAACAAGTGCCTAAGGAAAATATTCTGCATGAAGTGGAACGAATTCAAGAACAATGCAGAGATAAGACAGATGACTGAACCACAACCAGTCTCATGGGTTATCAGGAAAAAGGAGATGGACATATGTTGGTCACGTGATGAGGAGAAACAGAGAATCCCAAAACAAGCTATAAAATGGAACACAACAGGCCGAAGAAAAAGAGGTCGACCATATGAGAACACCAAAGAGGAAATTGTTAAGAGAGGCCAAATTAGTAGGCAAAAATCCCTTGATGAGGGTGAAAAGCTCGCCGAAAAAAAGGAAAACTTGGCGAACTACCATGGGAGCCCTGTGTGACGTAAAAACATGGAAAGGATGTAAAATGTAATATATTACTGTAATATCTTTTTTCTCACGTTTAATGACAATGATTTACAGTACAAGATGGTTTTCAGTTTCTAAAATGCTCATTTCCATCTGCTATTATCACTTCTTCTTCTTCTTCTTCTGCGTTCGAGGCTGTTGGTCACATCAGATCCTGATCCTTGTCGACATGGCAAAGCCCGCAGTCCTGTCCAGATCCTGAATGGAGCCCTAAAGATTTTGCCCCAAGATTGTGTCCTCTGGCCATGTCTCATGCCTCAGGTCTGCATGGTTTGGGCACTCTTGAAGGATATATTCTGGAGTCTGGACTCCACTGCCAAATGGACACTCGTCTGTAGCATTTACATTCAAAGGCATTTATGTGTTTCTCAGATGTTTTGTTAAGTGTCCAGGTCTCACAAGCATATGTTGCGATTGGAAAGATGCATGCCCTTAAAAATCTTATTTTTGTAGTTCTGTCTGTTCCTCTCCACAGATTCTTTAGCTGTTTTACTTTCTGAAGAGCGATAGATGTCCTCCTTTTAATTTCCCTCATTGTATCTCCATAAAATAGCTTGATGAGATTGAAAAGCTCGCTGAAAACAGAAAAAAATTGGCGAACTACCTTGTCAGCCCTATGTGACGTTTAATGGCAAAGGAAGGATATATAAAATATAGGATCTCCAGTATTAGTTAGTAGTGTCCAAGATATTCAAAACTCTCCACTTCTTCCAGTTTTCCTCATTGATACATATATCAGCTGCCTTGTTTGTTTTGTGAGTTGTCCTCAGTTTAGTTTTCTTCACATTAAGATAGAGGTTCTGCTCTTCGCTGTTCTTACGGATTGACATAATTAGTTTTTCCATTCCTTTTTGTGTTGTGGACAGTAATACTGTGCCATCAGCATATCTAATCTCTGGTATTTCATAATCTCCAATTGTTATGGCATCGTAATATTCTTTATCTACATCTTCTCTAACATTCCTTTTTATATTTTCAGTATACAAGTTAAATAAGTAAGGCGACAATATGCACCCCTGACGGACCCCTTGTTTTATGTCAAACTAAGTTGTTGTTTCACCATTTATTCTTACTACTGCCTGTTAGGCAGATACAACAGTGATGTTAATAGTATACAATGTGATGGAAACTTGAGAACATATGACATTCAAAAGTTATAAGCACACAAACTAAGTTAAGATTATTTAATTCAAATGTAGTATCCACTCTCATTTATGCATGTGAAAGCTGGAAAACAACTAAAGAAATAGAAAAGAAATTAGACTCTTGAAAACAAGTGCCTAAGGAAAATATTCTGCATGAAGTGGAACGAATTCAAGAACAATGCAGAGATAAGACAGATGACTGAACCACAACCAGTCTCATGGGTTATCAGGAAAAAGGAGATGGACATATGTTGGTCACGTGATGAGGAGAAACAGAGAATCCCAAAACAAGCTATAAAATGGAACACAACAGGCCGAAGAAAAAGAGGTCGACCATATGAGAACACCAAAGAGGAAATTGTTAAGAGAGGCCAAATTAGTAGGCAAAAATCCCTTGATGAGGGTGAAAAGCTCGCCGAAAAAAAGGAAAACTTGGCGAACTACCATGGGAGCCCTGTGTGACGTAAAAACATGGAAAGGATGTAAAATGTAATATATTACTGTAATACTTTTTTCTCACGTTTAATGACAATGATTTACAGTACAAGATGGTTTTCAGTTTCTAAAATGCTCATTTCCATCTGCTATTATCACTTCTTCTTCTTCTTCTTCTGCGTTCGAGGCTGTTGGTCACATCAGATCCTGATCCTTGTCGACATGGCAAAGCCCGCAGTCCTGTCCAGATCCTGAATGGAGCCCTAAAGATTTTGCCCCAAGATTGTGTCCTCTGGCCATGTCTCATGCCTCAGGTCTGCATGGTTTGGGCACTCTTGAAGGATATATTCTGGAGTCTGGACTCCACTGCCAAATGGACACTCGTCTGTGTCAGACATTTTGAACTGGTATCACTGAGCCCAGGTATTTAAATGTGTTTACTTGTTTGAGTCTTGTTTGACTGACATTCAGTCACAGTCTGGTGGGTACCTCTTTCTGGATACACGGTTGTCTCAGTTTCTTAATGTTCACACTAAGTACTTTCTTTTTACTCTCTGATACTACACTGATTCAGCGGGTCCTGCAGATCGTTTTCCACGGATCTCGTATTCCCACATTTATAACGCCTTATCTCCGTTTTTTTTTTAAGTTGAAGAAACTTTAAGTGTGATGTTGCCGGACGTGAAGATAACGTGAAGATTACAAGAACTATAAGTGTGATGTTGCCGGACGTGAAGATAACGTGAAGATTACAAGAACTATAAGTGTGATGTTGCTGGACGCGAAGATAACGTGAAGATTACAAGAACTATAAGTGTGATGTTGCCGGACGTGAAGATAACGTGAAGATTACAAGAACTATAAGTGTGATGTTGCTGGACGTGAAGATAACGTGAATATTACAAGAACTATAAGTGTGATGTTGCCGGACGTGAAGATAACGTGAAGATTACAAGAACTATAAGTGTGATGTTGCTGGACGTGAAGATAACGTGAAGATTACAAGAACTATAAGTGTGATGTTGCTGGACGTGAAGATAACGTGAATATTACAAGAACTATAAGTGTGATGTTGCCGGACGTGAAGATAACGTGAAGATTACAAGAACTATAAGTGTGATGTTGCTGGACGTGAAGATAACGTGAAGATTACAAGAACTATAAGTGTGATGTTGCCGGACGTGAAGATAACGTGAAGATTACAAGAACTATAAGTGTGATGTTGCCGGACGTGAAGATAACGTGAAGATTACAAGAACTATAAGTGTGATGTTGCTGGACGTGAAGATAACGTGAAGATTACAAGAACTATAAGTGTGATGTTGCTGGACGTGAAGATAACGTGAATATTACAAGAACTATAAGTGTGATGTTGCCGGATGTGAAGATAACGTGAAAATTACAAGAACTATAAGTGTGATGTTGCCGGACGTGAAGATAACGTGAAGATTACAAGAACTATAAGTGTGATGTTGCTGGACGCGAAGATAACGTGAAGATTACAAGAACTATAAGTGTGATGTTGCTGGACGTGAAGATAACGTGAAGATTACAAGAACTATAAGTGTGATGTTGCTGAATATGAAGATTACGTGATGATTACAAGAAATGTAAGTGTGTTGTTGACAGACGTTTAGATTGCGCGAAGATTACAAGAACTATAAGTGTGATATTGCCGGACATAAAGACTACGTGAAGATCACAAGAACTGTACATATGATGTTATCGAAGATCGCGCGAAGAAGTCAAACAGATAAAAGAGGGTCCAGATTTAGGTCCTCACAAAACTAACACATGTTGTCATTGTGTGTGGATGTTTGGCCCTTTTTTCTATCTCCAATTCTCGTCTGTCACTTGCAACGAATTATTTTTCTCATCCGTGGTTTATCTGTGGTTTTATCTGTGGTTTATCTATGGTTTCTCATGAAATGTCTTTCTTATCTGTGGTTACCTGTGGTTTACTTGTGGTTGGTTTCCCATGTCTGTCTTATTCATGCCTCAGCTGTGTTTACCAATGAAATGTCTCGAATGCACAAGAAACTTAATAAAAAGAACCAAAGTGCCGATCTCATGAACTTATAAACCATTTTTATCTTTTGGTAAGTAATAAAGGGTGGAATGTCAGACGGACCTGCCAATTTCTTCAACCTTCCAAAATAAAAATCGCTTGTTTTGTTTTGTTTTGGTTTAGTTTTTTATATTACAAAATGTGATACAACTCCTGATATTCTGCCTGTCTCCAGTGCTCGTCTTCTGTCACTGAACTCCCACATTTCTGTTCGCAGAAACCTTCTATGGCACGCGACTAACACGTTCACAGTCTTGAACAAAACTGAGAGCCCACTTATTTCTGCTTGTTTAATTACTTGCAAGTCGACCTGAGCACTCTAACCAACACTTGTAAGATCTGGCATCCCAACACTCACCTTCAAGAGCTGTACTTGTGCTGGTGATGAACGTGCAAAGTGGAGGACAGGGCAGGGAGGCAGTGTTTTTGTTTGAAACTTATCACGTGACCATCATCTCACTTAACGTAAAAGGCCAGTCCATTTTTTAATGTTTTTTTTTTCAAACATCACGTGACCGACCGATGTGCTAAACACTGAGGTGGGGTGACGGAGTGTAAGAATGATGACCGTGTTAGATGGATGGCATTTATTGGCCCTTCACCAAGAGGAGCTGCGGTATTAGACTTCTTAACAGCCTCCACCTTACAAGTGACTAAGCTACAGAGTTCATTAAAATCTTATCAGACTTAAATCTTTGTCCTATTTTATCAGCCTGAAAGTCTGTCTGTCTGTCTGTCTGTCTGTCTGTCTGTGTCGACTTCACGTTGAACTTAAGTCCTCCATTTCTACATTTTCCAGAAACGCCCACCTCATTTATATTTGCACAGCTACCAGCGCGGTCCCGATGTGGGACGTGCTTATGAATTATGAAAGTGAAAACGGCAAAGACTTTGAGAGCTGATCTTTCTCCACCAAACAAAATCAACAAAACTCTAGCTTCTGACTGCCCTGGTCAACCAATGCTGCTTAAGTAAATAGACAGATGGCTTACAGCAAACAAGCTCAGGGAAGTTGGCAATGGTTTTGAAGTATCGGTACTTTCATTTTATTATACAGATCTATTTGTTTTTTTCAAAAAGTACATATTTGCTAAAAGGAAAAAAAAACGTCATGAAAAAACTGCATAAATATGAGTGATGAAAATTTTGAGGAAACTTTTTAGATAAGCACTGAGTTTGGTGTAATAATGAGGTCACGCTATTGTTCACGCTCATCTTATTCTGGGTTAGCTCTTTGTGCAATCACACCATAGCAGTAATATTCACAAAAGTCAAGATGTGGAGTGGAAGATGTGGAATTAAAGATGTGGACTTGAAGATGTACTTCACTCAGTCAGTCAGGACACGTTCATTGGGAAATTTGCCTCCCCAACAGCTCTCCTGTAGGCCTCTCAGTTGTGAGCAAGATGGTCTGTTGCTGATGCGTCCATTTGCAGTTTGTCAACGATGTCTTGCAGCCATCTTCGCCTTGGTCTTTCTCTCTTTCTTTTTCCCAGTATGTATCCTTCTAAGACTCTAGATTACCATGACGTTTAATGTGTCAAAATTATTTAAGTTTTCTCTGTTTAATCCTCTTTACTAGCCAGCCTTCTTCACTATTAAGTTCTTGTTGTATGGATATATTTGTTATTTTCCGTGTCCATGATACATAAAGAATTCTTCTGTAGCTTTTACATTCAAAGGCATTTATGTGTTTCTCAGATGTTTTGTTAAGTGTCCAGGTCTCACAGGCATATATTGCCATGGGAAAGATGTAATTCTTATCTTACAGCTTATATCCTTCCCGTGCCGTTAAACGTCACATAGGGCTCGCAAAGTAGTTCGCCAATTTTTCCTGTCTTCGGCGAGTCTTTCAACCTCATCAAGGGATTTTATGCTTATTAATTTGGCCTCTCTTAACAATGTCCTCTTCAGAGTTTCACTCGGTCTGCCTCTTTTTCTTTGGTCTGTTGTGTTCCATTTTATAGCTTGTTTTGGGATTCTCTGACTGTTTCTTCTCATCACGTGACCAACGTATGTCCAACTTCTTTTCCTGATCACCATTGAGACTGGTTGTTGTTCAATCATCTGTCTTATCTCTGCATTGTTCTTGAATTCGTTCCACTTGATGCCGAGTATTTTCCTTAGGCATTTGTTTTCAAAAGAGTCTAATTTCTTTTCTATTTCTTTATTTGTTTTCCAGCTTTCGCATGCATAAATGAGGGTGGATATTACATTTGAATTGAACAATCTTAACTTGGTTTTTGTGCTTATTACTTTTGAATGCCATATGTTCTCAAGATTCTTGAAGATCTATGCTGCTTTTGCAATTCTAATTCTAACTTCCTTTATGGTGCCACCATTCTGCTCTATGTAGCTGCCAAGGTATGCAAATTGATTGACTTCTTCAATATATGTCCCTTCTACGTGTATTTTTCCATTTTGATTAATGGGAAGTTTCATTATTTTTGTTTTGTCCTTGTTAATTTCAAGTCCTATTTTGCTAGCCAGTGAAGACAGGCTATCTGTTTTTTCTTGCATGGAATTCACATTGTTACTGATAAGAGTTATGTCATCAGCAAAATCAAGATCTTCTAGTTGGGTCCCATGTACCCAGTCAATACCTGTGTTACCTGTGCAGCATTTTTTCATTATGAAGTCTATGATAATTCCAAAAAGCAAGGGAGACAGTATACATCCTTGTTTCACACCTGTTTCAATCTGGAACCATTCACTCATCCTTTCTTCTCTTTTGACTGCACAGACATATCCATTGTAGAAGTCGTTAATGATGTTGATAGTTTTAGATATAGACTTAAAATTCTCCACAATGAATCTCTGTATATGCTATCAAATGTCTTCTTAAATCTGTGAAGTTCAGTATTAATGGTTTCTGCTTTTCAATAAGTTCTTCAAGTTTTATTCTTAGAGTAAAGATCTGGTCGAGACAGCTTCTCCCTTTTCGAAATCCTGCTTGTTCTTCTCTCATTGCAGTATCAACTATATCTTTGAGTCTATTCAAAATGACCTTGCAAAATACTTTTGACACAACTGATAGTCAGGTTACTCCTCTCCAATTGTTACAGTCACTACGGTTGCCTTTTTTGGTATTTTAACAATGATTCCTTTTTTCCATTTAGAAAGGACCTTTTCTTCTTTCCACATCTTATTAGACATTCTATGTCGTTGTCTCATGTTGTCACTATTGATAGCTTTTAGCATTTCGGGTGTTATTTCATCTTCACCTGCAGCTTTGTTGTTAGCCATTAAATTCACTGCTGTTTCAGTTTCATGCAATTTGATTTCATTTAGGTTGACATTTAGTTGTGGGGCTGGTAAGTCGGTTTCAAGGTTTAACAATTCTTTTGGGTGTGGTCGATTAAGTATTTCTTGGAAGTGTTCAGCCCATCTTTGGTTTTAGTCTTTATTTGATGTTAATAGTGTTCCAGTTTTGCTTAGGATTGGTCTTTCTTTAGATGTAATAGTACCTGTTAGCCTCTTTTGTATGTTATATAAAGTTTTGCTGTCTCCTGTTTTTGCTGCTTTCTCTGCCTCTTTCAGCATATTGTCTATGTATTCTTTTATTCCTTCTAGCTGAACTTTTTACTTTCTTGTCTATTTCTTGGTATGTAATTACTAAAGCATAAATAAGTCAAAACCGCTACTATCATGTGCCGTGTCCTCACCTCAAACTTCTAGCATTCCAGGCATCAGTATATTGCTATCACTATCATGTGCCGTGTCACTGGATATACCTGACCATGTCTTCGTGTAGATGTTGATCTGTGACGCTCTCCAGTAGTGGAGGTGGCGATGTTCTGTTGTGCCACTGTGTCAGAAGCCAATTTTTTTCCCTTGGTCTTCATCAAAATCTATCCTGTTAGTTTTCCTTTTGTTGTGATATTACACATCCACAATTATTCCTTACATGCACTATAAATGTTGATTGTTGTCTCATTACGTCCACTATAAATGTTGATTGATTTTGTCCCATAGTTTTGATTAAATTAACTGCTTCTTTGACGTATACTTCATCATCTTAGCTGTCCACGGCAATCGCCTGGCGAAACAAAACATTTGCTGTCTTCAGAGAACTGTTCACACCTGGCACCCAACATTTCGGGTTCTCTTCGAAACTGAGTACGTTCTTGTCATGATTGCTCTTTGCGTTATGATTGCTGCTTATGTAATGATTACTGCTTATGTCATGGTTACTGCGTTTGTCATGTCTGCTGATTATATCGTGAATGGTACTTTATCTTGTTTGTCGCTCTCATGATTGCTGCTTGTGTTATTAGAGGTCACTATTGTGAACTGCCTCTCGAAGCCCAAAATAGTGTACAGATTGTGGGCGGGTCAATGCAGTTCACGTAATCCGGGGGCGGAAGACCTATATAAAGGAAAAAGAGTGCGGGAAAGGACACACTGAGCATAGCGAGCGAGCAAATGGCAGGGCAAGTTCGGTCTCGTCTGTTGTGTTTGATATGGAGATACTTAGTCCCAGTCGCCCTGAATATTGTGTTTTATATATATATATATATGGAAAGATATTTTGGCCAAACACCATAAAAATAACATCTTATTGGCAGAAATGCAGATGAAGCCATTGACAACAATTATTGAGGAAAGACGATGGCGATGGTTGGGACATGTGTTCCGAATCACTGATAACTCACTACCAAAAATAGCACTAAGATGGACACCACAGGGGAACAGAAGTAAGGGTAGACCAAAAGAGACATGGAGAAGAACAATAGAAAGGATGTTGAGCAATAGAGGGCTCACCTGGGCAAGAGGAGAAAAAAGGCGAAGGACAGGCATTTGTGGAAAACCCTTGCGGAAGCCCCATGTGCCCTGGGCACTAAAGGTTCAGATATATATATATATATATATATATATATATATATATTGGCGATCCACGATAATTAATGTTCTCATTAATGGCATAGTTAATGCCATCATACTGTTAATTTCATGCGAAGTTCATGAAGCTGTGAAGGAGTATTAGTGCATATATTAGTCAGCATATATGAACTTCATAAAACTGGAGGAATATTAGTGCGTTAGCACATGTAAACTTTATGAATCTGTGGATGAGAGTTAGTGCGGTAGCACATGTGAATTTCATGTACGAGAGAGGGGAGTTACAGGTAAAGCAGCCACGGGATGAATAAATACATTGGCACAATTTGGAGTGAGTTTTAGAATGCGCATTGTGATTGGGGAGGGGTAGAGTCTAGAATAGCTATGGATGGTCGTGTTAGTTTATTATTTAGATAATAGGGGGCGGAAGACCTATATAAAGGAAAAAGCGTGCGGGAAAGGACACACTGAGGATAGCGAGCGGGCAAATGGCGGGCAAGTTCGGTCTCGTCTGGTGTTGTGTGTTTGATATGGAAATTCTTAGCCCCTGTCGCTCTGAATATTGCATGTTATATATATTTAGATAGGTGATTCATAATGATTAATGTTCTCTTGTCCTAAAATGCTATATTGAGCCTATCTTGTTATATGGAAGTGAATCATGGACAATAGGCAGGTCTGCACAAAAATCATTGGAAGCAGCAGAAATGTGGTTTATTAGAAAAATGTTGCGAATCCACTGGACAGCAAAAATAACTAATGAAGAATGTATGAGAAGAGCTGGAGAGACAAAAAACCTTGTCAGAAAGATAAGAGAGAGACAATGTACTTTCATAGGACATGCAATGAGAAGAAGGGGCATTGAAAATATTATAACAACAGGAAAATAGAAGGAAGAAGATCAAGAGGAAGACAAAGAGAAATGATACTGGACAGTCTGACGGGATGGTGTGAGAGGAGATCACCAACTGAACTGATGGCCTGCATGAAGGATCGCGTACTCTGGAGAAGCATAATAGCCAACGCCAGTCAGCACGGCACCTGATGATGATGATGATGATGAATGGCGTGGGTGATGCCATCATGCTGTTAATTTCATATGAACTTCATGAAGCTGTGGAGGAGTATTAGTGCGTTAGCACATGTGAACTTCTTGAAGCTGTGGAGGAGAGTTAGTGCTTTAGCACATATGAATTTCATGTATGAAGGAGGAGAAGTACATGCAGGGCAACCGCAGGATAAATAAGTGCAATGGTTTCTTAGTGTCTGGAATAATATGGTCTATGTTTTAATTTCATGGTGTCTAGAATAACGTGTTGTATGTTTAGTCTCATGGTGTCGGCGTAAGCAATGATTTTCCATGTCATACACAAGGTTTGATCATCTGCTTGCACAAGAAAGAACTTTAATTTCAACTAAACATTCACAGTCCATATGTTTCTTTTCTCTTTCTCAACTGAACGGTATAGCGGATAATAAATATAAGCAAAAATAATATTATTGTTATAGGTGTTTTCTTATGTGAGGTGTTTTCTTGTGTGAGATGTTTTCTTGAGTTAGATGTTTGCTAGTGTGTGGTGTTTTTTATGAGGTATTTTCTTGTCTAAGATGACTCATTGTGTGAGATGTTTTCTTGTGTGAGATGTTTTCTTGTGTGAGGTGTTTTCTTGTGTGAGATGTTTGCTAGTGTGTGGTGTTTTCTTGTCTAAGATGATTTCTTATGTGAAGTATTTTCTTGTGTGAGATGTTTTCTTGAGTTAGATGTTTACTAGTGTGTGGTGTTTTTGTGTGTGTGGTGTTTTCTTGTCCAAGATGATTTCTTGTGTGAGATGTTTTCTTGTATTAGATGTTTTCTTGAGTTAGATGTTTACTAGTGTGTGGTGTTTTTTGTGAGGTGTTTTATTTTCTAAGATGATTTCTTGTGTGAGATGTTTTTCTTGTGTGAGGTGTTTTCTTGTGTGAGGTATTTTTTGGATGAGGTGATTTCTTATGTAAGACGTTTTGTTGTGTAAGGTGATTTATTTTCTAAAACGTTTTCTTGTCTTAGATGTGCTATTATGTGAGATACGTTCTTGTGTGAGTTGTTTTCTTGTGGGGGATTTTTTCTTGTGTGAGTTGTTTTCTTGTGGGGGATTTTTTCTTGTGTGAGATGATTTTTTCTCTGAGATGTTGTCTTATGTGAGGTATTTTCTTGTCTGAGATGTTTTCTTGTGTTAAATACTTTCTTGTCTGAGATTTTTTCTTATGTGAGGTGTTTTCTTGTCTAACAGGTTTTCTTAAGTGAGGTATTTTCTCGTCCGAGATATTGTCTTGTGTGAGGTATTTTCTTGTCTGAGATGTTTTCTTGTGTGAGGTATTTTCTTATCTCAGATGTTTTCTTTGGTGAGGTATTTTCTTTGTTGAGATTTTGTCTTGTGTGAGATGTTTACTTGTCTGAGATGTGTTTTTTTACGTGAAGTATATTCCTGTGGGAGATGCTTTCTTCTGTGAGATGTTTTATTGTCTGAGGTGTTTTCTGGCGTGTGGTATTTTCTTGTGTGAGATGTTTTTTATGTGAGTTGTTTTCTTGTATGAGGAGGTTTCATGTGTTAGATGTTTTCGTGTATGCGATATTTTCTTGTGGTATATGTTTTCTTCTGCAAGATGTTCACATGTTCGAGATGGTTTCTTGTGTCAGGTTTTTTTTTGCGTGATGTGTTTTCTTGTCTGAAATGTTTTCCTGTCAAAAATTTTTTCTTGGGTCAGATTTTATCTTGCCTGAGATCTTGCATGAGGTATTTTCTTGTAGGAGATGATTTCTTATCTGAAATGTTTTCTTGCGTGAAATGTTTTCTTTTGTGACGTGTTTTCTTGTGTGAGAAGTTTTCTTGTTTGAGATGGTTTCTTGTGTAAGGTGTTTTCTTGTTGAGGTGTTCTTTTTTGGGGTGTTTTCTTGTCTCAGATATTTCTTACCTGAAATATTTTCTCGTGAGATGTGTTTACTTGTGTGAAGTGTTTTCTTATGTGATGTGTTTTCTTATGTGAGGTATTTTCTTCTTTCAGATGTTTTCTTATATGATGTGTTTTTATTTGTGACGTGTTTTCTTGTGTGAGATGTTTTCTTGTTTCAAGTGGTTTCTTATGTGATGTCTTTTCTTGTGCGAGATGTTTTCTTATGTGAGGTATTTTCTTTTTTGTGTGTGTTTTCTTGTTTGATGTGTTTTCTTATCGGAAATGATTTCTTGTGTGAGGTGTTTTCCTATGTAAGATGTTTTCTTGTGTGAGATGTTTTCTTATGTGAGATGATTTCTTGTGTAATTTTTGTATTGTGTGATACGTTTTTTGATGTACGAGTTTTCTTGTGTGAAGTATTTTCTTGTCTGAGATGTTTTCTTGTGTGAGATGTTTTCTTTCGTGAAATATTTTATTGTGTGAAGAGTTTTCTTGTTTGAGGTGCTTTCTTGTCTGTGATGATTTATTGTGTTAGGTTTTTTTCTTGTGTGAAGTGTTTTCTTGTCTGAGATGTTTTCTAATGTGAAGTGTTCTCGTGTCTCAGATGTATGTGTTTTCTTGGCTGAGTTGTTTGCTTGTTTGAACTGTTTTCTTGTGTGGGGTTTTTTTCTTGTCTCAGATGTTTTCTTGTGTGAGGTGTTTTATTGTCTCATATATTTTCTTGGGTGAGGTGTTATCTTGTCTCAGATGTTTTCTTGTGTGAGGAGTTCTCTTGTCTCAGATGTTTTTGAGGTGTTTTCTTGTCTCGTGAGATCAGGTTCTAAACAGTACCTGGCAAATGCTTGAAACCGAGATAATGCAAGTACCTACAGAATAGTTAAATATACGTACCTGTGATACAGTCTTTCATACTTGTGATACAATCTTTGATACTTATGATACAGTCTTTCATACTTGTGATACAATCTTTGATACTTATGATACAGCGTGTCATACTTGTGATACAATCTTTGATACTTATGATACAGTCTTTCATACTTATGGTACAATCTGTCATACTTATAGTACGGTCTTTCATACTTATGATACAGTCTTTCATACTTATGTTACAGCCTTTCATATTTGTGATACAGGCTTGATGTAAAATGTTATGTTCTTGTCAACCGTATCTCGCTTTCTGTTCGTGACCACAAGTGTAATGCGCCATAGGACCGCCTAATAATGCGCCAAGACAGCCTAATAATACGCCACGGACCGCCTAATTATGCACTAAAGAACTGCCTAATAATGCAACAAAGAACCGACTAATAACGCATCAAAAGACCGGCTAATAATGCACCAACGGACCGCCTAATAATGCACCAAAGAACCGCCTAATAATGCATCAAAAACCGCCTAATAATGCACCAAAGAACCGCCTAATAATGCATCAAAAGATCGCCTAATAATGCATCAAAAGACCGCCTAATAATGCACCAACGGACCGCCTAATAATGAACCAAAGAACCGCCTAATAATGCACCAAATAACCATCTAACAATGCACCAAAGAACCGCCTAATAATGTACCAAAGAACCGCCTAATAATGCACCAAAGAACCATCTAATAATGCACCAAAGAACCGCCTAATAATGCACAAAGAACCGCCTAATAATGCACCAAAGAACCGCCTAATAATGCATAAAAAGACCGCCTAATAATGCACCAAAGAACCGTCTAATAATGCGCCAAAGACCGCCTAATAAAGCGGCAAGGAGCACTTGTGGTCGACTTATCATAAGCTGAGAACAACTGCTACAGAGAGACTGTGAGAATGGGGGATTGAGAGAGCCCGGGAGATGGGCCCGAGGGAAGTTTATCCCTTCCAAATGACGAATTTTTAGTTTTTGGAATTTTAAAAATGTACTTTATAATTTGTATCTTTACATAACGTTTTCAAACAGCGAGCACCTCAAACTACGGTGTGTATGCGCGTGTGTGTGCGCGCGTGTGTGTGTGCGTACATGTGTGTGTGTAGAGTGAGAATATAAAATATCACGCTTACTATATTACTGTTATGTGCTGGGCAGCGTTGGCGATCATGCTCCCTATCTTGTGCGGTTCTGTGTTTCCTATTAATTCAAATGCTTTTCTTTTTCCGCGTCACTTGGTCAGTCCACCGTCATATTTTTCTCCTGGTCTTCCTCTCTTTCTTTTTCCCTTGAGTTTTCCAGCCATTACTAGGTTCTCCATCTTCTGTCTTCTCATGACGTATCCAAGTTCTCCATCTTCTGTCTTCTCATGTCGTGTCCAAGTTCTCCATCTTCTGTCTTCTCATGTCGTGTCCAAGTTCTCCATCTTCTGTCTTCTCATGGCGTGTCCAAGAAATTTTGACCGTCTAATTTTAACAAGTTTTCGTTGTTGTGAAACTTATGTGAGGATTTATTCCTGTGGTTGCTCTGTCTGCCCACGGTAACTGCTGCATCTTTCTCTAAATCTCTGTTGCTTCCAGTTTCTCTGTCGTCTTTTGTTGACTGTCCAAGTTTCACAGCCATATAGTAGTACTCGCCAATATCTCTCTCTCTATCTCTGAACCTTAAGTGCCCACGGCACATGGAGCTTCCGCAAGGGTTTTCCACAAATGCCTGTCCTTCGCCTTTTTTTCTGCTCTTGCCCAGGTGAGTCCTCTATTGCTCAACATCCTTTCTGTTGTTCCTCTCCATGTCTCTTTTGGTCTACCCTTACTTCTGCTCCCCTGTGGTGTCCATCTTAGTGCTATTTTTGGTAGTGAGTTGTCAGTCATTCGGAGCACATGTCCCAACCATCGCCATCGTCTTTCCAATATGGCACTGTAATACTCTTTTCCTCACATTTTAAGGGACATTTTCTTATTTGTTAATATCTTCTTCATGTCATAAAAAACTGCCTTTATCTCATCTATTCACGGTTTTATTTCATTTGCGCACGGAATAGGAGCCCAAAGTATCAGTAGTAACCTGAGGTGTGCAGATGACGCTGTTCTTATTGTTCTAACAGCAGAAAACGAAAAGAACTTGCTGAAACTTATGAGCAAGATAACTGAAGAGACCAATAAAAGAGGCTCAAAGGTAAAGAGTAACAAGACAATAACAGAATCAATATCAGAATAAATAAACATACCAAAGTGCAACACCTTTTCAAACAGGCAGACACTGACACGAGTAAATAAACTGAAGTATCACAGAACAACAATAACAGCTGATGGCAAGTGCACAAGTAATATACAATCAAATCGTAATTGTATTAAATAAAAATGAATTTATACTCCCGTTATTTTAGCCCGAACAACAACTCCGAGATAAAACATGTCAGCAAACAACAACCTGTCTCATGGCTGACCAGAACAAGAAGATGGGTACATGTAGCCATGTGATGAGAAGAAATAATCAGAGAATACCAAAACAAGCTATCAAGTGGAGCACAACAGGCCGAAGAAAAAGAGGTGGACCACGTGAAACTCTAAAGAGGACAATGTTAAGAAAAGTCAGTTTAGTCTGCATTACATCCTTTGATGAGGTTGACAAGCTCGCCGAAAACAGGAAAAATTGGCGAACTGTGCGAGCCCAATGTGACGTTTAACGGCACGGGAAGGATGTAAGAATGTAAGAATTTTAACAGTAAATATATTGTGATAATTATGTATCTCGATTTCTTTTAGCTAAATTCAGATAACAAAAGTTGTCCCTGCCAGATCCACCGTCCCAGATCCACCGTCCCAATCTTTGTTACATGTACAAACATAAGGATGAAGTAATGTCTCCTACAAAAGGTTAGAACAAAACACAGAATTTCACTATGTACCATGGTATAATAGCCACCATATAGTAGGGTAGAATAGCCACTATATATCAGGGTAGAATAAACACCATATATCAGGGTAGAATAAACACCATATAGCAGGCTAGAATAAACACCATATATCAGGGTAGAATAAACACCATATAGCAGGCTAGAATAAACACCATATAGCAGGCTAGAATAAACACCATATATCAGGGTAGAATAGCCACCATATAGCAGGCTAGAATAAACACCATATATCAGGGTAGAATAAACACCATATATCAGGGTAGAATAGCCACCATATAGCAGGCTAGATTGGCCACCATTGTGGGTAGACAAGCACGTAAGAAGAAAAAAAAACGTACTAGAGGAAGCTTAAACAAGTATAGCATAGGAAGATGAGGAAGCAGATTCTATATGTTGACAAGAAAAAAAGCAACATTGATAAGTTACAAGTGTTTCGAGTACTTCAAGTGTTACAAGTGTTACAGGCGTTACAAGTGTTACAGGCGTTACAAGTGTTACAGGCGTTACGAGTGTTACAGGCGTTACAAGTGTTACAGGTGTTACGAGTGTTACAGGTGTTACAAGTGTTACAGGTGTTACGAGTGCTACAGGTG
Source organism: Achatina immaculata (assembly GCA_009760885.1). Taxonomy (NCBI): domain Eukaryota; kingdom Metazoa; phylum Mollusca; class Gastropoda; order Stylommatophora; family Achatinidae; genus Lissachatina; species Lissachatina immaculata. The sequence goes on from CM019718.1 coordinate 42,226,170, forward strand.
TTACAAGTATTACAGGTGTTACAAGTGTTACAGGTCTTACAGGTGTTACGAGTGTTACAGGTGTTACAGGTGTTACAGGTGTTACAAGTGTTACAGGTGTTACGAGTGTTACAGGTGTTACAAGTGTTACAGGTGTTACAGGTGTTATGAGTGTTACAGGTGTTACAAGTGTTACAGTTGTTACGAGTGTTACAGGTGTTACAATTGTTACAGGTGTTACAGGTGTCATAGGTGTTACAAGTGTTACAGGTGTTACAAGTGTTACAGGTGTTACGAATGTTACAGGTGTTACAAGTGTTACAGGTATTGCGAGTGTTACAGGTGTTACGAGTGTTACAGGTGTTACGAGTGTTATAAGTGTTACGAGTGTTACAGATGTTACAGGTGTTACAGATGTTACAGGTGTTACGAGTGTTACAGGTGTTATGAGTGTTACATGTGTTACGAGTGTTACAGGTGTTACAAGTGTTACAGGTGTTACAAGTGTTACAGGTGTTACGAGTGTTACAGGTGTTACGAGTGTTACAGGTGTTACGAGTGTTACAAGTGTTTCAAGTGTTAAAAGTGTTACGAGTGTTACAGGTGTTACGAGTCTTACAGGTGTTACAAATGTTGCAGGTGTTACAAGTGTTACAGGTGTTACAAGTCTTACACGTGTTATAATTTTACAGGTGTTACAAGTCTTACAGGTGTCACAAATGTTACAGGTGTTAAAAGTCTTACTACAGGTATCACAAATGTTACAGGTGTTACAAGTGTTACAAGTGTGGCATGCAGAGATGGAGATAAGGAATTAGGACACTGCAAAAAAATGCATAAAAATTATTCAATCAGTAACCTTACTACATACATCTTTACCTGTAAAGTTCTTTGTTACAGAAAGTTACATTTACTTTGTTTCTCCAAGTTTGTCCAATATTACGACTCTCTGTCCTATCTATCTATCTATCTATCTATCTATCTATCTATCTATCTATCTATCTATCTATCTATCTATCTATCTATCTATTCTTCGCTTTTAAAAAATGATTTTTAACCACCTGATCCAAGGCCTAATCTTATCACTAACGCGTCACCATGTAACACAGAAAGGAAACACGCAGGGTTTTTATGTTCCATGGCGTAGAGCTACATGTTTGATGTTCCATGGCGTAGAGCTACATGTTTGATGTTCCATGGCGTAGAGCTACATGTTTGATGTTCCATGGCGTAGAGCTACATGTTTGATGTTCCATGGCGTAGAGCTACATGTTTGATGTTCCATGGCGTAGAGCTACATGTTTGATGTTCCATGGCGTAGACCTACATGTTTGATGTTCCATGGCGTAGAGCTACATGTTTGATGTTCCATGGCGTAGACCTACATGTTTGATGTTCCATGGCGTAGAACTACATGTTTGATGATCCATGGCGTAGACCTACATGTTTGATGATCCATGGCGTAGAACTACATGTCTGATGTTGAAATCTCCCTACTATCTGATATGCTGGAAACTCGCTTTCCCCCCCCCCCCCCCCACCTCCCATGTTCGTTCTGTAGCAGACCCGCAGCCTAACAACAGTAAGGTCTACGTTAAAGAGGAAAATAACAGACCCGCAGCCTAACAACAATAAAGTCAACTTTAAAATGGAAAATAACAGACCCGCAGCCTAACAACAATAAAGTCAACTTTAAAATGGAAAATAACAGACCCGCAGCCTAACAACAATAAAGTCAACTTTAAAATGGAAAATAACAGACCCGCAACGTAACAATAAGATCAACGTTAAAGTGTAAGAGCTAAATAATCTGCCCCCACTTTTCAGGGAGAGGTGGTCTGAAAGATATTCAAACTAAAGAAGATGGCCTCCCATAACTTGTTGTTGTCAGTCCACGTCGGAGGACGGCCTCCCATAACTTGTTGTTGTCAGTCCACGTCTGAGGACGGCCTCCCATTACTTGTTGTTGTCAGTCCACGTCGGAGGACGGCATCCCATAACTTGTTGTTGTCAGTCCACGTCGGAGGACGGCATCCCATTACTTGTTGTTGTCAGTCCACGTCGGAGGACGGCCTCCCATTACTTGTTGTTGTCAGTCCACGTCTGAGGACGGCATCCCATAACTTGTTGTTGTCAGTCCACATCGGAGGACGGCATCCCATAACTTGTTGTTGTCAGTCCACGTCGGAGGACGGCATCCCATTACTTGTTGTTGTCAGTCCACGTCGGAGGACGGCATCCCATAACTTGTTGTTGTCAGTCCACGTCGGAGGACGGCATCCCATAACTTGTTGTTGTCCCTCCACGTCTGAGATATTTCATTACGATGATTATAAATAATAACTAGGACAGTTTTTCCCCTTCTATTCTCTGTTGAGAATTCAGGGGCCCCGTTTCGTTGTACCTGAAGAGCTTTGAGGGCCGTCCCATGTGGGTTTGGGATGATGCTCGGTTATATTCTATCCCATGTGACGCTGCCGTGAGGAGTTTGTTGAAACCTGTGAAAAACTTTGTTGAGAAGCAAATCTTGAATAATACAGTCTCATTTTTACATATCTCACAACAGTCTCACTTTGTGGACAGATGACAGACAGACAGACAGACAGACATAATGAACGAACGAAAGAACATACTTTATTTTCAAAGGGTTAAGAATTGGGCACACAGGCCCTTCTAACATTCTGCCCTTCATCATACAGCTTTCACTCAGTCACAGTCATTCAGCATTTATTAATGAGCGTAAATAATTATGAAGACACAATTAAATGATTACATAAATAAATAATAAACTTATCTCTTGTCCATACAGTCCACACTCTGATTTATGCAACAGCATTAAATAAACCTGCATTCTTACATTCATTCAAAATTAAATTTATAGAAAAGCTGTTAAAAATTACAACAATCAAGCCATATTTTAAACCACTTTAGACTATGCTCAGTGAGGCATATAGTCCATCAGAGAGACAGACAGACAGACAGACGGACGGACGGAAGGATGGAAGGGCGGGCAGATAGATAGATAGATAGATAGATAGATAGATAGATAGATAGACAGACAGACAGACAGACAGACAGACAGACAGACAGACAGATAGATAGATAGATAGATAGATAGATAGATAGATAGATAGATAGATAGATAGATAGATAGATACTCTAAGGCCAGTATCATCAAAAGATCATCATGGCCCGAGGCATAGCGAGTACTTGACTGTCATGCTCAGTCATGTGTTATGTAAATTCCTAAACCATTTACAGCCACAGTGGGGAAATAAATTGCTGGAATAACTTGCACATTAATCAGCACCGGAAAAGTGCTGTAATCCATTTCGCTCCTTTCAAATGAACGGCCCATACAACAACAATTTCAAGCCCTCTTGTTTCCTTTTATCGCTGGCTTCATACCGAGCGCGCTGGCGACGAACGATTTAAGAACGAAATGGCAAATGAATGAAGTGTTTTGTTGATATGCGTTGCACAAGAATCGTCTAGTTTACATCTGCAAGTATAATCTCCATGAAACAGCAGGAGGAAAGCTCGAGATATGAAAACTAAACGTTTCGTACAATAAGAGACGATACGAAACTAAAATAGCCCTATTTTATGTTCATCAACTCAAAACTTCAAATTTCTCTCCGTCTTTCTTTTTTTTTTTTCAGAACAATGCTCAGTTACACGTTTCCTTTTCATTTTTTTCTGTATCCCTTCATTCCATCTTCTTCAGACTTTGCCGTTTTTTTTAAACACATTATCAAAGCAAACTAGCCAACATTTGTGTTGTGTGTGAGACCGCGTGCCAGGCCGGCCGCCCCCTGGAGTTGAGGAGAAAACGAGCTCACAAAGAGTGTGATGACAGCCATGTAAAATAAGAGAAAAATTACAGAAATAATATCAAAGAAATATTTCTTGCACATGTTTATCTTCCGTTCTGTCGTTTCTTTCATCCTCAGAAAAAGGCATTTTGCCGAAATGTTGGATCGTTAATGTTTTAATTTTAAAAAAAACTACTTGCTCATTTTATTATTTATTGCTTTCGTTTTTTGCCCTTTCCCAATTTTTCTTGATCTTTTTTCTCTGCTCTAAATTTAAACCATGTCTCTCTCTCATTTCTACCAGTTTTATCGCCGGCATTAGCACACGTGTCTTGTTAAGTTTCCTGATTTCTTTGTGTTTATCAACTGCTTCCTCCGAAGTTTTCGCACTTTCATCTATATTCATCTTCAAACTGTTTGGAGATTTTATAGAGTACACATTTTCATCTGCCAGATTGCCATACAGTACTTCATTCAATTTATTCTTTTTTTTTAAATTAATCTTATCCAAGAAATTTGCTGCAACCATTGTTTCTGTAATGTTGTTCAAGAAATTATTTGTATCGACATTGCTTTATCTTGTACAGTAAATTTGTACCAGAAATAATTCTACAGTACTATATATTATACTTACAACAAATTTGGGATCTAGAAAAAGCCCCAGAGGAGTGGAAAACTTGGCTTATAGTAAAACTACCAAAGAAGGGTGACCTCAGAGATTGCGGGAACTGGAGAGGCATTACCCTACTGCCACTCACCAGTAAAGTATTTTGCAGAGTAATCATCAACAGAATTATACCAACACTTGAGGAAAAACTTCGGAAAGAGCAGACAGGATTTAGGAAAGGAAGATCATGCATAGACCACATATTTGTACTTAGACAAATATTAGAACAGGCAAATGAGTGGCATAGCACAACATATGCATTATTCATAGATTTTGAGAAAGCCTTTAACAGTGTCAACAGAGATGCACTGTGGAAAATCCTAAGATGGCATGGCCTCCACCATAAGATAGTGAATGTAATCAAAACCCTATACGAGGGTTTTCAGTGCAAAGTGATCTGTGGAGAACATACCTCCAGCAGCTTTAGGGTACAAACAGGAGTGAAGCAGGGATGTGTACTATCACCAACATTATTTATCTTGGCACTAGACTGGTTAATGAAGGAGGCAACATCAGACAAACACAGAGGATTACAATGGACCCTTGACACAGTGCTGGAGGACCTTGACTTTGCGGACGACATTTGTCTGTTATCAAGCAGTCGCAAAGATATGCAAGATAAAATAAACAAGCTAACTCAGAATGCAAACAACATAGGACTAAAGATCAACGTAGGAAAGACAAAGTTAATGAAGCAAAATGTGAACAACAGAAATGTACTCAGAGTAGATAGCAAGTTAGTGGAGGAGGTCAACGAATTTGTATACCTTGGCAGCAGAGTAGTAGAAAATGGAGACAGCACAGAGGACATCAACAGCAGACTTACTAGAGCAAACCAGGCTTTTGCAATGCTGCAGACTATATGGAAATAAAAAAAACTAAGCATAAATATGAAAATCAGGATATTTAAGAGTAATGTTCTAAGTGTACTACTCTATGGAAGTGAATGTTGGAAAATCACCAAAACCATAGAAAACAAGTTGAATTCTTTCCAGACTAAATGTTTACGAACAATTAGAAAAATATTTTGGCCAAACACCATAAGAAATAACATCTTATTGGCAGAAATGCAGATGAAGCCACTGACAACAATTATTGAGGAAAGACGCTGGCGATGGTTGGGACATGTGCTCCGAATGACTGGCATTTCACTACCAAAAATAGCACTAAGATGGACACTACAGGGGAACAGAAGTAAGGGTAGACCAAAAGAGACATGGAGAAGAACAACAGAAAGGATGTTGAGCAATAGAGGGCTCACCTGGGCAAGAACAGAAAAAAAGGCGAAGGACATGCATTTGTGGAAAACCCTTGCGGAAGCCCCATGTATATATATATATATATATATATATATATATATATATATATATATATATATATTATACATTGGTACTGATAGCTGAGAACCAAGAAAACCTGCAAAATCTCATTGATAAAGTCGCCAAAGACAGTGAACAGAAAGGCCTTACTTTGAACATCAAACAGACAGATACTATGGTTATATCTAAGAAACAGAATCCATCAACATGCAGTATAGAATTACACGGAACTATTCTAAGGCATGTGCAGAAATTCAAATACCTTGGAGCAGTAGTAACTTTAGATGGGAAATGCAGAACAGAAATTAGGAACAGAATAGGCCAAGCAAAGACAGCATTTCAGAGAATGAGAAACATATTAACCAACACATCTTTATCAATGAATGGTAGAAAACGAGTCCTAAAATACTATATTGAACCTATCTTGTTATATGGAAGTGAATCATGGACAATAGGCAAGTCTGCACAAAAATCATTGGAAGCAGCAGAAATGTGGTTTATTAGAACAATGTTGCAAATCCCCTGGACAGCAAAAATAACTAATGAAGAATGTATGAGAAGAGCTGGAGAGATAAAATACCTTGTCAAAAAGATAAGAGAGAGACAATGTACTTTCATAGGACATGCAATGAGAAGAGGGGGCATTGAAAATATTATAACAACAGGAAAAACAGAAGGAAGAAGATCAAGAGGAAGACCAAGAGAAATGATACTGGGCAGTCTGACGGGATGGTGTGGGAGGAGATCACCAACTGAACTGATGGCCTGCATGAAGGATCGTGTACTCTGGAGAAGCATAATAGCCAACGCTAGTCGGCACGGCACATGATGATGATGATGATATATTTTCCGCGCTTTTAACCCTTTATTATCGACTTTCCTAGCGGTAGAATGTAGACTTTCACACAGACAGTTCCTGCAGACAGCGGGTCAGTTTATTCAGTGACTCACTAACCAGCAGACAAAACAGAATCGTCAGACATTTTATCTTCATCACATTTGCTTTTCTTCTTTTTTCCTAGAGCTACAAAGAGAGGATGTTCTTTGCTGTTGATGTGGTGAAGATGTTGAAGCAGAATTTTGGTGCTGAATGAGGAGAGGGAGCAGACCAACGAACAAACAAATATATATTTTAAGGAAAAAGTCTTTTTTTCTTGTCCAGCTCTGTGTCAAATAAAGACATCCTTTCTTCATTGGCGCCGGTATTTTCCACAGTTATATGGCTCATATGTCCACACACAAGAGAAATGTTTCTACCTATACTCACAGTTTTAGTTAACTTTCTTCATTGTCTACGCAGAGCTCTTCTCCCCAAGAAGATAAATATTTTATCCAAACCTGCAAACACAGTAAACATTTCATATGATAGTTCCATCGTGAGTTAGCTCTCCTGGAGAAGCGTCCTTAGTTACAGGGAAGGTAACTCTAATCTCAGATTTGATGAAAATCGATAATTTTGACAAAGTATTGGATATCAGTAACTGAAAAGAGTCGTCTTGAATATCAGGCTATTTTTGTTTAAAATCAGCTTTTGGTTCATAGAAAGTTTACGTAGTATGCTAAAGAGAGCTTGTTCATTAGACCGGTGGTCCACACTCTTCTACATTAGTGGGCCATTTGTCCACGTACATGTAAGTTACAGACCAACAGCTAAAAACGTAATATCGCATTTCTAAAACAGGTAACTGCTTTTATTAACTAGATAAGAACTAATACCAAAGTGATGACGCAACCGCTGAGAACTACTGAACTAAACACTACAGAAGAAATTGTGGGATTATTTTCCTTCTTATTTTTGTTATTGTTCTAGTTGTTGCTGAGATTGTAGTAGTTGTTTTTAGTGTTTTAGTTGTTGCTGAGATTGTTGCAGTCTTGTCTTGTCTTGTCTTGTCCTTCCTCATTTACTGTTAGGTGTAGAGGTGAAGTGCAATTGTCACCCAATGGCTTGTCTGTTGGCTTCGTACATTGAGATGTTCAGGGACTCTGCTATGCCATCGGTCCATCGTTTGCATGGGTGGTCCCTTCCTCTGCCTTTGTGTGGTCTGTAAAACATTGCTCTCTGTGGTAGTCGTGATACATAACCGAACCATTTTATTTGATAAATATAGTTCAGAACGGGTTCAACTCCTACTTTATTTCAAATGACACCATTTCTGATTCTTCTTGTTTATTATGTTTGTAGTAGTTGTTATTGCTCTAGTTGTTGCTGAGATTGTTGTAGTAGTTGTTGTTGTTATTGTTCTAGTTGTTGCTGAGATTGTAGTAGTAGTTGTTGTTATTATTGTTCTAGTTGTTGCTAAGATTGTTGTAGAAGTTGTTGTTTGATGCAGTCATTATTGTTATTGTCTGCCTGGTTAGCTGAGTTGTTAGGCCCTCGGTGGTACCAGGTTGAAGTCCCAGCAGTGGGATATATTATTTCTGCTATTACGAAAAAGGCTCCTGGGTCCACCCAGCCTCTAAAAATGGGTACCAGAGAAATCTGGGAAGGTACAGCGGCCAGGCGTGATACTGACCACGTCACACTTTCATGTGCTGAAGGTCATGGAAAGACAGGAAGAGCACCGTATGACCAAGGAAATTGGAGTTTTACCTTTTACCTTTGCTGCTCTTACTGCTTTAGCTCGGCTGAAACTGTTGTAGTTGTAGTAGTAGTTGTTGTTGTTGTTGCTGTTGCTGTTATTGATGAGGCCAGTGTTTATAGGTTTGAAAGTCCTAGACTGAGATAGTATCCATAGTGTAGATTATTAGAAGTATTTCTTCATTTTTTTATAAGGCACGTTACTTTAGTGATTTATGAACTAATGTTTGAAAGATATATCATCATCATCATCATCATCATAAGCCATTTTATCAGGGAAAGCTAAATGATCTCTACTTTGCCAGACATTTAACTGTGACTAAGAAACCTGCTTCTGACTAAGACACCAGTTTGTGAATAAGACACCTGCCTGTGACTAAGAAACCTGCTTCTGACTAAGACACCAGTTTGTGAATAAGACACCTGGCTGTGACTAAGAAACCTGCTTCTTTCTAAGACACCAGTTTGTGAATAAGACACCTGGTGAGACAAAAACCCTAACCTGTCATTAAGACACCTACATGTGATTAGGCCACCTGCCTGTGACTAAGACACATGCCAGTGGTTAAACCATCTGCCTGTCACTAAGACATCTACCTGTGACTAAGACAACTGTCTATGACTAAGACACCTGCGTGTGATTAAGACACCTACTTGTAATTAAGATACTTACCTGTGACAAAGACACCTACTTGTGACTAAGACACCTGCCAGTACTTGTCACCTCTGCTTGTGGTTAAGACACTTGGCTGTGACTAAGACACCTACTTGTGACTAAGACACCTGCCTTGTCAAAGACACCTGCCTGTACTTATCACCCCTGCCTATGACCAAGACACCTATCTGTGACTAAGACACCAGCCTGTGATTAAGAAACCTGCATGTACTGATTATCTCTACCTGTGATTAAGACACCTGCCTATATTGATCACCTCTACCCGTGACTAAGACACCTTTCTGTACTGATCACCTCTACCTGTGACTAAGACACCTGCCTGTACTGGTAGTCTCTACCTGTGACTAAGACTTCTTGTGATTAAGACATCCACGTGTGAATAAGATCCCTTCGTGTGATTAAGACATCTACCTGTGACTAAGACATCTACATGTGACTAAGACATCTATCTGTGACTAAGGCATCTACCTGTGATTAAGACCCTTACATGTGACTAAGACATCTACCTGTGACTAAGACACCTGCCTGTGACTAAGACATCTATCTGTGACTAAGACATCTGCCTGTGACTAAGACCCTTATCTGTGACTAAGACACCTGCCTTTACTGATTACTTCTACCTGTGACTAAGACATCTACCTGTGACTAAGACATCTACCTGTGACTAAGACATCTACCTGTGACTAAGACATCTACCTGTGACTAAGACATCTACCTGTGACAAAGACACCTGCCTGTACTGATCACTTGTTCTTATCATTCTAGCATAAACGAGAATTTCGAGACTCTTAAAACCGTCAGACATAAATCTGCACTTCTGTGAGAAACTTTTGACAGACATAAATCTGCACTTCTGTGAGAAACTTTTGACAGACATAAATCTGCACTTCTGTGAGAAACTTTTGACAGACATAAATCTGCACTTCTGTGAGAAACTTTTGACAGACATAAATCTGCACTTCTGTGAGAAACTTTTGACAGACATAAATCTGCACTTCTGTGAGAAACTTTTGACAGACATAAATCTGCACTTCTGTGAGAAACTTTTGACAGACATAAATCTGCACTTCTGTGAGAAACTTTTGACAGACATAAATCTGCACTTCTGTGAGAAACTTTTGACAGATATCAAGTGAGCGGAAATTTCCCAAGTGAACAAAAACTCAAGCAAAACAAATATAAGCGAGGGCACTTCAGAAAGACAAGATAATCTGGCAGAGTGACACAAGCGAAGGCACTTCAGAAGGGCAAGATACTCTGGCAGAGTGACACAAGCAAGGGCACTTCAGAAAAGCAAGATGCTCTGGCAGAGTGACACAAGCGAGGGCACTTCAGAAAGGCAAAATACTCTGGCAGAGTGACACAAGCGAGGGCACTTCAGAAAGACAAGATAGTCTGGCAGAGTGACACAAGCGAGGGCACTTCAGAAAAGCAAGATACTCTGGCAGAGTGACACAAGCGAGGGCACTTCAGAAGGGCAAGATACTCTGGCAGAGTGACACAAGCACGAGGTCTAGTTACAGCAGGGAGACAAATCTTACAAGATCTGCTCAATGTAATAAAAATGGCAACTGAAGATAGTTCAAAAACTATACAAGTACCAGGACAGACTTCAGACAGGTGATAATGAGGAGATGAAATAACATTGCAAGCTAGACATGTGACAGAGAAGAGTCACTGTGCTAGAAGCAGAAATGTTATGATAAAGGGCGGACAAGAAATAATGTGAAGACAAATAGGGAAGAGCACTATCTAAAACAAAAACAAAAAACCGCAAGAATTAGAGGGCACTATACAGCAGTAGGCTGCAAAGAATGGGAGTAGTAGGCTGCAAAGAATGGGAGTAGTAGGCTGCAAAGAATGAGAGTAGTAGGCTGCAAAGAATGAGAGTAGTAGGCTACAAAGAATGAGAGTAGTAGGCTTCAAAGAATGAGAGTAGTAGGCTTCAAAGAATGAGAGTAGTAGGCTTCAAAGAATGAGAGTAGTAAGCTGCAAAGAATGAGAGTAGTAGGCTACAACGTCCAAGTCCAAGACTGTAGTTTGTTATCAGTTCACACGCCACTCTCATAGACAAGGCCGGTAACTCTGGCCTCCCTGCCAGAAGGAAGACAATGGCTTCAGCTGGTCGGATGTACGAGGGGACAGCACCCAGATAAGATTAACCCGCTGGTAGATTATTTGTGCTCTCGGCGTTTATTTGCCAGTTATCTTTCCTGATTTTTCTATATTGTTCTACATTGCTCGAGAAAATGTGTGAAACAGTTGTGGGAAGATTTGTTGTGGGAGCATTTGTGTAACAGTTGTGGGAATATTTGTTGTGGGAAGATTTGTTGTGGCAACATTTGTTGTGGGAAGATTTGTTGTGGGAGTATTTGTGTAACAGTTGTGGGAATATTTGTTGTGGGAAGAACTGTTGTGGCAACATTTGTTGTGGGAAGATTTGTTGTCGGAACATTTGTTGTGGGAACATTTGATGTAAAAATAAAAAAAAAACATTTGTTGTGGGCAACATTTGTTGAAACAGTTGTGGCAACATTATGTTGTTGAAACAGTTGTGGCAACATTATGTTGTTGAAACAGTTGTGAGAAAATCTCGGCCTTGGTGGACCCAGTTAGCAGTACCACCGGGTCACGGCCTGTTGTTTTCGTCATCTTAAAAAAAAAAAAGTTGTGGGAAAATGTTTTTTCCCGTCAAGAGAAGATTTTTCTCCAAACTTTGACTGTGAGATTTGGAGTGCTAGAATTATTTCTTATCAATGTTTTTGTACCTGAGCTTACCAGATTAAGTGTTTGTAGGAGACTGAGTGTTTATAGGAGACTGAATGTTTTTATATGAGACTGAGTGTTTGTAAGAGACTGAGTGTTTATAGGAGACTGAATGTTTTTATATGAGACTGAGTGTTTGTAAGAGACTGAGTGTTTATAGGAGACTGAATGTTTTTATATGAGACTGAGTGTTTGTTGGAAACTGAGAAGGTTAATGTGAAGCCTGAAAGTTTGTACTAGATTGAGTAGCTTTACATATACGGGACTGAGTGTGTGTACAAGATTGTGTACACAAGTCTGAGTGTGTACACGAGACAGAGTTTGTGTATATAAGACACTCTAGTAACATGCTCAAGCTTTATAAATCAAAAGTACACGCTCTCGCAGATTTGGAAACTCACAAACACGTGACGCTTGTACAAACACGTGACGCTTGTACAAACACGTGACGCTTGTACAAACACGTGACGCTTGTACAAACTTGAAATATTACAAGTCATTTAAAAACGTAAACAACTGCTTTTAAGAAATTTTGTTTTAAAGTTTAGCAAGTTTGTTGTTTTTTCTTGTTATGCTTTTTCTCTCTCTCTCTCTCTCTCTCGCTCTCTCTCTCTCTCTCTCCCAGTAGAGTGAAAAATGTATGATAAAGGGCAGAATGTCAGACGGGCCTACGTGCATAATTCTTAACCCTTTTGAAATAAAGATCAATCAATCAATCAATCTCCCCCTTTCTCTCTCTCTTTCTCTGTGTGTGTTTGAATGTGTGCATATTTTAAAGCTTTTTTTTTTGGAGATTATTGGAAAATACAAACAAAAGGAAACAAAAGAAATACAGCAAAGAATTAACTGAAAGAAGAAATAATTCAAACATAATTTTTTTAAAAAGTTCTTGCCGAGAAGAATAAAACTATATTTAACATCAAGACTGAAGGGACAGAGCCATGGGACAGAGTCATAGGACAGAGTCATGGGACATCGGCGCTGTAAATGAGTAGGCGTCGCTAGCACGTGGACAGCGAGCAAGCTGATTCAGTGCTGAATGAAAGCTATAGATCCAACAGAGGAAACTTTCTCTGTGGAGATGGCACAAGATGATGATATCTAAGAAGCCAGAGAAAGGTGTAATGGAATCAGGTGATCTAATTCTGTATCATCGTGTTAAAGTAAAATCAAAATTACATTCAGGATACTAAACCATCAAATTATATCCCCTCCCAGATAGCCAGGTGTTGCACGTCCTGTTAATCTCTTTCTTGCTGAACTTCTTCTTGAAACTACTTTCTCTTACTTAATCTCTTTCTTGCTGAACTTCTTCTTGAAACTACTTTCTCTTACTTAATCTCTTTCTTGCTGAACTTCTTCTTGAAACTACTTTCTCTTGTTTAATCTCTTGCTGAACTTCTTCTTGAAACTACTTTCTCTTGTTTAATCTCTTACTGAACTTCTTCTTGAAACTACTTTCTCTTGTTTAATCTCTTACTGAACTTCTTCTTGAAACTACTTTCTCTTGTTTAATCTCTTGCTGAACTTCTTGTTGAAACTACTTTCTCTTGTTTAATCTTTTGCTGAACTTCTTCTTGAAACTACTTTCTCTTGTTTAATCTCTTTCTTGTTGAACTTCTTCTTGAAACTACTTTCTCTTGTTTAATCTCTTACTGAACTTCTTCTTGAAACTACTTTCTCTTGTTTAATCTCTTACTGAACTTCTTCTTGAAACTACTTTCTCTTGTTTAATCTCTTACTGAACTTCTTCTTGAAACTACTTTCTCTTGTTTAATCTCTTGTTGAACTTCTTCTTGAAACTACTTTCTCTTGTTTAATCTCTTACTGAACTTCTTATCACTTCTTGAAGCAACTTTCTCTTATTTCCCATCAGCCATGCAAGTATCACATCCACTACCTGACACCCACTACCCAGTGACAGTTTAGTCACATTTATTTGACAGGTAATTTTTTCCCGTCAAACTGACTAGTCACCTGGGGTACCCTCAGGTCTAATATTTCTGGCTCAAGAAAGAATAAAATGATGTTGAGAATATGAACAATGATGTTGAGAGTATAAACAAATGATGTTGAGAATATGAACAATGATGTTGAGAGTATAAACAAATGATGTTGAGAAAATGAACAATGATGTTGAGAGTATAAACAAATGATGTTGAGAATGTGAACAATGATGTTGAGAGTATAAACAAATGCTGTTGAGAATATGAACAATGATGTTGAGAGTATAAACAAATGGTGTTGAGAATATGAACAATGATGTTGAGAGTATAAACAAATGGTGTTGAGAATATGAACAATGATGTTGAGAGTATAAACAAATGGTGTTGAGAATATGAACAATGATATTGAGAGTGTAAACAAATGATGTTGATAATATGAACAATGATGTTGACAGTATAAACAAATGATGTTGAGAGTATAAACAAATGATGTTGAGAATATGAACAAATGATGTTGAAAATATGAACAAATGATGTTGAGAATATGAGCAAATGATGTTGAGAATATAAGCAAATGATGTTGAGAATATAAGCAAATGATGTTGAGAATATAAGCAAATGATGTTGAGAATATAAACAAATGATGTTGAGAATATAAACAAACACTGAACAACACACCTTTTTGTGAAGAGTTTTCCAATAGCATGACGTCAAAGGCTTGAAGCAGACAGGGAAAAACCTTGAACAGTTTTGTTAAGCGAATAACTTGTCCTAAGTTGATTGTGTCATAACTTATCCTAAGTTTAGTATGTCATAATTTATCCAAAGTTTATTATGTCATAACTTATTGTAAGTTGATTATGTCATAACTTATCCTACTTTGATTATGTCATGACTTATCCTAAGTTGATTGTGTTATAACTTATTCTAAGTTGATTGTGTCATAATTTATTCTAAGTTGATTGTGTCATAACGTATTCTAAGTTGATTGTGTCATAACGTATTCTAAGTTGATTGTGTTATAACGTATCCTAAGTTGATTGTATCATAACTTATCCGAAGTTGATTGTGTCATAACTTATTCTAAGTTGATTGTGTCATAACTTATCCTAAGTTGATTGTGTCATAACTTATTCTAAGTTGATTGTGTCATAACTTATCCTAAGTTGATTGTGCCATGACTTATCCTAAGTTGATTGTGTCTGAAATTTGCTTAATTAATGGTCTGGTTTCTCTATTTTCTTTGTAGGGATGTTTTCTGTCGCGATCTGAGCGAAGACAGCATGAAGCAAGCCATGCAGCAAATGTGCGGAGTGGGCGACCCTCATCAGGGTGCAGTGATGCATGGACACCATTTTGATTACAGGCGAGAGTTCAGCAGTTTCCAGTCCAAAGTGTTGGAGGACATGAGGCAAAGTGTTGCCGTGCCCCTAGTCAAGAACGAGAACTCTTCATTTTCTCATCACTTCCTGTGTTCGCCACAAGCTGTTGACAGAAACCATCACCTGCATCACAACCACGCCCTGCAACATCGTAACTCCAGTCATCATCATCACCTTCCGACTGTGCCACTAGTCTGACAGAGGGTCAGTCTCTCGCCACAGAGGGACTGGGCAAGTGTTAGCCAGCACCTGATTCTGGCGTCCAGCTATTTACACTCAGGCAGCAGCAGCAGCAGCGGCCACATAGCTGCCACGAGTACTGCTACCGACGTAGCCACTACCATCTATGAAGAGAATGTTGACACTGGCCTTGGACTAACTGGAGCAAACTTTTGCAGCTTCACCTGTCACTTTCAGCGTCAACCTACTCATCTTAATCCCCAGACCAGCTCTCTATCCGGCTTTAATGATGGTCGTCGGCAACAACATGAGCAAGAGCACGACCACCACAAAATTTTTATACTGCGGCTCTGTCCTTCTTGGTATCACTTACATATACATACACTAGCACACTTTTACATATACATACACTAGCACACTTTTACATATACATACACTAGCACACTCTTACATATACATACACTAACACACTCTTACATATACATACACTAGCACACTCTTACATATACATACACTAGCACACTCTTACATATACATACACTAGCACACTCTTACATATACATACACTAGCACACTCTTACATATACATACACTAACACACTCTTACATATACATACACTAGCACTCTCTTACATATACATACACTAGCACACTTTTACATATACATACACTAACACACTCCTACATATACATACACTAACACACTCTTACATATACATACACTAACACACTCTTACATATACATACACTAGCACATACATACATCTACATACACTAACACACTTTTACATATACATACACTAACACACATTTACATATACATACACTAACACACTCTTACATAAACATACACTAGCACATACATACATATACAAACATTAGCACACACTTACATATACATATACTAGCACACTCTTACATATACATACACTAGCACATACATACATATACATACATTAGCACACATTTACATATGCATACACTAGCACACTCTTACATATACATACATTAGCACACACATACTTATACATACACTAGCACACTCGTACATATACGCACACTAGCACACATACATACAGCAGCACATACATGCATGCACATATACTTGTACAAGCATACATACACGTACAGTAGCACACATACACTAGCACACACGTTCATATACATACACTACCACACACATACATATGCATACACTAGCACACACATACATATACATGCATAAGCACACACACACACATATATATATACATACATCAGCACACATATCTATACATACATTAGCACACACATATATAAACATATATAAGCACACATATTCATATACATACACAAGCATACACACACACATATATATAGCACACATGTACACATAATACACTAACACAAGCACACACACATACATAAACAAGCACACACTGATCTACACAGTCATACTCCTTGTTTTCTAACACAGGGCTTACTGCACAAGACTGTTTCCCAGTGTCACACGCTAAACTTAGATACTGGTGATAAGCGCCATTTTTATCCGATATATTTTTGTCGGATGTATTTTTATCGGATATATTTTTAACCGATATATTTTTCAATGTATAAAAAGTAGGTATATCTCTGGCAAATTTTATTTGAGTTTGGTATGTTCGACTTGGAAATAGTCTTCTTCTTCTTCTGCGTTCGAGGTTGTTGGTCACTTCATATCCTGATCCCTATCGACAAGGCAAAGCCCACAGTCCTCTCCAGACCCTGACAGAAGCCCCAAAGCTTTTGTCCCAAGCTTGTGTCCTCTGGCCATGTCTCACGCCTCAGGTCTGCATGGTTTGGGCACTCTTGTAGGATATGTTCTGGAGTTTGGACTCCACTGCCACATGGACACTCGTCTGTGTGAGACATTTTGAGTCGATGCAGGTGGCTTAGTAGTCTGCAGTGGCCTGTTCTTAGGTGAAAGAGGATGGTTTGCTGATGTCTTTGTAGTTGGTGTGTTAGATCTGGTTCATTGTTGTATTTCAGTTTCTCTTTCCATTCAGATCTGCGCTGGTTACGGTTTGTGGTTTTAGCCTCTTGGTAGTTCAGTGAAGTAGTAATATTTATTTTCTGCTGTAAGTTTAATTCAAATTAAAATCTGTACTAATTTTCTAATTAAAATCTGCACTAACCTGATCCAAGAGCTACTTGACCTCAGACATCTAGATCAGTCTAGATTAGGTCAAATTTAAGTTTAGATAGAATTTTTTTTAATTACAAGATGTAAACAAAATATCTAACTACTAAACATTTGCGCTTAAGTAAATTCCTTTTCTTTACAAGACATAAAACATCTTTAAAAACTTGATAAGCTAGGTACAAAGTATCACTTCATTAAGTACAACTATCACTTCATTAAGTACACAATATCACTTCATTAAGCACAACTATCGCTTCATTAAGTACAACTATCACCTTATTAAGTACAACTATCACTTCATTAAGTGCAACTATCACTTCATTAAGTACAAACATCATTTCATTAAGTACAAGATATCACTTCATTAAGTACAAACTATCACTTCACTAAGTTAAAACTATCACTTCATTAATTACAAACCATCACTTCACTAAGTTAAAAACTATCACTTCATTAGGTACAAACTATCACTTCATTAAATACAAATTATTTCTTCATTAAGTACACACTATCACTTTATTATGTAAAAATTATCATTTCATTAGGTACACACAGCAATCACTAGACCCCTGGACATTCTATAATAGGGATGAGAATTAACGCTCCGTGACATCAGCGGTTCTTAAATATTTCAAGGATTGATGCCCTTTGTCTCTTAGACCCCCCTCCCCGACACATGTACACGTCTCACGTGATGCTGACAGCTGATGTGCTGTGGCCGCTCACTTCCCAGACCGTTCTTGTGGAAGCTTGTCAAACTTAACAGAGGCTCGTACTATCTACCTGGACTCTCCGTCACGCTGGCCTTGGATCTTTGTGTGCCAGGAAACCAAAACACTGCTAGATAAAACCAGGATACTCTCACAAACAAGATGATCTGTTTTTACAGGTAGATAAACTGACAAACAAGATGATCTGTTTTTACAGGTAAATAAACCTTACAACAAAGATGGCCTGTTTTTACAGGTAAATAAATCGTACGACCAACATGACCTGTTTTTACAGGTAAATAAACCTTACAACAAAGATGACCTGTTTTTACTGGTAAATAAAACGTACGACCAACATGACCTGTTTTTACATGTAAATAAACCTTACAACAAACATGACCTGTTTTTACAGGTAAATAAACCTTACAACAAAGATGACCTGTTTTTACTGGTAAATAAACCGTACGACCAACATGACCTGTTTTTACATGTAAATAAACCTTACAACAAACATGACCTGTTTTTACAGGTAGATAAACCTTATGCCGCAAATGGGCTGCTTTTACAGGTAAATAAATCTCATAAACAAGATGACATGTTTTGTACAGGTACAGTGAACCTATATTGTTCTATGACATATCCTGCTCACTCATGTAACATCCTAGTGACCTGTATTCTGCTCAAATCCTGTGTTCTCACTCACTCAGCAAACACGTGCTGTCATGTTTATCACATTTTTGACTATAGCGAAAGCAATTTGTAAATAAAGTTCGCTTGAGTGAATGTAATAAATTCACATTCAACACAAGAAATATCACAACTGTTTTCTTCTGTGTTCAGTTCTGTGTATGTGGGCTTATTTGTCCTGTCCTGAAAGTGCATTTATCAATCACGTGATGGTCAACATTTGTTTGTGTTGTTACCTAGCAACAATGCAACTATTTAATGAGTTATACTTATTTTTAAAAAATAAGTACTAACAAGTTTATTCATTAATGCGACACACGTTTGAAACGTTCCGGCTTAAACATTTATCATTCAAAATTATACGGGACGAGACAATATGAAAGGAAAGAAAGTGTAAATCTACGTGAATGATACAGAACAAAACAAGGATGTAAGACAAAGAGTAAGGATGTAAGTGACTTGTGGCTTGTGTGATGTTGCTATATGCTTTATGACTTGTGTGATGTTTTTATGTGCCTTGTGACTTGTGTGATGTTGCTATTTTGCCTTGTGACTTGTGTGATGTTGCTATGTCCCTTGTGTGATGTTGCTACGTGCCTTGTGACTTGTGTGATGTTATGTGCCTTGTGACTTGTGTGATGTTGCTTATGTGCCATGCGACCTGTGTCATGTTGTTATGTGACTTGTGTGATGTTGCAATGTGCATTCTGTCCTGTGTGATATTGCTGTTTTACATTTTGACTTGTGCGATCTTGCTCTGTGCCTTTTGACTTGTGTTACGTTATGTGCCTTGTGAATCCTGTGATGTTGCTATTTTGCCTTGTGACTTGTGTGATTTTTTTATGTGCTTGTGGCTTCTATGATGTTGCTATTTTTCCTTGTGAATTGTGTGATGTTGTTATGCGCTTTGTCGCTTCTGTGATGGTGTTATGTGCCTTGCGATTTTTGTGACTGTGCTGTTTTGACTTGTGACTTGTGCGATGTTGGTATGTTACGTGTGACTTGTGTGATGTTGTTATGTGCCGTGGTTTGTGTGATGTTGCTATGTGTCTTGTGACAAATGTGATGTTGCAATGTGCCTTGTGATAAGTGTGATGTCGGCATGTGCCTTGTGACTTGTGTTGTGGTGTTATACGCCTTGTGAATTTTGTGATGTTATGTGCTTTGTGACCTGTGTGGTGTTCTTATGACCCTTGTGACTTGTGTGATCTTGTTGTATGCCTTGTGACTTGTGTGATGTTGTTATGTGCCGTGTGACTTGTGTGATGTTGCTAATTTGCCTTGTGACTTGTGTGATGTTTCTATGTGCCTTGTGACTTACGTGATGTTGCTATTTTGAATGTGGCTTTTGTGATGTTGCCATGTGCCTTGGGAGTTGTGTACTTTTGCTATTTTGCCTTGTGGCTTCTGTGATGTTGCTATGTGGCTTATGCTTTGTTTGATGTTGCTGTCTAGGAAATTGTGTGTAGGAAAGCTGGTATATGCTCCTAGGAACTACGATGGCAGTCTGACTGGCTGGCAGTCAAGAAGTGGTGGAGAAGAGAGAGATTAAAGGCTGTTAAGCTGAGATGAAGTAGAACATACGGGGTGGCAAGTGAGTAAAGAGTAGACGAGAACGCTTAGTGAGGAGGTAGTGTTGTAGTGAGACTATGAATAAAATGACGGTTACATAAAGCAGAATCTTAGAATTTAGCCGGTGAGGTTCCATAGCTCCACATTCATAAATGATGCGGTTTTCGAGGGCTAGGTACCTGGATAAATCTAAACAGCTCATAACACCTAAGACAGGTAGCTGCCGGTTAGATTGTGCCGGGATTGTTTTGAAAGTTGAAAATCAATAAAGAACTACATTAAATCTAGTTATAAAAAATCTACTTCTTAATCCATCGAGGTCTCTTAAGCTAGAAAAAGTTTACATTTGATAAACTTAGTTAAATTGAACACACAATAGAAAACAGCCTAATCTCCATAACCACGTGGTCTATTATCTCCATGTGGTCTATTATCTCCATGTGGTCTATTATCTCCATGTGGTCTATTATCTCCATGTGGTCTATTATCTCCACGTGGTTGAACCAGTATCGCCATATTTGAAAGTATCATGATACTGGGTTCTATACTCTCTTCTACATAGCTAGAGCATGTTCTGATGGTGAAGCAAATATGAAGTTTAGTTTTAACATTTCATACCAAAGTTAGAAAGCTCAGCCCATGTACAATATCTTAATTCGACCTCAAATTAACATTAATTAACACCTATTAACATTACTCCTACAAAATGATCTTAATCTTGCACTACAGTAGCACATACAACTAGAACAATCAGGCAAAAATACATCATGTGCATTAAGATCTTGTAAGTAAATTTTCAGCTGGCATTTTCTTAAAATTTGGGGGGTGGGGGGTGGGGGTGGCTTACAGTTGGATGTCACATCAGGTCACATCCTGGAACTGGTAAAGCCTAGCTTTACATGCTGACGCTCTGACTCTCTGACTCTCTGACTCTCTGACGCTCTCCCTCTCTGACGCTCTGCCTCTCTGACGCTCTGACTCTCTGACGCTCTGCCTCTCTGACGCTCTCCCTCTCTGACGCTCTGACTCTCTGACGCTCTGACTCTCTGACGCTCTCCTTCTCTGACGCTCTGACTCTCTGACGCTATGACTATATGACGCTCTGACGCTCTGACTCTCTGACGCTCTGACTCTCTGACGCTCTGACGCTCTGACTCTCTGACCCTCTGACTCTCTGACGCTCTGACGGGTGGATCAGGGCATGAAACGTCTGACACGATCGAAAATCACGTGAATATCAGAGCAGGAAACAAATGGAAGTTATATCTCGCCCAATCGCTTACAATTTCCTAAATCGGTTTGTTCCAGGATCTTTTACTGCGTGGAAAGACAACACATAATTTTTTACACCCACGCCACGCACATACCACACACACAAACGTACGCACACACCACACACACGCACGTACGCACACATTACACACACAAACACCCACACACCACATACACCACATACACCACAGCACACACACGTACCACATACGCTACACCACACACTATATATCGCGAAGTACCTAGGAATGGCCTCACAGATTTACTACATTTTATGTCTACAAACTCTGAACGCGGAAACTGGTTCCAGTCTCACTCACAGGAAGCTGTGAAACATCCGGTCAAATCCTTTAAACAATCAAACATCTGGACAAATCTTCTAAACAATCAAACGTCTGGACAAATCCTCTAAACAATCAAACGTCTGGACAAATCCTCTAAACAATCAAACGTCTGGACAAATCCTCTAAACAATCAAACGTCTGGACAAATCCTCTAAACAATCAAACGTCTGCTCACATCCTCCAAACAATCAAACGTCTGCTCAAATCCTCTAAACAATCAAACGTATGTTCAAATTTTCTAAACAATCAAACGTCTGCTCAAATCCTCCAAACAATCAAACGTCTGTTCAAATCCTAAAACAATCAAACGTCTGGACAAATCCTAAAACAATCAAACGTCTGGACAAATCCTAAAACAATCAAACGTCTGGTCAAATCCTAAAACAATCAAACGTCTGTTCAAATCCTCTAAACAATCAAACGTCTGTTCAAATCCTCTAAACAATCAAACGTCTGCTCAAATCCTCCAAACAATCAAACGTCTGGTCAAATCCTCTAGCCAGCCACGCGTCTTGTCAGATTCTTTAAGCAATCAAATGTCTAATACCAAACCCTTTATAAAAAGCACTTAATACTAAACCTATAATAAATTAATACCAAACCTATAACAAGTAGCACTTAATATCAAAACTATAATAAATAGTGCTTAGTACCAAACCTTTAATAAATAGTGCTTAATATTAAATCTATAATAACTAGCCCTTAATACCAAACCTATAATAAATAGCACGTAATACCAAACCTATAATAAATGGTGCCCAAACCTATAATAAATAGCGCTTAACACCAAACCTATAAAGCAGACTCTTAATACCAAACCTATAGTAAACAGAGCTTAATACTAAACCTATAATAAATAACGCTTAATACCAAACTTATAAGACAGACTCTTAATATCAAAACTATATTAAAGAGCGCTTAATTAATACTAAACCTATAGTAAATAGCACTTGATACCAAAGTTATAAGACAGACTCTTAATACCAAATCTTTAAGGCAGACTCTTAATACCAAACCTATAATGAATAGCGCTTAATACGAAATCTATAAGGCAGGTTCTTAATACCAAACCTATAAGGCAAACTCTTAATACCAAACCTATAAGGCAAACTCTTAATACCAAACCTATAATGTAGACTCTTAACACAAAACCTATAAGGCAGTCTCTTAATACTAACCCTACAAGGCAGACTTATAATACCAAAGCTATAAGGCAGACTCTTAGTACCACACCTATAAGGCAGACTTGGATGGTCTGGTGATGCTCCAAGGACCACTTTGGGTCAGCAGATCACAGCATGAGAACCACTGTTATAGAAGACGGTTCATTCTTTTGTTGTCGGAGTTTCAGCTGCGTGGGCGTGGCTGCCTGTCTGTGAATGGTGGGAGGTTGGTCTCCCCGCCTGACGAGGCGGGGTCAAGTGACGTTAAAATCGATGACGTGTATTTGTTAGAGAAGTAAGATGTCATCATTAGAGGAGTTGGGATGATGTGTCATTGTTAGAGAAGTAAGATGTCATCATTACAGGAGCTGGGATGATGTGTCATTGTTAGAGAAGTAAGATGTCATCATTACAGGAGCTGGGATGATGTGTCATTGTTAGAGAAGTAAGATGTCATCATTACAGGAGCTGGGATGATGTGTCATTGTTAGAGAAGTAAGATGTCATCATTACAGGAGCTGGGATGATGTGTCATTGTTAGAGAAGTAAGATGTCATCATTACAGGAGCATTTTAATCAATACAAGAGCTAAGATGGGATGTCATAACAGGAGCTAGGATGAGATGTCATCATTATATAAGCTGGGATGAGTTGTCATCATTACAGAAGCTAGGATGAGATGTCATCAATGAAAAGTAACTGTAGTATTTGAGAACAGACTCGTGCCATATAGTCTGTCTGATATAAAATCTGTGTAAGATATTGGCACAGACTTGACTCGTTGCTAAATCAATGTTAATTTTTTTTAAAATGAAATGCTCTGTTAATTTTATAGTAAAATTAGGGTTATAAAAAATAAAGTCAGCTTTCCAAAGCATTTTCTTTAATTTAGGGAGAAAAAAACCGATGACATGGATACTTGATATTTCTACGTAAGTCTTAGTCGGGTAGAACTAACAGTTTACTGCAGAAATTAGTTTACTTCCAATTTGTCCTGTAAGTAACAATACAAGAGGAAAACTGTAAGTAACAATACAAGAGGAAAACTGTAAGTGACAATACAAGAGGAAAACTGTAAGTGACAATACAAGAGGAAAACTGTAAGTGACAATACAAGAGGAAAACTGTAAGTGACAATACAGAGGAAAACTGTAAGTGACAATACAAGAGGAAAACTGTAAGTGACAATACAAGAGGAAAACTGTAAGTGACAATACAAGAGGAAAACTGTAAGTGACAATACAAGAGGAAAACTGTAAGTGACAATACAAGAGGAAAACTGTAAGTGACAATACAAGAGGAAAACTGTAAGTGACAATACAAGAGGAAAACTGTAAGTGACAATAGAAGGGGCAAACTTTGTCCTGTAAGTAACAATAAAAGAGAAAAGCTTTGTCCTATAAGTAACAATAAAAGAGGAAAACTTTGTCCTGTAAGTAACACTAAAACAAGAAAACTTTATCCTGTAAGTAACAATAGAAGAGGAAAACTTTGTCCTGTAAGTAACAAAAGAAGAGGTAAACTTTGTCTTGTAAGTAACAATACAAGAGGAAAACTTTGTCCTGTAAGTAGCAATAAAAGAGGAAAATGTTGCCCTTTAAGAAACAATAAAAGAAGAAAACTTTGTCCTGTAAGTAGCAATAAAAGAGGAAAACTTTGTCCTGTAAGTAACAGTAAAAGAAGAAAACTTTGTAAGTAAAAATAAAAGAGGTAAACTTTGTCCTGTAAGTAAAATAGAAGAGGTAAATTTTGTCCTGTAAGTAACAATAAAAGAGGTAAACTTTGTTCTGTAAGTAACAGCAAAAGAGTAAAATTTTGTAAGTAAAAATAAAGGAGGTAAACTTTGTCCAATAAGTAACAATAGAAGAGGAAAACTTTGTCCTGTAAGTAACAACAGAATAGGAAAATTTTGTCCTATAAGTAACAATAGGAAAGGAAAACTTTGTCCTGTAAGTAATAATAAAAGAGATAAACTTCGTCATGTAAGTAACAATAGAAAAGGAAAACTTTGTCCAATGATCTGTGCGCTAATTGCAAACGATGTCTGGATAACGATGTCTGGATAACGGTGTCTGGATAACGATGTCTGGATAGACGACACAGACTCTTCCGCTTTAGCCTGCTTATATAAGAACATGCTTGAAGAGAGTTTTTTTTTCTTCAGCGTGGGCTCTGGAAAACTTGGGGCCCAAGTCAGCTGAATCAGGCACTTTGGCAGAAACCTGGCCCTGTTCTTAGACTTGAAGTGACTGCATGTGATACTGCAGCGGTACTTTCCTCTGTATGAACCGACCTAAGTCGACTTCGATGTTTTGTGTCAACAACTGAACCTTCTTTTCCAAACTTGGACACTCACACAAGAAAAGTGCTGTGTGATGGTGAATTGTGTTGACCGATTTGCCTACAGAACTTTCCTAGAGAAGCCGTTAAAGAGTGACGTTCGAATCTCACCTCCAGCAACATGTCTTACACAGGTCACACTTCGGGACAAACAAAACTCCAAGATGGAGGCTATCACGTGGTACCAGGTTGCGCAGTGCTGTCAACCTATAGTGCCTAATATTAGTCGGGTACTTGTGCTCTTCTCCGTCTATATCTTATATCAGTCAACATTCACACAGACGAAACATTCACACAGACGAAACATTCACACGGACAAACCATTTACACAGACGAAACATTCACACGGACGAAACATTCAGTTTTGCTATTTGTGCACAGCATCTACACAGCACCACCATCAACATTATTACCATTATCTTACTACTTCTGCTATCATAACTACTACTACCACTGCTGTTCCTTCTGCTGCAATTAGAGCTGTTGCTGCTAATACTACTATTACTTCTACTACTACTACTACTACTACTACTACTACTACTACTACCATTAACAGTACTGCTGCTGCTATTTCTACTATTACTACTACTACTACTACTACTACTACTACTACTACTACTGCGACTGTTACAATAAAAGAGGAAAACTTTGTCCTGTAAGTAACAATAAAAGAGGAAAATGTTGCCCTTTAAGAAACAATAAAAGAGGAAAACTTTGTCCTGTAAGTAACAGTAAAAGAAGAAAACTTTGTAAGTAAAAATAAAAGAGGTAAACTTTGTCCTGTAAGTAAAATAGAAGAGGTAAACTTTGTTCTGTAAGTAAAATAGAAGAGGTAAACTTTGTCCTGTAAGTAAAATAGAAGAGGTAAACTTTGTCCTGTAAGTAAAATAGAAGAGGTAAACTTTGTCCTGTAAGTAAAATAAAAGAGGTAAACTTTGTCCTGTAAGTAAAATAAAAGAGGTAAACTTTGTCCTGTAAGTAAAATAGAAGAGGTAAACTTTGTTCTGTAAGTAACAGCAAAAGAGTAAAATTTTGTAAGTAAAAATAAAGGAGGTAAACTTTGTCCAATAAGTAACAATAGAAGAGGAAAACTTTGTCCTGTAAGTAACAACAGAATAGGAAAATTTTGTCCTATAAATAACAATCATCATCATCATCATCATCAGGTGCCGTGCCGACTGGCGTTGGCTATTATGCTTCTCCAGAGTACACGATCCTTCGTGCAGGCCATCAGCTCAGTTGGTGATCTCCTCTCACACCATCCCGTCAGACTGTCCAGTATCATTTCTCTTGGTCTTCCTCTTGATCTTCTTCCTTCTATTTTTCCTGTTGTTATAATATTTTCAATGCCCCCTCTTCTCATTGCATGCCCTATGAAAGTACATTGTCTCTCTCTTATCTTTCTGACAAGGTTTTTTGTCTCTCTAGCTCTTCTCATACATTCTTCATTAGTTATTTTTGCTGTCCAGGGGATTCGCAACATTCTTCTAATAAACCACATTTCTGCTGCTTCCAATGATTTTTGTGCAGACTTGCCTATTGTCCATGATTCACTTCCATATAACAAGATAGGTTCAATATAGCATTTTAGGACTCGTTTTCTAACATTCATTGATAAAGATGTGTTAGCTAATATGTTTCTCATTCTCTGAAATGCAGTCTTTGCTTGGCCTATTCTGTTCCTAATTTCTGTTCTGCATTTCCCATCTGAAGTTATTACTGCTCCAAGGTATTTGAATTTCTGCACCTGCTTTAGAATGGTTCCGTTTAATTTTATACTGCATGTTGGTGGGTTCTATAAGTAACAATAGGAAAGGAAAACTTTGTCCTGTAAGTAATAATAAAAGAGATAAACTTCGTCATGTAAGTAACAATAGAAAAGGAAAGCTTTGTCTAATGATCTGTGCGCTAATTGCAAACGATGTCTGGATAACGATGTCTGGATAACGGTGTCTGGATAACGATGTCTGGATAACGGTGTCTGGATAGACGACACAGACTCTTCCGCTTTAGCCTGCTTATATAAGAGCATGCTTGAAGAGAGTTTTTTTTTCTTCAGCGTGGGCTCTGGAAAACTTGGGGCCCAAGTCAGCTGAATCAGGCACTTTGGCAGAAACCTGGCCCTGTTCTTAGACTTGAACTGACTGCATGTGATACTGCAGCGGTACTTTCCTCTGTATGAACCGACCTAAGTCGACTTCGATGTTTTGTGTCAACAACTGAACCTTCTTTTCCAAACTTGGACACTCACACAAGAAAAGTGCTGTGTGATGGTGAATTGTGTTGACCGATTTGCCTACAGAACTTTCCTAGAGAAGCCGTTAAAGAGTGACGTTCGAATCTCACCTCCAGCAACATGTCTTACACAGGTCACAGCTTCGGGACAAACAAAACTCCAAGATGGAGGCTATCACGTGGTACCAGGTTGCGCAGTGCTGTCAACCTATAGTGCCTAATATTAGTCGGGTACTTGTGCTCTTCTCCGTCTATATCTTATATCAGTCAACATTCACACAGACGAAACATTCACACAGACGAAACATTCACACAGACGAAACATTCACACGGACGAAACATTCACACAGGACGAAACATTCACACGGACGAAACATTCACACAGACGAAACATTCACACGGACAAAACATTTACACAGACGAAACATTCACACAGACGAAACATTCACACGGACGAAACATTCAGTTTTGCTATTTGTGCACAGCATCTACACAGCACCACCATCAACATTATTACCATTATCTTACTACTTCTGCTATCATAACTACTACTACCACTGCTGTTCCTTCTGCTGCAATTAGAGCTGTTGCTGCTAATACTACTATTACTTCTACTACTACTACTACTACTACTACTACTACTACTACTACTACTACTACCATTAACAGTACTGCTGCTGCTATTTCTACTATTACTACTACTACTACTACTACTACTACTACTACCACTACTGCTACTGTTATTATACAACAACAACAACTAAAATAGAAGAGGTAAACTTTGTTCTGTAAGTAACAGCAAAAGAGTAAAATTTTGTAAGTAAAAATAAAGGAGGTAAACTTTGTCCAATAAGTAACAATAGAAGAGGAAAACTTTGTCCTGTAAGTAACAACAGAATAGGAAAATTTTGTCCTATAAATAACAATCATCATCATCATCATCATCAGGTGCCGTGCCGACTGGCGTTGGCTATTATGCTTCTCCAGAGTACACGATCCTTCGTGCAGGCCATCAGCTCAGTTGGTGATCTCCTCTCACACCATCCCGTCAGACTGTCCAGTATCATTTCTCTTGGTCTTCCTCTTGATCTTCTTCCTTCTATTTTTCCTGTTGTTATAATATTTTCAATGCCCCCTCTTCTCATTGCATGCCCTATGAAAGTACATTGTCTCTCTCTTATCTTTCTGACAAGGTTTTTTGTCTCTCTAGCTCTTCTCATACATTCTTCATTAGTTATTTTTGCTGTCCAGGGGATTCGCAACATTCTTCTAATAAACCACATTTCTGCTGCTTCCAATGATTTTTGTGCAGACTTGCCTATTGTCCATGATTCACTTCCATATAACAAGATAGGTTCAATATAGCATTTTAGGACTCGTTTTCTAACATTCATTGATAAAGATGTGTTAGCTAATATGTTTCTCATTCTCTGAAATGCAGTCTTTGCTTGGCCTATTCTGTTCCTAATTTCTGTTCTGCATTTCCCATCTGAAGTTATTACTGCTCCAAGGTATTTGAATTTCTGCACCTGCTTTAGAATGGTTCCGTTTAATTTTATACTGCATGTTGGTGGGTTCTATAAGTAACAATAGGAAAGGAAAACTTTGTCCTGTAAGTAATAATAAAAGAGATAAACTTCGTCATGTAAGTAACAATAGAAAAGGAAAACTTTGTCCAATGATCTGTGCGCTAATTGCAAACGATGTCTGGATAACGATGTCTGGATAACGGTGTCTGGATAACGATGTCTGGATAACGGTGTCTGGATAGACGACACAGACTCTTCCGCTTTAGCCTGCTTATATAAGAACATGCTTGAAGAGAGTTTTTTTTTCTTCAGCGTGGGCTCTGGAAAACTTGGGGCCCAAGTCAGCTGAATCAGGCACTTTGGCAGAAACCTGGCCCTGTTCTTAGACTTGAAGTGACTGCATGTGATACTGCAGCGGTACTTTCCTCTGTATGAACCGACCTAAGTCGACTTCGATGTTTTGTGTCAACAACTGAACCTTCTTTTCCAAACTTGGACACTCACACAAGAAAAGTGCTGTGTGATGGTGAATTGTGTTGACCGATTTGCCTACAGAACTTTCCTAGAGAAGCCGTTAAAGAGTGACGTTCGAATCTCACCTCCAGCAACATGTCTTACACAGGTCACACTTCGGGACAAACAAAACTCCAAGATGGAGGCTATCACGTGGTACCAGGTTGCGCAGTGCTGTCAACCTATAGTGCCTAATATTAGTCGGGTACTTGTGCTCTTCTCCGTCTATATCTTATATCAGTCAACATTCACACAGACGAAACATTCACACAGACGAAACATTCACACAGACGAAACATTCACACGGACGAAACATTCACACAGGACGAAACATTCACACGGACGAAACATTCACACAGACGAAACATTCACACGGACAAACCATTTACACAGACGAAACATTCACACAGACGAAACATTCACACGGACGAAACATTCAGTTTTGCTATTTGTGCACAGCATCTACACAGCACCACCATCAACATTATTACCATTATCTTACTACTTCTGCTATCATAACTACTACTACCACTGCTGTTCCTTCTGCTGCAATTAGAGCTGTTGCTGCTAATACTACTATTACTTCTACTACTACTACTACTACTACTACTACTACTACTACTACCATTAACAGTACTGCTGCTGCTACTTCTACTATTACTACTACTACTACTACTACTACTACTACTACTACTACTGCTACTACTACTACTACTACTACTACTACTACTACTGCGACTACTGCTACTATCTGCGACTACTACTACTATAAAACTACTAATACTACTACTACTACTGCTGCTGCTACTACTACTACTATTACTGCGACTGCTGCTGCTATACAGCTACTGCTCCTTTTACTACTACTACTACCACTACCACTACTACTACTACTACGACTACTACTGCTACTACGACTACTACTACTACTACTGCTACTACTACATGAACACATGTCTGAACTTAAAAATTTTTTCTTCTGACTAACTATAAACTAAGACTTACTCATGTCGATGTATGACTGTGCTGTTGTATGACTGTGTTGTCGTATGACTGTGTTGTTGTATGACTGTCCTGTTGTATGACTGTGCTGTTGTATGACTGTGCTGTTGTATGACTGTGTTGTCGTATGACTGTGTTGTTGTATGACTGTGTTGTTGTCTGACTGTGTTGTTGTCTGACTGTGCTGTTGTATGACTGTGTTGTTGTATGACTGTGTTGTTGTCTGACTGTGCTGTTGTATGACTGTCCTGTTGTATGACTGTGTTGTCGTATGACTGTGCTGTTGTATGACTGTGTTGTCGTATGACTGTGTTGTTGTATGACTGTCCTGTTGTATGACTGTGCTGTTGTATGACTGTGTTGTTGTATGACTGTCCTGTTGTATGACTGTGTTGTTGTCTGACTGATACCTACGAAATGTCACAGTTTTACCTCTTTCACTGCGGTCCTACATACAGTACCTCTGCTGTATACTCGTGTATTCTAGTGTGTCTCGCCTTGCAGGTTACTATCATTTGTTTTCGGAGGCTGTCTCAACAAAACTGTCTCGTGTGTCTATTTTTATATCTAGGTCAGCCTGAATATCTCCGGCACAAGAAATTTTTCTTGGAAGGGAAGTACATTTTTAGCTGAACTACTCGAGAAAATTGTTTGATGTGAGGCTTAAAAAGGATAATTATTAATGGGTGAATCTTGCTGGCTAGCCCGAGAAACGTTGAAACAGCGGTCCATGGCTGTTTGGAGACAGCCAGACAAACAGTTATAAAAACAGTTATCTTGGATAATCTCCCTCATCAGACTGTGTTGCGGCCCCTGACCAGTTGTGAACTAGAGGGCGCTGCAGAAGACAGGGGCTGATTTTGCCCTCCAGAAATCTGAGAGCTCCTCATTTTAGCCTGAACTTTTCCTCTGGAAATTAGCATCCAGGGACAAGAATTAGCCCAACGTCTGTGTCCAGGTCAAGACTACAATCCTTGAACAAAATATGCCAATGTTTGTCTTGGAAGGTAAGGTTTCTTGTCTCGGGAATATGAAGATAAAAACACTGGGGAAAGTATTGAACCTAACGTTTTGCATTCAAAATCTCTTGTGAGAAATATTATCTAAGTCTCAGTTCATTCTGTTCACTTTCCTGGCAGTGAAGAACATTCTACCCATCAACACACAACACAACAGGGAGTTGTCAGTGCTCTGAGATGTTCAAACATTGAAACTGAACATGAAAACAGAACAGAACAAAATGATTTCTTTGAAATATCAGCGAAAATAGAGTGGAAGAATTAGAAGCTAAAAATAGTAAATGATGTCATCAGAATAAATATAGTAACAGATAATAACACTTTAGCACACACTTCATAAGAGCGACAAACTTTACAGGTCAGTTCACATCTTATAGAGTCGGACAGGAAGAGGGTTGTTTAGTCTTCAGTCACTGTGTTGCAGCCAGTGCTCGCTGCGGAGATGGCATATATTTTTTTATTATTATTCCTACAGTTATTGCTATTGATGATGATGATGATGATGATGATGATGATATTTCTAAGTTGAGATATCTCATAGTCTACTTCAGTGAGACAACGGAAGTCACACACCCCCTTGAACTATAACCCTCTCCGTCTGTTGTTTCCCCCATGTCACATTAACTTGTAGTACAAGTAACAGCTGAGAGAAGTGTCCAGTGTCCGGTTTTACGGGACAGAATGTCCCTTGTAATAGTGTTACTAATTCACGGCTCATTAGACACGGTGCGAAAGTGTTTTTGTAATGTGAAATTGTTTGGTTCCCCTCATTAAAACATGGCGCCAGGCCAGGGGCCCTGTGATAGACACCCAGCACAGTGGTGGGCCTGTGATAGACACCCAGCACAGTGGTGGGCCTGTGATAGACACCCAGCTACTGCTCCTTTTACTACTACTACTACTACTACCACTACTACTACTACTACTACGACTACTACTGCTACTACTACTACTGCTACTACTACATGAACACATGTCTGAACTTAAAAATTTTTTCTTCTGACTAACTATAAACTAAGACTTACTCCTGTCGATGTATGACTGTGCTGTTGTATGACTGTGTTGTCGTATGACTGTGCTGTTGTATGACTGTGCTGTTGTATGACTGTGTTGTCGTATGACTGTGCTGTTGTATGACTGTGTTGTCGTATGACTGTGTTGTTGTATGACTGTCCTGTTGTATGACTGTGCTGTTGTATGACTGTGCTGTTGTATGACTGTGTTGTCGTTTGACTGTGTTGTTGTATGACTGTGTTGTTGTCTGACTGATACCTACGAAATGTCACAGTTTTACCTCTTTCACTGCGGTCCTACATACAGTACCTCTGCTGTATACTCGTGTATTCTAGTGTGTCTCGCCTTGCAGGTTACTATCATTTGTTTTCGGAGGCTGTCTCAACAAAACTGTCTCGTGTGTCTATTTTTATATCTAGGTCAGCCTGAATATCTCCGGCACAAGAAATTTTTCTTGGAAGGGAAGTACATTTTTAGCTGAACTACTCGAGAAAATTGTTTGATGTGAGGCTTAGAAAGGATAATTATTAATGGGTGAATCTTGCTGGCTAGCCCGAGAAACGTTGAAACAGCGGTCCATGGCTGTTTGGAGACAGCCAGACAAACAGTTATAAAAACAGTTATCTTGGATAATCTCCCTCATCAGACTGTGTTGCGGCCCCTGACCAGTTGTGAACTAGAGGGCGCTGCAGAAGACAGGGGCTGATTTTGCCCTCCAGAAATCTGAGAGCTCCTCATTTTAGCCTGAACTTTTCCTCTGGAAATTAGCATCCAGGGACAAGAATTAGCCCAACGTCTGTGTCCAGGTCAAGACTACAATCCTTGAACAAAATATGCCAATGTTTGTCTTGGGAGGTAAGGTTTTCTTGTCTCGGGAATATGAAGATAAAAACACTAGGGAAAGTATTGAACCTAACGTTTTGCATTCAAAATCTCTTGTGAGAAATATTATCTAAGTCTCAGTTCATTCTGTTCATTTTCCTGGCAGTGAAGAACATTCTACCCATCAACACACAACACAACAGGGAGTTGTCAGTGCTCTTAGATTTACAAACATTGAAACTGAACATGAAAACAGAACAGAACAAAATGATTTCTTTGAAATATCAGCGAAAATAGAGTGGAAGAATTAGAAGCTAAAAATAGTAAATGATGTCATCAGAATAAATATAGTAACAGATAATAACACTTTAGCACACACTTCATAAGAGCGACAAACTTTACAGGTCAGTTCACATCTTATAGAGTCGGACAGGAAGAGGGTTGTTTAGTCTTCAGTCACTGTGTTGCAGCCAGTGCTCGCTGCGGAGATGGCATATATTTTTTTATTATTATTCCTACAGTTATTGCTATTGATGATGATGATGATGATGATGATGATGATATTTCTAAGTTGAGATATCTCATAGTCTACTTCAGTGAGACAACGGAAGTCACACACCCCCTTGAACTATAACCCTCTCCGTCTGTTGTTTCCCCCATGTCACATTAACTTGTAGTACAAGTAACAGCTGAGAGAAGTGTCCAGTGTCCGGTTTTACGGGACAGAATGTCCCTTGTAATAGTGTTACTAATTCACGGCTCATTAGACACGGTGCGAAAGTGTTTTTGTAATGTGAAATTGTTTGGTTCCCCTCATTAAAACATGGCGCCAGGCCAGGGGCCCTGTGATAGACACCCAGAACAGTGGTGGGCCTGTGATAGACACCCAGAACAGTGGTGGGCCTGTGATAGACACCCAGAACAGTGGTGGGCCTGTGATAGACACCCAGAACAGTGGTGGGCCTGTGATAGACACCCAGCACAGTGGTGGGCCTGTGATAGACACCCAGAACAGTGGTGGGCCTGTGATAGACACCCAGAACAGTGGTGGGCCTGTGATAGACACCCAGCACAGTGGTGGCCCTGTGATAGACACCCAGCACAGTGGTGGACCTGTGATAGACACCCAGAACAGTGGTGGGCCTGTGATAGATACCCAGCACAGTGGTGGGCCTGTGATAGACACACAGAACAGTGGCGGGCCTGTGATAGGCACCCAGAACAGTGGCGGGCCTGTGATAGACACCCAGAACAGTGGCTGGCCTGTGATAGACACCCAGAACAGTGGTTGGCCTGTGATAGACACCCAGAACAGTGGTGGGCCTGTGATAGACACACAGAACAGTGGCGGGCCTGTGATAGATACCCAGCACAGTGGTGGCCCTGTGATAGACACCCAGAACAGTGGTGGGACCACCATTACTGCTACTGCTGCTACTACTACTACTACCACCATTACTGCTACTGCGACTACTACTACTACTGCCACTACTGCTACTATCTGCGACTACTACTACTATAAAACTACTAATACTACTACTACTACTGCTGCTGCTACTACTACTACTACTATTACTGCGACTGCTGCTGCTATACAGCTACTGCTCCTTTTACTACTACTACTACTACTACCACTACTACTACTACTACGACTACTACTGCTACTACTACTACTACTGCTACTACTACATGAACACATGTCTGAACTTAAAAATTTTTTCTTCTGACTAACTATAAACTAAGACTTACTCCTGTCGATGTATGACTGTGCTGTTGTATGACTGTGTTGTCGTATGACTGTGCTGTTGTATGACTGTGCTGTTGTATGACTGTGTTGTCGTATGACTGTGCTGTTGTATGACTGTGTTGTCGTATGACTGTGTTGTTGTATGACTGTCCTGTTGTATGACTGTGCTGTTGTATGACTGTGCTGTTGTATGACTGTGTTGTCGTTTGACTGTGTTGTTGTATGACTGTGTGTTGTCTGACTGATACCTACGAAATGTCACAGTTTTACCTCTTTCACTGCGGTCCTACATACAGTACCTCTGCTGTATACTCGTGTATTCTAGTGTGTCTCGCCTTGCAGGTTACTATCATTTGTTTTCGGAGGCTGTCTCAACAAAACTGTCTCGTGTGTCTATTTTTATATCTAGGTCAGCCTGAATATCTCCGGCACAAGAAATTTTTCTTGGAAGGGAAGTACATTTTTAGCTGAACTACTCGAGAAAATTGTTTGATGTGAGGCTTAGAAAGGATAATTATTAATGGGTGAATCTTGCTGGCTAGCCCGAGAAACGTTGAAACAGCGGTCCATGGCTGTTTGGAGACAGCCAGACAAACAGTTATAAAAACAGTTATCTTGGATAATCTCCCTCATCAGACTGTGTTGCGGCCCCTGACCAGTTGTGAACTAGAGGGCGCTGCAGAAGACAGGGGCTGATTTTGCCCTCCAGAAATCTGAGAGCTCCTCATTTTAGCCTGAACTTTTCCTCTGGAAATTAGCATCCAGGGACAAGAATTAGCCCAACGTCTGTGTCCAGGTCAAGACTACAATCCTTGAACAAAATATGCCAATGTTTGTCTTGGGAGGTAAGGTTTTCTTGTCTCGGGAATATGAAGATAAAAACACTAGGGAAAGTATTGAACCTAACGTTTTGCATTCAAAATCTCTTGTGAGAAATATTATCTAAGTCTCAGTTCATTCTGTTCATTTTCCTGGCAGTGAAGAACATTCTACCCATCAACACACAACACAACAGGGAGTTGTCAGTGCTCTTAGATTTACAAACATTGAAACTGAACATGAAAACAGAACAGAACAAAATGATTTCTTTGAAATATCAGCGAAAATAGAGTGGAAGAATTAGAAGCTAAAAATAGTAAATGATGTCATCAGAATAAATATAGTAACAGATAATAACAATTTAGCACACACTTCATAAGAGCGACAAACTTTACAGGTCAGTTCACATCTTATAGAGTCGGACAGGAAGAGGGTTGTTTAGTCTTCAGTCACTGTGTTGCAGCCAGTGCTCGCTGCGGAGATGGCATATATTTTTTTTTATTATTATTCCTACAGTTATTGCTATTGATGATGATGATGATGATGATGATGATGATGATGATATTTCTAAGTTGAGATATCTCATAGTCTACTTCAGTGAGACAACGGAAGTCACACACCCCCTTGAACTATAACCCTCTCCGTCTGTTGTTTCCCCCGTGTCACATTAACTTGTAGTACAAGTAACAGCTGAGAGAAGTGTCCAGTGTCACCGAGGACGTCCGGTTTTACGGGACAGAATGTCCCTTGTAATAGTGTTACTAATTCACGGCTCGTTAGACACGGTGCGAAAGTGTTTTTGTAATGTGAAATTGTTTGGTTCCCCTCATTAAAACATGGCGCCAGGCCAGGGGCCCTGTGATAGACACCCAGAACAGTGGTGGGCCTGTGATAGACACCCAGAACAGTGGTGGGCCTGTGATGGACACCCAGAACAGTG
This sequence comes from Achatina immaculata, assembly GCA_009760885.1. Lineage (NCBI taxonomy): Eukaryota > Metazoa > Mollusca > Gastropoda > Stylommatophora > Achatinidae > Lissachatina > Lissachatina immaculata. The sequence continues at coordinate 42,263,367 of CM019718.1, forward strand.
GGGGCCTGTGATAGACACCCAGAACAGTGGTGGGCCTGTGATAGACAGCCAGCACAGTGGTGGGCCTGTGATAGACACCCAGAACAGTGGTGGGCCTGTGATGGACACCCAGAACAGTGGTGGGCCTGTGATGGACACCCAGCACCGTGAGGGCCCTGCGATGGACACCCAGCACAGTGGTGGGCCTGTGATGGACACCCAATTTTAGCTTTAATCCGGGACTGGATAAAATAAACGTTGTAACTCGCTCCCACCGCAGAACAAAGCTGGATCTCCGCCTCTTCAACACATTCTGGTTCCCAGATCAGAAACAGTCTCGTGTGTCTATTTTTATATCTAGGTCAGCCTGAATATCTCCGGCACAAGAAATTTTTCTTGGAAGGGAAGTACATTTTTAGCTGAACTACTCGAGAAAATTGTTTGATGTGAGGCTTAGAAAGGATAATTATTAATGGGTGAATCTTGCTGGCTAGCCCGAGAAACGTTGAAACAGCGGTCCATGGCTGTTTGGAGACAGCCAGACAAACAGTTATAAAAACAGTTATCTTGGATAATCTCCCTCATCAGACTGTGTTGCGGCCCCTGACCAGTTGTGAACTAGAGGGCGCTGCAGAAGACAGGGGCTGATTTTGCCCTCCAGAAATCTGAGAGCTCCTCATTTTAGCCTGAACTTTTCCTCTGGAAATTAGCATCCAGGGACAAGAATTAGCCCAACGTCTGTGTCCAGGTCAAGACTACAATCCTTGAACAAAATATGCCAATGTTTGTCTTGGAAGGTAAGGTTTTCTTGTCTCGGGAATATGAAGATAAAAACACTGGGGAAAGTATTGAACCTAACGTTTTGCATTCAAAATCTCTTGTGAGAAATATTATCTAAGTCTCAGTTCATTCTGTTCACTTTCCTGGCAGTGAAGAACATTCTACCCATCAACACACAACACAACAGGGAGTTGTCAGTGCTCTGAGATGTTCAAACATTGAAACTGAACATGAAAACAGAACAGAACAAAATGATTTCTTTGAAATATCAGCGAAAATAGAGTGGAAGAATTAGAAGCTAAAAATAGTAAATGATGTCATCAGAATAAATATAGTAACAGATAATAACACTTTAGCACACACTTCATAAGAGCGACAAACTTTACAGGTCAGTTCACATCTTATAGAGTCGGACAGGAAGAGGGTTGTTTAGTCTTCAGTCACTGTGTTGCAGCCAGTGCTCGCTGCGGAGATGGCATATATTTTTTTTTATTATTATTCCTACAGTTATTGCTATTGATGATGATGATGATGATGATGATGATGATGATGATATTTCTAAGTTGAGATATCTCATAGTCTACTTCAGTGAGACAACGGAAGTCACACACCCCCTTGAACTATAACCCTCTCCGTCTGTTGTTTCCCCCATGTCACATTAACTTGTAGTACAAGTAACAGCTGAGAGAAGTGTCCAGTGTCCGGTTTTACGGGACAGAATGTCCCTTGTAATAGTGTTACTAATTCACGGCTCGTTAGACACGGTGCGAAAGTGTTTTTGTAATGTGAAATTGTTTGGTTCCCCTCATTAAAACATGGCGCCAGGCCAGGGGCCCTGTGATAGACACCCAGAACAGTGGTGGGCCTGTGATAGACACCCAGAACAGTGGTGGGCCTGTGATGGACACCCAGAACAGTGGTGGGCCTGTGATGGACACCTAGAACAGTGGTGGGCCTGTGATAGACAGCCAGCACAGTGGTGGGCCTGTGATAGACACCCAGAACAGTGGTGGGCCTGTGATGGACACCCAGAACAGTGGTGGGCCTGTGATGGACACCCAGCACCGTGAGGGCCCTGCGATGGACACCCAGCACAGTGGTGGGCCTGTGATGGACACCCAATTTTAGCTTTAATCCGGGACTGGATAAAATAAACGTTGTAACTCGCTCCCACCGCAGAACAAAGCTGGATCTCCGCCTCTTCAACACATTCTGGTTCCCAGATCAGAAACAGTTGGGTCACGTCCTTAAAATATATGTACAAGTGTATATAAATATTCCCATATTAGAAACAGTTGGGTCACGTCCTTAAAATATATGTACAAGTGTATATAAATATTCCCATATTAGAAACAGTTGGGTCACGTACTTAAAATATATGTACAAGTGTATATAAATATTCAAAGATTAGAAACAGTTGGGTCACGTCCTTAAAATATATGTACAAGTGTATATAAATATTCCCAGATTAGAAATAGTTGGGTCACGTCCTTAAAATATATGTACAAGTGTATATAAATATTCCCATATTAGAAACAGTTGGGTCACGTCCTTAAAATATATGTACAAGTGTATATAAATATTCCAATATTAGAAACAGTTGGGTCACGTCCTTAAAATATATGTACAAGTGTATATAAATATTCCCATATTAGAGACAGTTGGGTCACGTACTTAAAATATATGTACAAGTGTATATAAATATTCCCAGATCAGAATCAGTTGGGTCACGTCCTTAAAATATATGTACAAGTGTATATAAATATTCCCAGATCAGAAACAGTTGGGTCACGTCCTTAAAATATATGTACAAGTGTATATAAATATTCCCAGATCAGAAACAGTTGGGTCACGTCCTTAAAATATATGTACAAGTGTATATAAATATTCCCAGATCAGAAACAGTTGGGTCACGTCCTTAAAATATATGTACAAGTGTATATAAATATTCCCAGATCAGAAACAGTTGGGTCACGTCCTTAAAATATATGTACAAGTGTATATAAATATTCCCAGATCAGAAACAGTTGGGTCACGTCCTTAAAATATATGTACAAGTGTATATAAATATTCCCATATTAGAAACAGTTGGGTCACGTCCTTAAAATATATGTACAAGTGTATATAAATATTCCCATATTAGAGACAGTTGGGTCACGTACTTAAAATATATGTACAAGTGTATATAAATATTCCCAGATCAGAAACAGTTGGGTCACGTCCTTAAAATATATGTACAAGTGTATATAAATATTCCCAGATCAGAAACAGTTGGGTCACGTCCTTAAAATATATGTACAAGTGTATATAAATATTCCCAGATTAGAAACAGTTGGGTCACGTACTTAAAATATATGTACAAGTGTATATAAATATTCCCAGATTAAAAAAAAAAACTTGTGGTCCGATACATACATACACTGAGAACATATGCCAGCTTTTGTATCAGAGAATGCTGGAGCCAGCGAACTAGCAACAGATGGTAGATAATGACGTCAATGTTTGACCCAGCGAACTAGCGACAGATGATAGATAACGACCTCAAAGTTTCAGCCAGCGAACTAACGACATATGGTAAATAGTGACGTTAATGTTTTAGTCAGCTAACTAGTGACAGTTGCTAGATAATGGCTCAATGTTTTAGTCAGCTAACTAGTGACAGTTGCTAGATAATGATTCAATGTTTTAGTCAGCTAACTAGTGACAGTTGCTAGATAATGATTCAATGTTTTAGTCAGCTAACTAGTGACAGTTGCTAGATAATGATTCAATGTTTTAGTCAGCTAACTAGTGACAGTTTGTAGATAATGGGTCAATGTTTAAGTCAGCTAACTAGTAACAGTTGGTAGATAATGACTCAATGTTTAAATCAGCAAGTTAGTGACAGTTGGTAGATAATGACTCAATGTTTAAGTCAGCTAACTAGTGACAGTTGGTAGATAATGACTCAATGTTTTAGTCATCTAACTAATGACAGTATATAAATAATGACGTCAAAGATTAAGTCATCTAACTAATGACAGTATATAAATAATGACGTCAAAGATTAAGTCATCTAACTAATGACAGTATATAAATAATGACGTCAAAGATTAAGTCATCTAACTAATAACAGTATGTAAAAAATGACGTCAAAGTTTGAACAAGAATAATGAAATAAGATATATTTAAACCAGACACAACATAACTTTTAAAACTATAAATATTATGTAAAGACTGACAGAAAGTGTGTCGGAGAGGGATATAGTGGGCGTGTCGGATATCTGGCTGTCTTCCCAAGTGAACTAGGCGACCAGGTGGATAGACCTTGCTCCAGGTGAGAGAGAAAGACATTATAATAACCAAAAACTGGATCCATCCTGTTCTGCCCTGTCTGAGATGTGGTAAGGAGCAAGGAGTCATATAACGACATATGGCGTACACTAACCTGCAACAAAGGAATGCTGCAGGTAAAAATAAAATCTAAACCTTCTACATCGGGCAGGTTGTAGCAGGAAGTCGGACACAAAGCTAGTCCAGGACAAGACGGACCAGCTTTGTACACTTTTTGACATTTCCTTTCATTCATTTATTCAATTATTTTTAAAATTTAATATTTTTTCCTGACAAAAGGCTACATGATTCATGTGTAACAGGCGTGCAGGTAACATGTGGCCCAGAGAACAGGCCAGGTAGCTGCCAGTTAAATGTGGGGTGGGGCTGGGTGGTAGAGGGGAAGGAGGACAGCCACGTATAATATATTTTTTTTATTTCTTCTCGATAAAAAGTTGACATAAAATTAGAGAAGATAAATAATAACACAAGCTGATAGCGAACTTTGAGATAAAGTGAAGAAAAATGCTGAAGACATAAACACCAGTTCTTCTTCCCCGACATTACCTCACCACAATTCAGGAGATACTTGTACAGACTGAGAATCATTTATCTCAAGTGTTTTGGGCTAGAAGTGTTTCAATTTTTTTTTTCGAAATGTGGGAATATTTGCATATCTTAGACATGGGAGCCAAGTTTAAACACAAACTCATTTATGTTTGGTGTACAGCTTACATCGCCTTGATGTGATTGTATAAAGGCACATTCCATTTCTCTGTGATTGACTGAATACTAACATGCCAATATGGCACAAGAAAAGATGTATCTGTTGATTTAAAAGGTTCAGAGGAACAACTATGAATAAAAGTTAGTTACTCTCTCTCTCTCTTTCTCTCTCTCTTTCTCTCTCTCTCTTTCTCTCTCTCTCTCTCTCTCTCTCTCTCTCTCTCTCTCTCTCGGGATAAGATTAGATAGATTGATCTGAGAGACTATGATTTGTGTTCTGTGATACACTCAGAGAACAATACACTCAGACACACTCCTTCTTTCACTGGACAACAACAGAACATCTGGATTCCATAACTCAAGCATACAACGCAACAGTAACTCAAACGTAGAAACAGTCAAGAATATAGTTCAAATTCAATAGACAACAAATTTATTGATGCGGAAGATGTAGATGATGGTAGATATGACGATGGTAGAAAAAAACTGCTGTCATACAGAAATGACAAAAAGTGAAACATGAAAAACTTCCTGGGCACACAGTTCGTGCCATAAGGAAGAAACATTCTACCAGCAAGCAGTCCGTGCCATAAGGAAGAAACATTCTACCAGCAAGCAGTCCGTGCCATAAGGAAGAAACATTCTACCAGCAAGCAGTCCGTGCCATAAGGAAGAAACATTCTACCAGCAAGCAGTTACAAAAACGCAGTACTTACTAATGTCTGGAGAGAATAACAACTTCCAGAATAACATTTCATCTTCCAGAATAAGAAAACACAAACAGTACACTCTGGTCCTACAACATAGTTCCTATCATACTATTACAAGGAAAACCTTGTCCTAAAAAAGGACAACATGAGCGCTACCACACTCTACTAGGACATGACTGAATTCACTACAAACCTACTACTGACTTGCCTCTATCACACTCTACTAGGACATGACTGAATTCACTACAAACCTACTACTGACTTGCCTCTATCACACTCTACTAGGACATGACTGAATTCACTACAAACCTACTATTGACTTGCCTCTATCACACTCTACTAGGACATGACTGAATTCACTACAAACCTACTACTGACTTGCCTCTATCACACGATCTTCATAGTCCGAATACAATCATCATAATCTTCCTTAATAATCTCAGAGTTCTTTTATATAACCCGCATTTTCTCCGCCATCTTTCCATAACTTTCACTCCGTGTAATTCACATTCACACAAAAACAGGCAATTGTTCTAAGCTTCACTAAAACACGAGATTCATAACTCATGCCCTGAACTTTCGTATCCTAAACTTTCGTTCCTAAAACAAACAATTAAAACTCTAAAACTAAATTTAGACTGTTAAGTCGACACATACATTCCAGTTGTTGACACTTAAGAAACTTTCCTTTACAAAACTCATAATTATCCCGAGAAATTCCTCTGTCTGCTCAAAATTACTAGAGCCAAGAAACTTTGTTCTCAGAATCCCGTGCAAAATAACACTAAGTGATTACAATTTTGTCTGCTGTTTACAGACACAGACAGGCTACTACAAATCACGTGCAAAACCATGCGAACTCTACAAGGGAAATAATGTATTTAGTTCAGATCTAAGGGACTTAAACATGCGTGACTCTACAATAATGTTTAATTATTTCCCTTGGAGCAACAAACACAAATCGACCTTAAGTGATCTCATATAAACAGCATGGTAAATACTGTTACATGTATACACCATTACTAACAATTTTATGCATGAAGCAAAGTTTGACACCGAAGCATCAGGAAGCAAATGCGTCACTATGTCAGTCACCCACGTGGACAATATGAGCTTATGTGGCATCATCATCGTTCCTGCCCCTGCCTTTATAAGATAGTGATAACCAATCATATTCTTACATTCATACACACATAAATATATCACAGCAAAATATAACACACTATTACACAGTGATAAAAATCATGTGCCCAAGGCAGCTAAACAGAGCAACAGCATCACCAGGGCACCTGTATCAGATGTTACACAACAGCATCACCAGAGCACCTGTATCAGATGTTACACAACAGCATCACCAGGGCACCTTATCAGATGTTACACAACAGCATCACCAGGGCACCTGTATCAGATGTTACACAACAGCATCACCGGGGCACCTTATCAGATGTTACACAACAGCATCACCAGGGCACCTGTATCAGATGTTACACAACAGCATCACCGGGGCACCTTATCAGATGTTACAAAAGAGCACAACAGCATCACAAGAGAACTTTATCAGATGTTACACAAGAATACAACAGCATCACCAGGGCACTTTATCAGATGTTACACAACAGCATCACCAGGGCACCTTGTCACATGTTACACAAGAATACAACAGCATCACCAGGGCACCTTATCAGATGTTACACAAGAGCACAACAGCATCATCAGATCACCTTATCAGATGTTACACAAGAATACAATGGCATCACCAGGGCACCTTATCAGATGTTACACAAGAGCACAACAGCATCATCAGATCACCTTATCAGATGTTACACAAGAATACAACAGCATGATCAGGGCACCTTATCAGATGTTACACAAGAATACAACAGCATCACCAGATCACCTTATCAGATGTTACACAAGAATACAACAGCATCCTCAAGGCACCTTATCAGATGTTACACAACAGCACAACAGCATCAGAAGAAAACCTTATCAAATGTTACACAACAGCACAACAGCATCGCTAGGGCACCTGTATCAGACGTTACACAATAGCACAACAGCATCACTAGGGCACCTGTATCAGATGTTACACAACAGCACAACAGCATCACTAGGGCACCTGTATCAGATGTTACACAACAGCACAACAGCATCGCCAGATCACCAAAGTTTAGGCAACGCTTAAACACTACTCTCCTTCCAAACTCTAGACTTGATCTTTTAAGAAAAGCTTTGCTTATTCTGCTGCTCGTCTTTGGAATACACTCCCATCCCGTATTAAAAACATAAGCTGCACTCCTTCCTTTAACTACAAACTATTTTCAGTACCTACTTGATGACAAATTCCTTCATGATCAACATTTACGTGTTACCTCACTATTTACAGATCCTGGTTATTTTGCGTTCACTGTCTGTTCACGAGAAAATATCTTAGTCACTTTTTGTTATTTTCTTATCTTTTGTTCTTCTGGTACTTTCCTAGTTCTGTGTGTATGTACGTGTATGAGTATGTGTGCATATGTATGAGTGTATGCGCGTGCCTGCCTGCCTGCTTGTTCTACCAGTCTATGAGAGTTCGCACCTGACATCTTTTCATTGTATTCACATTTCTGCCATGGAAACAACGGTAACAAGTCCAGGGATGCAGCAAAGTCTTCAGTCTTGTCAGCTTTTACTCGATGATGATGATGATGATGATGATGTCTGCAAGATCCAGTACTGGTACATCTCCAGGCTTAGCTAGTTCAAGCAATTCATTTCGGTCCTTGCCATGATTGCTTTTTTTTTATTATTAAGTCTGTCACTTTCTTCGTAAACTGTCAATTTTATGCCCGCTCTTGTTAGTATCTGAAGCCCTCGTCACTGTCTGAAGCCCTTGTTAATATCTAAAGCCCTCGTCACTGTCTGAAGACCTTGTTAATATCTAAAGCCCTCGTCACTGTCTGAAGCCCTTGTTAGTATCTAAAGCCCTCGTCACTGTCTGAAGCCCTTGTTAATATCTAAAGCCCTCGTCACTGTCTGAAGCCCTTGTTAATATCTAAAGCCCTCGTCACTGTCTGAAGCCCTTGTTAATATCTAAAGCCCTCGTCACTGTCTGAAGCCCTTATTATTATGTAAAATCCTCGCCACGGTCTGAAGCCCTTGTTAGATCTAAAATCGTCGTCACTGTCTGAAGCCCTTGTTAGATCTAAAATCTTCGTCACTGTCTGAAGCCCTTGTTAATATCTAAAATCATCGTCACTGTCTGAAGCCCTTATTATTATCTAAAATCCTCGTCACTATCTGAAGCACTCGTCACTGTCTGAAGCCCTTGTTAGATCTAAAATCCTCGTCACTATCTGAAGCACTCGTCACTGTCTGAAGCCCTTGTTAGATCTAAAATCCTCGTCACTATCTGAAGCACTCGTCACTGTCTGAAGCCCTTGTTAGTACCTAAAATCCTTGTCACTGTTTGAAGCCCTTATTAATATCTAAAATCATCGTCACTGTCTGAAGCCCTTATTATTATCTAAAATCCTCGTCACGGTCTGAAGCCCTTGTTAGATCTAAAATCCTCGTCACTATCTGAAGCACTCGTCACTGTCTGAAGCCCTTGTTAGTATCTAAAATCCTTGTCACTGTGTGAAGCCCTTATTAATATCTAAAATCATCGTCATTGTCTGAAGCCCTTATTAACATCTAAAATTGTTGTCACTGTCTGAAGCCCTTGTTGGTGTTTAAAATCCTCGTCACTGTTTGTTATTTTCTTATCTTTTGTTCTTCTGGTACTTTCCTAGTTCTGTGTGTACGTACGTGTATGAGTATGTGTGCATATGTATGAGTGTATGCGCGTGCCTGCCTGCCTGCTTGTTCTACCAGTCTATGAAAGTTCGCACCTGACATCTTTTAATTTTATTCACATTTCTGCCATGGAAACAAAGGTAACAAGTCCAGGGATGCAGCAAAGTCTTCAGTCTTGTCAGCTTTTACTCGATGATGATGATGATGATGTCTGCAAGATCCAGTACTGGTACATCTCCAGGCTTAGCTGGTTCAAGCAATTCATTTCGGTCCTTGTCATGATTGTTTTGTTTTTTTTAATAAGTCTGCCACTTTCTTCGTAAACTCTGTCAATTTTCTGCCACTCTTGTTAGTATCTGAAGCCCTCGTCACTGTCTGAAGCCCTTGTTAATATCAAAAGCCCTCGTCACTGTTTGAAGACCTTGTTAATATTTAAAGCCCTCGTCACTGTCTGAAGCCCTTGTTATTATCTAAAGCCCTCGTCACTGTCTGAAGCCCTTGTTAATATCTAAAGCCCTCGTCACTGTCTGAAGCCTTTGTTAATATCTAAAGCCCTCGTCACTGTCTGAAGCCCTTGTTATTATCTAAAGCACTCGTCACTGTCTGAAGCCCTTATTATTATGTAAAATCCTCGCCACGGTCTGAAGCCCTTGTTAGATCTAAAATCGTCGTCACTGTCTGAAGCCCTTGTTAGATCTAAAATCTTCGTCACTGTCTGAAGCCCTTGTTAATATCTAAAATCATCGTCACTGTCTGAAGCCCTTATTATTATCTAAAATCCTCGTCACTATCTGAAGCACTCGTCACTGTCTGAAGCCCTTGTTAGATCTAAAATCCTCGTCACTATCTGAAGCACTCGTCACTGTCTGAAGCCCTTGTTAGATCTAAAATCCTCGTCACTATCTGAAGCACTCGTCACTGTCTGAAGCCCTTGTTAGTACCTAAAATCCTTGTCACTGTTTGAAGCCCTTATTAATATCTAAAATCATCGTCACTGTCTGAAGCCCTTATTATTATCTAAAATCCTCGTCACGGTCTGAAGCCCTTGTTAGATCTAAAATCCTCGTCACTATCTGAAGCACTCGTCACTGTCTGAAGCCCTTGTTAGTATCTAAAATCCTTGTCACTGTGTGAAGCCCTTATTAATATCTAAAATCATCGTCATTGTCTGAAGCCCTTATTAACATCTAAAATTGTTGTCACTGTCTGAAGCCCTTGTTGGTGTTTAAAATCCTCGTCACTGTCTGAAGCCCTTGTTAGTATCTAAAATCATTGTCACTGTCAGAAGCCCTTATTAACATCTAAAATCATTGTCACTGTCAGAAGCCCTTATTAACATCTAAAATCTTTGTCACTGTCTGAAGCCCTTGTTAGTGTTTAAAATCCTCGTCACTATCTGAAGCACTCGTCACTGTCAGAAGCCCTTATTAGTATCTAAAATCCTTGTCACTGTCAGAAGCCCTATTTATATCTAAAATCCTTGTCACTGTCAGAAGCCCTATTTATATCTAAAATCCTTGTCACTGTCAGAAGCCCTATTTATATCTAAAATCCTCGTCACTGTCAGAAGCCCTATTTATATCTAAAATCCTCGTCACTGTCAGAAGCCCTATTTATATCTAAAATCCTTGTCACTGTCAGAAGCCCTATTTATATCTAAAATCCTCGTCACTGTCAGAAGCCCTTGTTAATATCTAAAATCCTTGTCACTGTCTGAAGTCCTTGTTAATATCTAAAATTCTCGCTACTGTCTGAATGCCTCGTCACTGTCTGAAGCCCTCGTCACTGTCTGAAGTCCTCGTCACTGTCTTCTGAGCTCGGTATTATAGACCCCCCCCCCCCCCCCGGAGTCGTGATTTCTGTGTCGTAAAAATTAACGAGGTCATTAGATGCATGTAAGGGACGTAAGCCATGAAATATTACTTGCGGAGTGTGACATAGGTTGGCTCCCTTGTCTAAATATGGTTGATTATTGCAAACATAACTATCAAAACCAGGCAGTTTTATTTTGTGGAAATTATCGCCAGAATCTTGAGTCTGTTGATGTCAAACAGTATTGTTGGCTTTACTGCCGCAATGTTTTCAACTTGTTTAGTGTAATTTATTGATTATGTTGGTGAAATGCTGATTCTTTTGGTGTAATGTTGTAGATTCCGTTGATGTAATACTGTTGAATCTATCTGTGAACTGTTGTTGATTCTATTTAGGCAGAGTGGTTGCTTCCGTTCGCTTCAGTTTATTGCTTTAATGTTAGTTATGTTCAAGTAATGTTGATTGTATTAGTGTGCAATAGTTGATGAAGTTCCTGCAATTTTGTTGATTTTACCACAGATCTAGAAAATGTGTAATTGTGTAACTGTCCTTTGTTACAAGTTACTGACAAGTGTTCTACGGACTGAAAATATAATAAAGTCTACAAGTTACTGACAAGTGTTCTACACACTGAAAATATAATAAAGTCTACAAGTTACTGACAAGTGTTCTACAGACTGTTTGGTGGCTGAATTTGACTGAAAGAGAGAAAGTTACAGTGAGGCTAACTTAGATCTGAATCTGTACAATCCAGGAATGACCAAATTTCCTTAATTTAAGAGCCATATATGATCAGACTGACAAGTTTGAAAGTCACAGTCATAAATAAATAATACACGGACACATATTTCATATAAACATTAGTAACTACATGCATGTAACTATTTGTAGTTATCAGACTCAGTTTGTTGTGATAAAGTAATCCTGTCACATTCAACAATTTCTTTAATCCCTGACTTAATCTAACATCACAATTACTGATCATGAACATTCAATTTATGTTTTAATCCAAGAGATTTAAATCAGAACATAGCAACTTTAAAATAAAAGAGCACCACAAAACCTGAGATTCACCATATTAACAGACTGGAGCTTCTTTAACTTAGTGAATATGTTGAACTGTGCTGGGGTCAAAGGTCTAGTGGAGTGAACTGATATATTTAATGAACAAGTTGAACTGTGTTGGATTCAAAGGTCTAGTGGAGTGAACTGATATATTTAATGAACAAGTTGAACTGTGTTGGATTCAAAGGTCTAGTGGAGTGAACTGATATATTTAATGAACAAGTTGAACTGTGTTGGATTCAAAGGTCTAGTGGAGTGAACTGACATATTCAGAACCACTGTTCAAGAATTTAGCTACTAAATGTTGATCTGTAATATCCTCTTCTACAAGTTTTGATTCCTGTTTATACACAGAGAAACAGCAGACCCCCTGTCTCTCTCTCCACCTACCAGGCAAAAACAACACTGGAGAAATCACAGGCAATCTTCCAACAAAACCAGCATATAACAACGTTCAGTCATTCACAAGAAGGTAGCTGTACAACTAGACAATAAGAAAGTAGCTGTATAACTAGACAATAAGAAGGTAGCTGCACAACTAGACAACAAGAAGGCAGCTGTGCAACTAGACAACAAGAAGGTAGCTGTACAACTAGACAACAAGAAGGCAGCTGTGCAACTAGACAACAAGAAGGTAGCTGTACAACTATTCAGCACGAAGGTAGCTCTACAACTAGACAATAAGAAGGCAGCTGCACAACTAGACAATAAGAAGGCAGCTGCACAACTAGACAACAAGAAGGCAGCTGTACAACTAGACAACAAGAAGGTAGCTCTACAACTATTTAACAAGAAGGTAGCTGTACAACTAGACAATAAGAAGGTAGCTGTACAACTAGACAATAAGAAGGCAGCTGCACAACTAGACAATAAGAAGGCAACTGTACAACTAGACAACAAGAAGGCAGCTGTACAACTAGACAACAAGAAGGCAGCTGTGCAACTAGACAATAAGAAGGCAGCTGTGCAACTAGACAATAAGAAGGCAGCTGTGCAACTAGACAACAAGAAGGCAGCTGTACAACTAGACAACAAGAAGGCAGCTGTACAACTAGACAATAAGAAGGCAGCTGTGCAACTAGACAACAAGAAGGTAGCTGTACAACTATTCAGCACGAAGGTAGCTCTACAACTAGACAATAAGAAGGCAGCTGCACAACTAGACAACAAGAAGGCACCTGCACAACTAGACAACAAGAAGGCAGCTGTACAACTAGACAACAAGAAGGTAGCTCTACAACTATTTAACAAGAAGGTAGCTGTACAACTAGACAATAAGAAGGCAGCTGTACAACTAGACAATAAGAAGGCAGCTGCACAACTAGACAATAAGAAGGCAACTGTACAACTAGACAACAAGAAGGCAGCTGTACAACTAGACAATAAGCAGGCAGCTGTATAACTAGACAACAAGAAGGCAGCTGTATAACTAGACAACAAGAAGGCAGCTGTACAACTAGACAACAAAAAGGTAGCTGTACAACTAGACAACATGAAGGCACCTGTACAACTAGACAATAAGAAGGCATGTGTACAACTAGACAATAAGAAGGCATGTGTACAACTAGACAACAAGAAGGTAGCTGTACAACTAGACGACAAGAAGGTGGCTGTACAACTAGACAACAAGAAGGTAGCTGTACAACTAGACAACAAGAAGGTAGCTGTACAACTAAACAACAAGAAGGTAGCTGTACAACTAGACAACAAGAAGGTAGCTGTACAACTAGACAACAAGAAGGTAGCTATACAACTAGACAATAAGAAGGTAGCTATACAACTACACAACAAGATCGCAGATGTACAACTAGACAACAAGATTAATTACGAGACAAAAGGAAGGTGACTGATGAGGATTGGAAGGTTCAAGAATCTACACGTGACAGGCTCCACTCCTCGGCAAGAACTCAGTTTGCCATGTGGGGAGGGAGAGGACAATTCTAACAGCTAGAATAGGACTCTCTCTCTCTCTCTGAACCTTAAGTGCCCAGGGCACATGGGGCTTCCGCAAGGATTTTCCACAAATGCCTGTCCTTCGCCTTTTTTTCTGCTCTTGCCCAGGTGAGCCCTCTATTGCTCAACATCCTTTCTGCTGTTCTTCTCCATGTCTCTTTTGGTCTACCCTTACTTCTGTTCCCCTGTGGTGTCCATCTTAGTACTATTTTTGGTAGTGAGTTGTCAGTCATTCGGAGCACATGTCCCAACCATCGCCAGCGTCTTTCCTCAATAATTGTTGTCAGTGGCTTCATCTGCATTTCTGCCAATAAGATGTTATTTCTTATGGTGTTTGGCCAGAATATTTTCCTAATTCTTCCTAAACATTTAGTCTGGAAAGAATTCAACTTGTTTTCTATGATTTTGGTGATTTTCCAGCATTCACTTCCATAGAGTAGTACATTTAGAACATTACTCTTAAATATCCTGATTTTCATATTTATGCTTAATTTTTTTTTTATTTCCATACAGTCTGCAGCACTGCAAAAGCCTGGTTTGCTCTAGTAAGTCTGCTGTTGATGTCCTCTGTGCTGTCTCCATTTTCTACTACTTTACTGCCAAGGTATACAAATTCGTTGACCTCCTCCACTAACTTGTTATCTACTCTGAGTACATTTCTGTTGTTCACATTTTGCTTCATTAACTTTGTCTTTCCTACGTTGATCTTTAGTCCTATGTTGTTTGCATTCTGAGTTAGAATAGGACTACCAGCATTCAAAATCAAACAAAATGTTGCAATAGTTACTGAAAATCAGAATATTTCAAATGTAAAACAATCCACAAACCAGCAACCACAACTAGTAAGCTCACATCAGCAACTACAACTAGTAAGTTCACATCAACAACCACAACTAGTAAGTTCACATCAGCAACCACAACTAGTAAGTTCACATCAGCAACCACAACTAGTAAGTTCACATCAGCAACTACAACTAGTAAGTTCACATCAACAACCACAACTAGTAAGTTCACATCAACAACCGCAACTAGTAAGTTCACATCAACAACCACAACTAGTAAGTTCACATCAACAACCACAACTAGTAAGTTCACATCAGCAACCACAACTAGTAAGTTCACATCAGCAACCACAACTAGTAAGTTCACATCAGCAACCACAACTAGTAAGTTCACATCAGCAACCACAACTAGTAAGTTCACATCAGCAACCACAACTAGTAAGTTCACATCAGGAACCACAACTAGTAAGTTCACATCAGCCCCCCCCCCCCGATCAGGGTGACGTGAAGCCATGGGAGCAGGTGGTGGATGGAATGGGAGAGCAACCGACAGATAATGTTGGTTATGGTCACCATTCTATGATGGTAGGCAGATGATCTCAATGTAGGGACAATGGCTACAATCACTGAGTAGTACAGTCACTGCCCGGAAGGAATGTAATGGTAAACTATCTTCTGAAAATATACCAAGAAACCCAAAACAGCAACATGGAAAGTCAAATAGGAGAAAGATATGGTGGTGAGGCCCCTAGGCCAGATAGATCTAATTTTAACACTGGGGAAGAGTGTGAGACAGAGGTCAGTACTAGTAATTGTGATGACGGACAAAATCCTGACGGTGTTACCAAGGAAAACCCCTGCATCAAACTAAAAAGAAAAAATAAGAGTAGGAACATAGAATGTAAGAAGTATGTATGAGGGGAAGTATCAAATAATAAGTGATGAGATGAAAAGAACGGGGATACACATTTTGGGAATCTGCGAACATCGATGGAAAGGATCAGGACACTTTAAGAGCGAGAGTGATAAAATCTTTATTTACTCTGGTGGAGAATTAGGAGGAAAAAATGGAGTGACTTTTTACTTGGACAAATCAACATCAAAAGCATTACTAGGTTACAATCCAGTAAATGATAGAATCCTCACTTTCAGACTTAAGGGCACTCCTAGAAATGTAACAATCATCCAGATATATGCACCTACGTCAGCAGCAGAAGAAGAGGAAGTAGAAAACACACTGCAAACGACAATAGACCAGGTACGGAAAAATGATATTGTATTAATAATGGGTGATTTTAATGCAAAGATTGGTACAGAAAGAGCAGAAGATGAAGGACATGTTGTAGGGAAATTTAGCATTGGACATAGAAATGAAGCAGGTGACAATCTAATGGTGTTTTGCATGGAAAATGAGCTAATGTTTGCTAACACACTTTTTAAACAACATCCAAGAAGACTTTACACATGGACATCACCTGATGGGAAAACCAGGAATCAAATAGATTACATTTTAGTGCAGAGAAGGTGGAGGTCAAGCATAACATCAGCAAAAACTTTACCAGGTGCTGATTGTGACACAGACCATGAGTTATTAATAGCAGACATGAAGATAAAGATGAAAAAGATAGTTACGGGATCAAGACCACTCCGCTTTGACCTTACAAATATACCAGAGCAATAAGGTATAGAAGTGAAGAACCGTTTCGAAATCCTGATGGCTGTACAGGAGAAGATGACACCAGATGAACTGGCTATGCAGGCCAAAGATATCTTAGTAACAACAGCTAAAGACATGGTTCCAGTAAAGAAAACACAAAAGAATAGATGGATCACAGCAGGTACACTAGAACTGATAAAACAATGTAGAGAAATGAACACGCAATGGAAAGTGACAAACAACAACAAAGATAAATATAAAACTTTAACAAAAGAAGTACGAAGAAACATAAGAAAAGACAAAAAACAATACATACAAGATTGCTGTGAAAGAATAGAAGAACATCAGAAGTGTGGAAGAGATAGTGAAATGTTTAAAGAAATGAAGACATTGACGAGAAATGTCACACCTAAGCTAAATGTTATTTGTGATGAGATGGGGAATACCCTGACAGAGACAGAGGAAATTCTAGAAAGATGGAAGGAATATTGCAAAAGAATGTATGAAACAACCGACTGTGGAAGCAGAAATCAACAGTGTGAATTATTATTGGAGGAGAAAGAACCCGAACCGACAATGGAAGAAGTTTTATGGGCAATAAAGAATCTGAAAAATGGTAAATCACCAGGATGTGATGAGATAACAGCTGAATTTATTAAAGCAGGAGGAAAGGAGTGTGCAACAATCTATCATGCACTATATAAAAAGATATGGCATTCAGGTGTTTGGCCAAAAGAATGGAAAAGAACTGTATTCATACCACTGCCAAAAAAGGGTAACCTGAAATTATGCACCAACTACAGAACTGTTGCCCTGATTAGTCATGCCAGTAAAATTCTGTTAAAATCATAACGGGTAGACTTCGAAAGAAAATAGAAGAAGAAGTCAATATGGTCCAAGCTGGTTTCAGGCAAGGAAGAGGATCAAGAAAGAGTTCTCCAAATATCGTGGACACAAAAAAGAACAAATATATCTATACTACAGGAGCTTAATATTGAAGAAGGCTGGCTAGTGAAGAGGATTAAAGAGAGAAAACTTACATATTTTGGACACATTAAACGTCATGATAATTTAGAGAAGACCATATTGGAAGGATACATAATGGGAAAAAGAAAAAGAGGAAGACCAAGACGAAGATGGCTGCAAGACATCGTTGACGATCTGGAAATGGATGCAACAGCAGCAGGCCATCTTGCTCACAACCGAGAGGCCTACAGGAGTGCTGTTTGGGAGGCAAAGTTCCGCAAGGGACATGCAAATGAATGAATGAATAGCCTAGTCATGATTAAAAAAATAAAAACTGAACAAGCCTACAAAAATCTCCCTACCACAAACATTCTGAAGGCACTGATCAAACATGAACATCTTCCTAGCTAGTCCTCATGCTAACCTAACCTACTAGCCTCTACATGCTCCTAATCATCAATAATCCGCTTGGTCAGCTCTGCCTCTTTTAAATGACTGGGATTTTTGCCAGCCCCCATCCAGAAACTTCTCTCGAGAGAAATCTCAACCTTCACGTGAAAAACACTGCTTACTTAACCTTCAACTGCTAGAAAAATCTTAGTTTCTAACAAATAATGTTTGTACCCACATTCACAGTTTTTTGTGACTGTTTTTAACGCTATTCCAAGCCATGAGTCACTTTTCAAGAGAATTCTGTTTGAGTTGGCGTCATAACATAAACTACAACGTCCTAGAACGACAATTATTGAATTTCCTTCGTTCATAGTTCATTGAAAGCTCCGACTCCAAGGGGAAATAATTTACAAGGTATTACAGTATACTAGAATTCTGTCCCTTTTACTGAGCAATCCAGCGTTTTAATTCTACACCTAAAGAATTCTATCACAGATTCTCAGTTTACAGCGTGTAAATAGAGATAAAGTTTGAAAACATTTATTTGCCTTTTATATTAATTATGACGGAAAAAGTAATCAGTCAGCATATTTACGCCAGCCGTACACTGTATGTTAGAAAGCTGCATTTTGCCCACCTCTGGTATAGTATCATCATCATCATCATCATCGTCGTCGTCGTCGTCGTCGTCATCGCCTTTCATTCCCTTGAGAGCATAGGCCACAGATAAAGGCTCTCCAGTCATCCCTGTTCTTGGAATTATTCTCTGCTTCCTTCCATGTGTATCCTTTGTCTCTGAGCACTGTCATAATTTCTCTTCTCAAAGTAAGTCTAGGTCTTCCTCGTTTTCTATTTCCTTGAGGATTCCATGTCAGTGCCAGTCTTGCTATGATGGTGTCGGGTTTTCTCAGTGTGTGGCCAATCCACCTCCTCTTCCTAGACATGATTTGTAGGTTCACAGGTTCTTGTCCTGCCCTTTCCCAGACCTCCTTGTTCCTGATCTTGTCCTGCCATTTAATGTTTAAAATCCTCCTCAAGCAGTAGTAGAATGTTTGTACCCTCTGTTGTATTGTCTTGGTCACAACCCATGTCTCTAAATATAGCATATTTGGCCTAATTTTCTCTCCTTCAAGACCGGTAACTGAAGTCTTCTAACCTCATTTGCCAGTCAGCTTCCCAGCTGCCACGATATCCTGTATAAATTGTGTACGTGTAATGCACAATAATTAACGTATAAGTATACAACAATACACCAGGCACTAAGTAAAGTGTGATACCACAATGTATAAACTAGGGAAAAAAAAGTAGGAGCAACTTTATTACTTTAACTATTACAAAGTTGTGACGTTTCGGCTTTGGCTTTCATCATACATACACAAACAGGACGAAGAATCAGAGAGAGGAGACAAAGTATAGATTCACATGAATCGTATGTTAAAGAAATCATACAAAAATGAAAAAAAAAACTAATGAAAAATTGCAATGTATGGAAAACAGCTTCAGTCTTGGAAGAACACAAGTTAAAACTCGTATGCACACTTACAATAACTTATTATTTTATATGTATGTGTAATGTAGCGGTAATGTACAATGTAGCGGTAATGTACAATGTAGCGGTAATGTACAATGTAGCGGTAATGTATAATGTTTGTACCCTCTGTTGTATTGTCTTGGTCACAACCCATGTCTCCAAATATAGCATATTTAGCCTAATTTTCTCTCCTTATAATAAAGAAGGCCCTAAAAATAAATGGATGACAGACGACATCTTAGGACTGATGGACAAGAGGAGGAGGAGTAAAAATAACGAGGAAAAATATAGCAAGATAAATAAAGAAATATGACGCAAATGCAGAGAAGCAAAAGAAGTGTGGTTAAATGAGCAGTGCAGACAGATAGAGGACTCTCATATTAAAGACAGCAAAAACATGCATCAAAAAACTCATAATAAAAACAACAAAAACATGCACAAACGAATTAGTGAACTCACAGACAGGAAAACAAAATATACCACAGGATGCCTGAAATCGAAAGAAGGTAAAATGTTAATGGGAAAAGAAGACATTGTGGACAGGTGGACAGAGTATATCGGTGAGCTATGTGGAGGAGAAAGACCAGAATTAACACCATCATCATCATCATCATCATCATCATCGTCATGTGCCGTGCCGACTGGCGTTGGCTATTATGCTTCTCCAGAGTATCCGATCCTTCATGCAGGCCATCAGCTTAGTTAATGATCTCCTCTCACACCATCCCGTCAAACTATCCAGTATCATTTCTCTTGGTCTTCCTCTTGATCTTCTTCCTTCTATTTTTCCTGTTGTTATAACATTTTCAATGCCCCCTCTTCTCATTGCATGTCCTATGAAAGTACATTGTCTCTCTCTTATCTTTTTGACAAGGTTTTTTTTGTCTCTCCAGCTCTTCTCAAACATTCTTCATTAGTTATTTTTGCTGTCCAGGGGATTCGCAACATTCTTCTAATAAACCAATTAACACCAGATACTGAAAACTGTGATGGACCACCAATACTTGAAGATGAAATCATAGATGCCATCAAACACATGAAGAAAGGAAAAGCGACTGGGCCTGATAATATAACAATAGAAGAAATACAGGCACTAGAGGAGACAGGAATAAAAATAATAACCAAGTTACTGAATGACATTTACAACAGTGGTTATATTCCCAGTGACCTAATTAAATCCACGTTTATAGCACTACCAAAGAAACCAGGTGCAAAGGAATGTGACGACCACCGGACTATTAGCCTCTCATGTCACATAACGAAGCTACTTCTGAGAATCATTACGAGAAGAACAAGGGAAAAGATAAAAATGGAAATAGCAGATGAACACTTTGGATTTGTTGAAGGAAAAGGAACACACAATGCCATTCATGCTTTACGAACACTAACAGAAAGAGCTTTAGAAGTACAGAAAGATCTCTACTTATACTTCATTGATTACACCAAGGCATTTGACAAGGTGAAACATAATGAAATTATTAAAATGCTTGAAGACATCAATATAGACTGCAAAGACCTGAGGATTGTAAAACATCTATACTGGCAGCAAGAAACAGCAGTTCGAGTTGAAAATAGAACTGGAAAATATCAACCTATAAAACAAGGGGTGCGACAAGAATGTGTACTATCTCTAGACACTTTTTCTCTGTACAGCGAGAATATTCTAAGAAAAATCATCACAGAACCAGGCATAAAAATTGGAGGATACAATATTAACAACCTTCGGTATGCTGACGACACAGTACTGATAGCTGAGAACCAACAAGACCTGCAAAATCTCTTGGATAAAGTGGTCAAACTGAACAGAAAGGCCTTACTTTGAACATAAAAAAGACAGAGACTATGGTTATATCTAAGAAACAGAATCCACCAGCATGCAGTATTAAATTAAACGGAACTATTCTAAAGCAGGTGCAGAAATTCAAATACCTTGAAGCAGTAATAACTTCAGATGGGAAATGCAGAACAGAAATTAGGAACAGAATAGGCCAAGCAAAGACTGCATTTCAGAGAATGAGAAACATATTAACCAACACATCCTTATCAATGAATGTTAGAAAACGAGTCCTAAAATGCTATATTAAACCTATCTTGTTATATGGAAGTGAATCATGGACAATAGGCAGGTCTGCACAAAAATCATTGGAAGCAGCAGAAATGCGGTTTATTAGAAGAATGTTGCGAATCCCCTGGACAGCAAAAATAACTAATGAAGAATGTTTGAGAAGAGCTGGAGAGACAAAAAAACCTTGTCAGAAAAGATAAGAGAGAGACAATGTACTTTGATAGGACATGCAATGAGAAGAGGGGGCATTGAAAATATTATAACAACAGGAAAAATAGAAGGAAGAAGATCAAGAGGAAGACCAAGAGAAATGATACTGGACAGTCTGACGGTATGGTGTGAGAGGAGATCACCAACTGAACTGATGGCCTGCATGAAGGATCGTGTACTTTGGAGAAGCATAATAGCCAACGCCAGTCGGCACGGCACATGATGATGATGATTGTATAATGTAGCGGTAATGTATAATGTAGCGGTAATGTATAATGTAGCGATAACGTATAATGTAGCGGTAATGCATAATGTAGCGGTAATGTATAATGTAGCGATAACGTATAATGTAGCGGTAATGTATAATGTAGCCTGTTGAAGATTAAACACTCAAACAGTTCCTTGCAGTGTTTGTCACTTGACGTGATCAGTCGAGAGGTGTACAATATAGGGGCGACAATTACAAACGCCAATAGATATCAGTCTTTAACTGCTACTCTCCCTTCGACCATGGTGGCGCCCTAAAACTATATTAGGATGGTTATCTGAGATGTTTCTCAAGTTCTCTAGTCTGGTGTGTTGTCATTGTGTGTCACCTGCCAGTTCTTGTTTTGACATAATTTAATTTCTATTATTTTATTCTGAATTTCTTGATCTCTTGTCTTTGACTTGATGTTCAGATCTTGGTCCTGTTACTCTGGCTTGAAAGACTGTTCAGAGAGGCTTCTTTACGTGCTGTTTAGTTTGTTCAGTATACCAAGACGTGTGTATAATATGTATAAATACATACACACGTATAAATACAGGCACATGTATAAATACAGACAGGATATATAAGATACAGATAAGTGTATAGAATAATCCACTCTATACGTAGTATTTTTCTCCAGAAGTACGTCATGACACTGTCGCTTTGTCTGTTATCTAAGTTTCTCGTTTAATACTAGCTCTCTGTAGCATCTTGTCTATCTGTTCACGCTAGCCTGTTTCTATGTGACAGCAGCCCCTGACAGATCCACTGTCATGTGACTACATCTCTTAACAAATTCACTGCCATGTGACAGCATATACTCACATGTCCTCTGCCATGTGACAGCAGCTCCTGACAAATACACTGCCAAGTGACAACAACTCTTGACAATTCCACTGCCATGTGACAGCAGCTCCTGACAAATCCACGACCATGTTACAACAGATACTGACACTCTCACTGTCATGTGATAAAAGATACTGTGAAACTCACTGCCATGTGACGGCAGATACTGACACTCTCACTGTCATGTGATAAAAGATACTGTGAAACTCACTGCCATGTGACGGCAGATACTGACACTCTCACTGCCATGTGACGGCAGATACTGACACTCTCACTGCCATGTGACGGCAGATACTGACACTCTCACTGCTATGTGATAGCAGCTCCTGAAAAACCCACTGCCATGTGACATCAGATACGGATAAACTCACTGCCATGTGAGAGTACCTCATGACAAACCCACTGCCATGTGACAAGAGATACTAACAAACCCACTGCCATGTGACAAGAGATACTAACAAACCCACTGCCATGTGATAAGAGATACTAGCAAACCCACTGCCATGTGACAAGAGATACTAACAGGCCCACTGCCATGTGACAAGAGATACTAACAAACCCACTGCCATGTGACAAGAGATACTAACAAACCCACTGCCATGTGAGATACTAACAAAACACTACCATGTGACAGCAGCTCCTAACAAAACCTCTGCAATGTTACAGCAGATACTGACAAACCCACTTCTATGTGACAGCAGATACAGCAAACTCACTGCCATGTGACAGAGGTTCCTGACAAAACCACTGCCATGTGACAAAAGATACTGACAAACCCACTGCCATGTGACAACAGATACTGATAAACCCACTGTCACATGAAAACAAATACTGACAAACAAACTCATAGCCATGTGGCAACAGCTCCTGATAAATCAACTGCCATGCGACAACAGCTCATGATAAACCTACTGCCATGTGACAACAGCTCCTGATATAAACTACTGCCATGTAACAACAGCTACTGACAAACCTGCTGCCATGTAACAACAGCTTCTGATAAACCTACTGCCATGTGACAACAGCTCCTGACAAACCTACTGCCATGTGACAACAGCACCTGAAAAACTTGCTGCCATGTAACAACAGCTCCTGACAAACATTTTCCATGTGACAACAGTTCCTGACAAACCCTCTTCCATGTGACAGCAGCTCCTGACAAACTCACTGCTATGTGACAGCAGCTCCTGACAAACTCACTGCTATGTGACAGCAGCTCCTGACAAACTTACTGCTATGTGACAGCAGCTCCTGACAAACTCTCTCCAAGTTGGTGACTTACCAGAATAAAGGGAAGAAAGTCTGAAAGAAAAGTCTGTTGTTTATTCTTATCTGCTTCTTATCATAACAATTATTATTGTTGCTTTTTATTCTTGCTTTTTTATTGTTGCTTTTCTTATTGATGCATTTTTAGTGTTGCTTTTCTTATTGTTGCTTTTTTATTGTTGCTTTTTTTTGCTTTCTTATTGTTGCTTTTTTATTGTTGCTTTTCTTATTGTTGCTTTCTTATTGTTATTTTTTGTTGTTGCTTTTATTGTTAATGGTTTTTATTGTTGCTTTTATTATTGTTGGTTTTTATTGTTTCGTTTCTTATTGTTGATTTTTATTGTTGCTTTTATTATTGTTGGTTTTTATTGTTTCGTTTCTTATTGTTGGTTTTTATTGTTGCTTTTCTTTTGAGTTGGTTTTTTATTGTTGCTTTTCTTTTGAGTTGGTTTTTATTGTTGCTTTTTTATTGTTGGTTTTTATTGTTGCTTTTCTTATTTTTGGTTTTTGTTGTTGATTTTCCTATTGTTGGTTTTTATTGTTGCTTTTCTTATTGTTTATTTTCTTATTATTGGTTTTGGTTGTTTATTTTCTTATTGTTGGTTTTTATTTCTTATTTTCTTATTGTTGTTTTTTTTTGTTGCTTTTCTTATTGTTGGTTTTGATTGTTTCTTTTCTTTTTGTTGATTTTTATTCTTTATTTTCTTATTGTTGGTTTTTTTTTGTTGCTTTTCTTATTGTTGGTTTTTATTGTTTATTTTCTTATTGTTGGTTTTTATTCTTTATTTTCTTATTGTTGGTTTTTATTCTTTATTTTCTTATTGTTGGTTTTTATTGGTTATTTTCTTATTGTTGGTTTTTATTCTTTATTTTCTTATTGTTGGTTTTTATTCTTTATTTTCTTATTGTTGGTTTTTATTGGTTATTTTCTTATTGTTGGTTTTTATTCTTTATTTTCTTATTGTTGGTTTTGATTGTTTCTTTTCTTATTGTTGGTTTTATTTGTTTGTTGTAAATTTCTCATCGTCATTAGAATGGTTACGGAGAAGAATGAATCAGTTTTACTAATTCAGGTAGGAATTGAATGACATATTGATTGATTGATTGACTGACTGACTGATTGACTGACTGATCTTTATTTAAAAAGGATTAAGAATTGGGCACGCAGGCCCGTCTGACATTCTGCCCTTTATCATACAACTTTCACTCTGTTCAAGACATTCTACAAATATTCTGCTCATATAAACAACATAACTAACATTGGAAAGCTGAGAGACATAAAATAAAATTAAAGTATAACATTTACCTTTCACTCTTGTCCGCGCATTCAGTACAGAAAGTTATTACATACATGTAAAAAAAAATGTTATTCTCGCATTCTTACAGTAATGGCTATTTACTGGTTTCGACTAATGGCTATATACCTATCTCGGAGTAATTGCTATTTACCGGTCTCACAGTGACAGCTCTTTACCTGTCTCACAGTAATGGCTATATACCAGTCTCACGGTAATGGCTGTTTACCGATCTCACAATAATGGATATTTACCAGTCTAACAGTAATGGCTATTTACCGGTCTGATAGTAATGGTTATTTGCCGGTCTCACTGTAATGCTTACTTACCAATCTCACAATACTGGCTATTTACCAGTCTCACAGTAATGGCTACTTAACAGTCTCACAGTAGTGGCTACCTACCAGTATCACAGTAATGGTTACTTATCAGTCTCACAGTAATGGTTACTTACCAGTCTCACAGTGATGGCTATTTACCAGTCTAACAATAATGGCTACTTACCATTCTCACAATAGTGGCTATTTACCAATATCACAGTAATGGCTACTTACCACTCTCACAGTAATGGCTATTTACCAGTCTCACAGTAATGACTGCTTATCAGTCTCAGAATAGTGGTTATTTACCAATGTCACAGTAATGTCTACTTGGCAGTCTCACAATGGTGGCTATTTACCGATATCACAGTAATGGCTATTTACCAGTCTCACAAGAGTGGCTGTTTACTAGTCTCCCAATAATGGCTCTTTGCCAGTATCACAGTAATGGCTATTTACCAATTAAATTTCATTATTATTCAGAATAAATAATTATTTAAATTGGATGCCCCGTAAGAAGAGTCTGACATGTAAATCTTAGGAATCATGGAGGTATGCAGGGGAGGAAGCAAGGAAATAAGAAAGAAAATAAGGAAACTGAAATGGTTATGAACGGCAACAACAACAACAACAACAACAACAACAACAACAACAACAACCCCATATTTCGCCAAAATACCTCCATCAAGGACAACAAAAAAAGACGAAATAAACAGAGAAAAACAGGCACATAAACGTAACAGAGAAAAACAGGCAAATAAACGTAACTGAGATCAGCTCTCTCTGAGGAAACCTGGCTCACTGTGGCTGCAGGCGAAAGGTGTAGCCTTATTGCTAACGTTTCTTCTTACCTCTCCTTACCTGTTCGTTTTCATAACAACTGCAGCATACACCTATGTCTGACTCTACAGGTAGCAGTTTTGTACACGCCCCTGTCACATTTATCTTGTATTATTGTTCTGAGTTAACTAAGTTTATACGCTCGTATCAATGGTCTCACCTCTAACCTAACTACCTGGGTAGTTCCACAGATTAGTTCTTGGTGTTTCTAAGGATGAGATTATGATAGTTGTTACTCTCCTGTTACAAAGAGAAAAACAGTTTCACACGTGAGTAGTCGGAGTTTTCGCAGATATCATCTACACAGTTCTCAACTCTCTCTCTCTCTCTCTCTCTCTCCTTCTCTCTTAAAGATACACATGTGTACATTTCTTATACCTGTTCAGATCTTGTACACCTGTCCAGATCTTATGCACCTATTCAGAACTTATACACCTGACCATAATTTCTACACCTGTCCAGATTTTCTACACCTGACATAACATATCTTATACGACTGACCATGCACTATACACCAGTCTAGAATTTACACATCTGATCGTGTCTTATACATCTGCCTAAAACTTATATGCCTGATAATATCTTATATACCTGTCTATACTTTATATACTTGACCATGCCTTATACACTTAACCATATCTTGTAGACTTGACCATACCTTATACACCTGTGATAGCATAGGGTTTTTCTTAGTAGTTAGTTAAGGGATATAATCAGTAGAATAGTTAAGATAAGCAGATTTAGATTATTGCTTCAATTCACGTTCCATGTAATATTTTTAAAATAGATTGTATTCAGCTCACATAACCTTGACGTCTGGTAAATTTCACGAGATAGTTAGGAAAAGTTTTAAGTCTCAAACAGTGTTGACACAACTAGACAAAATTAGTAACGAAAACTATTTTGTGGACATGTTTTTGTAGGAAGAAATTTTGAAGGCCCAATAATAACTTCACGAAGTTATTATATTAGTCTGTAAGTATGTCTTGAGTCATAGTTTCTCCACAAAGTTATTATATTAGTCTGTAAGTATGTCTTGAGTCATAGTTTCAGCACATCCATTGTCCTGTAGTATATATTGAATCGCGTGGTTTTGTTGAGAATCTGGATGTGCTGTTACTTTGCGTTTAGTCTAACAATTTGGTGGATTCCAATTCTTGGAATAGATAATCTGAGTAGTAAAGAGAAAATGACACTCTTCCAGTAAAACACACACACAGCGGGCCAATCTAACGTGTTGTTGTTTAGGCAGTCTGTCTTCAGTGGCACCGCCATCTTATTCCAGTGGCTTTGAATTTGTCAAGAAATAGACAAATACTACTTTTGCCAAGAAATAGAAAACAACAAAACTATTTCAATATTACACTTCACATGTATTATATTACTCCTCACCTGTTTTTTGTTGCTCTTCACCTGTTTTTATTACTCTTCACAAGTTTACTACTTTTCACCTGTATTATATTACTATTCATCTGTTTTTTATTACTCTTCAACTGTATTATATTACTCTTTGCCTGCTTTTATTACTCTTCACCTGTATTATATTAATCTTCACCTGCTTTATATTAATATTCAGCTATTTTTTATTATTCTTCACCTGCGTTATATCACTCTTCACTTATATTATATTACACTTGATCTGTGTTATTACTTTACACTTGTGTTTTATTAGACTTCTCATGTACTATATTACTCTTCACCTGTATTATATTACAGTTTACCTGTTTTATATTATTTTTCACCTCTATTATATTACACTTCATTTGTTTTTCATTACAATTCACCTGTTTTATATTCCACTCAAACTGTGTTCTATTACTCTTCTCCTGAATTATATTACTCTCCACCTGTATTATATTACTCTCCACATGTATTACATTACTCTTCACTTGTATTATATTACTCTTCACCTATATTATATTACTCTTCACCAGTATTATATTACTTTTCATCTGTATTATATTACTCTCCACCTGTAATATATTAGTCGTCACCTGTTTTTACAAACTTGAAATACTCTTTTTAGTTTTCCAGAGAGCTTTTCTTAACTCTGCAAACATTTTGAGTCAGGTGTTATGTGTTTTCTTAGATCATATTTGTTCACTCTCACATCACTATTACACCACTCTTATATCACTTTTACATCAGTCTTACATCACTCTCATATCATCCTCACATCACTCACACCACTCTTACATCACTCTCATATCATCCTCACATCACTCACACCACTCTTACATCACTCCTATATAACTCTTACAGTAGTCTTACATCACTCTCACATCACTCTTACATCATTCTTACATCACTCTTATATCAATCTCATATAACTCTTATATTATTCTTACATCACTCTCATATCACTCTCACACCATTCTTATATCTTTCTTACATTACACACATCAATCTTACATCATTCTCACATCACTCTTACATCACATCACTCTTAAATCATTCTTAGATCACTCTCACAATCACCCTTACATCACTTTTACACCACTCTTACAACATTAACCTGTTGCTGCTATGTTAATATGAAAAAAACTTGCTTGATTTGTAACATACTTTTGAGATTTTTAAAATAATTTTATCACCGTTTTATTATCATATATACATACATACATACATACATTACAAACATACATATACATACATTACATACATACATACAAACATACATATATACATACATACATGCATACATATATGCATACATACATACATACATACATACATACATACATACATACATATATATATATATACATGCATACATACATACGTACATATCAACATACATACATACATAATACAATCATACATACAATCATACATACATACATACCTACATATATACATACATGCACTATTTACAACATAATTACAAACATATGTTACATAAAGGAGTATGCAATAAAAGGAAAAAAAGATGAAGTTGTGTTTTCAAAATAAACACATCTTTTACAGTTTTCTGTGTGCATGATTTATTGTTTTGATGTTTTCTATGTGTATGATTTATTGTTTTGATGCTCTCTGTTTACATGATTTATTGTCTTGATGTTTAGTGTGCATGATTTATTGTTTTGATGTATTCTGTGTGCATGATTTATTGTC
Organism: Achatina immaculata; assembly: GCA_009760885.1. Taxonomy (NCBI): domain Eukaryota; kingdom Metazoa; phylum Mollusca; class Gastropoda; order Stylommatophora; family Achatinidae; genus Lissachatina; species Lissachatina immaculata. Next base: position 42,293,019 of record CM019718.1, read on the forward strand.
TTGATGTTTTTGGTGTACAAGATTTATTGTCTTGATGTTTTCTGTGTACAGGATTAATTGACTTGATGTTTTCTGTGTGCATGATTTATTGTCCTGATATTTTCTGGAAAATATCAACCTATAATACAAGGGGTGCGACATGGATGTGTACTATCTCTAGATCTTTTTCTCTGTACAGCAAGAATATTCTAAGAACAATCATCACAGAACCAGGCATAAAAATTGGAGGATACAATATTAACAACCTTCGGTATGCTGACGACACAGTACTGATAGCTGAGAACCAATAAGACCTGCAAAATCTATTGGATAAAGTGGCCAAAGAAAGTGAACAGAAAGGCCTTAATTTAAACATAAAAAAGACAGAGACTATAGTTATATCTAAGAAACAGAATCCATCAACATGCAGTATAAAATTAAACAGAACTATTCTAAATCAGGTGCAGAAATTCAAATACCTTGGAGCAGTAATAACTTCAGATGGGAAATGCAGAACAGAAATTAGGAACAGAATAGGCCAAGCAAAGACTGCATTTCAGAGAATGAGAAACATATTATCCAACACTTCCTTATCAATGAATGTTAGAAAACGAGTCCTAAAATGCTATATTGAACCTATCTTGTTATATGGAAGTGAATCATGGACAATAGGCAAGTCTGTACAAAAATCATTGGAAGCAGCAGAAATGTGGTTTATTAGAAGAATGTTGCGAATCCCCTGGACAGCAAAAATAACTAATGAAGAATGTATGAGAAGAGCTGGAGAGACAAAAAACCTTGTCAAAAAATAAGAGAGAGACAATGTACTTTCATAGGACATGCAATGAGAAGAGGGGGCATTGAAAATATTATAACAACAGGAAAAATAGAAGGAAGAAGATCAAGAGGAAGACCAAGATAAATGATACTGGACAGTCTGACGGGATGGTGTGAGAGGAGATCACCAACTGAGCTGATGGCCTGCATGAAAGATCGTGTACTCTGGAGAATCGATAAGAGAGAGACAATGTACTTTCATAGGACATGCAATGAGAAGAGGGGGCATTGAAAATATTATAACAACAGGAAAAATAGAAGGAAGAAGATGAAGAGGAAGACCAAGAGAAATGATACTGGACAGTCTGACGGGATGGTGTGAGAGGAGATCACCAACTGAGCTGATGGCCTGCATGAAAGATCGTGTACTCTGGAGAAGCATAAAAGCCAACGCCAGTCGGCACGGCACCTGATGATGATGCTATGATTTATTGTCTTGATGTTTTCTGCGTGCTTGAATTATTGTCTGGATTTTTTCTGTGTCCATGATTTATTTTCCTGATATGTTCGGTGTGCTTGATTTATTTCCCTCATATTTAGTGTGTGTTTATGATTTATTTCTCTAATATTTTCTGTGTTCATGATTTATTGCACTGATATTTTCTGTGTTCATGATTTATTGCACTGATATTTTCTGTGTTCATGATTTATTGCACTGATATTTTCTGTGTTCATGATTTATTGCACTGATATTTTCTGTGTTCATGATTTATTGCACTGATATTTTCTGTGTTCATGATTTATTGCACTGATATTTTCTGTGTTCATGATTTATTGCACTGATATTTTCTGTGTTCATGATTTATTGCACTGATATTTTCTGTGTGCACGATTTTTTTCCCTGATGTTTTATGTGTGTATGATTTCCTTCCCTGGTGTTTTCTGTGTCATGACTTCTTTCCCTGACATTTTCTGTGTGCATGGTTCATTGCACTGATGTTTTCTGTTTGCATGATTTCTTTCCATGATGTTTTCTGTATGCATGTTCATTGCACTGATGTTTTCTGTGTGCATGATTTAATGTCGTATGTTATCTGTCTGTATGTTTTATTTTCCTGATGTGTTCTATGTCCATGATTTATTTCTCTGATATATTCTGTGTGCTTGATTTATTTCTCTCATATTTGGTGTGTGTGCGTGATGTATTTCTTTGATGTTTTCTGTGTTCATGATTTATTTCCCTGATGTTTTCTGTATGCATGAATTATTGCACTGATATTTTCTGTGTGCATGATTTCTTTCCCTGATGTTTTCTGTGAGCATGATTTATTGCACTGATATTTTCTGTGTGCATGATTTATTGCACTGATATTTTCTGTGTGCATGATTTATTGCACTGATATTTTCTGTATGCATGATTTCTTTCCCTGATTTTTATGTGTGCGTGATTTCTTTCCCTGATGTTTTCTGTGTGTATGATTTATTGCACTGATGTTTTCTGTGTGTATGATTTATTGCACTGATGTTTTCTGTGTGTATGATTTATTGCACTGATGTTTTCTGTGTGTATGATTTATTGCACTGATATTTTCTGTTTGCATGATTTCTTTCCCTGATGTTTTATGTGTGCATGATTTTTTTCCTTGATGTTTTATGTGCATGATTCATTGCACTGATGTTTTCTGTTTCCACACATTTCAGAGTATTATCCACCTGTGTTTATTCATAGATCTTATACAAGTGTCTACATCACATACGTCTTATTATTCACCTGCATCTTATATAAACATGTCTACATCACATAGTCTTATTATTCATCTGCATCTTATACAGCTGTGTACATCTTACACACTTGGCCTTTGTGTATATTTATATATCGTGTTTTGTATATATTTAAAACTAAAAACTATTCATATTTTATACAACTGACCACATTTTATACATCTGTCTATCTTATATACATTATACAACGGACCACATCTTTTATAGTTGTTCACATCTTTTACATTTGTCTACATCTTTTATACTTGTCTACATCTTTTACACCTGTCTACATCTTTTACATCTTTTACACCTGTCCACATCTTTTACACCTTTATACATCTTTTACACCTATCTACATCTTCTACACCTGTCTACATCTTTTACATCTTCAACACCTGTCTACATCTTTTACATCTGTCTACATCTTTTATACCTGTCTATATCTTTTACATCTTTTACACCTGTCTACATATTTTACATATTTTACACCTGTCTACATCTTTTACACCTGTCCACATCTCATACACCTGTCTACATATTATCTTACATCTTCTTACATCCTTCCCGTGCCGTTAAACGTCACACAGGGCTCACATAGTTGTTTGCCAAGTTTTCCTGTTCTCTGCGAGTCTTTCAACTTTATCAAGGGATGTAATGCCCACTAAACTGGCTTCTCTTAACAATGTTCCCTTCAGAGTTTCACATGGTCGACCTCTTTTTCTTCCGCCTGTTGTGTCCCACTTGATAGCTTGCTTTGGTATTCTCTGATTGTTTCTTCTCATCAAGTGGCCAACATATGTCCATCTTATTTTTTCTGATCACCCATGAGATAGGTTGTTGTTTGCTCATCTGTGTTATCTCTGCGTTGTTCTTAAGTTCGTTCCACTTTATCCCAAGTATTTTCCTTGGGTATTTGTTTTCAAAAGAGTCTCATTTCTTGTCTGTTTCTGTAGTTGTTTTCCAGTTTTCGCATGCATACATGAAGGTGGATATTACATTTGAATTGAATAATATTAACTTGGTTTTTGTGCTTATAACTTTTGAATTCCATATGTTATCAAGATTCTTTGAAGGACAATGCTGCTTTTGCAATTCGAATTCTAACTTCCTTCCTGTTGTCAGCATCCTGGTCTATGTAGCTGCCAAGGTATGCAGACTGGTTTACTTCATTAACATCTGTTTCTTCTACGTATGTTTTTCCTTCTTGATTAATGAGAAGTTTCATTATTTTTCTTTCGTCTTTGTTACTTTCAAGACCTATTTTGCTAGCCAAGGAAGACAGGGAACCTTTTTTCCATCCTGCACCAATGTGCAATGACAAGAGTTATGTCATCTGCAAAATCAATATCTTCTATCTGAGTCCCATGTACTCAATCAATGCCGATTTTACCCGCATATTATACACCTGCTTAAATATAATGCCTTTTACACGTATCTATATCTTATACACCTATGTGTATCTCACACATCTGTTTAATATTCTACACCTTTCGACATCTTATACGCACCTTTGTATCTTATACATCTTATAGACGTGTGTGTGTGTGTGTGTGTGTGTTGTATTTGAAATTTGTGTGCTTGTTGATTACCTCCCCTATTTTCTTTCATCTATTTTTACCTGTACAGCGTCATTTCAGAGACTGTAATCAAACTCTACTTAGCATCTTTCACTGACAATGAGAAATAGACTCCAGCCATTGAAGCTAAAATATTAGCCAAACTATGTCTGACATTTTCATCTTGTCAAACGATGTCTGACAATTTTTATCTTGTCAAACGATGTCTGACAATTTTCATCTTGTCAAACTATGTCAAATCAAATCTTTGTTGAGGTTTTTCACTTGATGCTTGTATCTTCACGTGATGTTTATATCTTCATTTGATGTTTATATCCACAAATGATGTTTATATCCTCAAGTGATGTTTATATCCTCGCGTGATGTTTATATTAAATAATTTCTAGTAACAGATGATATAGCTGTAAATTGAATGTGTAAATAATTTTCCATGCCAAAAGTACAATTCTCTTGGTATGCGTGCTGCGCTGTGCCCTCACTTTGGTAGCAGGCTGTTGATGTGGTTACCTGGGATGACCTCACTTTGGTAGCAGGCTGTTGATGTGGCTACCTGGGATGACCTCATTTTGGTAGCAGGCTGTTGACGTGGCTACCTGGGATGACCATACGGTGGAGTGACCCGCGACGTTTGGCGCAGCGGCAGGTCAAGATCCGCCAGAAGGTGCGCCGGAAGTTGACGTTGCAGAGGGCGTAGCACAGCGGGTTGATAGTGCTGTTGATATAACACAGCCAGTAACCTGGTACAAGACATGACAGACATATATTAGTTAAGTGGGGAACAGAAGTGGGTCACATATCTACACAAGTTTATATGGGTTTACCTACACCCACTACTGGGTCAGTCATTTCTGGGACATTCACAAATGTTATATTCATTGTCATTCTCATTCTTACATTGTGATTTTTATTTTCAAACAGATAACACAATATACAGCACAAAAAGATAACACAATATACAGCACAAAAAGATAACACAATATACAGCACAAAAAGATAACACAATATACAGCACAAAAAGATAACACAATACACGGTTCTAAGGACTGTCATAGCCGAAGGTGGGGTGGAGGATACGCTCTCCACTTCAATTAAATGTCTCCAAGGTGTGCGTCTCTAATAGCCTCTGACAGTCAAGTCCAGCTCCTGGCCTTCTCGTAGTGAAACTGTTTAAACTGACAGGAGAAGGGGCGAAAAGGAATATCTGGCGCCTGAAAACCAGACGTTTCGGGTAGATGAGAGTCTTGTTACGTAGCTCATCTGAGAGAAGAAAAACGCTGATTTAAAACCCGCTGGTGTGGAGATTCATCAGCTGCCGTCCGTGGAGTGGGGATCCTCCCGGCCAGTGGAGAAAGGTGCGAATGGGGTTGCCATGCGGCGCCACCATGGAAAAGGTGAAAGAAAGGATAAAGTGAAGTAATCAGTAGTCAGGACTGCTCAAATCATGGTACCTCTGCTATGAAGGTCGGCCACGTCCTATGTGCACCCATACCGGGCGAATTGCCTGAACCGTCTTAACCTAGGGGTTAAACTCAGACACTGCTGGCGAAATTGTTCGTCTGCTGCGCGTGGGGTGAAACTCCTCCCGGCCAAAGAAGAAAATGCGATTAGGTTTGCCGAGCAAAGCCCCTGTGAAAAAGGTTATGGAAAGGACAAAGTGAAGATTAATCGGTATGTCCAGTAGTCTCGCGACAAGAGCTACTCATACCACGGCACCTCTGCTCTGGAGGCCAGCCACGTCCGATATACATCCATACTCGTGAAATATACCTAAACCGGCTTAACGCAGGGGCGAAACTTGATGATTACTCATGTCATGGTATCTCCGCTCTAGAGGTCGGACACGTCCCAAAACACACCCATGCTGGGATAATACGCCTAAACTGGCTTAACCCAGGTGTGAAACCTACTAGTGGAGAGGATTCGTCCTCCTGGACAAAAGCTCCGTCCTGGTCACAACTAGGAAAGGTAGCGGCCACAACCACAAAATGCTGAAGTCGGAGACACTGGACCAGGGCAGTCTAGATGGGCAACCACCTCTCACCCGGCGGGGATGTATGCGTATCCTAATCACGCTGAGGCTTTTCCGGTGAGAAAGTCCAACGCTGGACTAGATGGCCAACCACCTCTCACTCGGTGAGGATATACCGATATCAAAGACACGTCGAAGTTTTCCGGTGAGAAAGTCCAACTCTGGCCTGGGTGAGCCACCACCTCTCACCCAACGGGGATATACCGATATCCAAACATGTCGAAGTTTTACAGTGAGAAAGTCCAACTCTAGACTAAACTTGTGCAACGAAAACCAGTGTTATGCAATCCCGCTTCTGAGACCCATCGAGAATACAGGCTCAAGCCCTGCGATACGCTGAACCTCTTGTGGTCCTCTCGGGGATCTCGTGTGGCCCTCTCGGGGACCATAGGGGAACCACAGGACCAATCAAGGACCACAGGAGTAAATTCAGTAGGATCACGGGGCGGTCAGGGTAGTAGAAGCGAACGAAGAAGAAGAAGAAGCAGAAGACATATCATCATCATCATCATCATCATCATCATCATCATCATCAGGTGCCGTGCCGACTGGCGTTGGCTATTATGCTTCTCCAGAGTACCCGATCCTTCATGCAGGCCATCAGTTCAGTTGGTGATCTCCTCTCACACCATCCTGTCAGACTGTCCAGTATCATTTCTCTTGGTCTCCCTCTTGATCTTCTTCCTTCTATTTTTCCTGTTGTTATAATATTTTCAATGCCCCCTCTTCTCATTGCATGTCCCATGAAAGTACATTGTCTCTCTCTTATCTTTCTGACAAGGTTTTTTGTCTCTCCAGCTCTTCTCATACATTCTTCATTAGTTATTTTTGCTGTCCAGGGGATTCGCAACATTCTTCTAATAAACCACATTTCTGCTGCTTTCAATGATTTTTGTGCAGACTTGCCTATTGTCCATGATTCACTTCCATATAACAAGATAGGTTCAATATAGCATTTTAGGACTCGTTTTCTAACATTCATTGATAAAGATGTGTTAGCTAATATGTTTCTCATTCTCTGAAATGCAGTCTTTGCTTGGCCTATTCTGTTCCTAATTTCTGTTTTGCTTTTCCCATCTGAAGTTATTACTGCTCCAAGGTATTTGAATTTCTGCACCTGCTTTAGAATGGTTCCGTTTAATTTAATACTGCATGCTGGTGGATTCTGTTTCTTAGATATAATCATAGTCTCTGTCTTTTTTATGTTCAAAGTAAGGCCTTTCTGTTCAGTTTGACCACTTTATCCAATAGATTTTGCAGGTCTTGTTGGTTCTCAGCTATCAGTACTGTGTCGTCAGCATACCGAAGGTTGTTAATATTGTATCCTCCAATTTTTATTATGGTTCTGTGATGATTGTTCTTAGAATATTCTCGCTGTACAGAGAAAAAAGGTCTGGAGATAGTACACATCCTTGTCGCACCCCTTGTTTTATAGGTTGGTATTTTCCAATTCTATTTTAAACTCGAACTGCTGCTTCTTGCTGCCAGTATAGATGTTTTACAATCCTCAAGTCTTTGCCGTCTATACTGATGTCTTCAAGCATTTTAATAATTTCACTATGTTTCACCTTGTCAAATGCCTTGGTGTAGTCAATGAAGCATAAGTAGAGATCTTTCTGTACTTCTAAAGCTCTTTCTGTTAGTGTTCGTAAAGCATAAATGACATTGTGTGTTCCCTTTCCTTCAACAAATCCAAACTGTTCATCTGCTATTTCCATTTTTATCTTTTTCCTTGTTCTTCTCATAATGATTCTCAGAAGTAGCTTCGACATATCAGAATAAGATAACACAAGACAAAACACAACAATATAACACAATAAGAAAACACAACATATAACACAACAAGAAAACACAGGATAATAAATACATGTTACATCTAGAAGAGGCAGAAGGATGATAAAATATAAGATCCAATACAATGATAAAACACACGGTATAATATACATAATATATAATATAATATATATTATAATTTATAATATAACATATATTATAATTTATAATATAAAGGACAAAACAAACTTGAATGCATGATGACAAACTTGATTTTATGATGATGAATTTGACTGTATGATGACAGACTTGACTGTATGATGACAAATTTAACTGTATGATGACAAACTTCACTGTATGATGACAAACTTCACTGTATGATGAAATGTCATCTCTGACGTCACTGACAGTGAATGTGTCAGCCACCAGAAACTGCTTGGTGGAAAAAAAACACTACACGAGAACAATAGAAAGTGACGAGCAATTCTCTCGCAACACCTCACCTCCACAGAGATACTGCGACAGTTTATAATAGCACAGAGATACTGCGAGTGTTTATAATAGCACTGATATACTGCGACAGTTTATAATAGCACAGAGATACTGCGACAGTTTATAATAGCACAGAGATATTGCGACAGTTTATAATAGCACAGAGATATTGTGACTGTTTATAATGGCACAGAGATACTGCGAGAGTTTATAATAGAACTGAGACACTGCGACAGTTTATAATAGCACAGAGATACTGCGAGGGTTTATAATAGCACAGAGATACTGCGATAGCTTATAATGGCACAAGGATACTGTGAGAGTTTATAATAGCACAGAGATATTGCAAGAGTTTATAATAGCACTGAGATACTGCGAGAGTTTATAATAACATAGACATTGTAAGAGTTTATAATAGCACAGATATACTGCGAGAGTTTATAATAGATATTGTAAGAGTTTATAATAGCACAGATATACACCGAGAGTTTATAATAGAACAGAGATTTTGTAACAGATTATAATAGCACAGAAATATTGTAAGACTTTGTATTAGCACAGGTATACTGCGAGAGTTTACAATAGCACACAGTGATAATGTAAGAGTTTATAATAGCACAGAGATATTGTAAGCGTTTATAATAGTACAGAGATGTTGTAAGCGTTTATAATAGTACAGAGATGTTGTTAGAGTTTATAATAGTACAGATACATTGTAAGAGTTTATACTAGTACATAGATATTGTTAGAGTTTATAATAGTGCAGAGATTGTGTAAGAGTTTATAGTAGCACAGAGATGATGTTAGAGTTTATAGTCGCACAGAGATAAGAGTACAGTGATATTTTAGAGTTTATAATAGCAAAGAGATGCTGCGAGAGTTTATAATAGCACATAGACAATACGAGAGTTTATAATAGCACAGAAATACTTCTAGAGTTTACAATAGCACAGAGATGTTGCGAGAGTTTATTATAGCACAGAGATATTGCGAAAGTTTATTATAGTACAAAGATATTTCGAGTGCTTTTGTAGTACAGAGATATTGCGAGAGTTTATTATAACAGAGATAATGCGAGAGTGTGTTATAACATAGAGATATTGCGAGATTTTGTAATAGCAAAGGGATAATGCGAGAATTTATTATAGCATAGAGATATTACGATTGTTATAGCACAGAGACAATCCAATAAATTGTTATAGCACAGAGATATTGCAGGGTTCATTATAGCACAGAGATATTGCAGGGTTCATTATAGCGCAGAGAAATTTCGAATGTTTTTATAGTACAGAGGTATTGGAAGAGTTTATTACAGCACAGAGATAATGCGAGAGTGAGTTATAACACAGAGATATTGCGAGAGTTTATTATAGCACAGAGATATTGCGATTGTTATAGCACAGAGATGCTGTGAGAGAGTTTATAATAACATGCAGATACTGCCAGAGTTTATAACAATCACTTGACAGAAAGAAATATTCCCCATAAAAAATGCTACACACTGAACACTTTACCTATGGGCGGAGATCAGGAAACGAGTTCTAAGTAAATTATAGCAGGTATATTTCTAGGTTAGTGGCATTTTTCTGGACAGAAAGTTTTCCTGGATGATAAGATGTTAGAAGAGGTTGAAGAAATTAGTGGAAATAAATATTTTTAAAATGTAGAATCTACAGATGAACAGAAAATGTCAAGAATTTAGTTTTTATTGTCCACAGTTTTTTTTTTTTTTGTTCCCAACAATTTGATGATTTTTTTCTGTGTCCAGAATTTACTTTTTGTTACGAAGAATTTGTTGTTGCTATTGTTGTTATTGTCAGCATGTTTTTTTTTTTGTTTTTTGTTAATAAGTTGGAATGTCTGTCAGAAGTATGGAGTGTGGTGTTATAAACGTGGATTTCATGTCGCAGGATGTGAGCAGTTAGAAAACCTGCACTGACTTTTGTTGTCAAGAATCTCGACGGCTACAGAGTACACACGAACTTTGTTTATTCTGCAGCAAATGATCTCCAAAGGCTGTGAATCTGTTTACCAAACCCGCCCCATGTGGCTATTTGTACGGATGTAAGGGATGTGACCTGAGAGAATACGGCACAAATTATATTTAGAACAGAATGAATCGTATGGGATTCTCTTATATAAAACAAAACTACCTTGATAGTTTGAGAGCCTTGTAGAGAAACAGTTAAATTTGGAGAAAGCATAATATCAATACTTTCCTCCAGGCCGAAATGAAAAAATAATTTGTACAAACGAGACTCTCCATCGATATCCAATTTGAATATTAAAATAATTGCACTAGCCTCCCTTAGTTAGAGCCCGTGTGTGATTTACGTCCCCTGAGCCAGTCATTTTCAGCCTTGAGATCGATCCTGACACAGAATAATTTCTGAATTGGCACTTCTTGTACCAGCTAAGTGTTGCCAACACATGTCGAAGCCATTAACAGATGTCCACGTAATCCCACTAGAAAATGGTTGAGTTTTCTCTAATTGGATGTCCTCAGTGCGTGTTGATTGTCGATGTTTCGCTAGTTTCCTTCGCTTTTTGCACTTAACTGGGGACAGGAGAACGAGGGAGAAAAGCAAAATCTCCGGAGGATGTAAGCTTTTTTCTGCTGTCCGAGAGGAAGATGAGAGGGAGGGTGGAGGAGGAAAGAGAAACTGTCCCAGTGGACAAGAAAGTGGGTCAGTACAGGCACGTGTTAAGTAAGAACTATACATGATGATGATGATGAATTTAAAAACTGGTGCTATATGAATGATTAATTACATCACTTGTACACGTGTGACTCGGCACGACAAAAGATCATTATCTCGGCATCTCCACGCACTCAATTTTTTGACTGACTAGTAAGTTCCAACAAATCTAACAGGAAAAGTGCACACAACTGTTGTGTAGGATGGCAAAGTGCACACAACTGTTGTGTAGGATGGCAAAGTGCACACAGCTGTTGTGTAGGATGGCAAAGTGCACACAGCTGTTGTGTAGGATGATAAAGTACACACAGCTGTTGTGTTGGATGATAAAGTACACACAGCTGTTGTGTAAGATGATAAAGTACACACAGCTGTTGTGTAGGATTGCAAAGTGCACACAGCTGTTGTGTAAGATGATAAAGTACACACAGCTGTTGTGTAAGATGATAAAGTACACACAGCTGTTGTGTAAGATGATAAAGTACACACAGCTGTTGTGTAAGATGATAAAGTACACACAGCTGTTGTGTAAGATGATAAAGTACACACAGCTGTTGTGTAGAATGAGAAGCCTCGCTGACGTTTTTGTTGGAGAGAATATCACTTGGGAAACAGGTCAGTGGCCTTGACCTGAAAAGTTACTCTATTAACAGATCGGGAAGATGCAGTGAACTTCTTCTCTTGATTTTTTTTCCCTTCATTATAAAGATGAGCAACATTCAGTATGTTTTGAATTATTTGCCAACATTCAGCATTCGTTGAATTATTTGCCACCATTCTTCTTAGATTAACACCAAATCACAGTCAACGATTAGAGCTGAACTCTTGCTCAAGTCACAGTCAATAATCAGAGCAGTGGTCATGCTCAAATCACAGTCAACGATTAGAGCTGAACTCTTGCTCAAGTCACAGTCAATGATCGGAGCAGTGGTCATGCTCAAGTCACAGTCAACGACCAAAGCAGTGGTCATGCTCAAGTCACAGTCAACGACCAGAGCAGTGGTCATGCTCAAGTCACAATCAACGATCAGAGCAGTGGTCATGCTCAAGTCACAATCAATGATCAGAGTAGTGGTCATGCTCAAGTCACAGTCAATGATTAGAACTGAACTCTTGGTTAAGTCACATTAATGATCAGAACAGAATTCTTGGTTAAGTCACATTAATGATCAGAACAGAATTCTTGGTTAAGTCACATTAATGATCAGAACAGAATTCTTGGTTAAGTCACATTAATGATCAGAACAGAATTCTTGGTTAAGTCACATTAATGATCAGAACAGAATTCTTGGTTAAGTCACATTAATGATCAGAACAGAATTCTTGGTCAAGTCACAGTCATTGATCAGAACAGAATTCTTGGTCAAGTCACAGTCATTGATCAGAACAGAATTCTTGGTCAAGTCACAGTCATTGATCAGAACAGAATTCTTGGTCAAGTCACAGTCATCGATCAGAACAGAATTCTTGGTCAAGTCACAGTCATTGATCAGAACAGAATTCTTGGTCAAGTCACAGTCATTGATCAGAACAGAATTCTTGGTCAAGTCACAGTCATTGATCAGAACAGAATTCTTGGTCAAGTCACAGTCATTGATCAGAACAGAATTCTTGGTCAAGTCACAGTCAACGATCAGAACAGAATTCTTGGTCAAATCACAGTCAACGATCAGAACAGAATTCTTGGTCAAATCACAGTCAACGATCAGAACAGAATTCTTGGTCAAATCACAGTCAACGATCAGAACAGAATTCTTGGTCAAATCACAGTCAACGATCAGAACAGAATTCTTGGTCAAGTCACAGTCAACGATCAGAACAGAATTCTTGGTCAAATCACAGTCAACGATCAGAACAGAATTCTTGGTCAAGTCACAGTCAACGATCAGAACAGAATTCTTGGTCAAGTCATATTCATTGATCAGAACATAAATCTTCCACTAAATCATCTAACTACAGCAAATCTGTCCCTGCACTCTCCAAATCTTCCAATAAGTAGAAATCTGAAATAGGTTTTTGGTGTTGTTGTTGTTAAGTGTGTGATAAAATGGTTATATATATTAATAATAATTTTTACAGTACGTACATGCTAGGAGTCTGCTGATGTCTTGTCAGTCAAGTGACATATGGCATGCTGTCAGCTTGCTGATGTCCTGTCAGTCAAGTGACATATGGCATGCTGTCAGCTTGCTGATGTCCTGTCAGTCACATGACATAAAGCAGATCAAAGTTGTTTAGTAACATGAAATGATGAGTGTTTGATTCAAAACAGAGTAGTGGTGATGTCAGTGAGGGGAGAGTGGTGATGTCAGTGAGGGGAGAGTGGTGATGTCAGTGAGGGGAGAGTGGTGATGTCAGTGAGGGGAGAGTGGTGATGTTAGGAGTGTGAGGAGAGAGGTGATGTCAGTGAGGGGAGAGTGGTGATGTCAGTGAGGGAAGAGTGGTGATGTCAGTGAGGGGAGAGTGGTGATGTCAGTGAGGGGAGAGTGGTGATGTCAGTGAGGGGAGAGTGGTGATGTCAGTGAGGGGAGAGTGGTGATGTCAGTGAGGGGAGAGTGGTGATGTCAGTGAGGGGAGAGTGGTGATGTCAGTGAGGGGAGAGTGGTGATGTCAGGAGTGTGAGGAGAGTGGTGATGTCAGTGAGGGGAGAGTGGTTATATCAGTGAGGGGAGAGTGGTGATGTCAGGAGTGTGAGGAGAGTGGGGATGTCAGTGAGGGGAGAGTGGTTATATCAGTGAGGGGAGAGTGGTGATATCAGGAGTGTGAGGAGAGTGGTGATGTCAGTGAGGGGAGAGTGGTTATATCAGTGAGGAGAGAGTGGTGATGTCAGGAGTGTGAGAATAGTGGTGATGACAGTGAGGGGAAAGTGGTTATATCAGTGAGGGGAGAGTCGTGATGTCAGAAGTGTGAGGACACTGGTGATGTCAATGAGGGGAGAGTGGTTATATCAGTGAGGGGAGAGTGGTGATGTCAAGAGTGTGAGGAGACTGGTGATGTCAGTGAGGGGAGAGTGTTTATATCAGTGAGGAGAGAGGGGTGATGTCAGGAATGTGAGGAGAGTGGTGATGTCAGTGAGGGGAGAGTGGTTATATCAGTGAGGGGAGAGTGGTGATATCAGGAGTGTTAGGACAGTGGTGATGTCAGTGAGGGGAGAGTGGTTATATCAGTGAGGGGAGAGTGGTGATGCCAGTGAGGGGAGAGTGGTGATGTCAGTGAGGGCAAAGTGGTGATGTCAGTCAGAGGAGAGTGGTGACGCCAGTGAGGGGAGAGTGGTGATGTCAGTGAGAGGAGAGTGGTGATGTCAGTGAGAGGTGAGTGGTGATGTCAGTGAGGGGAGAGTGGGGATGTCAGTGAGGGAAGAGTGGTGATGTCAGTGAGAGGAAAGTGGTGATGTCAGTGATAGGAGAGTAGTGATGTCAGTAAGGGCAGAGTGGTTATATCAGTGAGGGGAGAGTGGTGATGCCAGTGAGGGGAGAGTGGGGATGTCAGTGAGGGCAAAGTGGTGATGTCAGTCAGAGGAGAGTGGTGACGCCAGTGAGGGGAGAGTGGTGATGTCAGTGAGAGGAGAGTGGTGATGTCAGTGAGAGGAGAGTGGTGATGTCAGTGAGGGGAGAGTGGGGATGTCAGTGAGGGAAGAGTGGTGATGTCATGGAGAGGACAGTGGTGATATCAATGAGGGGAGAGTGGTGATATCATGGAGAGGAGAGTGGTGATGTCAGTGGGGGGAAAGTGGTGATCTCAGTGAGGGGAGAGTAGTGATGTTAGTGAGGGGATAGTGATGATGTCAAGAGTGTGGAGAAAGTAGTGATGTCAGTGAGGGGAGAGTGGTGATGTCAGTGAGAGGAGAGTGGTGATGTCAGGAACGTGGAGAGAGTAGTGATGTCAATGAGGGGAGAGTGGTAATGTCAGTGAGGGGAGCATGGTGACATCAGGAGTGTGGAGAGAGTAGTGATGTCAGTGAGGGGAGAGTGGTGATGTCACAAATTAGGGGAGAGTGATGATGTCAGGAATTAGCGAAGAATGATGATGTCAGGAATATGGGGAGAGTGGTGATGTCAGTGAGGGGAGAGTGGTGATGTCAGAGAGGGGAGAGTGGTGATGTCAGTGAGGGGATAGTGGTGATGTCAGTGAGGGGAGAGTGGTGATGTCAGTGAGGGGAGAGTGGTGATGTCAGGAATGAGGGGAGAATGGTGATGTCAGTGAGGAGAGAGTGGTGATGTCAGGAGTGTGGAGAGAGTGGTGATGTCAGGAATTAGGGGAGAATGGTGATGTCAGTCAGGAGAGAGTGATGATGTCAGGAGTGTGGGGAGAATGGTGATGTCAGTGAGAGGAGAGTGATGATGTCCGTAGTGTTATTTGAGGACAGCAGTGATGTTAGTGTGAAGAGAGTGGTAATGTAAGTAGAGTGGAGAAAATGGTGATGATAGTGTGGAGATAGTGGTGATGTTATTGTTGGGAAAGTTGTAATGTTATTGTGGCGGAGAATGGTGATTTTATTCAGGGGAAAGTGGTGACTTTATTGTTGGGAGAGTGGTGAAGTAGATGTGAGGAGAAGAGTAACGTGGATGTGAGGATAGTAGTGAGGAATGTATCGATACAGCTGTGTGGAGTGGTGGTGGAGTGAGTGTGAGGAATGTATCGATACAGCTGTGTGGAGTGGTGGTGGAGTGAGTGTGAGGAATGTATCGATACAGCTGTGTGGAGTGGTGGTCTGAAGAAGGAACAGAGGATTGGAACTGTCACATTTTTTCTGTCACTTTTCCTTTTTTATGCCTACAAGACAACTCATTAAAATCTTACTTTCCTGTCAGCTGTTTTCTCATTGCAAGATAACGCATTGAAATCTTACTTTTCTATCAGTTGTTTTTTCTTTGCAAGATAACGCAGTAAAATCATACTTTCCTGTCAGCTTTTTCCTATTTGCCAGATACGCATTACAATCTTACTTTCCTGTCAGCTTTTTCTATTTGCCAGATACCCATTACAATCTTACTTTCCTGTCAGTTGTTTTCTCTTCACGAGACAACTGAAGAGACTTTTACTTTCCCGTGAGCGCCGAATCTCCTACATCTGTCAGAGGCTGCCCTGGAGTCTATAGGTGGACTCTACGTGGATTCTAGGTGTACTCTAGGTGGACTCTAGGTGTACTCTAGGTGGACTCTAGGTGTACTCTAGGTGTACTCTAGGTGGACTCTAGGTGGACTCTATGTGGACTCTCTTTGGACTCTAGGTGGATTCTCTTTGGACTCTAGGTGGACTCTAGGTGGATTCTCTTTGGACTCTAGGTCGAGTATAGGTGGACTCTACGTGGACTATAGGTGGACCCTAGGTGGATTCTCTTTGGACTCTAGGTGGACTCTAGGTCGAGTATAGGTGGAATCCACGTGGACTATAGGTGGACTCTAGGAGGACTATGTTAATCGTGTTTTTTGTTTGAGCATATAATACCTTGATGTCAAGAACAAAATCACTCTAATACAAGCCATAATCCTGGAACAAATGTTCTGTAAAACCATGTCTATTGCTGCTCCGTTTATGATCACGATAAATCAGTCAATATCTTACATTTGTGTGCCTATAGGAGAGTAGTGATGTCAGTAAGGGCAGAGTGGTGATGTCAGTGAGGGGAGAGTGGTGATGTCAGTGAGGGGAGAGTGGGGATGTCAGTGAGAGGAGAGTGGTGTCGTCAGTGAGGGGAGAGTGGTGATGTCAGTGAGGGGAGAGTGGTGATATCATGGAGAGGAGAGTGGTGATGTCAGTGAGGGCAGAGTGGTGATGTCAGTGAGGGGAGAGTGGTGATGTCAGTGAGATTAGAGTGGTGATGTCAGTGAGGGGATAGTGGTGATGTAAATTAGGGGAGAGTGGTGATGTCAGTGAAGGGAGAGTGGTGATGTCAGTCAGAGGAGAGTGGTGATGTCAGTGAGGGGAGAGTGGTTATATCAGTGAGGGGAGAGTGGTGATGTCAGTGAGGGGAGAGTGGTGATATCATGGAGAGGACAGTGGTGATATCAATGAGGGGAGAGTGGTGATATCATGGAGAGGAGAGTGGTGATGTCAGTGGGGGGAAAGTGGTGATCTCAGTGAGGGGAGAGAGTAGTGATGTTAGTGAGGGGATAGTGATGATGTCAAGAGTGTGGAGAAAGTAGTGATGTCAGTGAGGGGAGAGTGGTGATGTCAGTGAGAGGAGAGTGGTGATGTCAGGAACGTGGAGAGAGTAGTGATGTCAATGAGGGGAGAGTGGTAATGTCAGTGAGGGGAGCATGGTGACATCAGGAGTGTGGAGAGAGTAGTGATGTCAGTGAGGGGAGAGTGGTGATGTCAGGAATTAGGGGAGAGTGATGATGTCAGGAATTAGCGAAGAATGATGATGTCAGGAATATGGGGAGAGTGGTGATGTCAGTGAGGGGAGAGTGGTGATTTCAGAGAGGGGAGAGTGGTGATGTCAGTGAGGGGATAGTGGTGATGTCAGTGAGGGGAGAGTGGTGATGTCAGTGAGGGGAGAGTGGTGATGTCAGGAATGAGGGGAGAATGGTGATGTCAGTGAGGAGAGAGTGGTGATGTCAGGAGTGTGGAGAGAGTGGTGATGTCAGGAATTAGGGGAGAATGGTGATGTCAGTCAGGAGAGAGTGATGATGTCAGGAGTGTGGGGAGAATGGTGATGTCAGTGAGAGGAGAGTGATGATGTCCGTAGTGTTATTTGAGGACAGCAGTGATGTTAGTGTGAAGAGAGTGGTAATGTAAGTAGAGTGGAGAAAATGGTGATGATAGTGTGGAGATAGTGGTGATGTTATTGTTGGGAAAGTTGTAATGTTATTGTGGCGGAGAATGGTGATTTTATTCAGGGGAAAGTGGTGACTTTATTGTTGGGAGAGTGGTGAAGTAGATGTGAGGAGAAGAGTAACGTGGATGTGAGGATAGTAGTGAGGAATGTATCGATACAGCTGTGTGGAGTGGTGGTGGAGTGAGTGTGAGGAATGTATCGATACAGCTGTGTGGAGTGGTGGTGGAGTGAGTGTGAGGAATGTATCGATACAGCTGTGTGGAGTGGTGGTCTGAAGAAGGAACAGAGGATTGGAACTGTCACATTTTTTCTGTCACTTTTCCTTTTTTATGCCTACAAGACAACTCATTAAAATCTTACTTTCCTGTCAGCTGTTTTCTCATTGCAAGATAACGCATTGAAATCTTACTTTTCTATCAGTTGTTTTTCTTTGCAAGATAACGCAGTAAAATCATACTTTCCTGTCAGCTTTTTCCTATTTGCCAGATACGCATTACAATCTTACTTTCCTGTCAGCTTTTTCTATTTGCCAGATACCATTACAATCTTACTTTCCTGTCAGTTGTTTTCTCTTCACGAGACAACTGAAGAGACTTTTACTTTCCCGTGAGCGCCGAATCTCCTACATCTGTCAGAGGCTGCCCTGGAGTCTATAGGTGGACTCTACGTGGATTCTAGGTGTACTCTAGGTGGACTCTAGGTGTACTCTAGGTGGACTCTAGGTGTACTCTAGGTGTACTCTAGGTGGACTCTAGGTGGACTCTAGGTAGATTCTAGGTGGACTCTAGGTGGATTCTAGGTGGACTCTAGGTGGATTCTAGGTGGACTTTAGGTGGATTCTCTTTGGACTCTATGTGGATTCTCTTTGGACTCTAGGTGGACTCTAGGTGGACTCTAGGTGGATTCTCTTTGGACTCTATGTGGACTCTAGGTGGATTCTCTTTGGACTCTAGTGGACTCTAGGTGGACTCTATGTGGACTCTCTTTGGACTCTAGGTGGATTCTCTTTGGACTCTAGGTGGACTCTAGGTGGATTCTCTTTGGACTCTAGGTCGAGTATAGGTGGACTCTACGTGGACTATAGGTGGACCCTAGGTGGATTCTCTTTGGACTCTAGGTGGACTCTAGGTCGAGTATAGGTGGAATCCACGTGGACTATAGGTGGACTCTAGGAGGACTATGTTAATCGTGTTTTTTGTTTGAGCATATAATACCTTGATGTCAAGAACAAAATCACTCTAATACAAGCCATAATCCTGGAACAAATGTTCTGTAAAACCATGTCTATTGCTGCTCCGTTTATGATCACGATAAATCAGTCAATATCTTACATTTGTGTGCCTATAGTCCTCAGTAGAACGCTGGCCAAATACAAACAAAAACAAAAATTCTACAGAGTGTGTTTTCTTGGAGTTGGCCAACACTCTCACTATAAGCCGGCTCAACTACATTGGAGTGGGCCACCACTCTAAGTCGGCTCAGCTACCTTGGAGTTGACCACCACTCTCACTATAAGTCGGCTCAACTACCTTGGAGTTGGCCACCACTCTAAGCCGGCTCAACTACATTGGAGTGGGCCATCACTCTCACTATAAGTCGGCTCAACTACCTTGGAGTGGGCCACCACTCTCATTATAAGCCGACTCAGCTTCCTTGGAGTGAACACCACTCTCACTATAAGCCAGCTCAACTACCTTGGAGTGGGCCACCACTCTCACTCTAAGCCAGCTCAACTACCTTGGAGTACGCCGTCATCTCACTCTAAGCAGGCTCAACTACCTTGGAGTGCGCCGTCATCTCACTCTAAGCAGGCTCAACTACCTTGGAGTGCGCCGTCATCTCACTCTAAGCCGGCTCAACTACCTTGGAGTGCGCCGCCATCTCACTCTAAGCAGGCTCAACTACCTTGGAGTGGGCCACAATTCTCATAGTGGTGATGTTATTGTTGGGAAAGTTGTAATGTTATTGTGGCGGAGAATGGTGATTTTATTCAGGGGAAAGTGGTGACTTTATTGTTGGGAGAGTGGTGAAGTAGATGTGAGGAGAAGAGTAACGTGGATGTGAGGATAGTAGTGAGGAATGTATCGATACAGCTGTGTGGAGTGGTGGTGGAGTGAGTGTGAGGAATGTATCGATACAGCTGTGTGGAGTGGTGGTGGAGTGAGTGTGAGGAATGTATCGATACAGCTGTGTGGAGTGGTGGTCTGAAGAAGGAACAGAGGATTGGAACTGTCACATTTTTTCTGTCACTTTTCCTTTTTTATGCCTACAAGACAACTCATTAAAATCTTACTTTCCTGTCAGCTGTTTTCTCATTGCAAGATAACGCATTGAAATCTTACTTTTCTATCAGTTGTTTTTCTTTGCAAGATAACGCAGTAAAATCATACTTTCCTGTCAGCTTTTTCCTATTTGCCAGATACGCATTACAATCTTACTTTCCTGTCAGCTTTTTCTATTTGCCAGATACCCATTACAATCTTACTTTCCTGTCAGTTGTTTTCTCTTCACGAGACAACTGAAGAGACTTTTACTTTCCCGTGAGCGCCGAATCTCCTACATCTGTCAGAGGCTGCCCTGGAGTCTATAGGTGGACTCTACGTGGATTCTAGGTGTACTCTAGGTGGACTCTAGGTGTACTCTAGGTGGACTCTAGGTGTACTCTAGGTGTACTCTAGGTGGACTCTAGGTGGACTCTAGGTAGATTCTAGGTGGACTCTAGGTGGATTCTAGGTGGACTCTAGGTGGATTCTAGGTGGACTTTAGGTGGATTCTCTTTGGACTCTATGTGGATTCTCTTTGGACTCTAGGTGGACTCTAGGTGGACTCTAGGTGGATTCTCTTTGGACTCTATGTGGACTCTAGGTGGATTCTCTTTGGACTCTAGTGGACTCTAGGTGGACTCTATGTGGACTCTCTTTGGACTCTAGGTGGATTCTCTTTGGACTCTAGGTGGACTCTAGGTGGATTCTCTTTGGACTCTAGGTCGAGTATAGGTGGACTCTACGTGGACTATAGGTGGACCCTAGGTGGATTCTCTTTGGACTCTAGGTGGACTCTAGGTGGACTCTAGGTCGAGTATAGGTGGAATCCACGTGGACTATAGGTGGACTCTAGGAGGACTATGTTAATCGTGTTTTTTGTTTGAGCATATAATACCTTGATGTCAAGAACAAAATCACTCTAATACAAGCCATAATCCTGGAACAAATGTTCTGTAAAACCATGTCTATTGCTGCTCCGTTTATGATCACGATAAATCAGTCAATATCTTACATTTGTGTGCCTATAGTCCTCAGTAGAACGCTGGCCAAATACAAACAAAAACAAAAATTCTACAGAGTGTGTTTTCTTGGAGTTGGCCAACACTCTCACTATAAGCCGGCTCAACTACATTGGAGTGGGCCACCACTCTAAGTCGGCTCAGCTACCTTGGAGTTGACCACCACTCTCACTATAAGTCGGCTCAACTACCTTGGAGTTGGCCACCACTCTAAGCCGGCTCAACTACATTGGAGTGGGCCATCACTCTCACTATAAGTCGGCTCAACTACCTTGGAGTGGGCCACCACTCTCATTATAAGCCGACTCAGCTTCCTTGGAGTGAACACCACTCTCACTATAAGCCAGCTCAACTACCTTGGAGTGGGCCACCACTCTCACTCTAAGCCAGCTCAACTACCTTGGAGTACGCCGTCATCTCACTCTAAGCAGGCTCAACTACCTTGGAGTGCGCCGTCATCTCACTCTAAGCAGGCTCAACTACCTTGGAGTGCGCCGTCATCTCACTCTAAGCCGGCTCAACTACCTTGGAGTGCGCCGCCATCTCACTCTAAGCAGGCTCAACTACCTTGGAGTGGGCCACAATTCTCACTATAAGCCAGGTCAACTACCTTCGAATGGGAGAGATTTCTCATTCTAAGCAGGCTCAACTACCTTGGAGTGGGCCACAATTCTCACTATAAGCCAGGTCAACTACCTTCGAATGGGAGACATTTCTCATTCTAAGCCAGCTCAACTACCTTGGAGTGGGCCACAATTCTCATTATAAGCCAGGTCAACTACTTTGGAGTGATCCACAACTCTCACTCTAAGCCATTTCAACTACCTTGGAGTGGGCTACCAATCTCACTCTAAGCCGGATTAGTTACCACGGCCATGATCATTTTGTTAGGGGGGGGGGGTATAAAGTCTGCGTCTGGGACATTACATAAAACAGTAAAGTATCTTCATTAGCTCTAGGAGACATTACAGAAAACGGGAAAGTAGTATCTTCACTAGCTCTAGGAGACATTACAGAAAACGGGAAAGTAGTATCTTCACTAGCTCTAGGAGACATTACAGAAAACGGGAAAGTAGTATCTTCACTAGCTCTAGGAGACATTACAGAAAACGGGAAAACATGGAGAAGAACAACAGAAAGGATGTTGAGCAATAGAGGGCTCACCTGGGCAAGAGCAGAAAAAAAGGCGAAAGACAGGCATTTGTGGAAAACCCTTGCGGAAGCCCCATGTGCCCTGGGCACTTAAGGTTCAGAGAGAGAGATCTTCATTAGCTCTAGGAGACATTATAGAAAACGGGAAAGTAGTATCTTCACTAGCTCTAGGAGACATTACAGAAAACGGGAAAGTAGTATCTTCACTAGCTCTAGGAGATATTACAGAAAACGGGAAAGTAGTATCTTCACTAGCTCTAGGAGACATTACAGAAAACGGGAAAGTAGTATCTTCATTAGCTCTAGGAGACATTACAGAAAACGGGAATGTAGTATCTTCACTAGCTCTAGGAGACATTATAGAAAACGGGAAAGTAGTATCTTCACTAGCTCTAGGAGACACTACAGAAAACGGGAAAGTAGTATCTTCATTAGCTCTAGGAAATATTACAGAAAACGGGAAAGTAGTATCTTCACTAGCTCTAGGAGACATTACAGAAAACGGGCAAGTAGTATCTTCACTAGCTCTTGGAGACATTACAGAAAACGAGAAAGTAGTATCTTCACTAGCTCTAGGAGACATTACAGAAAACGAGAAAGTAGTATCTTCACCAGCTCTAGGAGACATTATAGAAAACAGAACAGTGTCTTCACTAGCTCTAGTAGATTATAGACGACTGAACAGTGTCTTCACTAGCTGTAGGAGACATTTCAGTAAACATAACAGTGTCTTCATTAGCTGTAGGAGACATTTCAGAAAACATAACAGTGTCTTCACTAGCTGTAGGAGACATTTCAGAAAATATAACAGTGTCTTCACTAGCTGTAGGAGACATTACAGAAAACATAACAGGCTTTTCTCCAGCTCTAGGGGACATTATAGAAAACAGAAAAGGGTCTTCACTAGCTGTAGGTGACATTACAGAAAACATAACAGTGTCTTCACCAGCTGTAGGAGACATTATAGAAAACAGAAAAGGGTCTTCACTAGCTGTAGGAGACATTATAGAAAACAGAAAAGGGTCTTCACTAGCTGTAGGAGACATTATAGAAAACAGAAAAGGGTCTTCACTAGCTTTAGGAGACATTATAGAAAACAGAAAAGGGTCTTTACTAGCTGTAGGAGACATTATAGAAAACAGAAAAGGGTCTTCACTAGCTGTAGGAGACATTACAGAAAACATAACAGGGTCTTCACTAGCTATAGGAGACATTATAGAAAACATAACAGAGTCTTCATTAGCTATAGGAGACATTACAGAAAACATAACAGGGTCTTCACTAGCTATAGGAGACATTACAGAAAACGGGAAAACATGGAGAAGAACAACAGAAAGGATGTTGAGCAATAGAGGGCTCACCTGGGCAAGAGCAGAAAAAAAGGCGAAAGACAGGCATTTGTGGAAAACCCTTGCGGAAGCCCCATGTGCCCTGGGCACTTAAGGTTCAGAGAGAGAGATCTTCATTAGCTCTAGGAGACATTATAGAAAACGGGAAAGTAGTATCTTCACTAGCTCTAGGAGACATTACAGAAAACGGGAAAGTAGTATCTTCACTAGCTCTAGGAGATATTACAGAAAACGGGAAAGTAGTATCTTCACTAGCTCTAGGAGACATTACAGAAAACGGGAAAGTAGTATCTTCATTAGCTCTAGGAGACATTACAGAAAACGGGAATGTAGTATCTTCACTAGCTCTAGGAGACATTATAGAAAACGGGAAAGTAGTATCTTCACTAGCTCTAGGAGACATTATAGAAAACGGGAAAGTAGTATCTTCACTAGCTCTAGGAGACATTATAGAAAACGGGAAAATAGTATCTTCACTAGCTCTAGGAGATATTACAGAAAACGGGAAAGTAGTATCTTCACTAGCTCTAGGAGACATTACAGAAAACGGGAAAGTAGTATCTTCATTAGCTCTAGGAGACATTACAGAAAACGGGAAAGTAGTATCTTCAGTAGCTCTAGGAGACATTACAGAAAACGGGAATGTAGTATCTTCATTAGCTCTAGGAGACGCTACAGAAAACGGGAAAGTAGTATCTTCATTAGCTCTAGGAAATATTACAGAAAACGGGAAAGTAGTATCTTCACTAGCTCTAGGAGACATTACAGAAAACGGGAAAGTAGTATCTTCACTAGCTCTAGGAGACATTACAGAAAACGGGAAAGTAGTATCTTCACTAGCTCTAGGAGACATTACAGAAAACGGGAAAGTAGTATCTTCACTACCTCTAGGAGATATTACAGAAAACGGGAAAGTAGTATCTTCACTAGCTCTAGGAGACATTACAGAAAACGGGAAAGTAGTATCTTCATTAGCTCTAGGAGACATTACAGAAAACGAGAAAGTAGTATCTTCACTAGCTCTAGGAGACATTACAGAAAACGAGAAAGTAGTATCTTCACCAGCTCTAGGAGACATTATAGAAAACAGAACAGTGTCTTCACTAGCTCTAGTAGATTATAGACGACTGAACAGTGTCTTCACTAGCTGTAGGAGACATTTCAGTAAACATAACAGTGTCTTCATTAGCTGTAGGAGACATTTCAGAAAACATAACAGTGTCTTCACTAGCTGTAGGAGACATTTCAGAAAATATAACAGTGTCTTCACTAGCTGTAGGAGACATTACAGAAAACATAACAGGCTTTTCTCCAGCTCTAGGGGACATTATAGAAAACAGAAAAGGGTCTTCACTAGCTGTAGGTGACATTACAGAAAACATAACAGTGTCTTCACCAGCTGTAGGAGACATTATAGAAAACAGAAAAGGGTCTTCACTAGCTGTAGGAGACATTATAGAAAACAGAAAAGGGTCTTCACTAGCTGTAGGAGACATTATAGAAAACAGAAAAGGGTCTTCACTAGCTGTAGGAGACATTATAGAAAACAGAAAAGGGTCTTCACTAGCTGTAGGAGACATTATAGAAAACAGAAAAGGGTCTTCACTAGCTGTAGGAGACATTACAGAAAACATAACAGGGTCTTCACTAGCTATAGGAGACATTACAGAAAACATAACAGGGTCTTCACTAGCTATAGGAGACATTACAGAAAACATAACAGGGTCTTCACTAGCTATAGGAGACATTATAGAAAACATAACAGAGTCTTCATTAGCTATAGGAGACATTACAGAAAACATAACAGGGTCTTCACTAGCTATAGGAGACATTATAGAAAACACAGCAGGGTCTTCACTAGCTGTAGGAGACATTATAGAAAACAGAAAAGGGTCTTCACTAGCTGTAGGAGACATTATAGAAAACAGAAAAGGGTCTTCACTAGCTGTAGGAGACATTACAGAAAACATAACAGGGTCTTCACTAGCTATAGGAGACATTACAGAAAACATAACAGGGTCTTCACTAGCTATAGGAGACATTACAGAAAACATAACAGGGTCTTCACTAGCTATAGGAGACATTATAGAAAACATAACAGAGTCTTCATTAGCTATAGGAGACATTACAGAAAACATAACAGGGTCTTCACTAGCTATAGGAGACATTATAGAAAACACAGCAGGGTCTTCCTCAGCACCAGTTCTCTTGTCGTATTATCAACTATCTTGATCGTATTCAGAAATGCCACATGATGATGATGATTCAGTCCAAAATTACACTGAAATTATAGTAGCCTTTACTTGATATTCTCATGAAAAACTGCACATGATCAGCACAAGGTCAAATAAGAGCACATGATCAAGTTAGAGCACATGATGAAGTTAAAGCACTTGGTCAAGTTAAAGCACATGGTCAAGTTAGAGCAAATGATCAAGTTAGAGCACATGATGAAGTTAAAGCACTTGGTCAAGTTAAAGCACACGGTCAAATTAGAGCACATGATCAAGTCAGAGCACATGGTCACTACAGCAAGTGATCAAGTAAAGTCAGAATACATGATGAGATCAGAGCCCAATCAGGTGAGAGCCGACAAGATTACTGTCACAACAATAGGAGAACCTCCGATCTACCACAAGATTACTGTTAAAACAATTTGAGAACCTCTGATCTACCATAAGATTACTGTTAAAACAATTTGAGAACCTCTGATCTACCATAAGATTACTGTTAAAACAATTTGAGAACCTCTGATCTACCATAAGATTACTGTTAAAACAATTTGAGAACCTCTGATCTACCATAAGATTACTGTCACAACATTTCTGACCAGATTTGATTACAAAAAGAAAAATGCAGTCGCCACAAAATAATATTTTATCAGAAAAGGTCACCTAAAACAAAGGTCAAAGGTCACACCCAATTACGAGTCACTCTTCGTCTGTTAAGTGTAATTGAAAATGGCACTGAGCATGTATGATAGACATGTGGTTATGTAAGTGGTTATGTAGGTGGTTACGTAATGGCTGTTACTTGGTGTGCGAAGTATACTGAGATGACATTTTGCATGTCATACAAAATGACAAATATTGTCATCTGATAAAATGAACGCTGGGTGGTAAGTGCCCGTACTGTCTACATAAACGTCACAGATATCAAAGATAGACAAGGTACTAGAATATTATATGGCATATAGACAGACAGGCAGACAACAGATATACAGGCAGGCACTAAGACAGACACATCTACATGCAAACGGGCAAGCAATAAGACAGGCAGACCTAAACAGGTGAGGGTAAGACAGACAGGTAGGCAGGCAGGAGTAAGACAAACCAGACCTGCATGTAAACAGGCAAGGAGAAAGACACATAGACATACAGGCGAACAGGAAGACAGTAAGACAGACAGACAGACCTAAACAGGCAGTTAGACAGGCAGGCAGTAAGATAAACAGATCTATCGACAGACAGCAGTTAATAAGCCAGACAGGCGGGTAGTAAGACAGACAGATCGACAGCAAAGAAACGGAATAAAGAGACAAATACGAAAGCATCTGTCTATTTGTCTGTCTGTCTGTCCATAAACACCAGCAAAACAAAAACCATGCTCATTACAACAAGTCAGAAACTGACAAATTCGGAAACAACAACATTACGGCTCCATGGTGGAAATTCACAGATAGAGAATGTTAGTGAACATAAAACTGTAGGTCTCACGATTGACCACCACCTCAGATGGAATCGTCATGCAGAGAATCTAACCAAGCTCATAGCA
The DNA here is from genome assembly GCA_009760885.1 of Achatina immaculata. Taxonomy (NCBI): domain Eukaryota; kingdom Metazoa; phylum Mollusca; class Gastropoda; order Stylommatophora; family Achatinidae; genus Lissachatina; species Lissachatina immaculata. Next base: position 42,320,448 of record CM019718.1, read on the forward strand.
CAAAAAATTTACAATTTTCCTAAATTAAAAACTTTCTTGACACAGACACTAGGAATATATACCACATATCACAGACACAAACACACTTTGATTACTGTTTCACAATCTGGGGTGATTTCTCCATGTTAAACACAAAAAGACTTTGGTCACTCCAAAAACGAGGAGTAAAGCTTATAGACAACAAACATGCAGCACATATTACAAATAAGGACAAACATCTTGACATTCTACGCCCCAAGAAGAGATTTCTATTCAATAAGGTCAAGTTAATTCATAAAATTCTAACACACAATGCTCAACCCTATCAGTGGTCGTTGTTCAAATCCAACCCGAAACAGTCAATGCTTAAGCAATTGTATTCTTCCAAAACCAAGGCTTGAGATGCTTTAAAAAGCGTCTCTTCCTCAGCTGCCCACCTTTGGAATACCCTAATAACTCATGTCTTCTTCTTCTTCTTCGTTCGCTTCTATCACCAAGACCGCTCTGTGATTCTGCTGAAATTTACGCCTGTGGTCCTCGTTAAGTTCCATGGTTTCCCGTGTGGTCCCCGAAAAGACCACACGAAATCCCCGAGAGGACCACAAGAGATTCAGAGTATCGCAGGGCTTGGGCCTGTATTCTTGGTGGGTCTCTGAAGCGGATTGCGTGACACCGTGGTTTTCATTGCACCAGTTTAGTCTAGGGTTGGACTTTCTCACTGGAAAACCTCGACGTGTTTTGGATATCAGTATATCCCCGCTGGGTGAGAGGTGTTAGCCCACCTAGGCCAGAGTTGGACTTTCTCTCAGGAAAGCCTCGACGTGTTTTGAGATACCCGTGTATCACCGAAGGGTGAGAGGTGGTTGCCCATCCAGTCCAAGGTTGGACTTTCTCACCGGAAAACCTCGACGTGATTAGGATACGCAAACATCCTCGCCGGGTGAGAGGTGGTTGCCTATCTAGACTGCCCTGGTCCAGTGTCTCCGACTTTAGCATTTTGTATTCGTGGCCGCTACCTTTCCTAGTTGTGACCAGGATGGAGCTTTTGTCCAGGAGGACGAATCCTCGCCACTAGTGACTTCCACCCCTGGGTTGAGCCGGTTCAGGCATATTATCCCAGTATGGGCGTGTTTGGGACGTGACCGACCTCTAGAGCAGAAGTACCGCGACATGCGTAGCCTTCAAGTTTCACCCCTGGTATGAGCCGGTTTAGGCACATTTCACCAGTATGGGTGTATATCGGGCGTGACCGACCTCTAGAGCAGAGGTGGCGTGACATGCCTAGCCATCAAGTTCCACCCCTAGTGTATGCCGGTTTAGGCATATTTCACCAGTGTAGGTGTATTTCGGACGTGGCCGGCTTCTAGAGCAGAGGCGCCGTGGTATGTGTAGCTCTCGCAGAGATACTACTGGACATACCGATTAAACTTCACTTTACCCTTTCCTTCACCTTTTCACATCGGCGCTGCACAACAACCTTTATTTCTTTTCCGCAGTTTCTTCCTTGGCCTGGAGGAGCTTCACTCCACGCGCGGCATCCGAAGAGTCTCGCCAGCAGTGTATAACTCATGTAAAACTTGTAAGTAATATTCGTTCTTACAACGTCAAAAGTTGTCAATATCTGTTTCAGATAGACTATACGCCTCCTAATATGTATTTAATAAGTTTATTTCATGTAGCTGTATAAAGCAGAATGTGGAGTGTATGGCTGCAAGACATCGTTGATGATCTGTGAATGGATGCATCAGCAGCAGGCCATCTTGCTCACAACCGAGAGGCCTACAGGAGAACTGTTAGGGAAGCAAAGTTTCGTAAGGGACATGCAAATGTCTGACTGACTGACTGGAGTGTATGGAAATAAAGGATTTATTAATTATTTACATATTCATTTTTTTTGCTTTTTCGTGCATATTATGTTCAATAACAAACGCTGAATATCTGTGACTGAATGAAAGTTGTTTGATGAAGGGCAGAGCGGTAGACGGGCCTGCGTGCCCAATTCTTAACTCTTCGAAAATAAAGTCTGTTCGTTATTTCCTTCGTTCGGCCGCTATACCTATCTGTCTATATATCTGTCTATCAGTATCTCTGTCTGTCTCTTTGTCCATCTGTTAGCTTGTCAAGATCTCTGTCTGTCTCTTTGTCTATCTGTTAGCTTGTCAAAATCTCTGTCTGTCTCTTTGTCCATCTGTTAGCTTGTCAAGATCTCTGTCTGTCTCTTTGTCCATCTGTTAGCTTGTCAAGATCTCTGTCCACACATCAGTTTTACCTCGGCAAAGAAAACAACTATCACATGACCCATGAACCGAGCTGACGTTACACTCAGTAGCTTCTACACAAAACTTAACCCAGTCTCACTCGCTGTGCAACTTTCCTGCATTCCCTATCTTCACAGCCGTGGCGAAGACAAAACATTTCACAATATCCTTTTTTCCAACACTTTTTCGATTTAATTAAAAAGCCACAGGACACATTTATTAAATCTCCCAATTGATATACAAGCAGGGACGCAAAGAGCCAGCTGGGGTCAAGGGGTCAGTTATTGTCGGGTGTCCTAACCAACCTTTAGGCGTACAGTTATAATGTCGGGTGTCCTAACCAAATTGTATATGTGTACCGTTATAATGTCGGCTGTCCTAAGAAACCTGTATGTGTAACGTTATAATGTCAGGTGTCCTAACCAACCTTTAGGCGTAAAGTTATAATGTCGGGTGTCCTAACCAACCTGTAGGCGTAACGTTATAATGTCGGGTGTCCTAACCAACCTGTAGGCGTAACGTTATAATGTCGGGTGTCCTAACCAACCTGTAGGCGTAACGTTATAATGTCGGGTGTCCTAACCAACCTGTATGTGTTACGTTATAATGTCGGCTGTCCTAACCAAACTGTATGTGTTACGTTATAATGTCGGCTGTCCTAACCAACATTTAGGCGTAACGTTATAATGTCGGGTGTCCTAACCAAACTGTATGTGTAACGTTATAATGTCGGGTGTCCTAACCAAACTGTATGTGTAACGTTATAATGTCGGCTGTCCTAACCAAACTGTAGATGTACCGTTATAATGTCGGGTGTCCTAACAAACCTGTATGTGTAACGTTATAATGTCGGGTGTCCTAAGCAAACTGTAGATGTACCGTTATAATGTCGGGTGTCCTAACAAACCTGTATGTGTAACGTTATAATGTCGGGTGTCCTAAGCAAACTGTAGATGTACCGTTATAATGTCGGGTGTCCTAAGCAAACTGTAGATGTACCGTTATAATGTCGCGTGTCCTAAGCAACCTGTAGGTGTAACGTTATTTTATTGCTCACTCCCTCTGTGCATCTCACTCTTTTTCCCTCCCTTCCTTTCTTCCCTCTTTCTCTCTCTCTCTTCTCCCCCTCTTCATTTCACTCTTTATTCTTCTCTCCCTCTCTTCTCTTTCTCTCCATTCTTTCTCCATTCCTCTCTTCTCTCTCCCTCTCTCTCTTCTCCCTCTCTGCATCTCGCTCTCTCTCTCTCACTCTTTTTCACTCCCTCCGTCTCTCTCTCTCTTCTCTCTCTCTCTCCCTCTCTCTCTTCTCCCTCTCTGCATCTCGCTCTCTCTCTCTCACTCTTTTTCACTCCCTCCGTCTCTTCTCTCTCTATTTTCTCTCTCTTCTCCCTCTCTGCATCTCACTCTCACTCTCTCTCCCTTCACTCTTTTTCCTTCCTTTCTCTCTCTTTTTCCTCTCCGCCTCTCACACACACACACTCTCTCTCTTCTCTCTCTCTCTCTCTCTCTCTTTCACTTCTAGATCAGCACAAACAACTCAAAATTCTACCCCTCAAATATAGAATAATTTTTAGCAAAGTTAAGTTTGTTCACAGAATTCTGTCGCACAATGCTCCGCCTTACTTGTGGTCACTGTTTACGTATAACACTAAACATAGCCAGCGTTTAAAAAACTGTCTTCTTCCTAAACCCAGGATTGATCTGTACAAGAAAAGCCTAGCATACTCTGCAGTACAGCTCTGGAACACCCTCCCCTACCATTTAAATCCATTAGTAATACTTCATCCTTTAACTCAAACCTGTTTCATTATTTACTTGCTTGTATGCCTCCATAGAATAACCAGCACTCTCTCAACACATGGCTCGCCAGCCATCAAGTACTAAAATGACATAGTTCGAAAAGTAACTTATTAGATATTGTTACAAATTATTTTAATGTTTGTTAAAAAAAAACATATTTTAGAAGATCTGTATTTATAATGTATTTTTGTTTATGTATATGTCTGTTTGTGTATGCGTGTGTGAGAGCTATTTTATTAGGTTAATTACTTCTCTTTTACTTTGAATGTAATAGTTAAATTTTATACTCTTTTGATATGTTTTTACCCTAATTTAATATGTATCTTTGTATTAAATCGAGTGTGTGGGAAGAATGAAAGATGGAGTGATGAAGGGCAGAATGTAAGACGGGCCTACGTGCCCAATTCTTTACCCTTTAAAAATAAAGATTACTCATTCATTCACCTTTCTCCCTCTCTTCTCTCTCTCCCTCCCTCTCCTTCTCTCCCCCCCTCCCCCCGACATATGTTCTGGAAACTACATATGAAATCGGAGATGAGTTTATATTCGACGATGTGTACATGATGTCACCGTATACATGTCTTTGCTTTCACGAAGATAAAACAGGACATCACGTTTAAGTCTGTCCCGTAAATACGGGATATATAAATGTTCATTGAGGACTGACAGAGGAAGAAATAAAGTGGAAGGTGTCCTTACTTTAACACACGAAAGTAATCTGAATGACCTGTACTGTAAGCGTGTATCATGTCTCGGGCAGACATATTGTATTATGTCGTCATTTATCAAAAGGTTTGAAAATCCATAAAATGTTTGTTAATCATCATTTATTAAACTTATCTTCATGCTTATTTTATATATCTTATGATATCGTTATTTCTTACCTTTTAATCTGGTAAGTATCAGATCATATATCTTATGATGTCGTTATTTCTTGCCTTTAAATCTGGTCAGTATCAGATTATATACCTTATGATATCGTTATTTCTTACCTTTCAATCTGGTCAGTATCAGAATGCTTTTAGATTTGTTTTTCGTTGCCTAGGCGATTCGCCCGAGTACTTCAGCTTCCGCATTATCTGTAACCGTCTCGCTCGAACCCGTCGCTCTAATATAATTCTCACCGATTACACGGGGCCGTAAATCTTCATTTGGTTTATTTAAACTTTGGACGGCTTTTCAGCATCGATCCTGGCAGTCTGGTACTTGTGTACAATATTCAATTACAACAAGAAAAGTTATTTATTCTGGCTATCTGCACGGCCTGGTTTTAAAACGTGAAAGATGCTAGACGCCCGTAAGAGAAACACAAAAAGCACAGCCCGTGCGGCAGGGCAATAAGCTGGAAATCATCTTTCTGTTATTCCCTTCTGTGGCTGATAAATCTGAGTCTAGATTCTGGTCTGATGTGACAGCACAGAATAAAAGAGTTTACTAGTTACAGCAGTGCCAGAGTGATATCTGATGCACAATACTCTCACTTGTGAACTATTATTTAAGTTTCTGGTCTACATCATCATCATCATCATCATCCTCATCATCATCATTATCATCATTTTATGCTATATCACTAGATGAAATTGACTGAAGCAGATCTGCAGCTTGCTCTGAGTTCGAAAAGCCAGATTAGAAAAGACAAGAGAGACAGAAGAAAACATGGCGGAACATCCTGTACGAGAAGCTGTAAGGACACTAAATGAAGGTTCTAAAAGTTGGTTAACATAAGACAGAATCTAAATCAGATAACACTGTATGCACAAGATCGGGTATATGAACAGAACATACAATGACATTGCAGGCACAAGAACAGAACATAATAACATTGTAGACACAAAAAAACAGAGTATACAGTAACGCTGTAAACATAAGAACAGAACGTACAGTAAAACTGTAGACACAAGAACAGAACATACAGTAACAATGTAGACACAAAATAGAACATACAGTAACACTGTAGACACAAGAACAAAACATATAGTAACACCGTAGACACAAGAACAGAAGATACGTGGACACTATAGACACAAGATCGGGTACCTGAACAGAACATACAACGACCGAAAGTCTTCTAGAACTAAAAAAGTAGCATCTAGGGGCAGTTAATCAACGTCCAGACAACACATAATGGTTGCTAGGGCTTAAGCTTTCGTCCTCTGTACTAGAAGTCCCCGGATGTTTGGTTGTAGCCAGTAAATACAGATAAATCACGTGATTCAACATCTCAATGTCCCACTTCTCGTCCTGCTCCAGTGTCTCCAGTCTGCCTGGCTGATAAATTGTGTTTAAGACTGATAGAAATCTTGCCAACTTGACTTCTTTACTAAACAAGCATTTACTTAGAAATAGTCGCCTTTTATCATGGGGGGTGGGGCGATGGATGGAGGAGGGGCAGTTTCTTAGTATCGGCTTTATACTCAGATGCTGTTTCTTATTACAAGGAAAGGGGGTGGGGGATTTTAAGTGTAAATCTCGTCTCTGGCAGTAGCAGTGATATTTATGACAGTAGTAGTGACATTTCTGACAGTAGCAGTAACATTTATGAGAGTAGCAATGATATTTATGAGAGTAGCAATGATATTTCTGACAGTAGCAGTGACATTTATGAGACCAGCGATGACATTTCTGACAGTAGCAGTGACATTTCTAACAGTAGCCGTGACATTTATGAATAGCAGTGACATTTATGAGAGTAGCAGTGACATTTCTGACAGAAACAGTGACATTTATGATAGTAGCAGTGACATTTATGACAGTAGTGTGACATTTATGATAGTAGCAGTGACATTTATGACAGTAGTGTGACATTTATGATAGTAGCAGTGACATTTATGACAGTAGCAGTGACATTTATGAGACCAGCGATGACATTTCTGACAGTAGTAGTGACATTTCTGAGAGTAGCGGTGACATTTCTGACAGTAGCAATGACTGTGACATTTTGAAAGAGATACATTTAATGTTAGATAAGCATAGGACGGGGCCGTCCTAACAGCACCAAGGGCCCCTGGGCAAAGCCCCTCCCCCCCACCATTCCTCTCTAACCCACGCAAGTAATGTTAGGGATTCACAGATTTCCATGGGCTAGTTGAGCCCAATACACGTGGGGCCCCCTGACAGTGCCCATGTGGGCCCATGCGTTAAGACAGCACTGTCATGTTGACATGGGATTTGACACGAAGATAACATGAACTTTCTGATGTAAAACTGTAAGTAATTAGAAGATTTTTAAGGAAATGATAACGCAGGAAAGAAGATAGCAGAGAGTGCCTGAGGTGTGATGAAAGTAAACTGAAAAAAAGTAAGAGGTAAAGATAATGAAAAGAGATTGAAGAAAGAGACAAACTTGGGTGAGATGTGAGAACACGTGGATGACAAAGACACTTCTGTAAATATACACAGAGAGACGACAAGAAACAAGTAAACAATAACAAGGAGGATGAGAGATGTGGAAGCAGGTAATAACAGCGAGATAACAAAGAAGAAAACTGAAAATGTGACATCAAAGAAACACAAGAAAGGTTGCATATTGTTTCCATAATCCAGGAAATGAGATTCAGAAGGCCAAGTTGATAGCAAGCGAGGGACAATATAACAACCAGCTCAGAACTCGGGACATGGGAAGCAATGTTCGTGGAGAATCTCTAGGGCAAAAGAAGCACAGTTTTGCCCAAGAAATTCAGGGGAACAAATGGAACAAGTACATAAAATAGTCATGGGAAACTGTTGGTGTTGTTTTCACAAAACACAATGGACTTCCGGGTTTTCAAAACAAGAAACCTTTATCAAAAGACACTTTGAACTTCAATTTGCTTTTTTAAAGAAGAAACCTTTATGAGAAGAAACTGTGAACTTTGATTTTTTTTTATTTAATAAGAAACCTTTATCAAAAGACATTTTGAACTTTGTTTTTTTTTTAATAAGAAACCATTATCACAAGACATTTTGAATTTTGATTCGTCTTTTTTTAAAATAAGAAACCATTACCAAAACTTTGATATAAAAGAAAATCAGAAGAAATTCTTATCAGATAACACTGTGAACTTTGATATAAAAGAAACTCTTATCATAGAACACTGTGAACTTTGATATAAAAGAAACTCTTATCACAGAACACTGTGAACTTTGATATAAAAGAAACTCTTATCACAGAACACTGTGAACTTTGATATAAAAGAAACTCTTATCACAGAACACTGTGAACTTTGATATAAAAGAAACTCTTATCACAGAACACTGTGAACTTTGATATAAAAGAAACTCTTATCACAGAACACTGTGAACTTTGATATAAAAGAAACTCTTATCACAGAACACTGTGAACTTTGATATAAAAGAAACTCTTATCACAGAACACTGTGAACTTTGATATAAAAGAAACTCTTATCACAGAACACTGTGAACTTTGTGTGGAAGACGGTGACAAAAAAAAAACCAAAAAAACAAGCACTTCAGTCACAAACACAAAACATCATCAATTTATTTTATTAAAACACGTCAGAGAAGAAATATTTCGCGTAGATACAGAGACAGAGATGTTGTCTGTCAGAAATACAGATCAGTGATGTTATATGTCAGAGATACAGAGAGAGAGAGAGAGATGCTATCTGTCAGAGATACAAATACAGAGATACTATCTGTCAGAAATACAGAGACAGATGCTATCTGTCAGAGATACAGATGCTATCTGTCAAAGATACAGAGACAGAGATGCTATCTGTCAGAGATACAGAGACAGAGATGCTATCTGTCAGAGATACAGAGACAAAAATGCTATCTGTCAGAATTGCAGAGACAAAGATGTTGTCTGTCAGAGATACAGAGACAAAGAAGTTGTCTGTCAGAGATACAGAGACAAAGATGCTATCTGTCAGAGATATAGAGACAAAAATGTTATCTGACAGAGATACAAAGATAGTATCTGTCAGATATACACAGATACTACATGTAACTGATAGGCAGAGATATTGTAACTCTGAAGAGCACATTAACGAGACAGACTGGGAAGATAGACTGAAGTGGGTCCTTATACGACTGGGAAGATAGACTGAAGTGGGTCTTTATACGACTGGGAAGATAGACTGAAGTGGGTCCTTATACGACTGGGAAGATAGACTGAAGTGGGTCCTTATACGACTGGGAAGATAGACTGAAGTGGGACGACTGGGAAGATAGACTGAAGTGGGTCCTTATACGACTGGGAAGATAGACTGAAGTGGGTCCTTATAGTCCAGACTAAATTTTTATGAGGCATTTGGCATCTCTACCTGATGTAGGTCAGGGACTGATTACTAGTGGAAGGTCATTGCATAGGTAGGTAGGTACAGGAACATTTGATGTGAGATAATGACAGGAACATTTGATGTGAGATAATGACAGGAACATTTGATGTGAGATAATGACAGGAACATTTGATGTGAGATAATGACAGGAAAATTTGATGTGAGATAATGACAGGAAAAGTTGATGTGCCAGTAACAAGTTATCTGAAACGACATGGACAGAAGCTTTGTAACGTCCAATTATGAGCACATTATGTTATATTGTCAAATCAGTAATACAGAGATGTTGGATATAAAATAGAGATACTGGAACATGTGATTGTATAAATAGATATTTGACATAAGACAGAGATATTGGAACATGTAATGATAAAAGGTAAAGCAGGATATACATATTGTATATAAGAGAACAGGAAAAGAACTTGCAATATCTATACCTTTCAGGAACATTCATAAACATAGAACTGTCATTTTGTTAGTAAATATAAGCAGTTACAACATTGTATTCTTAACAGTCGGTGAAGTTTACAATTACTTTTTATCCTTAAAAAACAACAATACAGCTGGACTTGAGGATATTAGTAATAAGATCTTACTTTATGCTGCACCTGTCATTTCACATACACTAACATATACAATCAGTGCATCGCAAAATGTTATTTCCCTGAGGCTTTTAAAACTGCTAAGGTGTATCCTCTCTTTAAATCTGGCTCATCCAGCAATCTTATCAACTATAGATCAATATCTATATTATCGCAATGATCAAAATCACTCGAAAAACACATACACAGAATAACTCTACGACACATGCAAGAGAACAATTCACTCATAGACAGTGAGTCAGGCTTTAGACCCAGTCATTCCTGCCACACAGCTCTCACCAAAATGACAGAAAACTGATTAGTAAACATAAATGACGACAGACTATGTGGTGCCATCTTTGTTGACTTTAAAAAAAGGCATTTGATATGACTGACCTCGATATTTTTGTAAAACAAATAAAGACTTATAGACTGCACCCAGATCTAATAAATTAATTGTATCATTTCTTTCTTCAACAATTCTCTGTCAAATTCTGATAAATTTGTCGCTGGTGTTCAGCAAGGTTCTACTATAGGACATTTACTCTTTCGCTGTCTATATCAATGATCTTCCACTTCATATTAAATTCTCTTCTTATGACATTTTTGCCGATGATTGCAGCTCTTCACGTCGAGTTAAACAATCCAATTAGATTGAGCAACAATCTAATTAGATGGAAAAACAACAATCACATGATTATAAACACCGATAAAACAAAATCAATGCTTATAACAACAAGACATAAACTACAAAACGCAACAAAAACAACACTTCGGCTCTGTACAGAAACATCACAGACAGAAAACGTTTGCAGGCACAAAACACTAGGTCTTATTATTGACCAACATCTGACCTGGAACTCTCATGTGCAAGGTCTACCAAAACTCATCGTACAAAAAGTATACCAGTTAGCCAAAATTAAGCACTTCATCGATCAAGACACAAGGAAGACATACTACATATCTCATATACAAACACATTTAGACTATTGCTCAACAGTCTGGTATGGTTGCTCAGTGTCAAATACAAAGAGACTTTGCTCTCTCCAAAAGAGAGCAGTAAAGCTTATTAATGACAAAGATCAAGCACAAACAACTAACCAGCACAAACGCATCAAAATACTACCTCTTAAGAACAGGTTCCTCTTCAACAAAGCCAAGTTAGTACATCAAATTCTTTCACGGCATGCCCCGCCTTATCTATGGAACCTGTTTAAATTTAGCCCAAAGTGCAGCCAACGCTTGAACAACATAAGTCTTCCAAACCCTAGACTTGATCTTTACAAGAAAAGCTTTAGTTATTCTGCTGCTCATGTTTGGAATACCCTCCCATCCTGTATAAAAAATGTAAACTATACTCCTTCCTACAACTACAAACTTTTCCAATATCTCTTTGATGTCGACTACATGCCTCCATGATTCATAAAACTTAGAAGTTATTTTAAACTACTCTTACAGACACCGAATTAAGTTAATTGTTTATTCTGAATGGTACCGAAATTTTTGTTTGGTATATAGTCATTGATGACAACTGACGAAACAAATAAGTAGCTGAAATATATATCAATGAGGAAAAATTGGAAGAGATGGAGAGTTTTGAATATCTTGGATTATTACTAACTAATAATGGATATAATGAGGGATATTAAAAGAAGGACATCTATGGCTCTTCAAAAAAATAAACCAACTAAAGAAGCTGTGGAGAGGAACAGACAGAACTACAAAAATAAGATTTTTAAGGGCATGCATCTTTCCCATCGCAACATATGCCTGTGAGACCTGGACACTTAATAAAACAGCTGAGAAACACATAAATGCCTTTGAATGTAAATGCTACAGAAGAGTTCTTCAAATATCATGGACACACAAAAAAAGAACAAGTCTATCATACTACAAGAATATGAAGAAGGCTGGCCAGCAAAGAAGATTAAACAGAGAAAATTTAAATATTTTGGACATATTAAAAGTCATGATTATTTAAATAAGACCGTATTGGAAGGGTACATAATTGGAAAAAAAAAGAGGAGAAGACCAAGGCAAAGATGGCTAAAAGACATCGTTGATGATTTGCGAATGGACGCATCAACAGCAGGCCATCTTGCTCACAAGAGAGGCCTACAGGAGTTCTGTTAGGGAAGCGAAGTTCCGCAAGGGACATGCAAATGATTGACTAACTGAGATAGTCCTTTATATATGTTTGTAATTACTTTCTGTACTGAGTGCATAGATAAGAGTGAAATGTAAATGTTATACTTTAATTTTATTTTATCTCTGAGCTTTCCAATGTTGTTATGTTGGTTATATGAGCAGCATATTTGTAGAATGTCTGGAACAGAATGAAAGTTGTATGATAAAGGGCAGAATGTCAGATGGGCCTGCGTGCCCAATTCTTAACCCTTTTGTAATAAAGATAAATCAATCAATCAGTTAATCAATCAATCAATCAGTCACAGGGTGATAGATAATAAATAATAGATGTTTGCCTTGGTGAGATTCTGGAGGCTCTGTGAGATACTATTTTATCTTTTTTGTTGTCCCACCAGAAGACTACTGCCCGAATTATAGGTTGTTTTGGCTGCTTTCATATCTCGTATACCAATTATGTCATTTTACATTTCTTAAACGAAGCATATACGCGCTCTACATACGCCTACACACGCACATACACGCACTTCTGTTACTACGTCCCAGCTGTGATTCTGTTATTACGTCCCAGCTGTGATCCTGTTATTACGTCCCAGCTGTGATTCTGTTATTACATCTCATCTCTGACATAATAAAGCGGACATCACTGGGCACTTTTTCCTGTGTCAGTATATGTATGTGTGTATATATCTATGTTTGTTTGTACACGTATGTACATCTCTGTGTATAAGTACATATGTACGCGTGTGTGTGTATGTTGTATAAGTGTGTGTGTATATATGTATAGTGTGTGTGTGCGCGTATGTATGTAGTGTGTATGTATGTATGATGTATGTGTGTATGTGTGTGCGTAGTGTGTATGTGTGTGCGTAGTGTGTATGTGTGTAGTGTGTATGTATGTATGATGTATGCGTATGTGTGTATGTGTGTGTGGTGTATGTGTGTGTGGTGTAAGTGTGTGCCTGTGTGTATGTGTGTAAGTGTGTGCCTGTGTGTATGTGTGTGTGGTGTAAGTGTGTGCCTGTGTGTATGTGTGTGTGGTGTAAGTGTGTGCCTGTGTCTATGTGTGTATGTGTATGTGACGGTTGGAGAATACGTGAAGTAGTTTCTGTGACTGATGTCACTGACCAGGAGAACCACACCAGTGGCCCCATGATAAGTCTATCATATCATGAGTATCACAATTTTCTGGTTCAGAAGTATCCTGGATACTTGTATCACCTACAGTTTCAAGTTCCAGACATAGAACATCGTCTTCCTTTCTCCTGACATTGTGTCCTCAGTCTTCAAGAGACTGGACCACGTGACAACAATGTGTCCTCAGTCTTCAAGAGACTGGACCACGTGACACAATGTGTCCTCAGTCTTCAAGAGTCTGGACCACGTGACACGTGTCCTCAGTCTTCAAGAGACTGGACCACGTGACACAATGTGTCGTCTTCCCTCATGTCGATCATATCAATCAAATTACTAGAAGTAGCCATGGCTGACACAGCTCAATAAAACTTTGCTCAACGGTGTCCTTAAACAATGGACATAATGTCCTTAAACAATGGACATAATGTTCTTAAACAATGGACATGATGTCCTTAAACAATGGACATCTTTCTACTGGAAAATGTCTTCTGAGAAGATAAGACACAGTTTCTTGTGTTTGAAATGATCATTGTCCTCCTAGCAGTTGATCATGTTTAACGTAACAATCGTCCTCGCTCCCCAGCCCAATCTTCTACAGTTAGTAACACCAGACAGTAAGCCTAGAACAACATGTAAACCACTCACACTCCTGCACGTGCCACATGTCACTTCCTGCACGTGCCGCATGTCACTTCCTGCATGTGCCACATGTCATTTCCTGCATGTGCCACATGTCATTTCCTGCATGTGCCACATGTCACTTCCTGCACGTGCCACATGTCATTTCCTGCATGTGCCACATGTCATTTCCTGCATGTGCCACATGTCATTTCCTGCATGTGCCACATGTCATTTCCTGCATGTGCCACATGTCATTTCCTGCATGTGCCACATGTCATTTCCTGCATGTGCCACATGTCATTTCCTGCATGTGCCACACGTCACTTCCTGCATGTGCCACATGTCATTTCCTGAAAGTCCTGTATGTGCCGCATGTCACATCCATGTCTACACATAAAAACTATCGTGTTTACAAGTTAATTTCTTCTAGTTTTTGTTGCGAGTTCTTGTCCTAAATAAATGTCCCGTGCAGAAATTGTAAAAAAGCCAAGATTAATCCTCAGTTTGGGCACGTTTGACCCCAACTTCTTACAAAAACTTGGCCATCTTGTTAGAAGAGCATTTCACTGGGAAAAACAGGTTTAAGGCAGATTTTGTGAACAAAGTTTCGTGTTGTCATCAGGTTCTGGACGTGATGTATGATGCAGGGCACGGGTGACGTCGCTACCCTCAGCTTCATGTTTATGTCCTTGGAGGAATCCGCTCTCAAGGTCATGCGAAGGAGGAGCTCGAAAATGATTAACAAAAAGACAATAAAAGAAAAAAAAAGACTTCTTTGTTTGAGGCGATGACCTGTCCACCGAGTTTGTGTGATCTGTCCGCTGAGTTTGAGTGATCTGTCCATCGAGTTTGTGTGATCTGTCCACCGAGTTTGTGTGATCTGTCCACTGAGCTTGTATGATCTGTCCATCGAGTTTGTGTGATCTGTCCGCTGAGTTTGTGTGATCTGTCCATCGAGTTTGTGTGATCTGTCCCCCGAGTTTGTGTGATCTGTCCACCAACTTTGTGTGATCTGTCCGCTGAGTTTGTGTGATCTGTGTGTAACTGTGTGTAACTTTGTGTAACATACCAGGAGAATAGTTGTAACATACCAGGAGAATAATTGTAACATACTAAAAGAATAATTGTAACATACCAGGAGAATAGTTGTAACATACCAGGAGAATAATTGTAACATACTAAAAGAATAGTTGTAACATACCAGGAGAATAGTTGTAACATACTAGGAGAATAATTGTAACATACTAAAAGAATAGCTGTAACATACCAGGAGAATAGTTGTGACATACCAGGAGAATAGTTGTAACATACCAGGAGAATAGTTGTAACATACTAAGAGAATAGTTGTAACATACTAAGAGAATAGTTGTAACATACCAGGAGAATAGTTGTAACATACCAGGAGAATAGTTGTAACATACTAAGAGAATAGTTGTAACATACCAGGAGAACAGTTGTAACATACCAGGAGAATAGTTGTAACATACCAGGAGAATAGTTGTGACATACCAGGAGAATAGTTGTAACATACCAGGAGAATAGTTGTAACATACCAGAAGAATAGTTGTGACATACCAGGAGAATAGTTGTAACATACCAGGAGAATAGTTGTAACATACCAGGAATATAGTTGTAACATACTAAGAGAATAGTTGTAACATATCAGGAGAATAGTTGTAACATACCAGGAGAATAGTTGTGACATACCATGAGAATAGTTGTGACATACTAGAAGAATAGTTGTAACATACCAGGAGAATAGTTGTAACATACCAGGAGAATAGTTGTAACATACTAGGAGAATAGTTGTAACATACTAAGAGAATAGTTGTAACATACTAAGAGAATAGTTGTAACATACCAGGAGAATAGTTGTAACATACCAGGAGAAAAGTTGTGACATACCAGGAGAATAGTTGTAACATACCAGGAGAATAGTTGTAACATACTAAAAGAATAGTTGTAACAACTAGGAGAATAGTTGTAACATACTAAGAGAATAGTTGTAACATACCAGGAGAATAGTTGTGACATACCAGGAGAATAGTTGTAACATACCAGGAGAATAGTTGTGACATACTAGGAGAATAGTTGTAACATACCAGGAGAATAGTTGTAAAATACCAGGAGAATAGTTGTAACATACTAAGAGAATAGTTGTAACATACCAGGAGAATAGTTGTAACATAACAGGAGAATAGTTGTAACATACCAGGAGAATAGTTGTAACATACTAGGATAATAGTTGTAACATACTAAGAGAATAGTTGTAACATATCAGGAGAATAGTTGTAACATACCAGGAGATAGTTGTAACATACTAGGAGAATAGTTGTAACATACCAGGAGAACAGTTGTAACATGCCAGGAGAATAGTTGTAATATACCAGGAGAATAGTTGTAACATACCAGGAGAATAGTTGTAACATACCAGGAGAATAGTTGTAACATACCAGGAGAATAGTTGTAACATACCAGGAGAATAGTTGTAACATACTAAGAGAATAGTTGTAACATACCAGGAGAATAGTTGTAACATACCAGGAGAATAGTTGTAACATACCAGGAGAATAGTTGTGACATACCAGGAGAATAGTTGTAACATACCAGGAGAATAGTTGTAACATACCAGGAGAATAGTTGTAACAAACTAGGAGAATAGTTGTAACCTACCAGGAGAATAGTTGTAACATACCAGGAGAATAGTTGTAACATACCAGGAATATAGTTGTAACATACTAAGAGAATAGTTGTAACATATCAGGAGAATAGTTGTAACATACCAGGAGAATAGTTGTGACATACCATGAGAATAGTTGTGACATACTAGAAGAATAGTTGTAACATACCAGGAGAATAGTTGTAACATACCAGGAGAATAGTTGTAACATACTAGGAGAATAGTTGTAACATACTAAGAGAATAGTTGTAACATACTAGGATAATAGTTGTAACATACCAGGAGAATAGTTGTAACATACCAGGAGAAAAGTTGTGACATACCAGGAGAATAGTTGTAACATACCAGGAGAATAGTTGTAACATACTAAAAGAATAGTTGTAACATACTAAGAGAATAGTTATAACATACTAAGAGAATAGTTGTAACATACCAGGAGAATAGTTGTGACATACCAGGAGAATAGTTGTAACATACCAGGAGAATAGTTGTGACATACTAGGAGAATAGTTGTAACATACCAGGAGAATAGTTGTAAAATACCAGGAGAATAGTTGTAACATACTAAGAGAATAGTTGTAACATACCAGGAGAATAGTTGTAACATAACAGGAGAATAGTTGTAACATACCAGGAGAATAGTTGTAACATACTAGGATAATAGTTGTAACATACTAAGAGAATAGTTGTAACATATCAGGAGAATAGTTGTAACATACCAGGAGAATATTTGTAACATACTAGGAGAATAGTTGTAACATACCAGGAGAACAGTTGTAACATGCCAGGAGAATAGTTGTAACATACCAGGAGAATAGTTGTAACATACCAGGAGAATAGTTGTAACATACCAGGAGAATAGTTGTAACATACCAGGAGAATAGTTGTAACATACCAGGAGAATAGTTGTAACATACTAAGAGAATAGTTGTAACATACCAGGAGAATAGTTGTAACATACCAGGAGAATAGTTGTAACATACCAGGAGAATAGTTGTGACATACTAGGAGAATAGTTGTAACATACCAGGAGAATAGTTGTAACATACCAGGAGAATAGTTGTAACAAACTAGGAGAATAGTTGTAACCTACCAGGAGAATAGTTGTGACATACCAGGAGAATAGTGAATAGTTGTAACATACCAGGAGAATAGTTGTAACATACTAGGAGAATAGTTGTAACATACTAAGAGAATAGTTGTAACATACCAGGAGAATAGTTGTAACATACCAGGAGAATAGTTGTGATATACCAGGAGAATAGTTGTGACATAGCAGGAGAATAGTCCATTTTTAAAATAAAATCTGGCAAGTAAAGCGTACAACTTATGAAGTACATGAGCGCATGTTAAATGTATGTACTTATGTATCTATTTATGTATCCATTCTTTCATTCACTTGCCTATAAGTTCTTTGATCTACACAATTACATGCCAGTCATCATTCGTACATATATATTCTGCACACAGTGGACATATCCATTCTCCAAACAATGGATACGTCGATTCTCCATATACTGGATACATCCACTCCCTCTCTTAAACCATTCACTCATTTAAATCATTCTTTCAATCAACTATTAATTCTTAAATCTAGTGAACAATACATCAAACTATCAAACCATGGATGCATCCATTTCCAAAACTATTAACCAGTTTATCCGACCAGTCATCAGCTCTTACATCCAACAAGCAAAGCACTCATCCATTAACCCACTACTGCACATACCAACACATGAAATTTGCCCAAGGTTTATTCATATTTCTGTAAGAAAATGAGAGGCATTCATCTCTTGTACAACAGGCCAGAAACATCCAGTTCTTCTTTCAGGACACAAGCATGTGTATGTCTGTTAAGAGATATCCAAGTCGAAGACAGAGACAAGCATGTGTGTATGTGTGTTAAGAGATATCCAAGTCGAAGACAGAAACAAGCATGTGTATGTGTGTTAAGAGATATCCAAGTCGAAGACAGAAACAAGCATGTATATGTGTGTATGTGTGTTAAGAGATATCCAAGTTGTAGACAGAAACAACCATGTGTGTGTGTGTGTTAAAAGATATCCAAGTTGTAGACAGAAACAACCATGTGTGTATGTGTGTTAAAAGATGTCTATGTTGCAGACATAAACAAGCATGTGTATGTGTGTGAAAAGATGTCTATGTTGCAGACAGAAACACGCATGTTTATGTGTGTTAAAAGATGTCTAAGTTGCAAACAGAAACACGCATGTTGATGTGTGTTAAAAGATGTCCAAGTTGCAGACAGAAGCACGCATGTCTATGTGTGTTAAAAGATGTCTAAGTTGTAGACAGGAAAACGCATGTGTGTATGTGTGTTAAAAGTTGTCCAAGTTGTAGACAGAAACAAGCATGTGTGTAAGTGTTAACAGATGTCCAAGTAATTCACATATAAACAAGCAAGTAAATTAAATCTAACTGCAGAAACAAACATCGTAATCAAGTTCACAGCAAAAACATTAATGGAAAACCAAGTTCATTACTGATATTGAAACAAGCACAAAAAAGCAAGTTCATTACAGAAACAAACAATAAAACCAAGTTAACTAAATAAACAAATAATAAAATCACGTTACCTACAAAATCAAACAATAAATGCATCCATTTCCAAAACTATTAACCAGTTTATCCGACCAGTCATCAGCTCTTACATCCAACAAGCAAAGCACTCATCCATTAACCCACTACTGCACATACCAACACATGAAATTTGCCCAAGGTTTATTCATATTTCTGTAAGAAAATGAGAGGCATTCATCTCTTGTACAACAGGCCAGAAACATCCAGTTCTTCTTTCAGGACACAAGCATGTGTATGTGTGTTAAGAGATATCCAAGTCGAAGACAGAAACAAGCATGTGTGTATGTGTGTTAAGAGATATCCAAGTCGAAGACAGAAACAAGCATGTGTATGTGTGTTAAGAGATATCCAAGTCGAAGACAGAAACAAGCATGTATATGTGTGTATGTGTGTTAAGAGATATCCAAGTTGTAGACAGAAACAACCATGTGTGTGTGTGTGTTAAAAGATATCCAAGTTGTAGACAGAAACAACCATGTGTGTATGTGTGTTAAAAGATGTCTATGTTGCAGACATAAACAAGCATGTGTATGTGTGTGAAAAGATGTCTATGTTGCAGACAGAAACACGCATGTTTATGTGTGTTAAAAGATGTCTAAGTTGCAAACAGAAACACGCATGTTGATGTGTGTTAAAAGATGTCCAAGTTGCAGACAGAAGCACGCATGTCTATGTGTGTTAAAAGATGTCTAAGTTGTAGACAGGAAAACGCATGTGTGTATGTGTGTTAAAAGTTGTCCAAGTTGTAGACAGAAACAAGCATGTGTGTAAGTGTTAACAGATGTCCAAGTAATTCACATATAAACAAGCAAGTAAATTAAATCTAACTGCAGAAACAAACATCGTAATCAAGTTCACAGCAAAAACATTAATGGAAAACCAAGTTCATTACTGATATTGAAACAAGCACAAAAAAGCAAGTTCATTACAGAAACAAACAATAAAACCAAGTTAACTAAATAAACAAATAATAAAATCACGTTACCTACAAAATCAAACAATAAATCAAAGTTCTTTACAGAAATAAACAATAAATCAAAGCTCATTACTGAAGCAAACAATAAATCATAGTTAATTACAGAAACAAACAATAAATCAAAGTTCATTTTTAAAAAAACGATAAAATCAAGTTAATTACACTCAAACAATTAAAATCTAGTTCCGTCCAGAAACAAACAATAAAACAAAGTTCATTACAGAAAAAGACAGTAAAAGCAAGTTAATTACGCAAGCAAATAATAAAATCAGGTTCACTACAGAAACAAGTAATAAAACCAAGTTCACTAAAGAAACAAGCAATAAAATGAATTTACCTACAGAAACAAATAATAAAATCAAGTTCACTACAGAAAAAAATAATATAATCAAGATCACTGAAGAAACAAACATTAAAACAAAGTTCCCTACAGAAACAAATAATAAAACCAAGTTAAGTAAAGAAACAAACATAAGAAAGAAGTTCCCTAGAGAAACAAATAATAATATTAAGTTCCCTACAGAAACAAACAATAAAACGAAGTACCTCACAGAAATAAATAATAATATCAAGTTCACTACAGAAACAAATAATAAAATCACGTTCACTACAGACACAAACAATAAAATCAAGTTCACTGCAGAAAAGAACAATAAAATCAAGTTAACTACAGAAGCACAATAAAATCATGTTCAATACAGAAACAAACAAAATCAGGTTCACTACAGAAATAAACTCAATAAAATCAAGTTCCGTACAGAAACAAATAATAAAAACCACGTTCCGTACAGAACCAAACATTAAAACCAACTTCCCTTCAGGAACAAATAATAAAATCAAGTTCCTTAAGAAGCAAATAATAAAAGCAATTTCCCTACAGAAACAAACAATAAAACGAAGTTCACTACAGAAACAAATACTAAAACCAAATTCATTAAAGAAACAAACAATAGAAGGAAGTTCCCTATAGAAACAAATGATAAATTCAAATTCCTTACAGAAATAAATAATAAAACCAAGTTCCCTACAGAAACAAACAATAAAACCAAGTCTTGTACAGAAACAAATAATAAAACGAAGTTCTATACATAAATAAACAATAAAAACAATTTCCAACAGAAACAAATAATAAATCCAAGTTCACTAAAGAAACAATTAATAAAATCAAGTTCATTAAAGAAACAAATAATAAAATTAAGATCACTATACAAACAAATAATAAAATCAAGTTCAATACAGAAACAAACAATTAAACCAAGTTCCCTACAGAAACACATAATACAATCAACTTCCATACAGAAACAGTCGATAAAATCAATTTCCCTACAGAAACAAATAATAAAACAAAGTTACCTACAGAAACAAGTAATTTAAAAAGTGCCCTGCAGAAACAAATGATAAATTCAAATTCCTTACAGAAATAAATAATAAAACCAAGTTCCCTACAGAAACAAACAATAAAACCAAGTCTTGTACAGAAACAAATAATAAAACGAAGTTCTATACATAAATAAACAATAAAAACAATTTCCAACAGAAACAAATAATAAATCCAAGTTCACTAAAGAAACAATTAATAAAATCAAGTTCATTAAAGAAACAAATAATAAAATTAAGATCACTATACAAACAAATAATAAAATCAAGTTCAATACAGAAACAAACAATTAAACCAAGTTCCCTAAGAAGCAAATAATAAAAGCAATTTCCCTACAGAAACAAACAATAAAACGAAGTTCACTACAGAAACAAATACTAAAACCAAATTCATTAAAGAAACAAACAATAGAAGGAAGTTCCCTATAGAAACAAATGATAAATTCAAATTCCTTACAGAAATAAATAATAAAACCAAGTTCCCTACAGAAACAAACAATAAAACCAAGTCTTGTACAGAAACAAATAATAAAACGAAGTTCTATACATAAATAAACAATAAAAACAATTTCCAACAGAAACAAATAATAAATCCAAGTTCACTAAAGAAACAATTAATAAAATCAAGTTCATTAAAGAAACAAATAATAAAATTAAGATCACTATACAAACAAATAATAAAATCAAGTTCAATACAGAAACAAACAATTAAACCAAGTTCCCTACAGAAACACATAATACAATCAACTTCCATACAGAAACAGTCGATAAAATCAATTTCCCTACAGAAACAAATAATAAAACAAAGTTACCTACAGAAACAAGTAATTTAAAAAGTGCCCTGCAGAAACAAATGATAAAATCAAGATCATTGAGGAAACAAATATTAAAACGAAGTTCCCTACAGAAACAAATAATAAAAGCAAATTCATTAAAGAAATAAACAATAGAAAGAAGTTCCCGACAGAAACAAATAAAGAATATCAAGTTCCCTACAGAAATAAACAATAAAACCAATTTCCCTACAGAAAAAAAATAATAAAACAAAGTTACCTACAGAAACAATTAATAAAAAAGTGCCCTACAGAAAGAAACAATAAAACCAAGTTCTCTACAGAAGCGAATAACAAAACCAAGTTCCCTACAGAAACAAACAATAAAACCAAGTCTTGTACAGAAACAAATAATAAAACGAAGTTCTCTACAGAAATAAACAATAAAAACAATTCCCTACAGAAACAAATAATACATCCAAGTTCACTAAAGAAACAATTAATAAAATCAAGTTCCCTACAGATGCAAATAATAAAATCAAGATCACTACACAAACAAACAATAAAACCAAGTTCCCTACAGAAACACATAATACAATCAAGTTCCCTACAGAAACAAGCAACAAAACCTAGTCCTCTGTCGAAACAAATAATAAAGTCAGTTTACCTACAGAAACAAATAATAAAGTCAGTTTACCTACAGAAACAAATAATAAAGTCAGTTTACCTACAGAAACAAATAATAAAGTCAGTTTACCTACAGAAACAAATAAAAAGTCAGTTTACCTACAGAAACAAATAATAAAGTCAGTTTACCTACAGAAACAAATAATAAAGTCAGTTTACCTACAGAAACAAA
Source organism: Achatina immaculata (assembly GCA_009760885.1). Taxonomy (NCBI): domain Eukaryota; kingdom Metazoa; phylum Mollusca; class Gastropoda; order Stylommatophora; family Achatinidae; genus Lissachatina; species Lissachatina immaculata. The sequence continues at coordinate 42,343,514 of CM019718.1, forward strand.
TAATGAAAACAAACATAAACGAAGTTTCCTGCTGAAACAATAATAAAACCAAGTTCCCTACAGAAACAAATAATAAAATCAAGTCTTGTACAGAAACAATAATAAAACGAAGTTCTCTACAGAAATAAACAATAAAAACAATTCCCTACAGAAACAAATAATACATCCAAGTTCACTAAAGAAACAATTAATAAAATCAAGTTCCCTACAGATGCAAATAATAAAATCAAGATCACTACACAAACAAACAATAAAACCAAGTTCCCTACAGAAACACATAATACAATCAAGTTCCCTACAGAAACAAGCAACAAAACCTAGTCCTCTGTCGAAACAAATAATAAAGTCAGTTTACCTACAGAAACAAATAATAAAGTCAGTTTACCTACAGAAACAAATAATAAAGTCAGTTTACCTACAGAAACAAATAATAAAGTCAGTTTACCTACAGAAACAAATAATAAAGTCAGTTTACCTACAGAAACAAATAATAAAGTCAGTTTACCTACAGAAACAAATAATAAAGTCAGTTTACCTACAGAAACAAATAATAAAGTCAGTTTACCTACAGAAACAAATAATGAAAACAAACAATAAAACGAAGTTTCCTGCTGAAACAAATAATAAAACCAAGTTCCCTACAGAAACAAATAATAAAATCAAGTTCCCTACAGAAACAAACAATAAAACTAAGTTCCCTACAGATACAAATAATAAAATCAAGACCACTACAGAAATAAATAATTATACCAAGTTCCCTGCAGAAACAAATAATAAAACAAGTTCACTACGGAAACACAAATGAAAAATCTGCAGCGCTTACACAGAAAGATTAAACTACTGTACGGGGTAAGTGAGGTGTCGAATGTGACAAAGAGGTTAACATCAGGAAATCTCAAAACATTAAAAGAAACGCACACCAGGATATCACAGAGCACACAACAGATACCATACATGTCAAAATGTGATACCGATAACGGAAATTGTTTTTACAAAGTGTGTTACTTAAATATTGTCAGTGATGTAACAAGGTCATATCGCAAGAAAACATTCAAAAGATAAGAGTGATAAATATGGTTTGAGCTTTAGTAAAAAAATGTACTTTATAGAGATAATGTTAAGATAAACATAATCATAAAAGTACAGTGCGTAAAGTACACATGAACATGCAGATAACATGCAGATAACATGCAGATAACATGCAGATAACAGTCTAAGATGATTCATGTACATGACAGTCGAACATCGAACAAAAGAAAAATTACAAGGATAAACTTATCCATAAGAGACGTGAAGATGAAAATGAAGAATAAATACAAGAGGAGATGTGAAGATGAAAATGAAGAATAAATACAACCACAGGAGATGTGAAGATGAAAGTGAAGAATAAATACAATAAGAGATGTAAATATGAAAGTGGAGAATAAATACAACCACAGGAGATGTGAAGATGAAAGTGGAGAATAAATACAAGAGGAGATGTGAAGATGAAAGTGGAGAATAAATACAACCACAGGAGATGTGAAGATGAAAGTGAAGAATAAATACAACCACAGGAGATGTGAAGATGAAGTGGAGAATAAATACAACCACAGGAGATGTGAAGATGAAGTGAAGAATAAATACAAGAGGAGATGTGAAGATGAAAGTGGAGAATAAATACAAGAGGAGATGTGAAGATGAAAGTGGATAATAAATACAAGAGGAGATGTGAAGATGAAAGTGGAGAATAAATACAAGAGGAGATGAGAAGATGAAAGTGGAGAATAAATACAAGAGGAGATGTGAAGATGAAAGTGAAGAATAAATACAACCACAGGAGATGTGAAGATGAAAGTGGAGAATAAATACAACCACAGGAGATGTGAAGATGAAAGTGGAGAATAAATACACCACAGGAGATGTGAAGATGAAAGTGAAGAATAAATACAACCACAGGAGATGTGAAGATGAAAGTGGAGAATAAATACAACCACAGGAGATGTGAAGATGAAAGTGGAGAATAAATACAACCACAGGATGTGAAGATGAAGTGAAGAATAATACAACCACAGGAGATGTGAAGATGAAGTGGAGAATAAATACAATGACAGGAGATGTGAAGATGAAAGTGAGAATAAATACAACCACAGGAGATGTGAAGATGAAAGTGAAGAATAAATACAACCACAGGAGATGTGAATGAAAGTGGAGAATAAATACAACCACAGGAGATGTGAAGATGAAAGTGGAGAATAAATACAAGAGGAGATGTGAAGATGAAAATGAAGAATAATACAACCACAGGAGATGTGAAGATGAAAGTGAAGAATAATACAACCACAGGAGATGTGAAGATGAAAGTGAAGAATAAATACAACCACAGGAGATGTGAAGATGAAAGTGAAGAATAATACAATAAGAGATGTAAATATGAAAGTGGAGAATAAATACAACACAGGAGATGTGAAGATGAAAGTGGAGAATAAATACAAGAGGAGATGTGAAGATGAAAGTGGAGATAAATACAACCACAGGAGATGTGAAGATGAAGTGAAGAATAAATACAACCACAGGAGATGTGAAGATGAAAGTGGAGAATAAATACAACCACAGGAGATGTGAAGATGAAAGTGAAGAATAAATACAAGAGGAGATGTGAAGATGAAAGTGGAGAATAAATACAAGAGGAGATGTGAAGATGAAAGTGGATAATAAATACAAGAGGAGATGTGAAGATGAAAGTGGAGAATAAATACAAGAGGAGATGAGAAGATGAAAGTGGAGAATAAATACAAGAGGAGATGTGAAGATGAAAGTGAAGAATAAATACAACCACAGGAGATGTGAAGATGAAAGTGGAGAATAAATACAACCACAGGAGATGTGAAGATGAAAGTGGAGAATAAATACAACCACAGGAGATGTGAAGATGAAAGTGAAGAATAAATACAACCACAGGAGATGTGAAGATGAAAGTGGAGAATAAATACAACCACAGGAGATGTGAAGATGAAAGTGAAGAATAAATACAACCACAGAGATGTGAAGATGAAAGTGAGAATAAATACAACTACAGGAGATGTGAAGATGAAAGTGGAGAATAAATACAATGACAGGAGATGTGAAGATGAAAGTGAAGAATAAATACAACCACAGGAGATGTGAAGATGAAAGTGAAGAATAAATACAACCACAGGAGATGTGAAGATGAAAGTGGAGAATAAATACAACCACAGGAGATGTGAAGATGAAAGTGGAGAATAAATACAAGAGGAGATGTGAAGATGAAAATGAAGAATAAATACAACCACAGGAGATGTGAAGATGAAAATGAAGAATAAATACAACCACAGGAGATGTGAAGATGAAAGTGAAGAATAAATACAACCACAGGAGATGTGAAGATGAAAGTGAAGAATAAATACAATAAGAGATGTAAATATGAAAGTGGAGAATAAATACAACCACAGGAGATGTGAAGATGAAAGTGGAGAATAAATACAACCACAGGAGATGTGAAGATGAAAGTGAAGAATAAATACAACCACAGGAGATGTGAAGATGAAAGTGAAGAATAAATACAACCACAGGAGATGTGAAGATGAAAGTGGAGAATAAATACAACCACAGAAGATGTGAAGATGAAAGTGGAGAAGACGTGGCGAGGGTGAGGGAACGCGGGGACTAAAGTATAAACATAAAGTATGAACATATAATATAAATATATATGAACATATAGTACAAACATATGAACATAAAGTATAAACATATATGAACATATAGTACAAACATATATGAACACATAGTGTAAACGTATATGAACACATAGTGTAAACATATATGAGTATAAAGTATAAACATATATTAACATAAAATATAAACATATATGAACATAAAGTACAAACACATATGAACACATAGTGCAAACATATATGAGCCTAAAGTATAAACATATATGTACATATAGTATAAATATATATGAACATATATTATAAACATATGAACATAAAGTATAAACATATATGGACATATAGTATAAATATATATATGAACATATAGTATAAACATATGAACATAAAGTATAAACATATATGGACATATAGTATAAATATATATGAACATATAGTATAAACATATGAACATAAAGTATAAACATATATGGACATATAGTATAAACATATGAACATAAAGTATAAACATATATGAACATATAGTATAAACATATATGGACATATAGTATAAATATATATGAACATATAGTATAAACATATGAACATATAGTATAAACATATATGGACATATAGTATAAATATATATGAACATAAAGTATAAACATATGAACATAAAGTATAAACATATATGGACATATAAACATATAGAGGACGTAAAATGAGGACCCAGAGAGAGGCAAGTTTTGCTCATCCTTTACTCTCCACATTAAAAACACACGCACACACGCGTGAGTGAGTGTGTGGAGATTAAACTCGTAAACTTTACCGCCCTTTCCTTCACACACACACACACACACACACACACAAAACATAATCTAATCCAAAACTCCGAAAAAGCCAAGAAAGGGGCCATTACTTCATTTGTGAAATGTGATTTATTGCACTGCGCACTGCAACAAAAGAACATCACATCATTCCACAAGTTACTGCCAGAACGTCAATCATCAGATAAGCATGTTTTCTGCTGTGAGGGTAGACTTTTAGAAAGAAACATTCTGAGAAAGAAAAATGTCCACACGGCGGACTAGAAGTAACACACAGAAGGAGGACAAAAATAGGGGAACTGCAGCGTAGACTGAAGTGAAAAGAAAACAGATGGGAAGAAATGAGGACACGTCAGTCATCCTTATCTAAGCCCTGGCACTCCAAGCTCCAGCGAGTGGCTAGACTACCAGCAGGCCCTGGTGTTCTACGCTGCAGGACAGATGGAAGTTCTGGGGCAGAAGATTCGATCAGCGCAAGGACACAGTAATCCCCGGCCATCTCAAGCAGGCACAGCACAGTCTAAGTAGCAACCACAGGAAAAACCCAAACAGTGTTTAGTGTCTAGAGAGATAAATCTACATCTTAGTTAGTGTCTAGAGAGATAAATCTACATCTTAGTTAGTGACTAGAGAGATAAATCTACATCTTAGTTAGTGTCTAGAGAGATAAATCTACATCTTAGTTAGTGTCTAGAGAGATAAATCTACATCTTAGTTAGTGTCTAGAGAGATAAATCTACATCTTAGTTAGTGTCTAGAGAGATAAATCTACATCTTAGTTAGTGTCTAGAGAGATAAATCTACATCTTAGTTAGTGTCTAGAGAGATAAATCTACATCTTAGTTAGTGTCTAGAGAGATAAATCTACATTAGTTAGTGTCTAGAGAGATAAATCTACATCTTAGTTAGTGTCTAGAGAGATAAATCTACATCTTAGTTAGTGTCTAGAGAGATAAATCTACATCTTAGTTAGTGACTAGAGAGATAAATCTACATCTTAGTTAGTGTCTAGAGAGATAAATCTATATCTTAGTTAGTGTCTAGAGAGATAAATCTACATCTTAGTTAGTGTCTAGAGAGATAAATCTACATCTTAGTTAGTGTCTAGAGAGATAAATCTACATCTTAGTTAGTGACTAGAGAGATAAATCTACATCTTAGTTAGTGACTAGAGAGATAAATCTACATCTTAGTTAGTGGCTAGAGAGATAAATCTACATATTAGTTAGTGATTAGAGAGATAATCTACATATTAGTTAGTGATTAGAGAGATAAATCTACATATTAGTTAGTGATTAGAGAGATAAATCTACATCTTAGTTAGTGACTAGAGAGATAAATCTACATATTAGTTAGTGACTAGAAAGATAAATCTAAATCACAGTTAGTGACTAGAGAGATAAATCTAAATCTCAGTTAGTGACTGGAGAGATAAATCTATATCTTAGTTAGTTACTAGAGAGACAAATCTACATCTTAGTTAGTGGCTAGAGAGATAAATCTACATGAACATATAGTATAAACATATGAACATATAGTATAAACATATATGGACATATAAACATATATGGACATATAGTATAAATATATATGAACATAAAGTATAAACATATGAACATAAAGTATAAACATATATGGACATATAAACATATAGAGGACGTAAAATGAGGACCCAGAGAGAGGCAAGTTTTGCTCATCCTTTACTCTCCACATTAAAAACACACGCACACACGCGTGAGTGAGTGTGTGGAGATTAAACTCGTAAACTTTACCGCCCTTTCCTTCACACACACACACACACACACACACACAAAACATAATCTAATCCAAAACTCCGAAAAAGCCAAGAAAGGGGCCATTACTTCATTTGTGAAATGTGATTTATTGCACTGCGCACTGCAACAAAAGAACATCACATCATTCCACAAGTTACTGCCAGAACGTCAATCATCAGATAAGCATGTTTTCTGCTGTGAGGGTAGACTTTTAGAAAGAAACATTCTGAGAAAGAAAAATGTCCACACGGCGGACTAGAAGTAACACACAGAAGGAGGACAAAAATAGGGGAACTGCAGCGTAGACTGAAGTGAAAAGAAAACAGATGGGAAGAAATGAGGACACGTCAGTCATCCTTATCTAAGCCCTGGCACTCCAAGCTCCAGCGAGTGGCTAGACTACCAGCAGGCCCTGGTGTTCTACGCTGCAGGACAGATGGAAGTTCTGGGGCAGAAGATTCGATCAGCGCAAGGACACAGTAATCCCCGGCCATCTCAAGCAGGCACAGCACAGTCTAAGTAGCAACCACAGGAAAAACCCAAACAGTGTTTAGTGTCTAGAGAGATAAATCTACATCTTAGTTAGTGTCTAGAGAGATAAATCTACATCTTAGTTAGTGACTAGAGAGATAAATCTACATCTTAGTTAGTGTCTAGAGAGATAAATCTACATCTTAGTTAGTGTCTAGAGAGATAAATCTACATCTTAGTTAGTGTCTAGAGAGATAAATCTACATCTTAGTTAGTGTCTAGAGAGATAAATCTACATCTTAGTTAGTGTCTAGAGAGATAAATCTACATCTTAGTTAGTGTCTAGAGAGATAATCTACATCTTAGTTAGTGTCTAGAGAGATAAATCTACATCTTAGTTAGTGTCTAGAGAGATAAATCTACATCTTAGTTAGTGTCTAGAGAGATAAATCTACATCTTAGTTAGTGTCTAGAGAGATAAATCTACATCTTAGTTAGTGACTAGAGAGATAAATCTACATCTTAGTTAGTGTCTAGAGAGATAAATCTATATCTTAGTTAGTGTCTAGAGAGATAAATCTACATCTTAGTTAGTGTCTAGAGAGATAAATCTACATCTTAGTTAGTGTCTAGAGAGATAAATCTACATCTTAGTTAGTGACTAGAGAGATAAATCTACATCTTAGTTAGTGACTAGAGAGATAAATCTACATCTTAGTTAGTGGCTAGAGAGATAAATCTACATATTAGTTAGTGATTAGAGAGATAAATCTACATATTAGTTAGTGATTAGAGAGATAAATCTACATATTAGTTAGTGATTAGAGAGATAAATCTACATATTAGTTAGTGACTAGAGAGATAAATCTACATATTAGTTAGTGATTAGAGAGATAAATCTACATATTAGTTAGTGACTATAGAGATAAATCTACATATTAGTTAGTGATTAGAGAGATAAATCTACATCTTAGTTAGTGACTAGAGAGATAAATCTACATATTAGTTAGTGACTAGAAAGATAAATCTAAATCACAGTTAGTGACTAGAGAGATAAATCTAAATCTCAGTTAGTGACTGGAGAGATAAATCTATATCTTAGTTAGTTACTAGAGAGACAAATCTACATCTTAGTTAGTGGCTAGAGAGATAAATCTACATCTTTGTTATTGAGTAGAGAGGAAACTCACATCGTAGTTAGCAACTATGGATGAAAATCCATATCTTTGTTAGTGACTAGAAAAGAAAATACAAATATTACGGACTATGGAGGAAAAACCACATCTTAGTTAGAGACTAGAGAGGAAAAATCCACATCTTAGTTAGTGACTAGAGAGGAAAAGTCCACATCTTAGTGACTAGAGAGGAAAAGTCCACATCTTAGTTAGTGACTAGAGAGAAACCAACATCTTAGTTAGTGATTAGAGAGGAAAAATCCATATTTTAGTTTGTGACTAGAGAGGAAAACCCACATCTCAGTTAGTGACTAGAGAGGAAAACCCACATCTTAGTTAGTGACTAGAGAGGAAAAACCCACATCTTAGTTAGTGATTAGACAGGAAAAACCCACATCTTAGTTAGTGACTAGAGACTAAAAACCCACATCCTAGGTAGAGAATAGAGAGGAAAAACCCACATCTTTATTAGTGAATACGTCGATGGACAGATATATATATATATATAGGAACTCTCAAGACAAGGTTATAAAAATACAACATATGTAACAAATGACAAAAGCACTATTATAAATATACAACAGAAACAGTAAATGACAAAAAGCACTATTATAAATATACAACAGAAACAGTAAATGACAAAAAGCACTATTATAAATATACAACAGAAACAGTAAATGACAAAAAGCACTATTATAAATATACAACAGAAACAGTAAATGACAAAAAGCACTATTATAAATATACAACAGAAACAGTAAATGACAAAAAGCACTATTATAAATATACAACAGAAACAGTAAATGACAAAAAGCACTATTATAAATATACAACAGGAACAGTAAATGACAAAAAGCACTATTATAAATATACAACAGAAACAGTAAATGACAAAAAGCACTATTATAAATATACAACAGAAACAGCAGATAGCAAAGCGTCTACTTGTTATTTCTCAAACGTTTCTAATCTATCAGAACTCATTTATTGACTTTTGTATTGATTTTGGAACCTCACCCCTAAAACCTTCAAAAACTACGCAACGCGAACTGAGAAGTAACAGCATGACTTGAGAAGTAACAGCCAGAAGTATTAATGGAGACGTAACAGCATGACTGGAGAAGTAACAGCATGATTTGAGAAGTAACAGCATGACTGGAGAATTAACAGTATTAATGGAGACGTAACAGCATGACTGGAGAATTAACAGTATTAATGGAGACGTAACAGCATGACTGGAGAAGTAACACATGACTGGAAAAGTAACAGTATGACTAGAGAAGTAACAGCATTACTGGAGAAGTAACAGCATGACTTGAGAAGTAACAGTATAATTGGAGAAGTGACAGCATTACTAGATAAGTAACAGCATGACTTGAGATGTAACAGCATGATTACAGAAGTAACAGCATGACTGGAGAAGTATACGTTTTTTCTTGACGAAGTAGTTCCAGACTCTATGAAATATTTTATTTCTCGTCACCTCACGCAAACTTTCCTTCAATCTAAAAACTTGCTCCATCAAGACAGCCAGAACTAGAGTCTAATATCCAGCGTGAACTGGATAAAAACTACAGGAGAGAGTCTAATATCCAGCGTGAACTGCGCCAGAACTACAGGAGAGTCTAATATCCAGCGTGAACTGTGTGAGAACTACAAGTGAGAGTCTAATATGCAGCATGAACTTGGCGAGAACTACAGGAGACAAAAACCAGATTATGAAACAGGAATAAAATGAGATGATACACTATGATGAAAACTGCAATAATATGAGATGATACACTCTGATGAAAACTGGAATAATATTGGATGATACACTCTGATGTAAACTGGAATAATATAAGATGATACACTACTCAAAAAGAAAGAAGAAGGTGGCTTATGCTCTAAAAGAAAGGAGAAGTGGCTTATACTCTAAAAGAAAGAATGAGATGGCTTATGCTCTAAAAGAAGGGAGAAGGTGGCTTATACTCTAAAAGAAAGGAGGTGGATTATGCTCTAAAGGAAAGGAGGTGGCTTATACTCTAAAGGAAAAAAGAAGGTGGCTTAAGCTCTAAAAGAAAGAAGGAGCTGGCCTATGCTCTAAAAGAAAGAAGGAGATGGCCTATGCTCTAAAAGAAAGAAGGAGGTGGCCTATACATAAAAGAAAAGAGAAGGCTACTTATACTCTAAAGGAAAGGAGAAGGTAGTTTATACTCTAAAGTAAAGGAGAAAATGACTTATACTTTAAAAGAAAAGAGGAGGTTGCTTATACTCTAAAGCAAAGAAGAAGGTGGCTTATACTCTAAAGAAAAGGTGGAGTAGGCTTATACTGTAAGGGGAAAGGGGGAAGGTGGCTTATACTCTAAAAGAAAGTAGGAGGTTATATGGTTTTCATTTACCTATAGTGTAAGGCTGAGTGGCGAACTGGTTAGTGCACCGGTCTCTCATAGCGAAGGTTGGGTGTTCGAATCCAGTCGGAGGCACCCCAGTCACCCAGCTGTAGAAATGGGTACCCGACTTCTTCTGGAGTTGGGGAAGGAAAGGCGGCCAGGCGTGATACTGACCATATCACCCTCTAGTGTGCTGACAGGTCAAGGAAAATATGGGCACTAACACCATATCCCTATGTGCCTCTAAGGCATGACAGGATTACCTTTACCTTTTTTATAGTGTAAGGCACTAAGACTTACCTGAAACATACAATACCATATCAACCTACCTATAATCTACAATACCTTATTGACTTACCTATAGTCTACAATATCGTAATGACTTACCTATAGTCTGCAAAGTCTTACTGACTTACCTATAGTCTACAATATCTTATAGACTTACCTATAGTCTATAATATCTTAATGACTTACCTATAGTCTGCAAAATCTTACTGACTTACCTATAGTCGACAATGTCTTACTGACTTACCTATAGTCGACAATGTCTTACTGACTTACCTATAGTCGACAATGTCTTACTGACTTACCTATAGTCGACAATGTCTTACTGACTTACCTATAGTCGACAATATCTTACTGACTTACCTATAGCATATAATGTCTTATCGACACAGCCTTCACAGAACACCTCCGCCACTGTGAAGATGTTGTATGGTGTCCAGGTTACTATAAACGCCAACAAAATGGCCGTCAACGTCTTGGCCGCCTTCTGATCTTGTCTCCTCTCCTGGCGCCTGGACTCGACCTTGGCTTGGCTCTGTTGCTTGGCCCGTCCAGCACCATGTGCTGCCTTGGCTACAAGCTTTGCCTGCATGGCCACCTTGTTAGAGTCGTTGCTCTGCGCCCTCCTAGCCAAGGCAGGGGTCCCAGTCGGAGGGCGGATAGGTGGGGGATGGTACGGTCTCTCTGGAAGACATCGAGATGCCACGTCATCCTCGTCTGTGTCGCTCTCTGTTCTCTGTACAAGGCCAGGGTTCAACTCGCTGAATCTATCCATATCCTCTGGCTCCATTCTAATGCTGGGTTTGTGGGTGGAGTCTCTGGATTCTGATGGGAGGAGAATCAAGATTCTGTACATCGCTGTTTCATCGTCATCGTCGTCATCTTCCTCACTCTCCTTGTCTCGACATTTGGCCTCCTCCAAAGACGTGCAAGACTGGCCTGAGTGTGGGTCCTCAGTGACTGTCACGGGGTCAGAGAAGGATGTGGTCAGAAAAGCAGAGTGTCGAGAAGAGGAAATATTGCCCAGGTTCGATGTCTGATGCTGGGAGATGTGGGACGCACTCGTAGAACAGGTATCTCGATACCCGGAGCACGGAGCCATGGGCGACTCAATGGGAAGAAGTGGTATCAGAGACGTGCTGAAGTTTATCCGTCCCGAGGGTAACTTGGAGGGCAGTACTTGTAAGCTGACAGTAGAGTTTTCCGAATCTTGTCGGGGCAAACATTTCTCACCATTTGTTCTAGAACCACATAGAATGGAAACAGCGGTGTTGGAATGAGCGTTTGATGTTGTTGGAGACCCAGGTGGATCACTTGTGCTGGAATCCTCCAGATAGTCTGAATCTCTGTCTATCTTCAAGCAGGCAAGTAACTTACTTTTCACGGAGGTTGGCTCTTGGGTCTCAGATCCGCTGTGAGCCAGCAGAACGTTGTTTCCTCGTTCACTGGTGCTAGAGTATCCTTCCTCGTCGCTGGAGGCCGTGTATCTTCTGCTGGAGTGGTGGTATCGTGCGTGCGGGTCTTTGATCTTCTTTGACTTCTGCATCCCCTGAAGCTTTGGCAAATCTTTCTGGCGCTTCTGGGTCTCCATGTAAATCCTGAAGTACAAGACGGACATGATGATGACCGGGATGAAGAAAGCAAACATGGCCGTTATGATCGTGATGTACTGGTTGGTTTTAAGAAACTGAATGTAGCAATCCGTCTCTGGAACATTTCTTTGACCTTCAATGTGAGGCCAGGCAAAGATCCAGGGCGTCCATATAACAGAGGAGATAACCCAGGCACACACGATCATAGTAGCCGCTCTTTTAGGAGTTCTCTTAGCTCTGTAAGTTAGCGGCCTTGTCACACTTAAGTATCTATCAAAACTGATGATGATAAGGTTGGCTACGGACGCGTTGCTCATCGTGTAATCTAAGGACAACCAAATATCGCACATCAGAGCTTTCAATGGCCAGTAGCCCATCAGCAAATACACGGTATAAAGTGGCATGGATATTATACCTATTGTTAGGTCTGCAACAGCGAGACTTAGGAGAAAATAGTTGCTGACGGTCTGAAGATTTTTGTCTAGTTTAAATGCCACAATAACGAGAAGATTTCCCCCGGCTGTCAGCACAGATAACAAGCTGACCACAACAGAGATGACCACGATCTCTGCCGTAGACTTCTGAAGGCCGAGAACTGGCTCTGTGTAGTTGATGGTGCTGTTACTGAAATCATCCCAGAGTTGGCCAGACACGTGATTGCTGACCTCAGACAGGCCATGGTTTGATAGTCCCTGGAGAGAAGGAAGCGGCCGTGGAGACGTGAAGTTAAGAACTGCAGCCTGAGTTGAGTTTGACACAGGAAAGGTCGCATGGAAGAAGTCGCTGAAAGAAACTGAGGAGTTTCCTGGAAGGGAGGACTGGAACTCGTGAAATGATGATGACAGATTTTGTAGAAGAGAGTTGAGCGTCTTTACTAAGTTGTGCTCCGGGTGTAGCTCGCCTAGTTGTGCGGTTGTTCTGACTGCGGTAGCACGTGGAGAAAACCCGGCAGACGGACTAGAGATGTTGCTCCTTGTTTCAGCCGACGCTGCACCGGAAGAAACTGAGTAAACATCTGGTGAGCTGCTACCTTCAGCTGAAGCTCTGAGCCTGGACTTGTCTGTCTCACCCGCCGCCCAAGCTGCTGATGCCATCGTTAAAATCTGGCGGGCGTATCAGATGTACTGACTCGCCGATGTTAGCATGTGGCTGTCATGATAGCTCGTCGATGTTCGTATGTGGCTGTCATGATAGCTCTACACTCGCATAATGATGGACATATCTTGTTCTGTGTTTTGATCACAATAAATTCAAACATGGCGTACATTAGCCCAGGATATTTGCATAGGATACGCCTGATTTAAGATTTCATTGGACCAGTTAACAAAAATAACGTGAGGGGAGGGGGCTAGATTTCTTATGGAATGTAGGTCATACTGTTGAGGCTACAGACACTTTCACTCGACTACTCACAAAAGCTATCTCCTGTAACGCACACAATGTGGGCCAAATTTAGCATTCAGAACTTGATCAAACTTTAGCATTCAGAACTTGATCAAACTTTAGCATTCAGAACTTGATCAAACTTTAGCATTTAGAACTTGATCAAACTTTAGCATTCAGAACTTGATCAAACTTTAGCATTCAGAACTTGATCAAACTTTAGCATTTAGAACTTGATCAAACTTTAGCATTCAGAACTTGATCAAACTTTAGCATAATCAGGCCAGCTATGACCGACTTGACTTCTGTGCATGTCCAGGTGACAGTAGTACTCTCTAGGGGGACCACTCAAGAGAAGGCCCACCAGCTCTCACGAGAAGGCCGGCCAACCAACTCCACAGAGACGCCTGAACTGAAACGAGGAATGCCAGAAATCTGAAATGGAAAAGTTCAGAAAAACAAGAAAGAATTAGGAAAAGTTTTCCTCTGACGACAAAATATGTCTCAGAAATCACAATACAGACAGAATGTGGTTTAACAAATGTTATCCTGGTATCATGTGATATCACTGAAAATCACGTATGATAGCTGAGCATGAGTGTAAGGTCACTGTAACTTTGACTGAGCATTTGACAGAAGAAGGATACGAAGAGATGGTATATTATCTCCGATACACTTATCATTTGTGTGTGCGAGTATCAGTGTTTGTCTGTGTGTTTATCTATGTGTATGTGTGTGTGTGCGCGCAGGGGACAGCAAACACGTTTTATGTGCATAATACAATGATAATGATGTATTCTGCGATATTATTTATCACTTCAACTGCCAATGTCGATATCAAGCAGACACTTTCTGAGAGAAAGTATCAGACAAATACATTCTGAGAGAAATTATCTGTCAAATATATTGTGAGAGAAATTGTCAGTCAAATATATTGTGAGAGAAATTATCAGGCAAATATATTGTGAGAGAAATTATCTGTCAAATATATTGTGAGAGAAATTATCTGTCAAATATATTGTGAGAGAAATTGTCAGTCAAATATATTGTGAGAGAAATTATCAGGCAACTATATTGTGACACAACAGAAATGTACTCAGAGTAGATAACAAGTTAGTGGAGGAGGTCAACGAATTTGTATACCTTGGCAGCAGAGTAGTAGAAAATGGAGACAGCACAGAGGACATCAACAGCAGACTTACTAGAGCAAACCAGGCTTTTGCAATGCTACAGAATATATGGAAATCAAATAAACTAAGCATAAATATGAAAATCAGGATATTTAAGAGTAATGTTCTAAGTGTACTACTCTATGGTAGTGAATGCTGGAAAATCACCAAAACCATAGAAAACAAGTTGAATTCTTTCCAGACTAAATGTTTACGTAGAATTAAAAAAATATTTTGGCCAAACACCATAAGAAATAACATCTTATTGGCAGAAATGCAGATGAAACCACTGACAACAATTATTGAGGAAAGACGCTGGCGATGGTTGGGACATGTGCTCAGAATGACTGACAACTCACTACCAAAAATAGCACTAAGATGGACACCACAGGGGAACAGAAGTAAGGGTAGACCAAAAGAGACATGGAGAAGAACAACAGAAAGGATGTTGAGCAATAGAGGGCTCACCTGGGCAAGAGCAGAAAAAAAGGCGAAAGACAGGCATTTGTGGAAAACCCTTGCGGAAGCCCCATGTGCCCTGGGCACTTAAGGTTCAGAGAGAGAGAGAGATATTGTGACAAAAATTGTCAAATAAATATATTTTGAGAGAAATTATCAGATAAATATATTGTGAGAGAAATTATCAGATAAATATATTGTGAAAGAAATTGTCAGATAAATATATTGTGAGAGAAATTATCAGATAAATATATTGTGGGAGAAATTATCAGTTAAATGTATTCTGAGAGAAAGTATGAAACGAATACATTGTGAGAGAAATTATGAGACAGTTATATTGTGAGACAAATTATTATACAAATATTTTGTGAGAGAAATTATCACACAAATGTATTCTGAGAGAAAGTATGAAACGAATACGTTGTGAGAGAAATTGTCAGACAAATATATTGTGAAGGAAATTAACAGACACATATGTTGTAAGAGAAATTATCAGACAAATATATTATGAGAGAAATTATCAGACAAACATATATTATGAGAGAAATTATCAGACAAATATATTGTGAGAGAAATTATCAGATAAATATTTTGTGAGGGAAATTATCACACAAATATACTGTTAGAGAAATTATCAGACACATATACTGTAAGAGAAATTATCGCCGAGCGTCATTAGAAACAGTTTCTGCGTGACAGTTTTAAAGGTAAAATTTATTTTATCTGGTTAAAGTGGCACTCAGAAGAAAGCCAGGTCATCTTAACTTCGTGAAGTGGTTTGGTGTTTAACTAGAGAAGTGACGCTCCAGGCACTGAAGTGTCTTAACCCTAATTTTTAACAGAAAGTTACATTTACACAACGTCCCTAAGCGAGAAAGCAGAACCCTGATATATTTCAAAACTTTTATAAAGTGTCATATAGAGAGTTTGGGAACCCTGCTATACTTCACAGCTTTTAAAAAATGCCCTTCGTGTTAGAGAGTTTGAGAATCATGATATACTTCACAATTTTTATAAATTGTCCTATATGGAAGAGAGTTTGAGAACCCTGATATAATTCACAGCTTTTATAAAGTGCACTTCGTGTTAGAGAGTTTGAGAATCCTAATATACTTCACAACTTTTATAAAGTGTCCTACATGTTAGAGAGTTTGAGAAGTCTGATATACTTCATAACTTTTACAAAGTGTCCTACATGTTAGAGAGTTTGAGAACCCTGATATACTTCACAAATTTTACAAAGTGTCCTACATGTTAGAGAGTTTGAGAATCCTGATATACTTCACACATTTTACAAAGTGTCCTACATGTTAGAGAGTTTGAGAACCCTGATATACTTCACAAATTTTACAAAGTGTCCTACATGTTAGAGAGTTTGAGAACCCTGATATACTTCACAAATTTTACAAAGTGTCATACATGTTAGAGAGTTTTAGAATCACCGTTTCATTAAAAAAAAACCCGCAAGGAATCTGTATATGTTCACACATCTATAAAGCTAGATCATCATTATCAGGTGCCGTGCCGACTAGCGTTGGCTATTATGTTTCTCCAGGGTACACGATCCTTCACAGTTGGTGATCTCCTCTCACACCATCCCGTCAGACTGTCCAGTATCATTTCTCTTGGTCTTCCTCTTGATCTTCTTCCTTCTATTTTTCCTATTGTTATAACATTTTAAATGCCCCCTCTTCTCATTGCATGTCCTATGAAAGTACATTGTCTCTCTATCTTAAATTTTTGACATGATTTTTTGTCTCTCCAGCTCTTCTCATACATTCCTCATTAGTTATTTTTGCTGTCTATGGGATTCGTAACATTCTTCTAATAAACCACATTTCTGCTGCTTCCAATGATTTTTGTGCAGACTTGGCTATTGTCCACGATTGATTTCCATATAACAAGATAGGTTCAATATAGCATTTTAGGACTCGTTTTCTAACATTCATTGATAAGGATGTGTTAGATGTTTCTCATTCTCTAAAACGTAGTCTTTGCTTGGTCTATTCTGTTCCTAATTTCTGTTCTGCATTTCCCATCTGAATGTATTACAGCTCCAAGGTATTTGAATTTCTGCACCTGCTTTAGAATAGTTCCGTTTAATTTAATACTGCATGCTGGTGGATTCTGTTTCTTAGATATAACCATAGTCTCTGTCTTTTTGAAGTTCAAAGTAAGGCCTTTCTGTTCACTTTCTTTGGTGACTTTATCCAAGAGATTTTGCAGGTCTTTTTGGTTCTCAGCTATCAGTACTGTGTCGTCAGTATACCGAAGGTTGTTAATATTGTATCCTCCAATGTTTTTGCCTGGTTCTGTGATGTCGTTCTTTGAATATTCTCGCTGTACAGAGAAAAAAAGGTCTGGAGATAGTACACATCCTTGTCGCACCCCTTGTTTTATAGGTTGATATTTTCCAGTTCTATTTTATAGGTTGATATTTTCCAGTTCTATTTTCAACTCGAATTGCTACTTCTTGCTGCCAGAATAGATGTTTTACAATCCTCAGGTCTTTGGCTTCTATATTGATGTCTTCAAGAATTTTAATAATTTCACTATGTTTCACCTTGTCAAATGCCTTGGTGTAATCAATGAAGCATAAGCAGAGATCTTTCTGTACTTCTAAAGCTCTTTCTGTTAGTGTTCGTAAAGCATAAATGGCATTGTGTGTTCCCTTTCCTTCAACAAATCCAAACTGTTCATCTGCTGTTTCCATTTTTATCTTTTTCTTTGTTCTTCTCATAATTATTCTCAGAAGTAGCTTCGTTATGTAACATGAGAGGCTGATAGTCCGGTGGTCATCACATTCCTTTGCACCTGGTTTCTTTGGTAGTGCTATATACGTGGATTTAAGCAGGTCACTGGGCATATAACCACTGTTGTAAATGTCATTCAGTAACTTGGTTATTATGTTTATTCCAATCTCTTGTACGGTCTCTAATTTCTTCTATTGTTATATTATCAGGCCCAGTCACTTTTCCTTTCTTCATGTGTTTGATGGCATCTATGATTTCATCTTCAAGTATTGGTGGTCCATCACAGATTTCAGTATCTGGTGTTAATTCTGGTCTTTCTCCTCCATATAGCTCACCGATATACTCTGTCCACCTGTCCACAATGTCTTCTTTTCAAATTAACATTTTACCTTCTTTCGATTTCAGGTATCCTGTGGTATATTTTGTTTTCCTGTCTGTGAGTTCACTAATTTGTTTGTGCATGTCTTTGCTGTCTTTATTATTAGAGTCCTCTATCTGTCTGCACTGTTCATTTAACCACACTTCTTTTGCTTCTCTGCATTTGCGTCTTATTTCTGTATTTATCTTGCTATATTTTTCTTGGTTATTTTTACTCCTCTTCCTCTTGTCCATCAGTCCTAAGATGTCGTCTGTCATCCATTTATTTTTAGGGACTTCTTTTTTGAGTGGTATTATCTCCTTAACAGTTTGATGGATAGAATCTCTTAACATTATCCATTGTTCATCTATACTATTTATCTTTGCTATTGCATTGTATCTATTTGTTATAATAACTTTGTATTATTCTCGCAATTATTGGTCATTTTTAAGGATGTTGTTTAAATCAGGTGTTTCCTACAACCATGCTATGTATTCTTACTCATTCAATTAATGTACAACCTCTGGCATTCCTCTCCCCTAGTCCATGGTCACCAACTTAGATACAGAAAGCTGAAATATGTCACTTGTATAAAGCAAACCACCGCCCCCCTGCCTGGCCGTGTCTTTCTTTCCTTGACATTTAGGGTATATGAGGAAGGAGACACGACAAGACCCGGCATGACAAGACAAAACACAACATGACAAAACAAGACACGGCATGACAAGACAAGACACGGCATGACAAGACAAGACACGACATGACAATACAAGATACGACATGACAATACAAGACACGACATGACAAGACAAGACACAACATGACAAGACATGACACGACATGACAAGACACGCCATGACAAGACAAGATACGACATGACAAGACAAGACACGACATGACAAGACAAGACACGACATGACAAGACAAGACACGACATGACAAGACAAGACAAGACAAGACACGACATGACAAAACAAGACAAGACACGACATGACAAGACAAGACACAATACACGACATGACAAGAGAAGACACGACAATACACGACATGACAAGACAAGACACGGCAAGACAAGACATAAGACAAGACAAGACTAGACAAGACACAAGGCAAGACACAGCAAGACAAGACACAAGACAAGACACGACATGACAAGACTAGACTAGACAAGATGCAAGTCAAGACTAGACAAAACACAAGACAAGACACGACAAAAAACAAGACAAGACATGACAACATAAGACAAGAAACGAAAAGACAAGACACGACACGACACAAGACAAGACACGACACGACATAACAAGACAAGACATGAGACGACACAACAAAACAAGAACGAGAAACCAAGACACGACAAATATTGTGATATGCATGTGAGAACTTAAAAAGTAAGCTATTGTATATAACACAATAACTACAACCTGCTGTAACTGCTGACCTCTGACACTATATAACTTCTGGAATACCTTGATCCATATTTTTACTTAATGCTATAATGTACATATTAAAAAAAAAAACTAATTGTTGGAAACTTCAGGAAAGGGAGTAGGAGCTGGTCTCTTCACCTCAGATTTATTTATTCCGTGGCATGGCTTAACAAATGTGAAGGGAGATAAGCTGGCACGTGGACTCGGCTCTGTCTAAGAAATCTGATACAATGTTTGCATCCACTCCAAGCTCTGTCTAAGAAATCTGATACAATGTTTGCATCCACTCCAAGCTCTGTCTAAGAAATCTGATACAATGTTTGCATCCACTCCAAGCTCTGTCTAAGAAATCTGATACAATGTTTGCATCCACTCCAAGCTCCGTCGAGGGAAGCTGTTCAACGTTCCTAAGATGTTTAATTGTTGTGGGACAGATCTAGAGAATTCTGACCTGTTTCCGGCAACATCTTAGAATATCTAGAACTCTGGCGCTGACAGATTGGTTCTACTCTGACACGGGTCTTGACCACACTGAAGGAGGCCAGAACATCTAGGCTGGACTGAGATGCCAGGAAAGATCCAAGACACCAGCCACAGGATGCCAAAGATAAGAAATATCATTTGATTTTAAAATCAGTCTCGCTTCCCTATTTCAAAGTGATAGAATAAAGTCCCTTTAAGTGACACTGCTTACAGAATTATAACTTTGAACTAGTGAAAAATACAACAAGTAAAGAAACTATAACAGTAACAATAACAACAACGTGATGCTGAGATTCTTGAGCCAAACATGTCACCTTGACACGTACAACTGCAAGCTACAAACCCTGGAAAGACGGGGGAGCCGACATGGAGATAAAAAGACACTTGTAAATTAGAGTTGGGAATATTACTGTCCTGTGGGGGGGGGGGGGGGGAATACCACGTGGTTTGCCCTGCATGAAGAAATACCACGTGATGTCTAAGGTAGAAGAAATACCACGTGATGTCTAAGGTAGAAGAAATAGCACATGATGTCTAAGGTAGAAGAAATAGCACGTGATGTCTAAGGTAGAAGAAATAGCACGTGATGTCTAAGGTAGAAGAAATAGCACATGATGTCTAAGGTAGAAGAAATAGCACATGATGTCTAAGGTAGAAGAAATAGCACGTGATGTCTAAGGTAGAAGAAATAGCACATGATGTCTAAGGTAGAAGAAATAGCATGTAACGTCTAAGGTAGAAGAAATAGCACGTGATGTCTAAGGTAGAAGAAATAGCACGTGATGTCTAAGGTAGAAAAAATAGCACGTGATGTCTAAGGTAGAAGAAATAGCACGTGATGTCTAAGGTAGGAGAAATAGCACGTCATGTCTAAGGTAAAAGGGAATATCAGGTGATGTCTAAGGTAGAAGGGAATATCAAGTGATGTCTAAGATAGAAGGGAATATCCGATGATGTCTAAAGTAGAAAGGAATATCAGGTCATGTCTAAGGTAGAAGTGAATATCGGGTGATGTTTAAGGTAGAAGGGAATGTCAGGTTATTTCTAAGGTAGAAGGGAATATCATGTGATTTCTAAGGTAGAAGGGAATATCATGTGATTTCTAAGGTAGAAGGGAATATCATGTGATTTCTAAGGTAGAAGGGAATATCATGTGATTTCTAAGGTAGAAGGGAATATCAGGTGTTTTGTGAACTAACCTCGCTTCCCCGCGGGGTGGACACAGAAAGAGAAGCCTAGGCCTAGACAGTAAAGTCCTTGACCTTGTGAGAAGTTACCAACTGGGCTTCTTAGTTCAACCTGCTCATGGTCTCTGAAACAACACCGCCACTCACCAGGAAGTCTAGCAGCGATCACAACAGTCACAACAACGCAAAACTCAAAATAATATTTTGTCTTAAATTAGGACAAGAAATCCAGCGTGAGTACAAGAATAATATAAGAGATCTGTCTCTCTAACCACTTGAAAATGTTTGAGCGACAGCTGCAAGGCTCGTGTACAATTATCTGCAAGTAAAGAGATTGAAAAGTTCTCAGGATATAACAAGAGTAGAGAATGTTTGAACTTTTTTTTTTTTGGAAAGATCTGCTTTTTTTCTAGACAGATTTGTGAGCTTCAGAATTTTTAAGTTTTGTCATTTTTCTTTCACTTCATCGGCCGCTCATCAACCAACAGCACGTTTCCATGGTAACCATTGTTTCCGTTTCACCGTAGCAGTCCAGGTGGATAATGAAGGGCACAGAAGACGACATTCTTAAGGTCGCAGCTGTACTGATAAAAGTGGGTCGCACACCGCTGTAGCAACTGTCTGTTTCCTGAAACAAAAGGACACTCTCCTGTTATCTGTGTGCAGATTTAGTTCCTGAACATATGAGGGTCCCAGGTCTTGCGGTGAATTTATGAGCTGTTGCCTCTTTTTTAATTATGTGTGTCACGTGACAGACTACTGTTGCATCCAAAATCTGATGTATATGTATCACGTGATAGTACATTATATAAAAAATATGATGTATATATATCACGTGATAGTACATTATATAAAAAATATGATGTATATATATCACGTGATAGTACATTATATAAAAAATCTGATCTATATGTATCATGTGATAGTACGTTATATAAAAAAATCTGATCTATATGTATCACGTGATAGTACATTATATAAAAAATCTGATCTATATGTATCATGTGATAGTACATTATATAAAAAATCTGATCTATATGTATCATGTGATAGTACATTATATAAAAAATCTGATCTATATGTATCATGTGATAGTACATTATATAAAAAAATCTGATGTATATGTATCATGTGATAGTACGACGTTGTGAACAATTTCTGTCTTTAGAATATTTGGTGCTTCAGTGGTTCACTCGCAGTGGCCCGGTGGCTTGAAGGTGGCTCGCTGGAAAGTTTCCTGTTGGAAGGTGGTTTGATCAAATGGTTCAGAACTTCAATCATTTTCTTGTAGCCCTCCTTTCCCCCCATCTATAAAGTTTGTTTAGATATGGTCGAGTTGTCCCGATCTAGTTTATTTTAAGAACGCCTAAACCAGCAGATGATGTCAGTGAACAGACAGTCCTTGCCGTAACAAACTATCAACAGAACCAGAACAGAAAGACAAAGTAACGACTGGCCACTTTTATTTGAAAGAGAAACTTGATTTAACGAACTCTGAAAACTTCCAGCCGACATAATCCACTCAATAAATTCTGTAACTGCTGGTGGGCTCTTGCCTAAGATTTCATTTCGCTTCAAGAAATTACACGTTTTTATGCCTGGATGAAGGTAAAGTCGATTCACATCTGAGTGTTCAGTTCAGCGAGTGAAGATAAGAGAATTCACTTCATAAGATCAATCAATCGTTACTCAGCTGGAATAAATGAGGGGTCTCTTTCTTCCAAACTTTTCTTCCCCACTGGAAGAATTTCTCTTTTATCTCCAGTGCTTAAAGTTACTGAAGCCGGTGATTGTACTCTGTGTTCTCTCCCCTGATACTCACCTACGTCACTGTTCACTCTTACTGCTGTTCTTTGCTTCCAGAACATGTTCTTCATAATTCTCACACCTTTACCATCTATATTAACTTTTTTCTAGCATTTGTATTATATCTTCATGTCTAACTCTGTCAAAAGCTTTCACATAATCAATAAAGCACAAGAATAAATTTTTGTTTACCTCTAAAGATCGATCTACGAGTTCTTAACTCTTAGAAAAATTGCGTTATATGTACTTTGTCCTTCAACAAAACCAAATTGTTCTTCTGCAGTTTCAATTTATATCTTATGCAGGAAACTCTATACTATAGAGAGCGGAACAACAACAACACAACTTCAGATCATCAGAGGAAGTTTACCCCCCCCCCCCCGGGTCAGACAAGTATTTTGGCCCTATAAAACTCCTGACACTCTAAGGGGGGTGGGTCCCTCTGGGTCATGACTCCCAGAGGTCTTGTGAGTTGTTGCTTTTTTTTTTTGTCTCGGGATTGAGCTGGCACTGCACTTTTGAAGTGCGTCTTTAGCGATTTAACCATGGAGGACTGGTACTGGCCGCGACAAGCGAAATTATTTATGTTCTCAGTGCTTGTTTCGCATACTCCACAGCCAGCATGAAGACTTTTCTGCTGTTTCTGAAAGGCTTTTCGTATTGTCAGGTTCCTTATTCTCTACAGTATTTCTGTGATGTGGCTCATTGAACCAACTGTACGATGTTGATCACATTCTGTTCTCTGGCTTTCTTTGATAAGGCAGTAAACACAGAGTTGGGAAGATCTTGCGGTCTATTTCCTGTTTATAAACTATAAAGAACAGTAACTTCTCCGCTCTGAGATCATCGGCAGCCATGATTGTCTCCCCTGTGATGATGTTTTAATCCTGATGCCTTCTTTGCTATCAACTTTTCCAGTGTGTGCCAGTTCTTGGACAAGACCGGAAGTCTGATCCATCTCCATTTCCCATCTACACTTTAGTCGCCTTGTCTCAAAAACAAGTTTTTATATCTGATTTTGGACATTTTTTTTCTCAGTTCTCCACAGACACACACATACGCAAAATTATATAAATATATAAAAGTTCATGAAGAACATCTAATACAACACATTTTTAATTTTAAGCGGCATGCTGCTGACCTCGAGTTGCACAATGTTGACCCTGAGGCCATGGTTAAAAAAAAAGAAAACTTTCCAATACGGGACATGTCTGCCCAGACTCTTACTCGGAATCTATCTGAAAAAAAATAATGTCAAAACTGAGAACTGCATGAAAGAATCAGAAGCAACAATCGCAGAGCGCCGTGAGGAGAGGGCTGGATATCGGCAACACTTTACGCGCGGTTGTCCTCTCCTTCCACTTTACTCTACGACAAGAAAAAGAAGAAGAAGAAGAAGAAGAAGAGCTGGCTATATTTGACATATTATAGCACAGGGGTAAGCCTGTTACTATTAGAAAGATAGCCCCTTTTGTAAGTGCTGTTGTCAGGAAAAGTTGTCTAGTGTTGTAACTGTGAAGTTCAGAATGAACTAGCTTTTTACATCTCTCATAATTTGCATTCATGGCTACATGCTCAGAACGCCAAACAACTCAGATAATCCAACACCAGGACAACAAGGTCACAAAACTTGAGTCTGGCAATCCACAGGACTTAACAGTTAACGTTTGCGAAGAACCAACAAAAAATGTATATGTCAGACGGAGAAGGTTAATATGAGGGAGATGAATGTGATGTTATGTGATATTTCAGGAAAAATTACTTCTGCCACACGGAAGTAATATTTCACATGCCTGGACACAATATCTTCCGGCAGTACAAAGATTTACCGCTGGAAGTCGTAAGTTCGATATTATAATACCAGGGATAACAAACAGCCACATTCACACACTTCACATATATGGAACAACACATAAGTTCCTCAATGGCAGAAACTAACTTCTCTTACAAGGTCACCAAAATCACCACTCAAAAATACTGCACTTGTACTAAAAAGGACAACCTAAAAAAACACCCACATCTTGCTGAAAACATAAAACAAACACCCACATCTTGCTGACAACATAAAACAAATACCCACATCTTGCTGACAACATAAAACAAACACCCACATCTTGCTGACAATATAAAACAAACACCCACATCTTGCTGACAACATAAAACAAACACCCACATCTTGCTGACAACATAAAACAAACACCCACATCTTGCTGACAACATAAAACAAACACCCACATCTTGCTGACAACATAAAACAAACACCCACATGACAACATAAAACAAACACCCATATCTTGCTGACAACATAAAACAAACACCCACATCTTGCTCACAACATAAAACAAACACCCACATCTTGCTGACAACATAAAACAAACACCCACATCTTGCTCACAACATAAAACAAACACCCACATCTTGCTCACAACATAAAAAACACCCACATCTTGCTCACAACATAAAACAAACACCCACATCTTGCTCACAACTGAGAGGCCTATAGCTGAGCTGTTAGGGAGGCAAAGTTCCGTAAGGGACATGCAAATGACTGACATTTTGAGAACCTCTGTAACTATCTATTATCCTGACGAAAAAGACAAACACGCACAAGCTTCTACAGAAGCATCGTAACTGGTAACCTCTAGCGCATTATGACTGAAACGAAGGAACTCT
The DNA here is from genome assembly GCA_009760885.1 of Achatina immaculata. NCBI lineage: Eukaryota > Metazoa > Mollusca > Gastropoda > Stylommatophora > Achatinidae > Lissachatina > Lissachatina immaculata. The sequence goes on from CM019718.1 coordinate 42,369,359, forward strand.
CTCCGACCTAAATCTTTTCCTCCATCCCTATCCGTCATCCGGAAGTCTAGTTTCTTCTTCTTTTCCTTTCAAGTTCCGCGCGGTGCTTTGTCTCTCCCAGCGACATCCCGAGGATCGGGTTTTCCCGATAAACTGTGCTCAATTTCTGCATTCTAAAAATAGCCTGTCCGGCGAAAAACTCTTACACATTACTTTTGACAAGATTGTACCCTTTAACTAGCAAGAACTTCACCTTCACTGTTCACTTTCTAAATATTGCTACATATGAAATAAACTGCACCAACGCCCCACATAAAATGGATTTTCGTTAGCAAAGATCGGTAAATGTCAGTAAAAAAAACAGAACTGTATCCAGCTCAATAGCCATTACTACTGTGTTGCATGTAATCACTCAGCAACACACATCACATTGCTATTCTGTTGTATGTATTCATTCAGCAACACACATCACATTGCTATTGTGTTGTATGTAATCACTCAACAACACACATCACATTGCTATTTTCTTGTATGTAATCACTCAACAACACTCATCACATTGCTATTTTGTTGTATGTAATCACTCAACAACACTCATCACATTGCTGTTTTGTTGTATGATCCAGAAAGTGGCAAAAACAAGTTCATGTTCAGGTTGTCTCTCTTGTTCAATTTGTCTCTCTTGTTCAAATTGTCTCTCTTGATCAAGTTGTCTCTCTTGTTCAGTTTGTATCTCTTGTTCAAATTGTCTCTCTTGTTCAAATTGTCTCTCTTGATCAAGTTGTCTCTCTTGTTCAATTTGTCTCTCTTGTTCAAATTGTCTCTCTTGATCAAGTTGTCTCTCTTTTTAATATTGTCTTTCTGTCGTAAGTTATCTTTCTTGTGTAAAGTAGTTTTCTTACGTAAGTTCTCTTTCTGTCGTAAGTTGTATTTCTTGGATAAAGTTGTCTTTCTTGTGTGAATTTGTCTTTCTTGTGTAAAGTTGTCAGCTTCAGACTAACCGTTTCCGACTGGTTTATGAACTGTAGCAGCACCACCTGGAAGCATGTTGTCTTTATCGCAAGAAAAGTCACAGAGTAAACAGTAACACGGCCATCTTATTTAAACATGTATAAGGTCTTAATCTTGTGTTATTTTCTTGTGAATGACAAAACATGTGTAAGGTCTTAATCTTGTGTTATTTTCTTGTGAATGACAAAACATGTGTAAGGTCTTAATCTTGTGTTATTTTCTTGTGAATGACAAAACATGTGTAAGGTCTTAATCTTGTGTTATTTTCTTGTGAATGACAAAACATGTGTAAGGTCTTAATCTTGTGTTATTTTCTTGTGAATGACAAAACATGTGTAAGGTCTTAATCTTTTGTTATTTTCTTGTGAATGACAAAACACATGTAGAGTCTTAATCTTGTGTTATTTTCTTGTGAATGACAAAGCAGAGTATAGATAAAGTGTGATGATTTATACGGGTACAGAATAAAACAGAATGACAGGAAAACTCAACCTTTTCAATTTAGTGTTAGGTGTCTGTCATATCTGCCATGTGTTAAGTGTCTATCATGTATGTCATGTGTTAAGTGTCTATTATGCTGTAATGTGTTAAGTGTCTATTATGTCTGTCATGTGTTAAGTGTTTATTATGTCTATCATGTGTTAAGTGTCTATTACATCTGTCATGTGTTAAGTGTCTATCATGTATGTCATGTGTCAAGTGTCTATCATGTATGTCATGTGTTAAGTGTCTATTATGCCTGTCATATTTGTCATATGTTAAGTGTCTATCATATCTGTCATGTTTGTCATGTGTTAAATGTCTAGTATGTCTTTCATGTTTGTTATGTGTTAAGTATCTATTATATCTGTCATGTTTGTCATGTGTTAAGTGTCTATTATGCCTGTCATGTCTGTTATGTGTTAAGTGTCTATTATGCCTGTCATGTCTGTTATGTGTTAAGTGTCTATTATGTCTGCCATGTTTGTCATATGTTAAGTGTCTATCATGTCTGTCATGTGTTAAGTGTTTATTATGTCTGTCATGTCTTTCATGTGTTAAGTGTCTATCATGTCTGTCATGTGTTAAGTGTATATCATGTCTGTCATGTGTTAAGTGTTTATTATGTCTATCATGTCTGTCATGTGTTAAGTGTTTTTCATGTATTAAGTGTCTGTCATGTGTTTAGTATCTATTATGTCTGTCATGTGTTTAGTGTCTATTATGTCTGTCATGTATTTAGTGTCTATCATGTCTGTCATGTGGAGTGTCTATTATGTCTGTCATGTTCTTAATATCTATTATGTCTGTCATGTGTTAATTGTCTATTATGTCTGTCATGTCTGTCATGTGTTAAGTGTCTATTATGTCTGTAATGTCTGTCATGTCTGTCATGTGTTAACTCTACTATGTCTGTCATGTCTGTCATGGTGTTAAGTATATTATGTCTGTCATGTCAGTCATGTGTTAAGTCTATTATGTCTGTTATGTCTGTCATGTGTTAAGTCTATTATGTCTGTTATGTCTGTCATGTGTTAAGTCTATTATGTCTGTTATGTCTGTCATGTGTTAAGTCTATTATGTCAATTATGTCTGTCATGTGTTAAGTCTATTATGTCTGTTATGTCTGTCATGTGTTAAGTCTATTATGTCAATTATGTCTGTCATGTGTTATGTCTATTATGTTTGTTAGTCTGTCATGTGTTAAGTCTATTATGTCTGTTATGTCTGTCATGCGTTAAGTGTCTGTCATGCCTGTCATGTCTGTTGTGTCTGTCATGTGTTAAGTCTATTATGTCTGTCATGTCTGTCATGTGTTAAGTGTCTGTCATGTCTGCAATGTCTGTCCTACAGCGCTTTCTATTGTTGTCATTTTCAACTTAAAAGACACACTAAAGATGTTCTGACAAGTTTGCCTTTATGTGGAGGTGAAATGTCATTGGAAGAAATATACTAAAGCGTTACTCCCAGTGTTTTAGCATTACTCCCAGTGTTTTAGCGTTACTCCCAGTGTTTTAGCGTTATATCCAGTGTTTTAGCGTTATATCCAGTGTTTTAGCGTTACTGTTTTAGCGTTATATCCAGTGTTTTAGCGTTACTCCCACTGTTTTAGCGTTATATCCAGTGTTTTAGCGTTACTCCCAGTGTTTTAGCGTTATATCCAGTGTTTTAGCGTTACTCCCAGTGTTTTAGCGTTACTCCCAGTGTTTTAGCGTTATATCCAGTGTTTTAGCGTTATTCACAATGTGAGTTAAAACTGTTCTAATGTCATACACAGTGTGAGTTAAAACTGTTCTAATGTCATACACAGTGTGAGTTAAAAACTGTTCTAATGTCATACACAGTGTGAGTTAAAACTGTTCTAATGTCATACACAGTGTGAGTTAAAACTGTTCTAATGTCATACACAGTGTGAGTTAAAACTGTTCTAATGTCATACACAGTGTGAGTTAAAACTGTTAGGATATTACATACAGACTGTATTAAAACTGTTCTAACCTTACATTTAGATTGCGTTAAAACTGTTGTAATCCTGCAATCTGAGTATGTTAAAACACGCGCAGAAATCAGCTTTTGGAAACAAAACTGTGAGATTGTAAAGGGCAGAGAAATCAGCATAAAACTTTATATTAACCAAACAGCAATGATGCGCTGCTAACAATCATTCGTTCAATCATGACAGCTTTCAGGCAAGAGGATTTCTGAAGCGGGAACGAAAGAGTGAAAGCCAGACATGATCAGACAGAAATCAGAAATTTAACATGAAAAGAATTAAAATAAAAGAGACTGGAAAGTCTCTGAAAAAATAAATGTGTCTTTTATTGCAGCTTTTATGTTGGGGGCGAGGCAAGGCTTAATGATGATGGTTGTAAAAATAGCACCAGATGTGTACATAAATACATTTATCTTGAGCCCATTAATGTACACAATGTGGAGATGTACAGATGAATACCTGAACGCACACGTAAAAATATAAAATGCATTTTACGTAGAAATTTGTAAGGAGCGTCGGAGAGTGCTCGCGTTTTATAGCATGTATGTGAGCCAGTGATATCACATATTTATGATACAAAGATAGCCTAGACAGTTTATTATCTCACTCGCGGGGACTGGCTTTCAGAGATGAAACTGGAGAGGAGTCTCAGACAACAAGCAGACGGGACACATTCTTTCCGCAGCGTAAACAGATAACAACAAAAACAAACAAAAACTGTGAAACATCTAAATCTCCTAAACAAAATGTGGAAATAAAACGCCTGTATCAACCGACAAACGTTAAATTAGCCAAATCTTGTTCTTACGTTCACGATTCTAGTGAATTCTCCCCTAACTTACAGCACATTACAGTGTTTGTGTTGGTGAGCGAAACAAAACAAAAAAGAAAACGTTTTATATTCAAATATTTGATGTTCTTGTTGCTTTTAGCAACAACAGCACAGAATGTTTGCCTAAATACCATCTTTTCAGAGCTGTCAGACCAAAAGCATCAAATTTGTTCCATACTGAAAGCGATTACAACGATGGTACAAAATGGCCCCATTTTCTCCTTGGGGATGCCATAGTATACCGAGAGTTGCATAAAAATGTATAAATGTTGTAAGTTGTACATTCTTTATTTCACATTCACGTTATGCAAGTCGTTCCCAGAAGCACTTGTAACATTTTGATGGCTGATCATTTGACAACGGCTCGCCTACAACAATAGCAGTACTGATTTCATCGTGTTGTTACGCTGTTATTGTTATACTGAGCCTGTTATTACAACACTATTATTGTTATCCGGAGCCTGTTATTACGAAAGCTGCTTATGTTCTCATTATAATAACCTTGATGCTGTTTATGTCCTCGTTATGTAATACATTTGATGCTCTTTATGCCCTCGTTATATAATACATTTGATGCTCTTTATGTCTTCGTTATACTCTTATGTCTCTAGAAAACGTCTGCTAAATCTTGAGCATAAATTCTAATATGACAAAAATATAATTTCAGAAATATTTCATTAAAAGGTTTCATTTGTAGATTTTCTGTCCTCATTCATTAACGCAGAGACTGCTGGTAGAAAACTGATTAAGTAGGCAGACATCAAAAGAAATCAAATGTAAATAAAATCCTATTTGCTTTTCAAACAGAACCAACTATTCGTGCCGTTAATTTTGATAAATGTATATTCTTTCATAAACTATTTATAAAAGTATCCACATATTTCAGTCTTACATATTTTTCTTCATTTTTGTGGTAAGTTCCAACAGAATATAAAGCTTTTCTTGTAAAAACAGACGCGAAGCGACAAACTTTGACGGGAAAAGAAAAGAAAGTAAAATGAAACCTCCACAAATATCATGAAGCGGAAAAGTTAACTCTCCACTTTTGTTAATTCTGGACCAGAGAAAATTTAACTCTCCGCTTTTGTTTATTCTCGACCTGAGATTCTGTGATATTTGTCCCAGTATTACCACAAAATACAAAAAGTTTTATTTTGTCCTCATCAGTGTTTCAAACATATACAACATAAGCACACACACGCACGTACACATATACAGACAGAGATTTTATCTAACTGTACACACACACATGCAAAAAGAGATTTGATCTAACTGCACATACATACATATCTAAGAAACAGAATCCACCAGCATGCAGTATTAAATTAAACAGAACCATTCTAAAGCAGGTGCAGAAATTCAAATACCTTGGAGCAGTAATAACTTCAGATGGGAAATGCAGAACAGAAATTAGGAACAGAATAGACCAAGCAAAGACTGCATTTCAGAGAATGAGAAACATATTAGCTAACACATCTTTATCAATGAATGTTAGAAAACGAGTCCTAAAATGCTATATTGAACCTATCTTGTTATATGGAAGTGAATCATGGACAATAGGCAAGTCTGCACAAAAATCATTGGAAGCAGCAGAAATGTGGTTTATTAGAAGAATGTTGCGAATCCCCTGGACAGCAAAAATAAGTAATGAAGAATGTATGAGAAGAGCTGGAGAGACAAAAAAACCTTGTCAGAAAGATAAGAGAGAGACAATGTACTTTGATAGGACATGCAATGAGAAGAGGGGGCATTGAAAATATTATAACAACAGGAAAAATAGAAGGAAGAAGATCAAGAGGAAGACCAAGAGAAATGATACTGGACAGTCTGACGGGATGGTGTGAGAGGAGATCACCAACTGAGCTGATGGCCTGCATGAAGGATCGGGTACTCTGGAGAAGCATAATAGCCAACGCCAGTCGGCACGGCACCTGATGATGATGATGATGATGATGATGATGACATACATACATTTCCACATATACAAACGCAAGGTTTATCTAACTGAAACACGCCCACACACACGCCACAGTTACTTTTATCTAGGATTGAGCTTCTTTCCATTTTACAGCCCGTCCACGCATCTAACGCCCCACCACGTTATCTGTCATTGTGTAGGAACACAAGACGAGGCAGCAAGTTCCAAGTCATAAGCCGGACTACCTGAAAGAGAATGACTGCTGCTGAAGTATCTAGCGCCAGGTTGCAACACTGGAAGCCGGTTCTCTGCAGGTACACATTGAATCGTGTCTTGTCTGTACACATTTCAGATCGGCGTTCTTTGTACATTACTTCCTTTTTTCTTTTACATTATTGAAACTTCTGCTCAAATCGTTCCCAAGTTCTCATATATTCTTGTCATTTTTGCCAATTATTTATTTAATACACACGCACACATACATATTCATACACACATATCTATACACACTCTCACATATATTTATACACACATATACACACACTCACACATACATACATATTCACACACTCACGTACATACAAATGTTTTGATCAACTAAAATTACACAAAATGTATACATCAACTAATACCACACATTATGTACACATCAACTAATACCACACATTATGTACACATCAACTAATTCTACACATTACGTAACTATCAACTAATGTCATTCAGTTTGAACACACCAACTAATATCACACAGCATGTACATATCAACTAATATCACACAGTATGTAAACATCAACTAATATCACACAGTATGTAAACATCAACTAATAGCACACAGTATATACACATCAACTAATATCACACAGTATGTAAACATCAACTAATAGCACACAGTATGTACACATCAACTAATATCACACAGTATGTACACATCAACTAATAGCATACAGTATGTACACATCAACTAATAGCACTCAGTATACACACATCAACTAATAGCACACATTATACACACATCAACTAATAGCAGACATTATACACACATCAACTAATAGCACACATTATACACACATCAACTAATAGCAGACATTATACACACATCAATTAATAGCACACATTATACACACATCAACTAATATCACACAGTATGTACACATCAATTATAGCACACAGTATGTACACATCAACTAATGTCCGCTACACTTAGCCAAGCGACTGGCTATAGAAATGAGAGAAAACAAACCAGGATATTATTTTCTCCCAGACAATCTTCACAGAGGAGCAGCCACATTTTTTAAAAAAATGGCGCTGGTCAAATATTGACTTGTAGCGCTTACAGGTTTACAATGTAATGGCTAATTATGGTTAACTGGCAATTTGTGCTTTCTGGTGGGCAGAATAGATTTTTCAACGACACCAGAAGTTTTGAAAGAAATATTAGTCATGTTAACATTGATTACAGCCTACAGAGACAGATAAGTGTCACTAGAGACCACAGAGATAGATAAGTGTCAATAGAGACCACAGATACAGATAAGTTTCGCTAGAGACCACAGAGACAGATAAGTATCACTAGAGACCACAGAGACAGATAAGTGTCACTAGAGACCACAGAGACAGATAACTATCACTAGAGACCACAGAGACAGATAAGTGTCACAAGAGACCACATAGACAGAACAAGAGACCACATAGACAGATAACTGTCACAAGAGACCACAGAGACAGATAACTGTCACTAGAGACTACAGAGACAGATAAGTGTCACTAGAGACCACAGAGACAGAAAAGTGTCACTAGAGACCACAGAGACAGATAAGTGTCGCTAGAGACCACAGAGATAGATAAATGTCACTAGAGACCACAGAGACAGATAACTATCACTAGAGACCACAGAGACAGATAAGTGTCACTAGAGACCACAGAGACAGATAACTATCACTAGAGACCACAGAGACAGATAAATGTCGTTAGAGACCACAGAGACAGACAACTATCACTAGAGACCAAAGAGACAGATAACTATCACTAGAGACCATAGAGACAGATAACTATCACTAGAGACCACAGGGACAGATAACTATCACTAGAGACCACAGAGACAAATAACTGTCACTAGAGACCACAGAGACAGATAAGTGTCGCTAGAGACCACAGAGACAGATAAGTGTCGCTAGAGACCACAGAGACAGATAAGTTTCGCTAGAGACCACAGAGACAGATAAGTGTCACTAGAGACCACAGAGACAGATAAGTGTCACTAGACACCACAGAGACAGATAAGTGTCACTAGAGACCACAGAGACAGATAAGTGTCGCTAGAGACCACAGAGACAGATAACTATCACTAGAGACCAAAGAGACAGACAACTATCACTAGAGACCAAAGAGACAGATAACTATCACTAGAGACCACAGAGACAGATAACTATCACTAGAGACCACAGGGACAGATAACTATCACTAGAGACCACAGAGACAAATAACTGTCACTAGAGACCACAGAGACAGATAAGTGTCACTAGAGACCACAGAGACAGATAAGTGTCGCTAGAGACCACAGAGACAGATAAGTGTCACTAGAGACCACAGAGACAGATAAGTGTCACTAGACACCACAGAGACAGATAAGTGTCACTAGAGACCACATAGACAGATAAGTGTCACTAGAGACCACAGAGACAGATAACTATCACTAGAGACCACAGAGACAGATAAGTGTTACTAGAGACCACAGAGACAGATAAATATCACTAGAGACCACAGAGACAGATAACTATCACTAGAGACCACAGAGACATAACTATCACTAGAGACCACAGAGACAGATAACTATCACTAGAGACCACAGAGACAGATAACTATCACTAGAGACCACAGAGACAGATAACTATCACTAGAGACCACAGAGACAGATAAGTGTCACTAGAGACCACAGAGACAGATAACTATCACTAGAGACCACAGAGACAGATAACTATCACTAGAGACCACAGAGACAGATAAGTGTCACTAGAGACCACAGAGACAGATAAGTGTCACTAGAGATCACAGAGACAGATAACTATCACTAGAGACCACAGAGACAGATAAGTGTCACTAGAAACCACAGAGACAGATAACTCTGACTAGAGACCACAGAGATAAATAACTGTCACTAGAGACCACAGAAACAGATAACTATCACTAGAGACCACAGAGACAGATAAGTGTCACTAGAGACCACATAGACAGATAAGTGTCACTAGAGACCACAGAGACAGATAAGTGTCACTAGAGACCACAGAGACAGATAAGTGTCACTAAAGACCACAGAGACAGATAACTATCACTAGAGACCACAGAGATAGATAAGTGTCACTAGAGACCATAGAGACAGATAAGTGTCACTAGAGACCACAGAGACAGATAACTATCACTAGAGACCACAGAGACAGATAACTATCACTAGAGACCACGGAGACAGATAACTCTGACTAGAGACTGCACAGACAGATAAGTGTCACTAGAGACCACAGAGACAGATAACTATCACTAGAGACCACAGAGACAGATAAGTGTCACTAGAGACCAGGGAGACAGATAAGTGTCGCTAGAGACCACAGAGACAGATAACTCTGACTAGAGACCACATAGACAGATAACTCTGACTAGAGACCACAGAGACAGATAAATGTCACTAGAGACCACAGAGACAGATAACTCTGACTAGAGACCACAGAGACAGATAACTCTGACTAGAGACCACAGAGACAGATAACTCTGACTAGAGACCACAGAGACACATAACTCTGACTAGAGACCACAGAGACCACAGAGACAAATAACTCTGACTAGAGACCACAGAGACAAATAACTCTGACTAGAGACCACAGAGACAAATAACTCTGACTAGAGACCACAGAGACAAATAACTATGACTAGAGACCACAGAGACAAATAACTCTGACTAGAGACCACAGAGACAGATAACTCTGACTAGAGCACTTAGTAGTGACTTGTAAGAAGATGTGGCTTGTAATAGCCTGTGTTTGAAAGTGCGCGCGGTGGAGTGTAGAGAATATTTAAATGGAGACTTGTGATGTGTGATAGGTGAGTCATAAATGGGGAGGCGTAGGGAAAGGAACCGTGGAAAGGGGAAGGAGTGATACAATGGTAATCTAGCTTGGAGAATGTGGAATAGGTGATTATAGTTGGGGTAGAGGGGTTGTAATCTGATGCTGTGAAAAGGGGGGGGGGGGGTCTGAACTATTTGTTACAAGTGAGAAAGAAGTGGAACTTAGTGCAGAGGAAAATGTGATTGTGGAAGAGAGGAATGTTAGGTGTAGCTGAAATGCGACTTCAAACCATGTGGTTCATGTGTCCCATACTCCTTAATGTAGCGGTTCAAAAGCGCTAGGCGGCTTCTATCATCAGAGTGGCATTGTTTCAATGCTGTTTCCAGAAAGTCAGATTTGCCTCTGTGTTTGGGGACATTGAAATGATAAGGGACTAGTTTCGAAGCATGTTGGGTGATAACATACATATATTTCTGCATTCGGTTACATAATCTGAGGCCAGTTTCACCAATATAAGATATCTTGCATCTTTTGTATGCAAAGACATATATCACATGACTGGATTCGTGTGTGAATCACTCATGGGAAGTGAAGATAGTTTTGGGAAAAATGATCGTTTTCCTTTCCAAAACTACAGGCCAGGAAACACAGCGGGGGCGGTGACATTTTCTAGTGCCAACATACGCAAACATGGCATACCCACTAACATGACATGTCGGCACCCACTAACATGACATGTCGGCACCCAATAACATGACATATCGGCACCCACTAACAAGATTTATCGTGCATAGAGACTCTTCAGCTAAACGCTGCTGACCGCACATTTTCAATTTCTTCTCCGTCTCTGGTCTTCCTCCCTCCTCACATAAGGTCATTCATCTTCTCTGATCCTCGTCTCCAGTCTCTAATCTTCTCTGATCCTCGTCTCCAGTCTCTAATCTTCTCTGATCCTCGTCTCCAGTCTCTAATCTTCTCTGATCCTCATCTCCAGTCTCTAATCTTCTCTGATCCTCATCTCCAGTCTCTAATCTTCTCTGTTCCTCATCTCCAGTCTCTAATCTTCTCTGATCCTCATCTCCAGTCTCTAATCTTCTCTGTTCCTCATCTCCAGTCTCTAATCTTCTCTGATCCTTGTCTCCAAACTCTAAATTTCTCTGTTCCTGGTCTCCAGTCTCCAATCTCCTTAGATCCTCGTCTCCAATCTCCAATTTTCTCTGATCCTCGTCTCCAGTATCTAACCTTCTCTGTTCTTTGTCTCCAGTGTCTAACCTTCTTTATTTCTTGTCTCCAGTATCTAACCATCTCTATTCCTTGTCTCTAGTATTTAACCTTCTCTATTCCTCGTTTCCTGTATCTAACCTTCCCTGTTTCTCGTCTCGAGTATCTAACCTTCCCTGTTCTTTGTCTCCAGTGTCTAACCTTCCCTGTTTCTCGTCTCCAGTATCTAACCTTCCCTGTTTCTCGTCTCCAGTATCTAACCTTCTCTGTTCTTTGTCTCCAGTGTCTAACCTTGTTTATTTCTTGTCTCCAGTATTTAACCTTCTCTATTCCTCGTTTCCTGTATCTAACCTTCCCTGTTTCTCGTCTCCAGTATCTAACCTTCCCTGTTGCTAGTCTGCAGCCTCTAGTCTTCTATTACTCATCTCCAGTCTCTAATCTTCTCTATTCCGCATCTCCAGCCTCTAATCTTCTTTATTCCTCGTCTCCAGCCTCTAGTCTTCTGTTACTCGTCTCCAGTCTCTAATCCTCTCTATTCCTCGTCTCAAGTCTCTAATCTTCTCTATTCCTCGTCTCCAGTCTCCATTGTTGCCTGTTCCTTAACTCCAGTTTCTGATCTCGTCTCTATTCTCTGATCTTCCCCTCTCATCACCCTTTGATCTGAAGGCACCCTAATGTCCACATAAATAGACAAGGTGCTTGCACAGAACGTAATCCAAAGACCGTGTGATTACAGCTAAATGTTCAGATAACATGTGTTTACAGTATAGTATACTAAAGAAGAGATATTTGTTGTATGACAGAGGCAAGCCATACTTTTGTATTTTCTTGTCTGCTTTCTCGTGTCCTCTGCACTGTTGAGGGGACAGACAGACGTCCTAGTGGGGCTCGGCTGTCTGCTTTCTCGTGTCCTCTGCACTGTTGAGGGGACAGACAGACGTCCTAGTGGGGCTCGGCTGTCTGCTTTCTCGTGTCCTCTGCACTGTTGAGGGGACAGACAGACGTCCTAGTGGAGCTCGGCTGTCTGCTTTCTCGTGTCCTCTGCACTGTTGAGAGGACAGACAGACGTCCTCATGGGGCTCGGCTGTCTGCTTCAGATAATGGGATATTTCAGGTTTCTGTAGTTTCCTCCTTCCATCTCCTGCACGGGCTGCCTCCTTGCATCTTAAGTGAAGGTTTTCTGATAGAATACCACCAAAGTGTAGCATCACCATCGATGGCACAAAAGAAAAGAATACCACCAAAGTGTAGCATCACCATCGATGGCACAAAAGAAAAGAATACCACCAAAATGTAGCATTACCATCGATGGCACAAAAGAAAAGAATACCACCAAAGTGTAGCATCACCATCGATGGCACAAAAGAAAAGAATACCACCAAAGTGTAGCATCACCATCGATGTCACAAAAGAAAAGAATAAGCATTACCATCGATGGCACAAAAGAAAAGAATAAGCATTACCATCGATGGCACAAAAGAAAAGAATAAGCATTACCATCGATGGCACAAAAGAAAAGAATACCACCAAAATGTAGCATTACCATCGATGGCACAGAACTGAAACAAGTTGATATATTCAAGTACTTAGGAACAATTATAATAGCTGATGGGAAATGTCACAACTAAATAAAAAGCAGACATGCTCAGGCCAAGTCAGAATTCCAGAAAATGAGACACATCTTGTGCAACAGATCCACGTCAATGGAAACAAGATTACGAGTACTTAAATGTTACATGGAGCCAATTTTGTTTTATGGGTGTGAAGCATGGTCCACGAATAAGAGAGTACAGCGAGAAATGGAGGCCATGGAAATGTGGTTCATAAGAAGGATGTTGAAGGTACCATGGACAGCTAAGAAAACCAACGAAGAAGTCTTAAGAGAGGCTGGAGTTAAAAGGCAAATTACAGCAACGATCAGAGACAGACAAGCGAGATTTGTAGGACATTTTCTGAGAAGAGGAAAATTGGAACACATTTTGGCAACTGGAAAAATTGAGGGAAGAAGAGACAGTGGAAGACAGAGAGAGAAGTTACTGGATGGGCTGTCAGTGTGGCTAGGAAGAAAGTCACCAGCGGATCTCATAATCACGTCTAAAGACAGGGAATTGTGGAGAGAAGTGATCGCCTACGCCACGCGGCACGGCAGCTGATTGATTGAATGTTTTCTGTGCTATACTGTCTGGTGGTAACCGTGTAACACAACCAATAATTTAACTTGTTGTTTCTTGATGTAGGTTAACACAGGTGTTACTCCGACCTTTGCCCTGATGGTGTCATTTCTTATTTGGTCTCCTCTTGTCACATTTAGTATTCTCTTTAAACATCTCATTTCTGTTGTGATGATTTTTCTTTTGCTCTTGGCTGTTAGTGTCCGTGTTTGACATTGATAACATAGAGTTGGGAGGAAAATTGTGTTGTACATGGCCATTTTTGTTTCACTTGTGATGTATTTGTTTTTCAGTAAAGGAGTCATTTGTCCAATGACCTGAGTTGCTTTATTGCATCTGTTCTCAATTTCGGCATCGATTTTCCAGAGGATGATATTATGCTACCTAGTTATTTGAAATGCTTCACTTGTTTCAAGGGCTGATTATTTTAAGCTGTATTTAAGCAGAGGTATTTTTGGATAAATAAGATCTTCTTATTTTCTCCTTTATTAAACAAAAGTTAGGATAAACTTTACTTTTTTTATATAAAGTTCCCAGCGCAGAAAAAATTTTGTGCAATTTGAAAACCGTTGTGAAAGTTGACAGTTAATAATAACAATTTCTATAACAATCTGCTGTAACAGAAAAAAAGAGTGGGTTTTTCTGTTTCTAGAACAGTAACAATGAAACTCATGATGAAACCCACTTTTGTACAAACTCATGATGAAACCCACTATTGTACAAACTCATGATGAAACCCACTATTGTACAAAGTCATGATGAAACCCACTATTGTACAAACTCATGATGAAACCCACTATTGTACAAACTCATGATGAAACCCACTATTGTACAAACTCATGATGAAACCCACTATTGTACAAACTCATGATGAAACCCACTATTGTACAAACTCATGATGAAACCCACTATTGTACAAACTCATGATGAAACCCACTATTGTAAAAGCCAGACAAGGGATTCTCTTCAAAAACTGAGCCCTAAGTCCGGTCTGACCAGCAGAGTTCAGTGCTCACATAGTTTACTTGCTGTAAGAAACGCCAACTACACCGACAGACAGGACCTACTGTTTGTAAACTATGAATAACTTCAGAATAGGATTGTAAACAAGAAGCGTATAGAAATCAACCTGGATTAACCCGGCAGGTTAAAGCAAACAGCATGTACAATCTACCTGGTTAAAGCAAACAGCATGTACAATCTACCTGGTTAAAGCAAACAGCATGTACAATCTACCTGGTTAAAGCAAACAGCATGTACAATCTACCTGGTTAAAGCAAACAGCATGTACAATCTACCTGGTTAAAGCAAACAGCATGTACAATCTACCTGGTTAAAGCAAACAGCATGTACAATCTACCTGGTTAAAGCAAACAGCATGTATAATTTACCTTTTTAAAAGCAAACAGCATGTATAAGCTACCTGGTTAAAGCAAACAGCATGTATAATCTACCCTGTTAAAGCAAACAGTTTGTACAATCTACATGATTAATGCAAACAGCATGTACAACCTACAAATACGACATGGTTTCATTTAAACAAAGCTAATTTTGATATATTTGCTGAAGGAAATGTCAAATATTTTTAAAAGTAATTTTTAACCAAATTGAATTAACGAGTTGTTTGTAACGAGAAAGATTGCGTGTTTTAAAATGTTTCGGCACTTGCATAATTTGCTGGCGGGGCCATGTCGTGTATGTCTGATCTCACTGGCGTTTCTTGTGTTTGTTGCTGAGGACTTCACGAGAAGTTGAGGCTAAATACATGTTTCAAGACGGCGCTAATGATACTCCACGGATTGATCGGGAAAAAAGCAGATCTTGGCTACATAAAGCTGGCAAAACTTCGTACAGGCTGTCAACAGCAGACATTTTTGATAATTATATGGAGAGAAGTAATCATCTGATGTACTGAAACATGTCAAAGTTGATCAACAATATTGATAAATATATGGAGAGAAGTAATCATCTGATGTACTGAAACAAGTCAAGGTTGATCAATAATATTGATAAATATATGCAGAGAAGTAATCATCTGATGTACTGAAACAAGTCAAGGTTGATCAATAATATTGATAAATATATGCAGAGAAGTAATCATCTGATGCACTAAAAGATGTAAAAGTTGATCAACAATATTGATAAATATGTGGAGAGAAGTAATCATCTGATGCACTAAAAGATCTGGGAGTCTGAACTTCTTCTTCTTCTTCCCCTCCAGCTCAGATCACGTGACCGAGAACGATTCCTCTTCACAATGTTTGTATTCGATATTACCCTGGACTACAGTTATAAGACCTAAGTATTTCTGTTATGTGTCCCCCCCCCCCTTTTTCCTTCACCGCTCCCACCCCCAAAGAAAAAACTGCACCACCACTATTTATTTACCCTCCCTCACCCCCCGCCTCCCTTTTCCAAACCCCCCCCCCCTCTGTTCTATAAAGGTGATGTAACGACATGGACATAATCGACTCCTGAACTCAGAGTATCGTCTGTGTTTGCACTAGCTAACGATGATATGGTAAACACCCTCTCACTGGGCCAGTAATGTGATGTTTACACAACAGCTTTCAAATCCTAGGCCCTTACTATCAAGGTTCTTACTATCATGACTCTTGTACTATCATGACTTTTACTATCATGACTCTTGTACTATCATGACTTTTACCAACATGGCGCTTATACTATCATGACTCTTATACTATCATGATTTTTACTATCATGACTCTTATACTATCATGACTCTTATGCTATCATGACTTTTACTAACATGGCGCTTGTACTATCATGACTCTTATACTATCGTGAGTTTTACTATCATGACTCTTATACTATCATGACTTTTACTATCATGGTTCTTATACTATCATGACTTTTACTATCATGACTCTTATACTATCATGACTCTTATATCATCATGGCTCCTCATACATGTGTGATGTGTGTGATACGTGATTTGTGTGATACGTGATGTACGTGATATGTGTAATATGTGTGATGTTTCAATATCTGCATTTGACATTATCATCATCATCTCCAGCGGTGGCACGCTAAAAGCGCTTGAAATCAATAACTTAGTGTATGGGCGTTTTATTTTTCTAGTAAAAAAATGAAGTCTAAAAAAAAAAAAACTACAAACTATTTTCCAGCTGAATCTGACTTGACCATGAATATTTCCCAGCCCGGTCACGAGACAAGTTTTTTTGGTACATAGAGGAACCAATATGTCTGTCGTGTTACAGCCCAAGTTCAAACATGGACACCAACTTCCTGGTGTTGCTAGGCAACAAAAAATACCAAGGTGAAACGGAAACCATCAGAGTAGGAACTGTAAAATCTGCTCCTCAACCTACTGAGACATAACACAGCCATGACAGATATATGGTATGTTGGTGAATTGATGATCTATGAAGAAAGAATATAAACAACAAACGAAAGGCAGAAACTAAGGAACAATGGGGTAAACAATGAAAAATTGGGGAGGGCATTTCATAGAATAAATGAATGAATGAATCTTTATTTTTAAAGAGTAAATAATTGGGCACGCAAGCCCGTCTTACATTCTGCCCTTCATCACTCCATCTTTCATTCTTCTCATACACTCGATTCAATACAAATGTACAAATTACATTAGGGAAAAAACATATCAAAAGAGACTAAGATTAAACTATTACATTCAAAGTAAAAGAGAAGTAATTAACCTAATAAAATAGCTCTCACACACTCATACACGCGCACACACAGACATATACATAATCAAAATTACATTGTCAGTACAGATCTTCTAACACATGTTTTTAACAAACATTAAAATAATTTCTAACAATATCTAACAAGTTACTTTTCGAACTATGTCATTTTAGTACTTGACGGTTGACCAGCCACGTGTTGAGAGAGTGCTGGTTATTTTATGGGGGCATATAATTACAAGCAAGTAAATAATGAAACAGGTTTGAGTTAAAGAATGAAGTATTACCAATGGATTTTAAATGGTAGGGGAGGGTGTTCCAGAGCTGTACTGCAGAGTATGCAAGGTTTTTCTTGTACAGATCAATAAAAAAAACTCAACTAACTACCAACTTCTGAAATACAATATAGAAATGATTTTTTTTAAAAGAATCTTGAGCGAAAGAGAGAAAGAGAGAGATAAAGAGAGAGAAAGAGAGACACAGAAAGAAAGGGGGAGAGAGACAGAGAGATACAATGTAATACATTCATTTATCATCACTCAACTTTTCAGTTTAAAACATTCATTTTCATCACTCAACTTTCACTCTAACACATTCACTCATCATCACTGTAGTACTAGTATTTTATAACACACAATAATTAGTGTATAACTATATAACTATACACGGACCCACTGCACTAGGAACAGCTTTATTACTTAATGAGTATTTCATAAATGCAAAAAACATCAGTAAACTTTAAACAAATAAACAAACAAACAAAAACTAAGTATAACAGTTTAGCCATACGGTCAACACAATATTCATTCAAATATAACATACAGTACAGACAGTTTACTCAGTAATCTGTTACAAAGTAATTACATAATTAATTACATTAAAATAACTTCTAACAATATCTAACAAGTTACTTTTCGAACTATGTCATTTTAGTACTTGATGGTTGGCGAGTCATGGGTTGAGAGAGTACTGGTTATTCTATGGAAGCATATAATTACAAGCAAGAAAATAATGAAACAGGTTTCAGTTAAAAGATGAAGTATTACTAATGGATTTTAAATGGTAGGGGAGGGTGTTCCAGAGATGTACTGCAGAATATGCAAGGCTATTCTTGTACAGATCAATCCTCGGTTTAGGAAGAAGACAGTTTTTTAAACGCTGGCAATGTTTAGTTGCTGCACAGGTAAAACAGGTATTGACTGGGTACATGGGCCCCAGCTAGAAGATCTTGATTTTGCTGATGACATAACTCTTATCAGTAATAGTCTGAATTCCATGCAAGAAAAAAAAACAGATACCCTGTCTTCACTGGCTAGCAAAATAGGACTTGAAATTAACAAGGACAAAACAAAAATAATGAAAATTCCCATTAATCAAAATGGAAAAATACACATAGAAGGGACAGATATTGAAGAAGTCAATCAATTTGCATACCTTGGCAGCTACATGGACCAGGATGGTGACACGAGAAAGGAAGTTAGAATTAGAATTGCAAAAGCACTATCGATCTTCAAGAATCTTGAGAACATATGGAATTCAAAAGTTATAAGCACAAAAACCAAGTTAAGACTATTCAATTCAAATGTAATATCCACTCTCGTTTATGCATGCGAAAGCTGGAAAATAACTAAAGAAATAGACAAGAAATTAGAATTTTTGAAAACAAATGCCTAAGGAAAATACTCGGCATCAAGTGAAACGAATTCAAGAACAATGCAGATAAGACAGATGACTGAACAACAACCAGTCTCATGGGTGATCAGGAAAAGGAGATGGACATATGTTGGTCACTTGATGAGAAGAAATGATCAGAGAATCCCAAAACAAGCTATCAAGTGGAACACAACAGGCCAGAGAAAAAGAGGCAGACCGCGTGAAACTCTGAAGAGGACATTGCTAAGAGAGGTCAAATTAACAGGCATAAAATCCTTTGATGAGGTTGGAAGACTCGCCGAAGACAGGAAAAATTGGCGAACTACCTTGCGAGCCCTATGTGACGTTTAACGGCAGGGGAAGGATATAAGATATGTTTAGTGTTATATGTAAACAGTGACCACAAGTAAGGCGGAGCATTGTGCGACAGAATTCTGTGAACAAACTTAACTTTGTTAAAATGTCTCTATATTGAGGGGTAGAATTTTGAGTTGTTTGTGTTGATCTACAGTCTGTACTGGGTGTTTGTCACAAATAAGATTTAATGCTCGCTTGTGAAGTGAGTGGAGCCTTTTTGTGTTTGAGACTGAGCATCCATCCCAGATTGTGGAACAGTAATCTAAGTGTGTTTGTATGTGTGATATGTAGTATATTTTTCTTGTGTCTTTGTCGATAAAGTGTTTAATTTTGGCTAATTGGTAAACTTTCTGTGCAGTCAAGTTTGTTAGGTTATGTACGTGAGAATTCCAAGTTAAATGCTGATAAATGATGAGTACAAGCGAGAGAGAGATAGAGAGAGAGAACGAGACGAGAGAAAGAACGAGACGAGAGAAAGAACGAGACGAGAAACGGAGAACAAGAGAGAGAACAAGACAGAGAGAGGAGAGAGAACAAGAGAGAGAACAAGACAGAGAGAGGAGAGAGAACAAGAGAGAGAGATAAGAGACAGAGAACAAGTCAGAGAAAGGAGAGAGGAGAGAGAAGACGAGAGAGAACAAGACAGAGAGAGAGGAAAGAAAACAAGATAGAGATAAGAGAGAGAGAGAGAGAGAACAAGTCAGAGAGAGGAGAGAGAACAAGATATATATATATATATATATATATATATATAAGAGAGAGAGAGAAGAAGACAGAGAGAGGAGAGAAAACAAGAGAGAGAGAGAACAAGAGGGAAATAACGGGAGAGAGAACAAGAGAGAGAGATTGATTGATTGATTGATTGATTGATTGATTGATCTTTATTTCGAAAGGGTTAAGAATTGGGCACGCAGGCCTGTCTGATATTCTCCCCTTTACCATACAACTTTCACTCTGTTCCAGACATTCTACAAATATCCTGTTCATATAACAAACATAATTAACAATAAAGTAACTACATACACATACAGATGACTAACTACATACACATATAAATGACTAACTACATAAACATATAAATGACTAACTACATACACATATAAATGACTAACTACATACACATATAAATGGCTAACTACATACACATATAAATGTCTAACTACATACACATATAAATGACTAACTACATAGACATATAAATGGCTAACTACATAGATATATAAATGGCTAACTACATACATATATAAACGACTACCTACACACATATAAATGACTATTTACCAAACAAAAATTTCATTACTATTCAGAATAATGAGTTCGGTATCTGTAAGAGCAGTCTAAAATAACTTTTTAAGTTTTACAATTCATGGCGGCATGTAGTCAGCATCAAACAGATATTGGAAAAGTTTGTAGTTGTAGGAAGGAGTATAGTTTATTTTTTTATACAGGATGGGAGGGTATTCCAAAGATGAGCAGCAGAATAAGTAAAGCTTTTCTTGTAAAGATCAAGTCTAGGTTATGGAAGACATTTGTTGTTCAAGCGTTGGCTGCACTTTGGGCTAAATTTAAACAGGTTCCATAGATAAGGCGGGGCATGCCGTGAAAGAATTTGATGTACGAACTTGGCTTTGTTGAAGAGGAACCTGTTATTAAGAGGCAGTATTTTGATATTTTTGTGCTGGTTAGTTATTGTGTTTGATCTTTCTCATCAATAAGCATTACTGCTCACTTTTGAAGTGAGAATAAAAGAAGAGAGAGAACAAGAGAGAAAGAGAGAACAAGAAAGAGAGAACAAGAGAAAAAGAGAGAGAACAAGAGAAAAAGAGAGAGAGAACAAGAGAGATAGAACAAGAGAGAGAGAGAGACAGAACAATAGAAAAGGAGAGAACAAGCGAGAGAGACGAGAGAGAGAGAACAAGAGAGAGAGACA
The DNA here is from genome assembly GCA_009760885.1 of Achatina immaculata. Lineage (NCBI taxonomy): Eukaryota > Metazoa > Mollusca > Gastropoda > Stylommatophora > Achatinidae > Lissachatina > Lissachatina immaculata. The sequence goes on from CM019718.1 coordinate 42,390,648, forward strand.
GAACAAGAGAGAGAGAAAGCGAAAGAGAGAACAAGAGAGAGAGAGAACAAGAACGAGAGAGAACAAGAAAGAGAACAAGCGAGAGAGACAGAACAAAAGAATGAATGAATAATCTTTATTTTTAAAGGGTAAAGAATTGACAACGCAGGCCCGTCTTACATTCTACCCTTCATCACTCCATCTTTCATTCTTCCCACACACTCCATGTAACACAAGTATACAAATTACATTAGGAAAAAAAACATATCAAAAGAGTTTACGATTAAACTATTACATTCAAAGTGAAAGAGAAGAAGTAATTAACCTAATAAAATACCTCTCACACATGCATACAAGCACATACAGACATATACATAAACAAAAATACATTGTCAGTACAGATCTTCTAACATGTGTTTTTAACAAATATTAAAATAATTTATAACAATATCTAACAAGTTACTTTTCGAACCATGTCGTTTTAGTATTTGATGGCTGTCGAGTCATGGGTTGAGAGAAATAGAGAGAACAAGCGAACGGAGGAACGAACTAACGAATATACTTTATTTTCAGAGGATTAAGAATTGGGCACGCAGGTCCGTCTGCCATTCTGCCCCTCATCACACAGCTTTCACTCAGTCACAGTCATTCACCATTTGTTAATGAGCATAACAATCATGAAGACACATTGAATGATTCATTCATTCATTCATTTTCGTGTCCCTTGCGGAACTTTGCCTCCCTAACAGCTCTCCTGTAGGCCTCTCGGTTGTAAGCAAGATGGCATGCTGCTGATGCATCCATGAACAGATCATCAACAATGTCTTGCAACCATCTTCCCCTTGGTCTTCCTCTCTTTCTTTTTCCCATTATGTACCCTTTCAATACGGACTTCTCTAGATTATCATGACGTTTAATGTGTCCAAAATATTTAAGTTTTATCTCTTTAATCCTCTTTACTAGCCAGTCTTCTTCAATATTAAGCTCTTGTAGTATGGATATATTTGTTCTTTTTTGTGTCCACGATATTTGAAGAACTCTTCTGTAGCATTTACATTCAAAGGCATTTATGTGTTTCTCAGCTGTTTTGTTAAGTGTACAGGTCTCACAGGCATATGTTGCGATGGGAAAGATGCATACCTTTAAAAATCTTATTTTTGTAGTTCTGTCAGTTCCTCTCCACAGATTCTTTAGTTGTTTTACTTTCTGAAGAGCGATAGATGTCCTCCTTTTAATGTCCCTCATTGTATCTCCATTATTAGTTAGCAGTGATTCAAGATATACAAAACTCTCCACTTCTTCCAGTTTTTCCTCATTGATACATATTTCAGCTGCCTTGTTTGTTTTGTCAGTTGTCATCAGTTTAGTTTTCTTCGCATTAATATAGAGGTTTTGTTCTTTGCTGTTCTTACGGACTGACATAATTAGTTTTTACATTCCTTTTTGTGTTGTGGACAGTAACACTGTGTCATCAGCATATCTAATCTCTGGTATTTCATAACCTCCAATTGTTATGGTATCACAATATTCTTTGTCTACATCTTCTCTAACATTCCTCATTATATTTTCAGTATACAAATGAAATAAGTAAGGCAACAATATGCACTCCTGACGGACCCCTTAAATTAAATTTCATTTAACAAGAGAGAGAATGAGATCAAGAGAAAGAGAACAAGAGAGAGATTGTTCTCTCTAATCGAGAGAGACGAGAAAGAGAACAAGAGAGAGAGAGAGAACAAGCGAGAGAGACGGAATAAGAAAGAGAGAAAAAACGAGAGAGAGAGAACGGGAGAGAGAGAGAACAAGAGAGAGAGAACAAGAGGGAAAGAAAAAGCGAGAGAGAAAAACAATAGAGAGAGAGAACAAGAGAGAGAGAACAAGCGAGAGAGAGAGAACAAGCGAGAGAGACGGAACAAGAGAGAGAGAGAAAGCGAGAGAGAGAACGGGAGAGAGAGAGAACAAGAGAGAAAGAAAAAGCGAGAGAGAAAAAGCGAGAGAGAAAAAGAAGAGAGAGAGAAAAAGAAGAGAGAGACAGACAGACAGACAGACAGACAGAAAAAGAATAACACTGAATGTCTCTATATCAAAGCGAAATATAAAAGTACATAATTTGAGAACAGCAAAATCCAGGACGGAGAAGTACACGAGAAAAAACAATATTTCCAAAAAAGTCCGTGTAAGGTCAGTGCTGCGTTTTTTCGCGGCGAAACATAACACAACAAACAAGTCAGGATTTTGTCAGAACCAAAAAACATTCAGTATTACAAGGAGCAGAATGTATGTCCAAGGTTTACTTTCACTTTACGTGCACCGAACAGAATCCAAGGTTTACTTTCACCTTACGTGCACTGAACAGAATGTATGTTCAAAGTTTACTTTCACCTTACGTGCACCAAACAGAATGTATGTCCAAAGTTTACTTTCACCTTACGTGCACCAAACAGAATGTATGTCCAAAGTTTACTTTCACCTTACGTGCACCAAACAGAATGTATGTCCAAGGTTTACTTTCACTTTAAGTGGACTTTACGTTTTTTTGTTTTTTGTTCTGGCTCAAATTTCTTTTTAACTTTGTTGTGCCTGTCAGGGTCAGACTGTCCTCTAGAAGACATGTCAGTGTTGTGACAGGACAGGTATAAATACAGGTAATAGTATGATCAGCCAAGGATAAAGAATGTATGAGACATAATATAAAAAACCAAACACAGACAGCTTCATAACCTAAAAGAAAGTTCAGGTTTGACCTAAGATTTTCTTCTGCCATGACATTAATGTTCTGGTTTAGCCAAAATAAAAAATAACTATTAGCGCACTCATCTTTCACTTAATCCGATTAATAATGATTAATATAACATCTTTATGACTGACTGGGTGCTTTCAGAGTTTGATAAAGCTGACATTTGATCCATTATATCAGGTTTGTTGCTTCAAATTTATATTGCACGCATGAAAAAACACAAGATATTGAAAAAAAAACCCAGAGATATCATAACAGACAGACAGACAGACAGACAGACAGACAGACAGACAGACAGACAGACAGACAGATAGATAGATAGACAGATAGATAGATAGATAGATAAGAACAGAACTTCTTGACATAGCAAAGCTAGATAATATTCTTATAAAAATCTCTCTCCCTGTTAAAGCCTCATTGATTAACGAATTGGAAAACTTGATTTTCTCCAAGCCCAACTCCTTTCCCCTCTAAACTTGCTAAGACAGGTGAACTCAGCCTCACATAGCAAACATTGTAACACAGATCGGCCGTGCTCTCTTATTCAAATTAATTTGTTATCTATTTTGTTATGGTCTCAGGTCGGCTGCTGCGTACATTAATGATTTTCCGCCCCAGTTATTTTGAAATGTTTTTCCCTCAAACTTTGTTGATCGTACACAGATTGAATGTTGTTATGAAAGCATTATAATGAACAGATTATTTTGTATGTACAAATGCTTAACTGATTGATCCAAGAAATGAGCGTGAACAAAAGCGAATCAAAGTTCGGCAAAGAAAACATGGAATGGATTCTTGGTTGAATATTGAAACAAATAATCTGCCATCAGATAAGTGTGCGAGGGTCAGATTTCTACAAACTGTTGCTTCATGCATCTAGTCATGCACGAAATTTTGATGAAATCCCTCCGGTGATGAAGAAAGTTAAGAAATGAACAAATGATTTCTTCTTCTCTTCGGATTACTTCGACTGTGACCTTTCCTCTTATGATCTGACGTGTGACCTAATGTCGGATTATTTGACTTGTCACCTTTCATGTTATTATTTGGCATGTGGTGTTTGAATAACAAACTACGATGAAATATTTTCCTTATGCTTTTATGAGAGTAATTGTTCTCTTCTTACAGGTTGTTACCTTCTTACAGGTTGTTACCTTCTTACAGGTTGTTACCTTCTTACAGGTTGTTACCTTCTTACAGTGTCTTCTTACAGGTTGTTACCTTCTTACAGGTTGTTACCTTCTTACAGGTTGTTACCTTCTTACAGGTTGTTACCTTCTTACAGGTTGTTACCTTCTTACAGGTTGTTACCTTCTTACAGGTTGTTACCTTCTTACAGGTTGTTACCTTCTTACAGTGTCTTCTTACAGGTTGTTACCTTCTTACAGTGTCTTCTTACAGGTTGTTACCTTCTTACAGGTTGTTACCTTCTTACAGTGTCTTCTTACAGGTTGTTACCTTCTTACAGGTTGTTGCCTTCTTACAGGTTGTTACCTTCTTACAGTGTCTTCTTACAGGTTGTTACCTTCTTACAGGTTGTTACCTTCTTACAGGTTGTTACCTTCTTACAGGTTGTTACCTTCTTACAGGTTGTTACCTTCTTACAGGTTGTTACCTTCTTACAGTGTCTTCTTACAGGTTGTTACCTTCTTACAGGTTGTTACCTTCTTACAGGTTGTTACCTTCTTACAGGTTGTTACCTTCTTACAGGTTGTTACCTTCTTACAGGTTGTTACCTTCTTACAAGGTTGTTACCTTCTTACAGGTTGTTACCTTCTTACAGGTTGTTACCTTCTTACAAGTTGTTACCTTCTTACAGGTTGTTACCTTCTTACAGGTTGTTACCTTCTTACAAGTTGTTACCTTCTTACAAGTTGTTACCTTCTTACAAGTTGTTACCTTCTTACAGGTTGTTACCTTCTTACAGGTTGTTACCTTCTTACAGGTTGTTACCTTCTTACAGGTTGTTACCTTCTTACAAGTTGTTACCTTCTTACAGGTTGTTACCTTCTTACAGGTTGTTACCTTCTTACAGGTTGTTACCTTCTTACAGGTTGTTACCTTCTTACAGTGTCTTCTTACAGGTTGTTACCTTCTTACAGTGTCTTCTTACAGGTTGTTACCTTCTTACAGTGTCTTCTTACAGGTTGTTACCTTCTTACAGGTTGTTACCTTCTTACAGGTTGTTACCTTCTTACAGTGTCTTCTTACAGGTTGTTACCTTCTTACAGGTTGTTACCTTGTTGCAGGTTGTTACCTTCTTACAGGTTGTTGCCTTCTTACAGTGTCTTCTTACAGGTTGTTACCTTGTTGCAGGTTGTTACCTTCTTACAGGTTGTTGCCTTCTTACAGTGTCTTCTTACAGGTTGTTGCCTTCTTACAGGTTGTTACCTTGTTGCAGGTTGTTACCTTCTTACAGGCTGTTGCTGGTCTACTCCAGTGTAACAGTATTGTGAGTTAGATAATTAAAGGGTAGATTTTTTGGTCGAAGGGAGACTACCAGTAAAAGGAAGTATCTTCCCCTGAAATCATGTGTTCCATTAATCCGTGGAAAAAGAAACTGAAGTGCAACAATGAACCAGATCTAATACACCAGCTAAAAAGACATCAGCAAACCATCCTCTTTCACCTAAGGACAGGCCACTGCAGACTACTGAGCCACCTGCATCGACTAAAAATGTCTCACACAGACGAGTGTCCATGTGGCAGTGGAGTCCAGAGTCCAGAACATATCCTACAAGAGTGCCCAAACCATACAGACCTGAGGCGTGAGACATGGCCAGAGGACACAAGCTTCGGGCAAAACGCTTTGGGGCTTCTAACAGGATCTGGAGAGGATTGTGGGCTTTGCCATTTCGACAGGGATCAGGATCTGGAGTGACAAACAACCTCGAACGCAGAAGAAGAAGAAGTTTCCCCGGTGTGTAGAATGTCTTAGTTAGGAACGTTCGGGGAGAAAGTCTAATTATGGAAAGACAAGTGTCCACTTTTGGGTGACAGAGTGCCTGAGACATGTGAACTCGCGCGGAGATTGTGATTTGTCTAGTAACCGAAGGTCAAAAACAATGTCTGTTCATGTGAATGTGAACTTCACGAAGCAGAATCTTCCGGAAGAATTGTGGAAAATGCGAGGAATATATGTAAAAAAAGGGGATTATTATCATTATGTAGGAAGAGTAACATGTAGCATGAGTATTATGTAGAATAAGTAACATGTAGGATGAGTAACATGTAGGATGAGTAACATGTAGGATGAGTAACATGTAGGATGAGTAACATGTAGGATTAATTAGAATGAAAGTGTTAGTTTAGAATTGTTGGACTTTTGTTTATTTTCAGTTCTTTGTTACAGTCGTAGAGCAAATTACCACTTGTCCTTTTTATCTTATCTTATATTTTATATCCTTCCCGTGCCGTTAAACGTCACATAGGGCTCGCAAAGTAGTTCGCCAATTTTTCCTGTCTTCGGCGAGTCTTTCAACCTCATCAAAGGATTTTATGCCTGTTAACTTGGCCTCTCTTAATTATGTCCTCTTCAGAGTTTCCCGCGGTCTGCCTCTTTTTCTTCGGCCTGTTGTGTTCCACTTGATAGCTTGTTTTTGGATTCTCTGATCATTTCTTCTCATCAAGTGACCAACATATGTCCATCTCCTTTTCCTGATCACCCATCAGACTGGTTGTTGTTCAGTCATCTGTCTTATCTCTGCATTGTTCTTGAATTCATTCCACTTGATGCAGAGTATTTCCTTATGCATTTGTTTTCAAAAGAGTCTAATTTATTTTCTATTTCTTTAGTTGTTTTCCAGCTTTCGCATGCATAAATGAGGGTGGATATTACATTTGAATTGAATAGTCTTAACTTGGTTTTTGTTCTTATAACTTTTGAATTCCATATGTTCTCAAGATTCTTGAAGATTGATGCCTTCTTACAGTGTCTTCTTACAGGTTGTTGCCTTCTTACAGGTTGTTACCTTGTTGCAGGTTGTTACCTTCTTACAGGCTGTTGCTGGTCTACTCCAGTGTAACAGTATTGTGAGTTAGATAATTAAAGGGTAGATTTTTTGGTCGAAGGGAGACTACCAGTAAAAGGAAGTATCTTCCCCTGAAATCATGTGTTCCATTAATCCGTGGAAAAAGAAACTGAAGTGCAACAATGAACCAGATCTAATACACCAGCTAAAAAGACATCAGCAAACCATCCTCTTTCACCTAAGGACAGGCCACTGCAGACTACTGAGCCACCTGCATCGACTAAAAATGTCTCACACAGACGAGTGTCCATGTGGCAGTGGAGTCCAGAGTCCAGAACATATCCTACAAGAGTGCCCAAACCATACAGACCTGAGGCGTGAGACATGGCCAGAGGACACAAGCTTCGGGCAAAAGCTTTGGGGCTTCTAACAGGATCTGGAGAGGATTGTGGGCTTTGCCATTTCGACAGGGATCAGGATCTGGAGTGACAAACAACCTCGAACGCAGAAGAAGAAGAAGTTTCCCCGGTGTGTAGAATGTCTTAGTTAGGAACGTTCGGGGAGAAAGTCTAATTATGGAAAGACAAGTGTCCACTTTTGGGTGACAGAGTGCCTGAGACATGTGAACTCGCGCGGAGATTGTGATTTGTCTAGTAACCGAAGGTCAAAAACAATGTCTGTTCATGTGAATGTGAACTTCACGAAGCAGAATCTTCCGGAAGAATTGTGGAAAATGCGAGGAATATATGTAAAAAAAGGGGATTATTATCATTATGTAGGAAGAGTAACATGTAGCATGAGTATTATGTAGAATAAGTAACATGTAGGATGAGTAACATGTAGGATTAATTAGAATGAAAGTGTTAGTTTAGAATTGTTGGACTTTTGTTTATTTTCAGTTCTTTGTTACAGTCGTAGAGCAAATTACCACTTGTCCTTTTTATCTTATCTTATATTTTATATCCTTCCCGTGCCGTTAAACGTCACATAGGGCTCGCAAAGTAGTTCGCCAATTTTTCCTGTCTTCGGCGAGTCTTTCAACCTCATCAAAGGATTTTATGCCTGTTAACTTGGCCTCTCTTAATTATGTCCTCTTCAGAGTTTCCCGCGGTCTGCCTCTTTTTCTTCGGCCTGTTGTGTTCCACTTGATAGCTTGTTTTTGGATTCTCTGATCATTTCTTCTCATCAAGTGACCAACATATGTCCATCTCCTTTTCCTGATCACCCATCAGACTGGTTGTTGTTCAGTCATCTGTCTTATCTCTGCATTGTTCTTGAATTCATTCCACTTGATGCAGAGTATTTTCCTTATGCATTTGTTTTCAAAAGAGTCTAATTTATTTTCTATTTCTTTAGTTGTTTTCCAGCTTTCGCATGCATAAATGAGGGTGGATATTACATTTGAATTGAATAGTCTTAACTTGGTTTTTGTTCTTATAACTTTTGAATTCCATATGTTCTCAAGATTCTTGAAGATTGATGCTGCTTTTGCAATTCTGATCCTAACTTCCTTTCTAGTGTCACCATCCTGGTCTATGTAGCTGCCAAGGTATGCAAATTGATTGACTTCTTCACTATCTATCCCTTCTATGTGTATTTTTCCATTTTGATTGATGGGAATTTTCATTATTTTTGTTTTGTCCTTGTTAATTTCAAATCCTATTTTGCTAGCCAGTGAAGACAGGCTATCTGTTTTTTCTTGCATGGAATTCATATTATTACTGATAAAAGTTATGTCATCAGCAAAATCAAGATCTTCTAGTTGGGTCCCATGTACCCAGTCATTACCTGTGTTACCTGTGCAGCATTTTTTCATTATGAAGTCTATTGTAATCCCAAAAAGTAAAGGAGACAGTATACATCCTTGTTTCACGCCTGTTTCAATCTGGAACCATTCACTCATCCCTTCTTCTGTCTTGACTGCACAACCATATCCATTGTATAAGTCCTTAATGATGTTGACAATTTTAGTTGGTATTCCATATAGACATAAAATTCTCCATAACGAATCTCTGTGTATGCTATCAAATGCCTTTTTAAAATCTATGAAGTTCAGTATTAATGGTTTCTGCTTTTCAATATGTTCTTCAAGTATTATTCTGAGAGTAAAAATGTCTCACACAGACGAGTGTCCATGTGGCAGTGGAGTCCAGAGTCCAGAACATATCCTACAAGAGTGCCCAAACCATACAGACCTGAGGCGTGAGACATGGCCAGAGGACACAAGCTTCGGGCAAAACGCTTTGGGGCTTCTAACAGGATCTGGAGAGGATTGTGGGCTTTGCCATTTCGACAGGGATCAGGATCTGGAGTGACAAACAACCTCGAACGCAGAAGAAGAAGAAGTTTCCCTGGTGTGTAGAATGTCTTAGTTGGGAAAGTTCGGGGAGAAAGTCTAATTATGGAAAGACAAGTGTCCACTTTTGGGTGACAGAGTGCCTGAGACATGTGAACTCGCGCGGAGATTGTGATTTGTCTAGTAACCGAAGGTCAAAAACAATGTCTGTTCATGTGAATGTGAACTTCACGAAGCAGAATCTTCCGGAAGAATTGTGGAAAATGAGAGGAATATATGTAAAAAAAGGGGATTATTATCATTATGTAGGAAGAGTAACATGTAGCATGAGTATTATGTAGGATAAGTAACATGTAGGATGAGTAACATGTAGGATTAATTAGAATGAAAGTGTTAGTTTAGAATTGTTGGACTTTTGTTTATTTTCAATTCTTTGTTACAGTCGTAGAGCAAATTACCACTTGTCCTTTTTATCTTATCTTATATCTTATATCCTTCCCGTGCCGTTAAACGTCACATAGGGCTCGCAAAGTAGTTCGCCAATTTTTCCTGTCTTCGGCGAGTCTTTCAACCTCATCAAAGGATTTTATGCCTGTTAACTTAGCCTCTCTTAATAATGTCCTCTTCAGAGTGTCCCGCGGTCTGCCTCTTTTTCTTCGGCCTGTTGTGTTCCACTTGATAGCTTGTTTTGGGATTCTCTGATCATTTCTTCTCATCAAGTGACCAACATATGTCCATCTCCTTTTCCTGATCACCCATGAGACTGGTTGTTGTTCAGTCATCTGTCTTATCTCTGCATTGTTCTTGAATTCATTCCACTTGATGCAGAGTATTTTCCTTAGGCATTTGTTTTCAAAAGAGTCTAATTTCTTTTCTATTTCTTTAGTTGTTTTCCAGCTTTCGCATGCATAAATGAGGGTGGATATTACATTTGAATTGAATAGTCTTAACTTGGTTTTTGTTCTTATAACTTTTGAATTCCATATGTTCTCAAGATTCTTGAAGATTGATGCTGCTTTTGCAATTCTGATCCTAACTTCCTTTCTAGTGTCACCATCCTGGTCTATGTAGCTGCCAAGGTATGCAAATTGATTGACTTCTTCACTATCTATCCCTTCTATGTGTATTTTTCCATTTTGATTGATGGGAATTTTCATTATTTTTGTTTTGTCCTTGTTAATTTCAAGTCCTATTTTGCTAGCCAGTGAAGACAGGCTATCTGTTTTTTCTTGCATGGAATTCACATTATTACTGATAAGAGTTATGTCATCAGCAAAATCAAGATCTTCTAGTTGGGTCCCATGTACCCAGTCATTACCTGTGTTACCTGTGCAGCATTTTTTCATTATGAAGTCTATTGTAATCCCAAAAAGTAAAGGAGACAGTATACATCCTTGTTTCACGCCTGTTTCAATCTGGAACCATTCACTCATCCCTTCTTCTGTCTTGACTGCACAACCATATCCATTGTATAAGTCCTTAATGATGTTGACAATTTTAGATGGTATTCCATATAGACATAAAATTCTCCATAATGAATCTCTGTGTATGCTATCAAATGCCTTTTTAAAATCTATGAAGTTCAGTATTAATGGTTTCTGCTTTTCAATATGTTCTTCAAGTATTATTCTGAGAGTAAAGATCTGGTCGAGACAGCTTCTCCCTTTTCGAAATCCTGCTTGTTCTTCTCTCATTGAAGTATCCACTATATCTTTAAGTCTATTCAAAATGACCTTGCAAAATACTTTTGACACAACTGATATTAAGGTTACTCCTCTCCAGTTGTTACAGTCACTAAGGTTGCCTTTTTTGGTATTTTAACAATGATTCCTTTCTTCCAATTAGAAGGGACCTTTTCTTCTTTCTGTCCTTTTTAGGACAGGTTTTTTTTGTAGTGAGTTTTGTCCTGCTCGGACATTTGTAGTAAGGTTTTGTAGTTTGTCATTTTTAGGAGAAAGTTTGATAGCCAGATGTTATGTTGGCCATGATAGTAGTTAGGCTTGTTTTTCATGATGGAAGACAGGATGTGTGGGAATTCAGTTGTTGATATTTTGTGTGTGTGTAATATTTCCACCATATATTTCGCCAAAGAAAGTGAACAGAAAGGCCTTACTTTGAACATCAAAAAGACAGAGACTATGGTTATATCTAAGAAACAGAATCCACCAACATGCAGTATAAAAGTAAACGGAACTATTTTAAAGCAGGTGCAGAAATTCAAATACCTTGGAGCAGTAATAACTTCAGATGGGAAATGCAGAACAGAAATTAGGAACAGAATAGGCCAAGCAAAGACTGCATTTCAGAGAATGAGAAACATATTAACCAACACATCCTTATCAGTGAATGTTAGAAAACGAGTCCTAAAATGCTATATTGAACCTATCTTGTTATATGGAAGTGAATCATGGACAATAGGCAGGTCTGCACAGAAATCATTGGAAGCAGCAGAAATGTGGTTTAACAGAAGAATGTTGCGAATCCCCTGGACAGCAAAAATAACTAATGAAGAATGTATGAGAAGAGCTGGAGAGATAAAAAACCATGTCAGAAAGATAAGAGAGAGACAATGTACTTTCATAGGACATGCATTGAGAAGAGGAGGCACTGAAAATATTATAACAACAGGAAAAATAGAAGGAAGAAGATCAAGAGGAAGACCAAGAGAAATGATACTGGACAGTCTGACGGGATGGTGTGAGAGGAGATCACCAACTGAACTGATGGCCTGCATGAAGGATCGGATACTCTGGTGAAGCATAATAGCCAACGCCAGGCGGCACGGCACATGATGATGATGATGAATATTTCCACGCTCATGTAAGTAGGTCAGTTAGTTGAATGATTGTTTTCTGTGTCTTGCGGCTAGGTATCAGCTCTCTCTCTCTCCCTCGACACGGCAGACCAGTTCTTGCTGGGAAGATGAGTGGCTTCTTGTTTTTATAAACGTCTGCCATGTGGCACTTCTTTGTTTCCTTATTCGCATGCATCTCCTTCCATTTCTTCCATGAACAAACTGTTCTAGCTATTATTTACACTAACGTCGTCTCTCTTCTCCGCTTATCCTTGACAAGTTGTATGACTGCCAGGTCCCGTCTGGTGTGCTTGACTCAGTGGAGAGCGTCGGATGCCTGGCTCGTAGTTTGTTCTTTGGAGAATATCAGAAGAACCAGAAAGAGAAACAGAGTTGAGGAATCTTATGACAGATTCGTAAAGTGACCGACTTAAGTCTAACCAAACAGTAGCTCTTCCACAGAAACTAGTAGAAACGAGCAGTTCACTTCTCACTGTGTGTTCAAGCCGGATATGGCAGCTCAACATACACAGGTAAAAAGAAGGTATGGCAGCTCAACATACACAGGTAAAAAGAAGGTATGGCAGCTAAACATACACAGATAAAAAGAAGGTATGGCAGCTTTTACCAGGGGCCGAGATAAAAGGAAACACGATTCTGTTTTACCACAGGTAAAAAGAAGGTATGGCAGCTTTTACCTGAGGCCGAGATAAAAGGAAACACGATTCTGTTCTACCTGGCGGAGCCACTAAACTGAGAACTGGACGTGTTACAAGTCACATCCTGCCAGTCACTGTAACCCTCTCCATATCCAACTCCATGTCGGTACTTCAGGGTGATCATGGTATCGGCTGTGACCTCAAGATCAGTGTTATAGGCAGAATCACATCAAAAACAGCAACAACATCAACAACAACTACAGCAACAACGTCAGCAACAGTAACATCAAATACAACATCAACAACAGCATCAAGAACAACATTAACAACAACAACAACAATAATAACATCAACAACAACAAAATCAAGAACAACACCAGCAACAATAGTATCTCCTGCAACTGTTCCCTAACTACTTCCCGAGTCTTTCGACCTGCAGGCTCCACTACCCGCCGATGCGGACCAACCAGCGGGCCGGGTCAAGCCAGCCTCACGAGACACCTGGGGGCTTCCCTGGTAGCTGGCACCCGTGCTGGTCTCACTACCTGGACAGCGACCTAGAAGTGCTGCAGTGACCGAGAACGTGAAGGCGCTACACAACTTTCAGCTTGCCACGGAGCATAGCTGACTGAGTGACTGGGAGGCTGACTGAGTGACTGGGAGGCTGACTGAGTGACTGGGAGGCTGACTGAATGACTGATTAACTGGCTAACTGATTTGCTGATTAACTGGCTGTCTAAGTGTATTACTGATTAACCGGCTGGTTGACTGAATGGCTAAGTAGATGACTGACTGATTGACCGGCTGACTGACTGAGTGACTGACTGATTGCCACTTGATTAGGTTCTGTGCTGGGCTCAAGATGATGATAGACAAGCATTAAGAGAGGGAAAGAGTGGGCGAAGAGCGAGAGAGGGAGAGAGAGAGCGAGAGAGGGAGAAAGAGAAGGGGAGGGATGGGGAGAGAGAAAGAGAGGGAGGGAGAGTGAGAGATTGCACAGCAAGAGAAAGACAGCAACAAATAAGAGTAAATGGAAGCAAAACAGGATCTAGAAATGTGTTTAAAACGTCATCGGTTTGGCTGTCTTGCAGCATTCACAGAGCGCGTATGTTTTTGATGAAATGTTTGTGAGACCCATTGTTTCTTAATGCATTCAAATAATCAATATTCACTCAGTTAAAACACGCTAACCCGAGACACGATTTCATTCAGCGAAATTCAGCGATGCTGGTCTTGGAGAGGTCAAGGAATTCTAAAACACTGACAGTTTTTTGTCAGCTTTCCTCTAATTTGCCTTGCCTTTACCTTAGCTTTCCTGTATGAGCTGTCCATTAACTTAGCTGTCCATTAACTTAGCTATCCTTTAACTTAGCTGTTCTCTAACTTAGCTGTCATTTAACTTACCTGTCCTTTAACTTATCTGTCATTTAACTTATCAATCCTCTAACTTAGCTATCCACTAAGTTCACCTCTAACTTAGCTGTTCACTTAGTTCTCCTCTAACTTAGCTGTTCACTTAGTTCTCTAACTTAGCTGTTCACTTAGTTCTCCTCTAACTTAGCTGTCTTCTAACTTAGCTGTCCACTTAGTTCTCTAATTTAGCTGACCTTAACTTATTTGTCCACTTAGTTCTCCTCTAACTTATCTGTCCACTTAGTTCTTCTCTAACTTATCTATCCTCTAATTTACCTGTCCTATAACGTAGCTGTCCTCTAACGTAGCTGTCAGCTGTCCACTTAGTTCTCCTCTAACATATCTGTCCTCTAATTTAGCTGTCCTATAATTTAGCTGTCCTCTAACATAGCTGTCCTCTTACTTAGCTGTCCACTTAGTTCTCCTCTAACTTACCTGTCGTCTAACTTTACTGTCCTCTAACTTATCTGCCCTCTAACTTAGCTGTCCTCTATCGTATCTGTCCTCTAACTTATCTGCCCTATAACCTATTTGTCCTCTAAATTATCTGCCCTCTAACTTAGCTGTCCACTTGGCTCTCCTCTGAATTATTTGTCTAACTTAACTGTCCTTACACAGAAAACTTCAGCAAATCTTCACCTGATATAAATATGACATGAAGTGCTCTAAAACTGCAACAATCAAGACAAGTACACAGCGGAGAAGCATTTGGAAAGTCAGCAGATTTCGAGGGAAAGTACAACATTCGGTCAAGTTACCTACCATTGACTGTCTTATGATCATTTTTTAATTATCTGTTGCACCTTTCTCTTCTACCTTGGTGCTCACACTGCTGTGTTTTATTATCTGTTGTACCTTTCTCTTCTACCTTGGTGCTCACACTGCTGTGTTTTATTATCTGTTGTACCTTTCTCTTCTACATTGGTGCTCACACTGCTGTGTTTTATTATCTGTTGTACCTTTCTCTTCTACCTATGTACTCACACTGCTGTTTTATTATCTGTTGTACCTTTCTCTTCTACCTATGTACTCACACTGCGAGAGGAAAAGAGAAATACAGAGAGACACAAAGAGAGACAGAGGAAAAAGGAAGGAGAGAAAATGAGGACTGAAATCACAATTAAGAAGAGTCTAAAAACTTTAAAATGTGACCTTGAATAAAAATTCGGGAGCGAAAGTGTTCTTGTTTATTTACTGTTCTCTAGAAAGGACAGTCTTTTTTGTAATTTGTTGGCCAAAGTGCTTCAGTTTAACGTAGTTTACAATGTAAAGGTTATACTGACCTAGATAGGGATTTTGAAGATGTTAAGATACTCATAAACTTTAAAATGATGCATTCTGTTTGCGACATGAATGTGTACTATATCCAGACATTTTTTTC
Source organism: Achatina immaculata (assembly GCA_009760885.1). Lineage (NCBI taxonomy): Eukaryota > Metazoa > Mollusca > Gastropoda > Stylommatophora > Achatinidae > Lissachatina > Lissachatina immaculata. The sequence goes on from CM019718.1 coordinate 42,405,878, forward strand.
TCTGTACAACGAGAATATTCTAAGAACAATCATCACAGAACCAGGCATAAAAATTGGAGGATACAATATTAACAACCTTCGGTATGCTGACGACACAGTACTGATAGCTTAGAGCCAACAAGACCTGCAAAATCTCTTGGATAAAGTCGCCAAAGAAAGTGAACAGAAAGGCCTTAGTTTGAATATAAAAGAGACAGAGACTATGGTTATATCTAAGAAACAGAATCCACCAACATGCAGTATTAAATTAAACGGAACTATTCTAAAGCAGGTGCAGAAATTCAAATACCTTGGAGCAGTAATATCTTCAGATGGGAAATGCAGAACAGAAAATAGGAACAGAATAGGCCAAGCAAAGACTGCATTTCAGAGAATGAGAAACAAATTATCCAACACATCCTTATCAATGAATGTTAGAAAACGAGTCCTAAAATGCTATATTGAACCTATATTATTATATGGAAGTGAATCCTTAACAATAGACAGGTCTACACAAAAATCGTCGGAAGCATCAGAAATGTGGTTTATTAGAAGAATGTTGCGAATCCCCTGGACAGCAAAGATAACTAATGAAGAATGTATGAGAAGAGCTGGAGAGACAAAAAATCTTGTCCAAAAAATAAGAGAGAGACAATTTACTTTCATAGGACATGCAATGAGAAGAGGGGGCATTAAAAATATAACAGCAGGAAAAATAAAAGGAAGAAGATCAGGAGGAAGACCAAGAGAAATGATACTGGACAGTCTGACGGGATGGTGTGAGAGGAGATCACCAACTGAGCTGATGGCCTGCATGAAGGATCGTGTACTCTGAAGAAGCCTAATACCCAACGCCAGTCGGCACGGCACTTGATGATGATGATGATTCTGTTTCTCTTAGAGAAAGTCACTTGCCCATGTGGCACTGATGGCTTGTCAGTTCTGCCGACAACCTCCATAGCAACAGCAGGTCTACCTGTATAGGCCAGGAGATCCGAGGAAGTTGTCTCCAGACGGCCAGGGGAAAGAACTCCTTATACACCTCTCAGGAAAACATGGCTCTTGACCTCTGCAGGGTTAAGTCCCCTAGCACGCACTCACAAAACAGTGACTCTCGGTCTCAAATTAGTTTTCAATATTTAAACTCACCTACGCATAGTCTGTATATATAGCTTGTACACATAGTCTTTACACTTAGTTTGTACACATAGTCTATGAAAGATAGCTTGTATACATAGCCTGTAAGTAAAGCCTGTACACATAGCCTGTACACATAGCTTTTACACATAGCTTGTACACAAAGCCTGTAAGCATACCTTGTACACATAGCTTGTAGACATCGCCTGTAAACATAGGTTGTACACATAACCTGCACACATAGCTTATACACATAACCTGCCTGTACATATAGTCTGTACACATAGGATGCATGTACACATAGCTTGTACAGATAGCCTACGCTTTTTTTAAACAATTACATAACTGGAATTACTTTCACTCCTACACTTCCTACGTATGTAATTCGACATGAATCTGTAGTTCCATACGCCATAGTCACTCATCCATGTCTGTTTCATTAATCAGGATTATTTATGCGACCAAGTCTGTTCTAAGACAAGATAAGACGGAAAGTGTTCTGTTCTTTTCTCAGACAGGAGAAGACAGACGTATTTTGTTCTGTTCTAAAACAAGATAAGACAGAAATTATTCTGCTTTATTCTAAGACAAGATAAGAAAGAATGTGTTGTGTTTTGTTCTCAGACAAAATAAGACAGACTGTACTATGTTCTGTTCTAAGACATGACAAGACTGAAATTATTGTGCACTATTCTCAGACGAGATACGACAGAAAGTGTTATGTTCCACTCTCAGAAATGATAAGACAGAAAGTGTTCTGTTTTGTTCTCAGAAAAAAATAAGACAGAAAGTGTTCTGTTTTATTCTCCGACAAAATAAGACAGAAAATGTTCTCATACAAAATAATACAGAAAAGATCTGTTCTGTTTTCAGACAAAATAAGACAGAAAGTGTTCTCTTCTGTTCTCAGACAAAATACCACAGAAAGAGTTCTGTTCTGTTATCAGACAAAATAAGACAGAAAGTATTGTGTTCTGTTCTCAGACAAAATAAGACAGAATGTGTTGTCTTCTGTTCTAAGACAAGACTGGAAAGAAAGTATTGTGTTCAGTTCTAAGACAAGATAAGACAGAATGTATTGTGTTCAGTTCTAAGACAAGATAGTACAGAAAGTATTGTTTTCAGTTCTATGACAAGATAAGACAGAAAATATTTTGTTCTGTTCTAAGACAAGACATAAAGAAAGTATTGTGTTCAGTTCTAAGACAAGACTAGAAAGAAAGCATAGTGTTCAGTTCTAAGACAAGATAGTACAGAAAATATTGTTTTCAGTTCTAAGACAAGATAAGACAGAAAATATTTTGTTCTGTTCTAAGACAAGACATAAAGAAAGTATTGTGTTCAGTTCTAATACAAGATAGTACAAAAAGTATTGTTTTCAGTTCTAAGACAAGACTATAAAGAAAGTATTGTGTTCAGTTCTAAGACAAGATAAGATAGAAAGTATTGTGTTCTGTTCTAAGACAAGATAAGACAGAAAGTATTGTGCTCTGGTCTAAGACAAGATAAGACGGAAAATATTGTGTTCAATTCTAAGACAAGATAAGACAGAAAATATTGTTTTCTGTTCTAAGACAAGATAAGACAGAAACTATTCTGATCTATTCGAAGACATTATAAGAAAGAATGTGTTGTGTTTTGTTCTCAGACAAGATAAGACACAGACTGTACTATGTTCTGTTCTAAGACAAGACAAGACTTCAATTATTGTGCACTGTTCTCAGACAAGATACAACATGTAGTGTTTTGTTCGGCTGTCAGACATGATAAGATAGAAAGTGTTCTTTTCTGCTTTCAGACAAAATAAGACATGATGTATTGTGTTCTTTCCTGAAATAAAATAAGACTGAAAAGATTATGTTCTATTCTCAGACAATAAGACAAAAATTGTTGTGTTATGCTCTCATACAAGATAAGACAGAAAGTATTGTCTTCTGTTCTCAGACTAGATAAGAGAGAAAATAGTATGTTCTCTTCTAAGACAAGATAAGACAGAATGTATTGTCTTCTGTTTTGCGAACGAAGAAGAAGAAGAAGAAGTCTTCTGTTTTCGGACAAGGTAAGACCAAATGTATTGTTATTTGTTCTCAAACAAGATAAGACATAAAGTGTTGTGTTCTATTCTCAGACAAGATAAGACAGAACGTCTTGTGTTCTGTTATCATACAAAATAAGACCGAATGTATTGTGTTCAGTTCTCAGACACGATAAGACAAACTATTTTTGTTTTGTTCTTTTCTCAGATAAAATAAGACAGGCCGTATTGCGTTCTATTCTCAGACAGGATAAGACAGAAAACTTTCTGTTCCGTTCTCATACACGATAAGACAGAAAGTGTTCTGTTCTATTCTCAGATATGATAAGACAGAACGTCTTGTGTTCTGTTCTCATACAAGATAAGACAGAAAGTGTTCTGTTCTATTCTCAGATATGATAAGACAGAACGTCTTGTGTTCTGTTCTCATACAAGATAAGGCAGAAAGTGTTCTGTTCTATTCTCAGATATGATAAGACAGAACGTCTTGTGTTCTGTTCTCATACAAGATAAGGCAGAAAGTGTTCTGTTCTATTCTCAGATATGATAAGACAGAACGTCTTGTGTTCTGTTCTCATACAAGATAAGGCAGAAAGTGTTCTGTTCTATTCTCAGATATGATAAGACAGAACGTCTTGTGTTCTGTTCTCATACAAGATAAGGCAGAAAGTCTTTTTCCGAGATAAGATAAGACAGACTGTGTTGTGTTCTATTCTCCGACAAGATAAGAGAGAAAATGTTCTGTTTCGCTCTCCTACACGATAAGACAGAAAGTGTTCTTTTCTGTTTTCAAACAAGATTAAAGAGAATGTGTTCTGTTCTGTTCTCAGACAAAAATTCAGACAGAAAGTATTGTGCCCTGTTCTCAGAAAAGATAAGACAGAAAGTATTATGTTCTGTTTTCAGACAAGATAAGACAGAGAAGTGTTCTGTTCTGTTCTCATTAAAGATAAGACAGAAAATATTGTGTTCAGTTCTGAGACCAGATAAGACTGAAAGTATTGTGTTCTGTTCTAAGACAAGAATAGAAAAAAAGTATTGTGTTCAGTTATAAGACAAGATGAAACAGAGAGTACTGTGCTCTGTTCTAAGACAAAGTAAGACAGGAAGTAACCAGAACATCACAAGACACCAGGTTACATTATTGACTGTACTACAAATACAGGACATCGGGTACAATAAATGGATTAAGATATCGGAGGACTGGACGTCTAGAATAGTAAAAGCGGAAACTTAACCACACTGTTTCATAAAACTAACCACATTTTCTATAAAACTAACCACGTTGTTTATAAAACTAACCATGCTGTTCAGAAAACTAACCACGCTGTTCAGAAAACTAACCATGTTGTTTATAAAACTAACCACATTTTCTATAAAACTAACCACCCTGTTTATAAAATTAACCGCATTTTCTATAAAACTAACCATGCTGTTTATAAAACTAACTACGTTGTTTCTAAAACTAAACACGCTGTGATAAATGGCAGCATACACCTAGTTAAATCCTTGTGTATAAACAATAACATAACATTCGGCATAAATCCTTGTGTATAAACAATAACATAAATGTGTGCATATATGACGTCATCAAGAGAGCAGCGTGCGCATCAACCAGCGGAGCCTAGCGAGCAGCCTTAGAAGAGTCTCACTTAAAGGAACAAGAACAAACATTCACACACAGCTATCCCCTATCTCTTTCCCTCTCTCTCTCTCTCTCTCTCTCTCCTCTCTCCTTCCCTTCTCTCTCTCTCTCTCTCCTCTCTCTCTCTCTCAATCTCAAACACAAAAAGGCCTAACTCACTTCACAAACGAACATTAAATCTGATTTGTGACAAACACCCAGTACAGACTGTAGATCAGCACAAACAACTCAAAATCTACCCCTTAATATTGAGTCATTTTAACAAAGTTAAGTTTGTTCACAGAATTCTATCACACAATACTTCGCCTTATTTGTGGTCACTGTTTAGTATAACATTAAACATAGTCAATATTTTTTTTAAAAACTGTCTTCTCTCTAAACCCAGGATTGATCTGTACAAGAAAAGCCTTTCATACTCCGCAGTACAGCTCTAGAACACCCTCCCCTACCATTTAAAATCCATTAGTAATACTTCATCCTTTAACTCAAACCTGTTTCATTATTTACTTACTTGTAATTATATGCCTCCATAGAATAACCAGCACTCTCTCAACCCATGACTCGCCAGCCATCAAATACTAAAATGACTTAGTTCGAAAAGCAACTTGTTAGATATTGTTAGAAACTATTTTAATGTTTGTTTAAAAATATGTATTAGAAGATCTGTTCTGAAAATGCATTTTTGTTTATGTATATGTCAGTGTGTATGTGAGTATATGTGTATAAGAGCTATTTTTTAGGTTAATTACATCTTCTTTTACTTTGAATGTAATAGTTTTATTTTACACTCTTTTGGTGTATTTTCCCAATGTAATTTATATACTTGTATTAAATCGAGTGTGTGGGAAGAATGAAAGATGGAGTGATGAAAAGTAGAATGTAAGACGGGCCTGCGTGCCCAGTTCTTTCATCATCATCATCATCATCATCATCATCACCATCATCATCATCATCATTATCATCATCATCAACGCCTTTCACTCCCTTGAGAGCATAGGCCACGGATAAAGGCTCTCCAGTCATCTGCTTCCTTCCATGTGCATCCCTTGTCTCTGAGCACTGTCATAATTTCTCTTCTCCAAGTAAGTCTAGGTCTTCCTTGTTTTCTATTTCCTTGAGGATTCCATGTCAGTGCCTGTCTTGCTATGTTGATGTCAGGTTTCCTCAGGGTGTGGCCAGTACACTCACCATGAGGCTATTGATTGCACTATTACTTTTCAGTATCTTTGTTTTTTTTCTGTTAATATATAGTCCCAGTTCTTTGCCCTCTAAAAATAAAGATCATTCATTCATTCATTCATTCATTCATTCTCCACCCCCTCCCCCAGGTCAACGACCCCCATTCTTAACCTGCATGTACTTCCTCGAGGTTCAGTCTAGCACGTTAAAATATTTATTATCCTCTACTTTGTTCTCAAGCCTCCAGTTTCATCATCTCCAGGTGGGCATGCATCGTTTCTTGTTCTTTGTTCACAAACGTCCATCTTGAATACCTAACATTTTACAGTTCCAGAACTTCCAGGGAAAAGGGTGTTTATTTCGTTACAAAATTCAAGGTAAAAAGTGTTTATTTCGCCACAATTATACGAAAAAAGATGTTTATTTCGTCACATTTTTCAGGGAAAAAAAGAGTGTTTATTTCAAAGAAAAAGAAATTCACGATGTTTATAATAGATGTTAATGTCAGCACAGACTCTGCTGTGTTCGATTCTGTTGATTTCTTCCATTAGCGAAATTAGGTTAATCTTGTATGGACACAGTTAGTCTATCAGAAACAAAATATGGCTGCTGAAACATTATTTCTCTACCTCATTTAAACAAGGCTGTTGGGAATTTCTGTGTGAATTTTTGTGCTCACGTCATCGCTCACGGTGCCCTTTTTGTGAGTTTCAAGTTCCAGTAAAGCTGTTGGCGAGGAGTACAACTCTTACTGTATGTAGCCAAGGACCATAACTCTTACTGTGTGTAGCCAAGGACCATAACTTTTACTGTGTGTAGCCAAGGACCATAACTTTTACTGTGTGTAGCCAAGACCACAACTCTTACTGTGTGTAGCCAAGGACCATAACTTTTACTGTGTGTAGCCAAGACCACAACTCTTACTGTGTGTAGCCAAGGACCATAACTTTTACTGTGTGTAGCCAAGGACCATAACTTTTACTGTGTGTAGCCAAAGACCACAACTCTTACTGTGTGCAGCCAAGACCACAACTCTTACTGTATGTAGCAAAGACCACAACTCTTACAGTGTGTAGCCAAGACCACAACTCTTACTGTGTGTAGCCAAGACCACAACTCTTACTGTGTGTAGCCAAGACCACAACTCTTACTGTGTGTAGCCAAGGACCATAACTTTTACTGTGTGTAGCCAAGACCACAACTCTTACTGTGTGTAGCCAAGGACCATAACTTTTACTGTGTGTAGCCAAGGACCATAACTTTTACTGTGTGTAGCCAAGGACCACAGCTCTTACTGTATGTAGCTAAGAAGCACAACTCTTACTGTATGTAGCCAAAAACCACAGCTCTTACTGTATGTAGCAAAGACCACAACTCTTACTGTATGTAGCCAAAGACCACAACTATTACTGTATGTAGACAAGGAGCACAACTCTTACTGTATGTAGCCAAAAACCACAGCTCTTACTGTATGTAGCAATAGACAACAACTCTTACTGTATGTAGCCAAGGAGCACAACTCTTACTGTATGTAGCCAAGGAGCACAACTCTTACTGTAAGTAGAGAAGGAGCACAAATGTTTGTATGCAAGGAACACAACTCTTATTGTATGTAGCCAAAGAGCACAACTCTTACTGTATGTAGAGAAGGAGCACAACTGTTTGTATGCAAGGAACACAACTCTTACTGTATGTAGTCAAGGAGCACATCTCCTACTGTATGTAGTCAAGGAGCACAACTCTTACTGTATATAGCTAAGGAACAGAACTATTACTGTATGTTGCTGCATCATCTCTAAACATTACTGTAATCTGGTGTCAGCATAACCTAGTGAAACATAGTCAATGACACAATGTAGACGGTTAGTGCCAGAAATAGGTCAGTACTTTCCTTGTAGCTAAAGCTGAACTTCTGACGTGGCACTACAGCATGTCATGCTACACTCAAACACGTCCAGAACATGGTAATGTCTTCTTGTTCTCAAACGTGGACGAGGTGCAACAAGAGATGGCAAACAACTGCGTGTTGTTGGTAATTCTCTCCCTCCTCTCATGTGCTGTTGCTAATTCTATCCCTTCTCTCATGAGCTGTTGTTAATTCTCTCCCTCTTCTCTTATGCTGTTGCTAATTCTCTCCCTCTTCTCTTATGCTGTTGCTATTTCTCTCCCTCTTCTCATATGCTGTTGTTAATTCTCTCCCTCTTCTCTTATGCTGTTGTTAATTCTTTCCCTTTTCTCATATGCTGTTGTTAATTCTCTCCCTCTTCTCATATGCTGTTGCTAATTCTCTCCCTCTTCTCATACGCAGTTGCTATTTCTCTCCCTCTTCTCATATGCTGTTGCTAATTCTCTCAATCTTCTCATATGCTGTTGCTAATTCTCTCAATCTTCTCATATGCTGTTGCTAATTCTCTCAATCTTCTCATATGCTGTTGCTAATTCTCTCAATCTTCTCATATGCTGTTGCTAATTCTCTCAATCTTCTCATATGCTGTTGCTAATTCTCTCAATCTTCTCGTATGCTGTTGCTAATTCTCTCAATCTTCTCATATGCTGTTGCTAATTCTCTCAATCTTCTCATATGCTGTTGCTAATTCTCTCAATCTTCTCATATGCTGTTGCTAATTCTCTCAATCTTCTCATATGCTGTTGCTAATTCTCTCCCTCTTCACATACGCAGTTGCTATTTCTCTCCCTCTTCTCATATGCTGTTGTTAATTCTCTCCCTCTTCTCTTATGCTGTTGTTAATTCTTTCCCTTTTCTCATATGCTGTTGCTAATTCTCTCCCTCCTCTCATGTGCTGTTGTTAATTCTCTACCGCCTTTCATATGCTACTGCTGAAGTCTCTGTTATCACCGAGATCATTTATCAGTCCCTCTCTCTCTCTCGTCCTCTCTCTCCTTCTCTTTCTCTCCGTGTATGCCCTTCTTTATTCTTTCTCTCCAGATACTCCATGTTACAGCAGTAAGCCGGAGTGAAGCTTACCTGTCATATCCCAGTAGTTTTGACTTTGTGCCGGCACATGCTGATGATGTCAGAGAACTGTTTCCTTCCACGGGGATCAAGCTACACCCACCAAACAACAAATCATCTCACGTAATCTGAGTTTCTCTGATCAGCCGTAGTCAGGGCTTCATACGCCGTAGCTTGTCAGGATAGGGAGTGGATCATCTAACATCTTGGGTCAAAGTAGGCTGGCTTTCTTAAAAGACAGAGTGTCCCATCAAAGTAGGCTGACTTTCTTACAAGACAGAGTGTCCCATCAAAGTAGGCTGACTTTCTTACAAGACAGAGTGTCCCATCAAAGTAGGCTGACTTTCTTACAAGACAGAGTGTCCCATCAAAGTAGGCTGACTTTCTTACAAGACAGAGTGTCCCATCAAAGTAGGCTGACTTTCTTACAAGACAGAGTGTCCCATCAAAGTAGGCTGACTTTCTTACAAGACAGAGTGTCCCATCAAAGTAAGCTGACTTTCTTACAAGACAGAGCATCCCATCAGCCACGAACCACCCACTCCTTCACTCACCCACGTTGGTGGAGATGAATATTTTCAGGAGCAGCGCGCGTAGTACTCACACTGACTAGCTTATTTTATTTATCGATGAAACAATCATGACAGGTAACAGACTGAACAATAGATGAAACAATCATGACAGGTAACAGACTGAACAAAAGATGAAACAATCATGACAGGTAACAGACTGAACAATAGATGAAACAATCATGTCAGGTAACAGAATGAACAATAGATGAAACAATCATGTCAGGTAACAGACTGAACAATAGATGAAACAATCATGTCAGGTAACAGACTGGACAGTCGGTGGCACAATCATGACAGGTAACAGACTGGACAGTCGGTGACATAGTCATGACAGGTAACAAACTGGACAGTCGGTGACATAATCATGACAGGTAACAGACTTAACAATAGGTGACACAACCATGACAGGTAACAGACTTAACAATAGGTGACACAGTCGTGACATATTAATGACACAATCACGACATATCGGTTACACAATCATGACAAGTAGCAGAGTGGAGAATAGTTGAAAGAAGCAAAGAGGAAGAGAGAGAGAGAGAGAGAGGGGGGGGGGGAATAAAAAAATTCAGGGAAATATTTTCAGAAACATCTGTATGTTCATGATTTAAGCCACCAAAACAAACCCTGAAACATCAGATATCTTCGTGCTGACAGCTCTGATCAGCAAACGACTTATTTAGCAAAACTGAAGTGTTTGATCTGTCTGTGTTGGCAACCCTGGCAAGGAATCCACTTTATGACCAGCTTAACAGCAATTGATCTCTCTATGTTGGCAACCCTGGCAAGGAATCCACTTTAATATCAGAGTATTCTTTCTCTTGTATAAAGAGACAGAGCGCTTGTTTACGCCTGGCTCATCAGATAAGAACATGGCGGGTGTGGAACTGATCACTCTCGTCAGGACGGCACAGATTGTTTATGGCTGCTCGCTAGCTAATCCTAACGCCGACTCTCTCGTTTCGGAATGTTAAACCAAACAATAGCACCATAACAATATGTGGGGAGGATAGCACTTATCAGTCAAGGTGGAGCCGTGAAAGAAGAAGCGGGACGTTCCATGCTGGAGGCTGATAGACGCGAGGATTTGATACACAGATTTACACCCACCAGATAAAGGGAAGCGACTTTATCGTTGTGTTGCTTAAGATGAGGTCAAGTACAGAAAACCAGGAGCTGAGAAGGTGAAGGACATACAAGACTGTCATAACAAACACCTGGGTAAAACCTTGCAACATTTCCACCTAAGATCTGTTCACTGTTGAAGTAGCTGAACAGATATTTTCCTACTTTCTAATCATTTCAAGATTTAAAAAAAAAAAAAGATATGATCAATTACTTCACAAAAGGAAACGGCCTCGATAGTAACAGATGAAAAACATTGCTATGTTATGTTAACATATGAAGAGCACTACTAGGTATATGTTAACAGATGAAACACATTACTAACTCTATGTTAACATATGAAAAACATTACTAGGTCTATGTTCACAGATGAAAAACATTACTAAGTCTATGTTAATAGATGAAAAACATTACTTTATCTATGTTACCAAATGAAAAGCATTACAATGTTATGTTAACAGACGAAAATCATTATTATGTTATGTTAGCAGATGAAAAACATTTCTATGTCTATGTTAACGAATGAAAAGCATTACAATGTTACGTTAACACACGAAAATCATTACTATGTACTGTTAGCAGATGAAGAGCACTCCTACGTCTATGTTAACAGATGAAACACATTACTAATTCTATGTTAACATATGAAAAACATCACTAACTCTCCGTTAACATATGAAAAACATCACTAACTCTATGTTAACAAATGAAAAAGATTACTAGGTCAATGTTAACATATGAAGAACATTACTATTTTATGTTAACATATGAAGAACATTAATATTTTATGTTAACATATGAAGAGCACTACTGGGTCTATGTTAACAGATGAACAGCATCACTAAATCTATGTTAACAGAAGAAGAACAACATTACTATGTTATGTTAACATATGAAGAGCATTGCTAGATCTATGTAAATTTATTAAGAGCACTACTAGTCTATGTTAACACGTGAAGAGCACTCCTAGGTCTATGTTAACATATTAAGAGCACTACTAGGTCTATGTTAATACATGAAGAGCACTACTAGGTCTATGCTAACATACTAAGAGCACTACTAGGTCTATGTTAACATACTAAGAGCACTACTAGGTCTATGTTAACATACTAAGAGCACTACTAGGTCTATGTTAACATACTAAGAGCACTACTAGGTCTATGCTAACATACTAAGAGCACTACTAGGTCTATGTTAACATACTAAGAGCACTACTAGGTCTATGTTAATACATGAAGAGCACTACTAGGTCTATGTTAACATACTAAGAGCACTACTAGGTCTATGTTAATACATGAAGAGCACTACTAGGTCTATGTTAACAGATGAAAAAAATTGCAACGCCTATGTGAACAGATCGAAATCATTATCAAGGCAATGTTAGCATAGAGAAAACATAACTAAAACTATTTTATTGAGCTTACTATGTTTGTGTTAACAAATTAAAAGACTATTGAGTCAATACTGAGTCAATATACTGTTAACAGAGAGAAAGCACTATTGAGTCTCTATTAATATAAACAGAGAAATCACTACTAAGGCTATGTTAACAAATAGAAAACATTAATGAGCCTATATTAATACGGAGAAAAAACAGTACTAAGGCTATGTTAACATTATTGAGTCTATATTAATAAAAACAGAGAAATCACTACTAAGGCTGTGTTAACAGAGATGAAACGTTACTGAGTTATTTTGAAAGAGAGAAAAGATTTTCAAGCTAATGTTAAAAGGATGTAAACTGCACTGAGCTTATGTGAACAGAGAGAACATTTTACTGAGCTTATGTAAACAAAGAGAAATGTTTACTGAGCTTATATGGACAAAGAGAAAAGTTTACAGAGCTTATGTGAACAGAGATAACAGTTTACAGAGCTTATGTGAACAGAGATAACAGTTTACAGAGCTTATGTGAACAGAGAGAAAAGTTTACAGAGCTTATGTGAACAGAGAGAAGAGTTTACAGAGCTTATGTGAACAGAGAGAAGAGTTTACAGAGCTTATGTGAACAGAGATAATAGTTTACAGAGCTTATGCGAACGGAGAGAAACGTTTATTGAGCTTATGTAAACAGAAATAACAGTTTACAGAGCTTATGTGAATGGAGAGAAAAGTTTACTGAGCTTATGTGAACAAAGAGAAATGTTTACTGAGCTTATGTGAACAGAGAGAAATGTTTACTGAGCTTATGTGAACAGAGAGAAACGTTTACTGCGCTATGTGAACAGAGATAACAGTTTACAGAGCTTATGTGAACAGAAATAACAGTTTACAGAGCTTATGTGAACAGAGATAACAGTTTACAGAGCTTATGTGAACAGAGATAACAGTTTACAGAGCTTATGTGAACAGAGATAACAGTTTACAGAGCTTATGTGAACAGAGATAACAGTTTACAGAGCTTATGTGAACAGAGATAACAGTTTACAGAGCTTATGTGAACAGAGAGAAAAGTTTACTAAATCTATGTTAACAGAGACAAACAGTTTACTAAACGTAAGTTAACAGAGAGAATTTTTACTAAGCGTATGTTACCAGAGTGAAAAGTTTACTAACGTATGTTAAGAGAGAGAAAAGTTTACTAAACGTATGTTAAATTAGAGAAAACTTTACTAAAAGTATGTTAACACAGATACAAGTTTATAAGATGTATGTTAACAAAGAGAAAAGTTTACTAAACTTATGTTAAATTAGAGAAAAGTTTACTAAACTTATGTTAAATTAGAGAAACGTTTACTAAGCGTATGTTAACAGAAAAGTTTACTAAATATATGTTAACAGAGAGAAAAGTTTACTAAACGTATATTAGCAGAAAAATTTACTTAACGCATGTTAACAGAAAAGTTTACTAAACGTAAGTTAACAGGAAAATTTACTAAACGCATGTTAACAGAATATTTTTAAACGTATGTTAAGTATAATCATAGTGTGGTGTCCAAGATCAAGTAGCAAAACTGGCGGCCAGTCGTCACTTGATGACAGCGCCCTCTTTCCTCACCTCCACTGCCTCCCATCCTTACCTCATCTGCCCCTCTTTCCTTACCAGCATTGCCCTTCTTTCCTTACCACAACTGCCCCTCTTTCCTTACCACAACTGCCCCTCTTTCCTTACCACCACTGCCCCTCTTTCCTTACCACCACTGCCCCTCTTTCCTTACCACAACTGCCCCTCTTTCCTTACCTCCACAGTTCTTCTTTCCTTACATCCACTGCCCCTCATTCCTTCCTAAACTCACTCACTTTATCCTCATCTGAGACAGCACAAATCCTGGTTGAAGACGACGTCAATTAATGAGCTAACAACGTCCTGCAGTAAATCACGTCCATTTTCACTTCAGTTCATGCACAGAACATGATCCTGAAAGAATGCTTGGAAAACGGTTTGAGGAAGGAGTGGATTGTATAAAATAAAAATTCCGGCAATGATTTCAGCGACACAGGGATTATTTAAATGCAGCATAAAATCTTTATAGGGGAACAAACTGGAGAGAGAGAGAGATAGAAAGAGAGAGAGAGAGAGAGAAAGAGAGAGAGAAAGAAAGAGAGAGAGAGAGAGAGAGAGAGAAAACTAACAAACGAAAAAACTTAAGAGTTAAGAATTGGGAACGCAGGCCCGTCTACCATTCTGCCCTTCATCATACAACTTTCATTCAATCACAGATATTCAACGTTTCTTACTGAACATAATATGCATGAAAAAGCAAAAAAAAAAATGAATAAGTAAATAATTAATAAATCATTTCATTCCATACACTCCACATTCTGCTTTATGTAACTACATGAAATAAAACTTAATTACATTCTCACATTCATTATAATCTTACAAATTTATAGAATAGCAGTATAATAAATACAACAATGAAGCCATACTTTAGAATAAGCTAATTTAGTCTTTGATAGTACATGCAACTATATTTTTCATAAAGGAAATACATACAGTTGCATATATCCACAACCATCTACTACATATATACAAACACATTCACGCATGTACATATACACAAATAAATTCACATGTATACAGATAAAGACCTATGCATACACACATATGCACATACACACATGTATGTATAAACACATAAAAGCATCCACATATACATATATACACGCGCACATATAAATACCTACACTTATTCATACGTGTACATAAGTATGCACATACATAAACATATATATTAAGGAGGCATATGGTCTATCTCAAACAGATATTGACAAAGTTTAAAGTTGTACGAATGAATATTACTTATAAGTTTTACATAAGGTGGTAGGGCATTCCAAAGGTGGGCAGCTGAGTAAGAGAAGCTTTTTTTTAAACATGTCAAGCCTTGGTTTTGGAAGAATACAATTGGTTGACTGTGTTTTGGGTTGGATTTGAACAACGACCACAGATAGGGTGGACCACTGTGCGATAGAATTTTATGAATTAACGTGGACTTGTTGAATAAAAATCTCTTCTTGAGGGGTAGAATGTCAAAATGTTTGTCCTTATTTGTTGTACCTGCTGCATGTTTGTCATCTATAAACTTTACTGCTCGTTTTTGAAGTGAGTAAAATCTTTTCATGTTTGACATGGAACAACCATCCCAGACTGTGGAACAGTAGTCCAAGTGTGTTTGTATCTGTGATATGTAGTATATTTTTCTGGTGTCTATGTCAAGAAAATATTTAATTTTAGTAAACTGATAAACTTTTTGTGCAATGAGTTTGGTTAGATTGTCTACATGATGATTCCAGCTGAGGTGGTGGTCAATCATGAGACCTAGAGTTTTATGTTCACTAACATTCTCTATCTGTTAAGTTCCAGCATGGAGCTGTAGTGTTGTTGTTGGTGAATTTGTTCATTTCTGTCTTGTTGTAATGAGCATGGATTTTGTTTTGCTGTTGTTTCTGAGCATTCTGCTGTTGTTGCTTCAGTTAATTAGACTGTTTATTTCAATTTGAAGATTTGACTCAAGATTAATATAATAATTGTTACTAGTGTAAACTGGGCAGTCATCAGCAAAGAGGTCACAATATGATTTTTGAGATGAAGTGGAAGATCACTGATGTAGATGGTAAACAGGAGAGGAGAGATCCCTGTGGAACACCATTATCAACCACAGATGAACTTGACTTATAATTTTTGAGGCAAACTACCTGTTGTCTGTTGGAAAGAAAAGATGTAATAAATTTTGTCAAGTCAGGGTATAATTTATAAGTCTCAAGCTTTCTAACTAGAATTTCATGATCAATCATGTCAAATGATTTTTTTAAAGTCAACAAAGACAGCACCACGTAATTTTTCATCGTTTATATCAGATAACCAACATTCTGTCATCTTTGTGAGAGCTGTGTGGCAGGAATGTTTCGGCCTAAAACCTGACTGACAGTCAACAATCAAATCATTTTCTTGCATGTGTTTTAAGGTTATTTTTTGTATGTGTTTTTCTAGAGGTTTTGACAAAGTTGATAGAATGGAAATTGGTCTGTAGTTTGAGGGATTTTTCTCTGATCCAGATTTAAAAAGGAAATATATTTTTGCAATTTTAAAAGCCTGAGGAAAATGACAATGTGCAATGCACTGATTGTAAATGTATGTTAGTGTATCTGTAATTACTTGGGCTGAGTAGCGTAATATCTTGTTGCTGATTTCATCAAGTCCTGCTGTGTTGTTGTTCTTTAAAGATGAAAGTTAATTGTAAACTTCACTAACTGACATGAAAGGAATACCAGGTTGCTTTAGATTTACACATTTACTACCTATAAATTTATTTAATTCGCTTAAGTCAAAAGTAGGGGTTGGTAGTGAGGATTTTGATATTGACTTCTTCTCTGAAGTGATTGCTGAACTCTTCATAAGTAGGCACATGATTATAACTCTACAAGTCAGACTGTTTTCTCTTGTTTGCTAGAATGTTAATCACTTTCCGGACAGACTTACTGTCTGATTTGTTCTTAATTAATTTCTCAAAGTAATTTTTCTTCTTATGCCTAATTAAATATTGAATTCTGTGTGTGTGTGTGTGTGTGTGTGTGTGTGTGAGAGAGAGAGAGAGAGAGAGAGAGAGAGAGAAATGTCAAAGAAAGGAAAAACACATTACATAACAGAAAATAGAAAATGGTTAACTGACAGAAAAACAAAACAAAACAAATAAAAAGTGCAAACTTCTTGCAAACACTACGTACGATGATTTGTTAACTTTAACGATTGTCTTCACAACATTACATAGCACATGATGATGATAGCTTCACAGTTTGTAGCAACTTACACCACATCTAAAAATGATATCGACAATGTTACACAAGGCAGTGATAACAAGTACAGCACAACATTGGCTAGCACTTCATTGTCATGGTAACGGCGGCGTCATGAATGGAAGGGAAGCTACTCCATCTAATTGATTCTACTCTTCTGGCCGAGACAAAATGGAGAAAGAAAAGATGCTACAGGCGACAAGGAAATCATTTCTCTTTTCTTCTACAGACTCTGTCTTCTATGAGTCCCCAGAACCTGGTAAAATGCAGCAGTGTTTCCCAACATTTTCACATCAAAGGACCACTTTTGCAGCTACGTATAAGTTGCTGACGATCGTCATCTCACACAGTTGGTGCAGGTTTTCTTCTGTAGCTGGCACTTTCTTTCACAATGATAACATAGCTGAGGACCATCGCAAACTGCACCGCCCAGTTCAAGTTGATAACCAATACAATAGAATATTTCATTTTCGTTTTATAACTTCCTTCTTCAGTTACTAGTTTGTGCTGTCTTGTTGCTTACATCTTCCTTCTTCAGTTACTAGTTTGTGCTGTCTTGTTGCTTACATCTTCCTTCTTCAGTTACTAGTTTGTGCTGTCTTGTTGCTTACATCTTCCTTCTTCACTTACTAGTTTGTGCTGTCTTGGTAACACTGTTCAGTCATGTTTATAGGAACATTTTTATTTTTATAAAATCTTTGATACATTCCGCAGATTTAGCAGACAATTCATCTTCTCTCTCGCTCTTCCTCCTCTTCAATAGATTTCTTCGCTTCGAGAGTAAACAACATGTAAGGTCTTCTTTAATTGTTTGTCCTAATTTTCATTTATTTATTTATTTGCGTGAAGAAGTTCCAGGTATTAAAAGTTAACAATCTAAGCTTCTGCGAGTATATCTAGGAGGTGTTTGTCTGTATTACGAAATAAATATCTGTAGCCTGTCTTTCTTCCTATAATGATTGTATAACTTATCTCTAAGGTACCGTTATCGTATCAGATTGTCTTCATCGTGTCAGTTATATGCTCAGTACTAGCCCAGTTCATTTCTCCCATAATCCACTATAACAGATTACATTAGCATTAATAAATTAACAAAATTAAAGACATAAGACGCAAATGCAGAGAAGCAAACGAAGTATGGTTAAATAAACAGTGCAGACAGATAGAGGACTCTCATAATAAAGACAGCAAAAACAAGCACAAACAAATTAGTGAACTCACAGACAGGAAAACAAAATATACCACAGGTTGCCCGAAATCACAAGACGGTAAAATGTTAATTGGAAAAGAAGACATTGTGGACAGGTGGACAGAGTATATCGGTGAGCTATATGGAGGAGAAAGACCAGAATTAACACCAGATACTGAAAACTGTGATGGACCACCAATACTTGAAGATGAAATCATAGATGCCATCAAACACATGAAGAAAGGAAAAGCGACTGGGCCTGATAATATAACAATAGAAGAAATAGAGACACTAGAGGAGACAGGAATAAAAATAATAACCAAGTTATTGAATGACATTTACAATAGTGACTATATGCCCAGTGATTTGCTTAAATCCAAGTTTATAGCACTACCAAAGAAACCAGATGCAAAGGAATGTGATGATCACCGGACTATCAGCCTCTCATGTCACATAACTAAGCTACTTCTGAGAATCATTATGAGAAGAACAAGGAAAAAGATAAAAATGGAAATAGCAGATGAACAGTTCGGATTTCTTGAAGGAAAAGAAACACACAATGTCATTTATGCTTTACGAACAATAACAGAAATAGCTTTAGAAGTACAGAAAGATCTCTACTTATACTTCATTGATTACACCAAGGCATTCGACAAGGTGAAACAAAAAATGAAATTATTAAAATGCTTGAAGACATCAGTATAGGCGGCAAAGGCCTGAGGATTGTAAAACATCTATACTGGCAGCAAGAAGCAGTTCGAGTTGAAAATAGAACTGGAAAATATCAACCTGTAAAACAAGGGGTGCGACAAGGATGTACATATCTCCAGACCTTTTTTCTCTGTACAGCGAGAATATTCTAAGAACAAGCATCACAGAACCAGGCATAAAAATTGGAGGATACAATATTAACAACCTTCGGTATGCTGACAACACATTACTGATAGCTGAGAACCAACAAGACCTGCAAAATCTATTAGATAAAGTCGCCAAAGAAAGTGAACAGAAAGGCCTTACTTTGAACATCAAAAAGACAGAGAGCATGGTTATATCTAGGAAACAGAATCCACCAGCATGCAGTATAAAATTAAACGGAACTATTCTAAAGCAGGTGTAGAAATTCAAATACATTGGAGCAGTAATAACTTCAGATGGGAAATGCAGAACAGAAATTAGGAACAGAATAGGCCAAGCAAAGACTGCATTTCAGAGAATGAGAAACATGTTATGCAACACATCCTTATCAATGAATGCTAGAAAACGAGTCCAAAAATGCTATATTGAACCTATCTTGTTATATGGAAATGAATCATGGACAATAGGCAAGTCTGCACAAAAATCATTGGAAGCAGCAGAAATGTGGTTTATTAGAAGAATGTTGTGAATTCCCTGGACAGCAAAAGTAACTAATGAAGAATATTTGAGAAGAGCTGGAGATACAAGAAATCTTGTAAAAACAAAATACGAGAGAGAGAGACAATGTACTTTCATAGAACATGCAATGAGGAGAAGGGGCACAGAAAATATTATAACAACAGGAAAAATAGAAGGAAGAAGATTAAGAGGAAGACTAAGAGAAATGATACTGGACAGTCTGACGGGATAGTGTGAGAGGAGATCACCAACTGAGCTGATGGCCTGCATGAAGGATCGGGTACTCTGGAGAAGCATAATAGCCAACGCCAGTCGGCGCGGCACCTGATGATGATGATGATGATTAGCATTAGGAACACATGTTTTATTTGAGGTCTTATACCGATATAAAATATGTTTTAAACTCTTATGCAAATATAAAATATGCTTTAGACGTCTTATACCGATATAAAACAAGTTTTAGACATCTTATACTGATCACATTAGTAGATGACTTATAGTAAAGATGTCTATAAAGCAAGTGTGACCATGAGCAGCATGTCACTATCTTGCTGGCTGAATTTGGTCCCGGGGCCGTGGTTTGGTCTTCAGTTTGGGCCGTGAGAAGATGGCAAGTATCTCGTAAACAGAACAGCCTGTCACACCGTGGAGAGACATGAAGCATTTAAATCTTTCATCAAGGCAAGAAAATAAAAAGCAAACTGCAGACAATTCACAAAAACTAAGCTAATCGACAGGAATATCTAACTCTCTTCAGCGCATGATAGTGAAGAGAACCATTTTAAAACTTTCATGGTTTTTCTGAATTTTTTTTTCGGTATTTCTATTTTTCATACATTTCTTTGGCGCTCCCAGAATGTAAGAAGACCGCTGACATTCCAGCGCCATCACGTACAGAGCTATCAGCTTTCTCTTTCCTGGTGGATGTTTGCTAAAAATCATCTTTCAACCTTCACGCACATTATCATCCGATGTTTACTGTTGCTACACGTTTAGTATTTCTGGACGCCAGTTAAATCATATTACCTGGCCAGTGATCTGTTTACATTTGTAATTTAACACAGTTTTCTCCCCCCTTCCCTTCCCAACCCCCGCCCAAATTCTTCGCAGCAGGGATGCCAACGCTAGCAGGAAACGCGACGTATACATTTCTCTAATGCTTTTATCTGTAACTGTAACACACATAAGTTTTGATGTCACCCATGCTGATCTACAAAAAACTATTTACCAGCTTCGTTTTACTCTGAGAGGAAACGACTCACAGATGACGATGATGATGATGATGATGATGATGTCAGCTCGTCACTGATTTCACCTGTTGTAAATTTTCTCTTAAAACATAATATGCTGATCACTTCTGCAGCACCTACAGTTAACCTAACTATATGTACATCAATATGTTTGTATGTACAGGTGGTGTGTGGGTTAGGGTTGAGCAGGTGGGGGACTGAGTAGGTGGTGTGAAGGTGGGGTTGAGCAAGTGGTGTGTAGGTGGGGGTTTAGCAGGTGGTGTGTAGGTGGGGGTTTAGCAGGTGGTGTGTGGGTGGGGGTTTAGCAGGTGGTGTGTGGGGGGGGTTTAGCAGGTGGTGTGTAGGTGGGGAATTGAGCAGATGGTGTGTGGTGGGGGTTGAGCAGGTGGTGTGTAGGTGGGGAATTGAGCAGATGGTGTGTGGGTGGGGGTTAGCAGGTGGTGTGTGGGTGGGGGTTTAGCAGGTGGTGTGTAGGTGGGGGGATTGAGCAGGTGGTGTGTGGGTGGGGGTTTAGCAGGTGGTGTGTGGGTGGGGGTATAGCATATGGTGTGTGAGAGGGGGTTTAGCAGGTGGTTAGTGGGTGGGGGGTTAACAGGTGGTTTGTGGGTGGGGATTTAGCAGGTGGTTTGTGGGTGGGGGTTTAGCAGGTGGTGTGGGTGGGGGTTTAGCAGGTGGTGTGGGTGGGGGTTTAGCAGGTGGTGTGTGGGTGGGGGGATTGACGGGTGGTTTGTGGGTGGGGGGTTAACAGGTGGTTTGTGGGTGGGGGTTTAGCAGGTGGTGTGTGGTGGAGGGATTGAGCAGGTGGTGTGTGGGTGGGGGTTTAGCAGGTGGTGTGTAGGTGGAGGGATTGAGTAGGTGGATGTGTGGGTGGGGGGATTGAGTAGGTGGTGTGTGGGTGGAGGGACTGAGTAGATGGTGTGTAGGTGGAGAGATTGAGTATGTGATGTGTAGGTGGAGGGTTTGAGTAGGTGGTATGTGGGTGAGGGTTTAGCAGGTGATGTGAAGGTGGAGGGATTGAGTAGGCGTTGTGTGGGTGAGGGATTGAGTAGGTTGTGTGTGGGTGGGGGGATTGAGTAGGTGGTGTGTAGGTGGAGGGATTGAGTAGGTGATGTGTAGGTGGAGGGATTCAGTAGGTGGTGTGTGGGTGGGAGGATTAAGTAGGTGATGTGTAGGTGGAGGGATTGATTAGGTGGTGTGTGGGTGGGGGTTTAGCAGGTGATGTGTAGGTGGAGGGATTGAGTAGGTGGTGTGTGGGTGGGGGGATTGAGTAGGTGGTGTGTGGGTGGAGGGACTGAGAAGGCGGTGTCTGTGTGGGGGGATTGAGTAGATGGTGTGTGGGTGGGGGAATTAGTAGGTGGTGTGGTTGGGGGATTGAGTAGGTGGTGTGGGTGAGGGAATTGAGTAGGTGGTGTGTGGGTGGGGGAATTAGTAGGTGGTGTGTGGGTGGGGGATTAAGTAGGTGATGTGTAGGTGGAGGGATTGAGTAGGTGGTGTGTGGGTGTGGGAATTAGTAGGTGGTGTGTGGGTGGTGGGATTGAGTAGGTGGTGTGTGGGTGAGGGGATTGAATAGGTGGTGTGTGGGTGGGGGATTGAGTAGGTGGTGTGTGGGTGGAGGGATTGAGTAGGTGATGTATAGGTGGAGGATGGAGTAGGTTGTGTGTAGATGGAGGGATTGAGTAGGTGGTGTGTGTGTGGAGGGATTGAGTAGACGGTGTGTGGGTGGGGGATAGTAGGTGGTGTGTAGTTGGAGGGATTGAGTAGGTTGTGTGTGGGTGGAGGGACTGAGTAGGCGGTGTGTGGGTGGGGGATTGAGTAGGTGGTGTCTGGGTTGGTGAATTAGTAGGTGGTGTGTGGGTGGGGGATTGAGTAGGTGGTGTGTGGGTGGGAGGTATTGAGTAGGTGGTGTGTGGGTGGGGGTTGAGCAGGTGTGTGTAGGTGGGGGAATTAGTAGGTGGTGTTGGTGGGGGTTGAGCAGGTGTGTGTGGGTGGGGGAATTAGTAGGTGGTCTGTTGGTTGGGGTATTGAGTAGGTGATGTGTGGTTGGGGGAATTAGTAGCTTGTGTGTTGGTTGGGGGATTGAGTAGGTGGTGTGTGGGTGGGGGAATTAGTAGGTGGTGTGTGGGTGGGGGTATTGAGTAGGCGGTGTGTGGTTGGGGGAATTAGTAGGTGGTGTGTGGGTGGGGGTATTAAGTAGGTGGTGTTTGGGTGGGGGTTGAGCAGGTGGTGTGTGGGTGGGGGAATTAGTAGGTGGTGTGTAGTTGGGGGATTGAGCAGGCAGTGTGTAGGTGGGGGAATTAGTATTTGGTGTGTGGTGGGTGATTGAGTAAGTGGTGTGTGAGTGGGGGTTGAGCAGGTGTTGTGTGGATTTGGGTTGAGCAGGTGGTGTGTGGGTGGGGGTTGAGCAGGTGGTGTGTGGGTGGGGGTTTAGCAGGTGGTGTGTGGATGGGGTGTTGAGAAGGTGCTGTGTGGTACAGAATGAGACCAGGTGACAGCTGTTGTTAGAGATAAGATGTGGAACATATTTCGTATTAAATTACAAATGTGTGCTAAATATCCTATCATTTGTCAACTGCTCTGAAAAAGGCTTTTGTTGTGTGTTCTTCATTTATACAATCTCATCTTACTTTCTGTCGTTGTTGTTTCTGGCCACATTCCTCACTATTTTTTTTTTAAACTGAACTATACACCACCATCTACTTTCATTACTAGAACAAATTTTACCTTGTCGTCATTTCTCTTACAGAACACTTGTCCCGCAGAGCAGTGGACAGCAGTTCAAACCCCAACTTTCTGTGCCTTAGTCAGCCCACCTGTACAAAAACCCAACTTTCTGTGCCTTAGTCAGCCCACCTGTACAAAAACCCAACTTTCTGTGCCTTAGTCAGCCCACCTGTACAAAAACCCAGCTTTCTGTGCCATAGTCAGCCCACCTGTACAAAAACCCAGCTTTTTTTGCTTTAGTCAGCCCACCTGTACAAAAACCCAGCTTTATGTGCCTTAGTCAGCCCATCTGTACAAAAATCCAGCTTTTTTTTGCTTTAGTCAGCCCACCTGTACAAAAACCCAGCTTTCTTTGCTTTAGTCAGCCCACCTGTACAAAAACCCAACTTTCTGTGTTTTAGTCAGCCTACCTGTACAAAAACCCAGCTTTCTTTGCTTTAGTCAGCCCACCTGTACAAAAACCCAACTTTCTGTGTTTTAGTCAGCCTACC
Organism: Achatina immaculata; assembly: GCA_009760885.1. NCBI lineage: Eukaryota > Metazoa > Mollusca > Gastropoda > Stylommatophora > Achatinidae > Lissachatina > Lissachatina immaculata. The sequence goes on from CM019718.1 coordinate 42,429,783, forward strand.
TGTACAAAAACCCAACTTTATGTGTTTTAGTCAGCCCACCTGTACAAAAACCCAACTTTCTGTGTTTTAGTCAGCCCACCTGTACAAAAACCCAACTTTCTGTGCCTTAGTCAGCCCACCTGTACAAAAACCCAACTTTCTGTGCCTTAGTCAGCCCACCTGTACAAAAACCCAGCTTTCTTTGCTTTAGTCAGCCCACCTGTACAAAAACTCAACTTTCTGTGCCTTAGTCAGCCCACCTGTACAAAAACCCAGCTTTCTTTGCTTTAGTCAGCCCACCTGTACAAAAACCCAACTTTCTGTGCCTTAGTCAGCCCACCTGTACAAAAACCCAGCTTTCTTTGCTTTAGTCAGCCCACCTGTACAAAAACCCAGCTTTCTTTGCCTTAGTCAGCCCATCTGTACAAAAACGCAGCTTTTTTTTTTTGCTTTAGTCAGCCTACCTGTACAAAAACCCAGCTTTCTTTGCTTTAGTCAGCCCACCTGTACAAAAACCCAACTTTCTGTGTTTTAGTCAGCCTACCTGTACAAAAACCCAACTTTCTGTGTTTTAGTCAGCCCACCTGTACAAAAACCCAACTTTCTGTGTTTTAGTCAGCCTACCTGTACAAAAACCCAGCTTTCTTTGCTTTAGTCAGCCCACCTGTACAAAAACCCAACTTTCTGTGCTTTAGTCAGCCTACCTGTACAAAAACCCAGCTTTCCGTGCCCACCTGTACAAACACACCTGACAGGCAAGCGACTCGTCTTTGACTGGCTGAGCTAATGTGTGAAAACTCCAAGAACTTCCATGCTGTGATCATCACGAACAACTTCTTCTTCTTCTTTTCTTGGCCATGGATTTTCATCTTTCAGGGCTTTAGACTAGGCAATAACGCTTATACCTGCGTCACAGTAGCCTTACTACTGACAGTGCTTATGTCTCTGTCATGGAAATACTGACAGTGTCTATACATGTACCACAAGCTGTCCACTCTATAAATCAACAAATTTCTGGACTGGTTAAAAACACGAAAGTACGACCTAATCTCCGATTTGTACAACTCAGAAATATGATTGAAGAAATCGCTAAGGAGAGAATGACGTTTTTATTATCATGATATTCAAGTATTTTTATTATCATTGTATTCAAGTATTTTTATTATCATGGTATTCAAGTATTTTTATTATCATGGTATTCAAGTATTTTATTATTATGATAGTCAAGTATTTTTATTAACATGGTATTCGAGTATTTTATTATCATGGTATTTAAGTATTTTTATTATCCTGGTATTCAAATATTTGAGAAATATTGTCAGTATTTTCACAGGATATTGCGTGTTTCTGGATAATACAGAGGGCGTCAGTAGGCTGCTGTACACACTTGTACAAGACCTGTACGATAGATACAGTAGGCTGCTGTACACACTTGTACAGGACCTGAACGATATATACAATAGGCTGCTCTACACACTTGTACAAGACCTGAACGATATATACAGTAGGCTGTTGTACACATTTGTACAGGACCTGAACGATATATACAGTAGTCTGCTCTACACAATGTACAAGACCTGAACGATATGTACAGTAGGCTGTTGTACACATTTGTACAGGACCTGTACGATAGATAAAATAGACTGTTGTACACATTTGTACAGGACCTGTACGATAGATAAAATAAACTGTTGCACACACATGTACAGGGCAAGCTTTTACGCCGCCCACCGTGTACACATTTGTGTACGTGGACTTTCTGCCTCACCTCTAGAAATGTCTTCTTTCCCAAAAATAAACATACCAGCATTAAGTTTAGAAGTTTTAACAAATTCAGCTTAGAATCATTTCTGAAAGAGTTACAAGCAGCACCTCTAGATCATGTGTACCAACTAACTGACCCTGATAAGGCCCTGGAATACTGGATAAAAACCTTCAGGGACATATTTGACAAGCATGTTCCTATTAAAGAGGTGAGCGTTAAACATCAGGTAAAGTTCCCCTGGATAACACTGAGATATTGCAAGTCATGAGGGAAAGAGATCAGGCCCACATAATTAAGGAATTCACTAGCTACCGATTACTTAGAAATAGAGTTCAGTATTTAATTAGGCAAGAAAAGAGAAATTACTTTAGGAACCTAGTTCAGAATAAATCAGACAGTAAGTCTGTCTGGAAAGCAATTAACATTCTAGCAAACAAGAGAACTGACTTGCAGAGTTATAATCATGTGCCTACTTATGAAGAGTTCAGCAATCACTTCAGAGAAGAAGTCAATATCTTAAATTCTTCACTACCAACCCCTACTTTTGACTTAAGCGAATTAAATAAATTTATAGGTAGCAAATGTGTAAATCTAAATCAACCCAGTATTCCTTTCATGTCAGTTAGTGAAGTTTATAATTAACTTTCATCTTTAAAGAACAACAACACAGCAGGACTTGATGAAATCAGCAACAAGATATTACGCTATTCAGCCCAAGTAATTACAGATACACTAACATACATTTACACTGCACACTGTCATTTTCCTCAGGCTTTTAAAATTGCAAAAATATATTTCCTTTTTAAATCTGGATCAGAGAAAAATCCCTCAAACTACAGACCAATTTCCATTCTATCAACTTTGTCAAAACCCCTAGAAAAACACATATAAAAAATAACCTTACAACACATGCAAGAAAATGATTTGATTGTTGACTGTTAATCAGGTTTTAGGCCGAAACATTCCTGCCACACAGCTCTCACAAAAATGACAGAATGTTGGTTATCTAATATAAACAATGATAAAATATGTGGTGCTGTCTTTGTTCCCTTTAAAAAAGCATTTGACATGATTGATCATGAAATCCTAGTTAGAAAGCTTGAGACTTATAGATTACACCCTGACTTGATAAAATTTATTACATCTTTCCAACAGACAGCAGGTAGTTTGCCTCAAAAAATCTAAGTCAAGTTCATCTGTGGTTGATAATGGCGTTCCACGGGGATCTATTCTTGGTCCTCTCCTGTTTACCATCTACATCAATAACCTTCCACTTCATCTCAAAAAATCATCTTGTGACCTCTTTGCTGATGACTGCCCAGTTTACACTAGTGACAATGACTGTATTAACCTTGAGTCAGCTCTTCAAATTGAAATAAACAGTCTAATTAACTGGAGCAACAACAACAGAATGCTAATAAACACCAGCAAAACAAGATCCATGCTCATTACAACAAGACAGAAATTAACAAATTCACCAACAACAACTCTACAGCTCCATCTTGGAACTTCACAGATAGAAAATGTTAGTGAACATAAAACGCTAGGTCTCATGATTGACCACCACCTCAGCTGGAATCATCTTGTAGACAGTCTAACTAAACTCATTGCACAAAACGTTTATCAACTTACTAAAATTAAATATTTTCTTGACATAGACACCAGCTATCAAGTGGAACATAACAGGCCGAAGAAAAAGGGGCAGACCGCGTGCAACTCTGAAGAGAACATTATTAAGAGAGGCCAAGTTAACAGGCATAAAATCCTTTGTTGAGGTTGAAAGACTCGCCGAAGACAGGAAATATTGGCGAACTACTTTGCGAGCCCTATGTGACGTCTAACGGCACGGGAAGGATATAAGATAAGATATATAAGATAGACACCAGAAAAATATACTACATATCACAGATACATAAACCCTTGGACCACTGTTCCACAGTCTGGGATGGTTGTTCTATGTCAAACATGAAAAGATTTTACTCACTTCAAAAACGAGCAGTAAAGTTTATAGATGACAAACATGCAGCAGGTACAACAAGTAAGGACAAACATCCTGATTTTCTACCCCTCAAGAAGAGATTTTTATTCAACAAGTCCACGTTAATTCATAAAATTCTATCGCACAATGTTCCACTCTATCAGTGGTCATTATTCAAATTCAACCCAAAACACAGTCAACGCTTATGCAATTGTATTCTCCCTAAACCAAAGCTTGATACGTTTTAAAAAAAAAAGCTTCTCTTACTCAGCCGCCCACCTTTGGAATGCCCTACAAATCCATGTAAAACCTATAAGTAATATTCATTCTTATAACTTTAAACTTTGACAGCATCTGTTTGATATGGACTATATGCCTCACTAAGCATAGTCTAAAGTAGTTAAAAGTATGGCTTGATTGTTGTAATTTTTGTATACAGATTTTCTATATTTTTTTTAGTTTCGAATGAATGTAAGAATGAAATTTATTATATGTTGTTGTATAAGTTAGAGTGTAAAGTGTATGGACATGAGATCATCATCATCATCAGGTGCCGTGCCGACTGGCGTTGGCTATTATGCTTCTCCAGAGTACACGATCCTTCATGCAGGCCATCAGCTCAGTTGGTGATCACCTCTCACACCATCCCGTCAGACTGTCCAGTATCATTTCTCTTGGTTTTCCTCTTGATCTTCTTCCTTCTTCTTTCTTAGAATATTCTCACTGTACAGAGAAAAAAGGTCTGGAGATAGTACACATCCTTGTCGCACCCCTTGTTTTATAGGTTGATATTTTCCAGTTCTATTTTCAACTCGAACTGCTGCTTCTTGCTGCCAGTATAGATGTTTTACAATCCTCAGGTCTTTGCCGTCTATATTGGTGTCTTCAAGTATTTTAATAATTTCACTATGTTTCACCATGTCGAATGCCTTGGTGTAATCAATGAAGCATAAGTAGAGATCTTTCTGTACTTCTAAAGCTCTTTCTGTTAGTGTTCGTAAAGCATAAATGGCATTGTGTGTTCCCTTTTCTTCAACAAATCCAAACTATTCATCTGCTATTTCCATTTTTATCTTTTCCCTTGTTCTTCTCAGAAGTAGCTTAGTTATGTGACATGAGAGGCTGATAGTCCGGTGGTCGTCACATTCCTTTGCACCTGGTTTCTTTGGTAGCGCTATAAACTTGGATTTAATCAGGTCACTGGGAATATAACCACTGTTGTAAATGTCATTCACTAGGTGCCGATGAGATAAGTTTATTATTTATTTATGTAATCATTTAATTGTGTCTTCATGATTATTATGCTCATTAACAAATGCTGAACGACTGAGTGAAAGCTGTATGATGGAGGGTAGAATGTCAGACGGGCCTGCATACCCAATTCTTAAGCCTTTAAAAATAAAGTATGTTCGTTCGTTCTGACCTTAGGCGAAGAGTTGTCTCACATGTTGTAACCTCAATTATTGACAGTTTTCTGACGAAAAACTCGACCACTGTCACAGATTATCTTTGTGTGTGCCCTCTACTCCATAGAAACCTTACAGACTAGACGAGAGTATTGTCACAGATGATCTTTATGTGTGCCCACTCCTTCACGTAAACCTTACAGAATATATGAGAGTGCTGTCACAGATGATCTTTATGTGTGCCTTCTCCTTGACAGAAACCTAGAAGAATACCTGAGAGTATTGTCACAGATGATCTTTGTGTGTGCCATCTGCTCCACAGAAACCTTGCAGAATACACGAGAGTATTGTCACAGATGATCTTTATGTGTGCCTTCTCCTTGACAGAAACCTAAAAGAATACCTGAGAGTATTGTCACAGATGATCTTTGTGTGTGCCCTCACAGAAACCTTACAGAATACATGAGAGTATTGTCACAGATGATCTTTGTGTGTGCCCTCACAGAAACCTTACAGAATACATGAGAGTATTGTCACAGATGATCTTTGTGTGTGCCCTCACAGAAACCTTACAGAATACATGAGATTATTGTCACAGATGATCTTTGTGTGTGCCCTCACAGAAACCTTACAGAATACATGAGATTATTGTCACAGATGATCTTTGTGTGTGCCCTCACAGAAACCTTACAGAATACACGAGAGTATTGTCACAGATGATCTTTGTGTGTGCCCTCACAGAAACCTTACAGAATACCTGAGATTATTGTCAGAGAGAAACGTTTCTAGTTTTAGAATATTGCTTTCCTTGAAACAAAAGCATTTATCATTGTATGGTAAAACAGATACAGGCTACATACATGTATACAATCAAGAAACATATGTACAGGCAAGAAACATACATACAGGAAAGAAACCCAGATACCGGCTGCAAACACAGATACATACAACAGACACACAGATAGTGAGAACACACACAGATTCAAACTAGAAACACAGATATAGGCAACAAACGCAGACGCCAGCTACAAACACAGATACAGACAACAATCAAAAAAGGTACAGGCAACAAACAGAGATACAAGCAAACAACAAACACAAATACAGGTAACAAACACAGATTCAACAAATGTTTGCTGTGAACACACAATCAGCTGCGGTACTCCCTGATATCTGCGATCAGGTTGTTTGTTTTCTCACTGCACGGCCCTCTACTCTGTTTATGTTTTTTTATATGTAGGAGGAAGAGGAGGAGGGAGAGAGACCAGACAATGTGAGTGAAGGCCTCAGTGACCTTGAACTCCATCTTAAAAAAAAAACTGATGATGTCAGCGTTGTTGGGGGGGGGGGGGTTGACACTGTTCTTTTCTCTCTTTTGTTTCGTTTTTTCTCTTCCAGGCTCACACGAGTCCAACTTCTACAGCACAGGCTCACACCAGTCCCACTTCTACAGCACAGGCTCACACCAGTCCCACTTCTGCACATGCTCACATCAGTCCCACTTCTACACCACAGGCTCACACCAGTCCCACTTCTACATCACAGGCTCACACCAGTCCCACTTCTACATCACAGGGTCACACCAGTCCCACTTCTACAGCACAGGCTCACACCAGTCCCACTTCTACAGCACAGGCTCACACCAGTCCCACTTCTACAGCACAGGCTCACACTAGTCCCACTTCTACATCACAGGCTCACACCAGTCCCACTTCTACATCACAGGCTCACACCAGTCCCACTTCTACAGCAGAGGCTCACACCAGTCCCACTTGTACATCACAGGCTCACACCAGTCCCACTTCTACATCACAGGCTCACACCAGTCCCACTTCTACATCACAGGCTCACACCAGTCCCACTTCTACATCACAGGCTCACACCAGTCCACTTCTACAGCACAGGCTCACACTAGTCCCACTTCTACATCACAGGCTCACACCAGTCCCACTTCTACATCACAGGCTCACACCAGTCCCACTTCTACATCACAGGGTCACACCAGTCCCACTTCTAAAGCACAGGCTCACACCAGTCCCACTTCTACAGCACAGGCTCACACCAGTCCCACTTCTACAGCACAGGCTCACACCAGTAACACTTCTACATCACAGGCTCACATCAGTCCCACTTCTACATCATAGGCTCACACCAGTCCCACTTCTACAGCACAGGCTCACACCAGTCCCACTTCTACAGCACAGGCTCACACCAGTCCCACTTCTACATCACAGGCTCACACCAGTCCCACTTCTACATCACAGGCTCACACCAGTCCCACTTCTACATCACAGGCTCACACCAGTCCCACTTCTACATCACAGGCTCACACCAGTCCCACTTCTACAGCAGAGGCTCACACCAGTCCCACTTCTACATCACAGGCTCACACCAGTCGCACTTCTACATCACAGGCTCACACCAGTCCCACTTCTACAGCACAGGCTCACACCAGTCCCACTTCTACATCACAGGCTCACACCAGTCCCACTTCTAAAGCACAGGCTCACACCAGTCCCACTTCTACAGCACAGGCTCACACCAGTCCCACTTCTACATCACAGGCTCACACCAGTCCCACTTCTACATCACAGGCTCACACCAGTCCCACTTCTACATCACAGGCTCACACCAGTCCCACTTCTAAAGCACAGGCTCACACCAGGCCCACTTTTACAGCAGAGGCTCTTACCAGTCCCACTTCTACAGCACAGGCTCACACAGTCCCACTTCTACATCACAGGCTCACACCAGTCCCACTTCTACAGCAGAGGTTCACACCAGTCCCACTTCTACAGCAGAGGCTAAAACCAGTCCCACTTCTACAGCACAGGCTCACACCAGTCCCACTTCTATATCACAGGCTCACATCAGTCCCACTTCTACAGCACAGGGTCACATCAGTCCCACTTCTACAGCACAGGCTCACACCAGTCCCACTTCTCCATCACAGGGTCACACCAGTCCCACTTCTACAGCAGAGGCTCACACCAGTCTCACTTCTACAGCAGAGACTCACACCAGTCCCCCATCTACAGCACAAGCTCACACCAGTCCCACTTCTAAAGCACAGGCTCACACCAGTCCGACTTTTACAGCAGAGGCTCACACCAGTCCCACTTCTACAGCACAGGCTCACACCAGTCCCACTTCTACATCACAGGCTCACACCAGTCCCACTTCTACAGCAGAGGTTCACACCAGTCCCACTTCTACAGCAGAGGCTAAAACCAGTCCCACTTCTACAGCACAGGCTCACACCAGTCCCACTTCTATATCACAGGCTCACATCAGTCCCACTTCTACAGCACAGGGTCACATCAGTCCCACTTCTACAGCACAGGCTCACACCAGTCCCACTTCTCCATCACAGGGTCACACCAGTCCCACTTCTACAGCAGAGGCTCACACCAGTCTCACTTCTACAGCAGAGACTCACACCAGTCCCCCATCTACAGCACAAGCTCACACCAGTCCCACTTCTAAAGCACAGGCTCACACAGTCCCACTTCTACAGCAGAGGCTCACACCAGTCCCACTTCTGCAACAGAGAGTTACAACAAAGTCCCACTTCTACAGCAGAGGGTCACACCACTCCCACTTCTACAGCAGAGGGTCACACCAGTTCCACTTCTACAACAGAGAGTTACAACAAAGTCCCACTTCTACAACAGAGAGTTACAACAATGTCCCACTTCTACAGCAGAGAGTTACATTACAGTCCCACTTCTACAGCAGAGGGTCACACCAGTCCCACTTCTACAGCAGAGGTTCACACCAGTCCCACTTCTACAGCAGAGGGCCACACCAGTCCCACTTCTACAGCAGAGGGTCACATCAGTCCCACTTCTACAGCAGAGGGTCACACCAGTCCCACTACTACAGCAGAGAGTTACAACAGTCCCACTTCTACAGCAGAGGCTCACACCAGTCCCACTTCTACAGCAGAGGCTCACACCAGTCCCACATCTACAGCACAGGCTCACACCAGTCCCACTTCTACATCACAGGCTCACACCAGTCCCACTTCTACAGCAGAGGCTCACACCAGTCCCACTTGTACATCACAGGCTCACACCAGTCCCACTTCTACATCACAGGCTCACACCAGTCCCACTTCTACATCACAGGCTCACACCAGTCCCACTTCTACATCACAGGCTCACACCAGTCCCACTTCTACACCACAGGCTCACACTAGTCCCACTTCTACATCACAGGCTCACACCAGTCCCACTTCTACATCACAGGCTCACACCAGTCCCACTTCTACATCACAGGGTCACACCAGTCTCACTTCTACAGCACAGGCTCACACCAGTCCCACTTCTACAGCACAGGCTCACACCAGTCCCACTTCTACAGCACAGGCTCACACCAGTAACACTTCTACATCACAGGCTCACATCAGTCCCACTTCTACATCACAGGCTCACACCAGTCCCACTTCTACACCACAGGCTCACACTAGTCCCACTTCTACATCACAGGCTCACACCAGTCCCACTTCTACATCACAGGCTCACACCAGTCCCACTTCTACATCACAGGGTCACACCAGTCCCACTTCTAAAGCACAGGCTCACACCAGTCCCACTTCTACAGCACAGGCTCACACCAGTCCCACTTCTACAGCACAGGCTCACACCAGTAACACTTCTACATCACAGGCTCACATCAGTCCCACTTCTACATCACAGGCTCACACCAGTCCCACTTCTACATCACAGGCTCACACCAGTCCCACTTCTACAGCACAGGCTCACACCAGTCCCACTTCTACATCACAGGCTCACACCAGTCCCACTTCTACATCACAGGCTCACACCAGTCCCACTTCTACATCACAGGGTCACACCAGTCCCACTTCTACATCACAGGCTCACACCAGTCCCACTTCTACAGCAGAGGCTCACACCAGTCCCACTTCTACATCACAGGCTCACACCAGTCGCACTTCTACATCACAGGCTCACACCACTCCCACTTCTACAGCACAGGCTCACACCAGTCCCACTTCTACATCACAGGCTCACACCAGTCCCACTTCTAAAGCACAGGCTCACACCAGTCCCACTTCTACAGCACAGGCTCACACCAGTCCCACTTCTACATCACAGGCTCACACCAGTCCCACTTCTACATCACAGGCTCACACCAGTCCCACTTCTACAGCACAGGCTCACACCAGTCCCACTTCTAAAGCACAGGCTCACACCAGGCCCACTTTTACAGCAGAGGCTCTTACCAGTCCCACTTCTACAGCACAGGCTCACACCAGTCCCACTTCTACATCACAGGCTCACACCAGTCCCACTTCTACAGCAGAGGTTCACACCAGTCCCACTTCTACAGCAGAGGCTAAAACCAGTCCCACTTCTACAGCACAGGCTCACACCAGTCCCACTTCTATATCACAGGCTCACATCAGTCCCACTTCTACAGCACAGGGTTACATCAGTCCCACTTCTACAGCACAGGCTCACACCAGTCCCACTTCTCCATCACAGGGTCACACCAGTCCCACTTCTACAGCAGAGGCTCACACCAGTCTCACTTCTACAGCAGAGGCTCACACCAGTCCCACATCTACAGCACAAGCTCACACCAGTCCCACTTCTAAAGCACAGGCTCACACCAGTCCGACTTTTACAGCAGAGGCTCACACCAGTCCCACTTCTGCAACAGAGAGTTACAACAAAGTCCCACTTCTACAGCAGAGGGTCACACCACTCCCACTTCTACAGCAGAGGGTCACACCAGTTCCACTTCTACAACAGAGAGTTACAACAAAGTCCCACTTCTACAACAGAGAGTTACAACAATGTCCCACTTCTACAGCAGAGAGTTACATTACAGTCCCACTTCTACAGCAGAGGGTCACACCAGTCCCACTTCTACAGCAGAGGTTCACACCAGTCCCACTTCTACAGCAGAGGGCCACACCAGTCCCACTTCTACAGCAGAGGGTCACATCAGTCCCACTTCTACAGCAGAGGGTCACACCAGTCCCACTACTACAGCAGAGAGTTACAACAGTCCCACTTCTACAGCAGAGGCTCACACCAGTCCCACTTCTACAGCAGAGGCTCACACCAGTCCCACATCTACAGCACAGGCTCACACCAGTCCCACTTCTAAAGCACAGGCTCACACCAGTCCGACTTTTACAGCAGAGGCTCACACCAGTCCCACTTCTGCAACAGAGAGTTACAACAAAGTCCCACTTCTACAGCAGAGGGTCGCACCAGTCCCACTTCTACAGCAGAGGGTCACACCAGTCCCACTTCTACACCAGAGAGTTACAACAAAGTCCCACTTCTACAACAGAGAATTACAACAAAGTCCTACTTCTACAACTGAGAGTTACAACAAAGTCCCACTTCTACAACAGAGAGTTACAACAAAGTCCCACTTCTACAACAGAGAGTTACAACAAAGTCCCACTTCTACAGCAGAGAGTTACATCACAGTCTCACTTCTACAGCAGAGGGTCACACCAGTCCCACTTCTACAGCAGAGGTTCACAGCCGTCCCCATTCTACAGCAGAGGGCCACACCAGTCCCACTTCTACAGCAGAGGGTCACATCAGTCCCACTTCTACAGCAGAGAGTTACAACAGTCCCACTTCTACAGCAGAAAGTTACAGCAGTCCCACTTCTACAGCAGAGAGTTACAACAGTCCCACTTCTACAGAAGAGGCTCACACCAATCCCACTTCTACAGCAGAGGGTCGCACCACTCCCACTTCTACAGCACAGGCTCACACCAGTCCCACTTCTCCATCACAGGGTCACACCAGTCCCACTTCTACAGCAGAGGCTCACACCAGTCTCACTTCTACAGCAGAGGCTCACACCAGTCCCACATCTACAGCACAAGCTCACACCAGTCCCACTTCTAAAGCACAGGCTCACACCAGTCCGACTTTTACAGCAGAGGCTCACACCAGTCCCACTTCTGCAACAGAGAGTTACAACAAAGTCCCACTTCTACAGCAGAGGGTCACACCACTCCCACTTCTACAGCAGAGGGTCACACCAGTTCCACTTCTACAACAGAGAGTTACAACAAAGTCCCACTTCTACAACAGAGAGTTACAACAATGTCCCACTTCTACAGCAGAGAGTTACATTACAGTCCCACTTCTACAGCAGAGGGTCACACCAGTCCACTTCTACAGCAGAGGTTCACACCAGTCCCACTTCTACAGCAGAGGGCCACACCAGTCCCACTTCTACAGCAGAGGGTCACATCAGTCCCACTTCTACAGCAGAGGGTCACACCAGTCCCACTACTACAGCAGAGAGTTACAACAGTCCCACTTCTACAGCAGAGGCTCACACCAGTCCCACTTCTACAGCAGAGGCTCACACCAGTCCCACATCTACAGCACAGGCTCACACCAGTCCCACTTCTAAAGCACAGGCTCACACCAGTCCGACTTTTACAGCAGAGGCTCACACCAGTCCCACTTCTGCAACAGAGAGTTACAACAAAGTCCCACTTCTACAGCAGAGGGTCGCACCAGTCCCACTTCTACAGCAGAGGGTCACACCAGTCCCACTTCTACACCAGAGAGTTACAACAAAGTCCCACTTCTACAACAGAGAATTACAACAAAGTCCTACTTCTACAACTGAGAGTTACAACAAAGTCCCACTTCTACAACAGAGAGTTACAACAAAGTCCCACTTCTACAACAGAGAGTTACAACAAAGTCCCACTTCTACAGCAGAGAGTTACATCACAGTCTCACTTCTACAGCAGAGGGTCACACCAGTCCCACTTCTACAGCAGAGGTTCACAGCCGTCCCCTTCTACAGCAGAGGGCCACACCAGTCCCACTTCTACAGCAGAGGGTCACATCAGTCCCACTTCTACAGCAGAGAGTTACAACAGTCCCACTTCTACAGCAGAAAGTTACAGCAGTCCCACTTCTACAGCAGAGAGTTACAACAGTCCCACTTCTACAGAAGAGGCTCACACCAATCCCACTTCTACAGCAGAGGGTCGCACCACTCCCACTTCTACAGCACAGGCTCACACCAGTCCCACTTCTACAGCAGAGAGTTACAACAAAGTCCCACTTCTACAGCAGAGAGTTACAACTAAGTCCAACTTCTACAACAGAGAGTTACAACAAAGTCCCACTTCTACAACAGAGAGTTACAACAAAGTCCCACTTCTACGGCAGAGAGTTACAACAGTCCCACTTCTACAGCAGAGAGTTACAACAGTCCCACTTCTACAGCAGTAACTTATACGTGATAATACATCTTTTCCTTCATGCACTGACAAAACTGAGATCATTTTATAATCAACGATCGGAAAGGAAAACAATGAGGAGGAATTGTTTGTAGAGAGTATAATATACAAACACAAACAATGAGGAGGAATTGTTTGTAGAGAGTATAATATACAAACACAAACAAAGAGGAGGAAATGTTTGTAGAGAGTATAACATACATACACAAACAATGAGGAGGAAATGTTTGTAGAGAGTATAACATACATACACAAACAATGAGGAGGAATTGTTTGTAGAGAGTATAACATACATACACAAACAATGAGGAGGAATTGTTTGTAGAGAGTATAACATACATACACAAACAATGAGGAGGATTGATTGATTGATTGATTGATCTTTATTTCAAAAGGGTTAAGAATTGGGCACGCAGGCCCGTCTGACATTCTGCCCTTTATCATACATCTTTCACTCTATTCCAGAATTCTACAAATATGCTGTTCATATAACAAACATAACTAACATTGAAGCTGAGAGACATAAAATAAAATATAACATTTACGTTTCACTCTTAAACATTCACTCAGTATAGAAGTAAATACATACATTATAAATGACTATCTACTAAACAAAATTTTCGGGACTATACAGAAAACAATTAATTGTATTCGGTGTCTGTAAGAGCAGCTTAAGATAACTTTTAAGTTTTATAATTCATGGAGGCATGTAGTCGACATCAAATAGATACTGGGAAAACTTGTAGTTGTAGGAAGGAGTATAATTTATATTTTTTATATAGGATGGGAGGGTATTCCAAAGATGAGCAGCAGAATAACTAAAGCTTTTCTTGTAAAGATCAAGTCTAGGTTTTGGAAGACATGTTGTTCAAGCGTTGGCTGCACTTTGGGCTAAATTTAAACAGGTTCCATAGATAAGGCGGGGCATGCCGTGAAAGAATCTGATGTACTAACTTGGCTTTGTTGAAGAGGAACCTGTTCTTAAGGGGTAGTATTTTGATACGTTTGTGATGATTAGTTGTTTGTGCTTGATCTTTGTCACTAATGAGCTTTACTGCTCGCTTTTGGAGAGAGCAAAGCCTCTTTGTATTTGACACTGAGCAACCATCCCAAACTGTTGAGCAATAGTCTAAATGTGTTTGTATATGAGCTATGTAGTATGTCTTCCTAGTGCCTTGATCTATGAAGTGCTTAATTTTAGCTAATTGGTATACTTTTTGTGCGATGAGTTTTGTTAGACATTGCACATGAGAGTTCCAGGTCAGATGTTGGTCAATAATAAGACCTAGTGTTTTGTGCTCGCTAACGTTTTCTATCTGTGATGTTTCTGTACAGAGCCGAAGTGTTGTTTTTGTTGCGTTTTGTAGTTTCTGTCTTGCTGTTATGAGTGTTGATTTTGTTTTATCGGTGTTTATAATCATGCCATTATTTTTGCTCCATCCAATTAAATTGTATAACTCGACCTGAAGAGTTGATTCTAGATTAACACAATCGTAGTCACTGGTGTAGACTGTGCAATCATCGGCAAAAAGGTCACAAGAAGAGTGTTTAAGATGAAGTGGAAGATCATTGATATAGATAGCAAAGAGCAACGGGCCTAGAATAGAACCTTGTGGAACACCAGTGTCAACTTTAGCAGAATTTGATAGAGAATCGAAGAATACTACCTGTTGTCTGTCTGAAAGAAACGATGCAATTAATTTTATTAGGTCAGGGTGCAGTCTATAAGTCTTTATTTTTCTTACAAGAATATCGTGGTCAATCATATCAAATGCCTTTTTAAGGTCGACAAAGATGGCACCACATAGTCTGTCGCCATTTATGTTTACTAACCAGTTTTCTGTCATTTTGGTGAGAACTGTGTGGCAGGAATGATTGGGTCTAAAGCCTGACTGACTGTCTATGAGTAAATTGTTCTCTTGCATGTGTCGTAGAGTTATTTTGTGTATGTGTTTTTCGAGTGGTTTTGATAATGACGATAATATGGATATTGGTCTATAGTTGGTAAGATTGTTGGATGAGCCAGATTTAAAGCGAGGATACACCTTAGCAGTTTTAAAAGCCTCAGGGAAATAGCATTTTGCAATGCACTGGTTGTAAATATATGTTAGTGTATGTGAAATGACAGGTGCAGCATAACGTAAGATCTTATTACTAATATCATCAAGCCCAGCTGTATTGTTGTTTTTTAAGGTTAAGAGATAACTGTGAACTTCACTGACTGTTAAGAATGGAATGTGTAACTGTTTAAAATCAGTACATCTGCTGTCCAGGAATGTTTGTAGTTCATGTAAGTCGCATACAGGAGCTGATACTGATGATTTAAGAACGTTGATTTCTTCTCTGAAATGTGTACTGATATGTGCGCTAGTGTATGCACGATTGATGGCGTGAGAATCAAATTCTTTTCTTTTATTTGATAGGGTATTTATGGCTTTCCAAATTGATTTACTGTCTGATTTATTCTGTATTAGATTCCTAAAATAATTTTTTTTCTCTTGTCTTATTAAGTATTGAACTCATGACGTTTAATGTGTCCAAAATATTTAAGTTTTCTCTCTTTAATCCTCTTTACTAGCCAGCCTTCTTCAATATTAAGCTCTTGTAGTATAGATATATTTGTTCTTTTTTGTGTCCACTATATTTGAAGAACTCTTCTGTAGCATTTACATTCAAAGGCATTTATGTGTTTCTCAGCTGTTTTGTTAAGTGTCCAGGTCTCACAGGCGTACGTTGCGATAGGAAAAATGCATGCCCTAAAAATCTTATTTTTGTAGTTTTATCTCTTCCTCTCCACAGATTCTTTAAATGTTTTACTTTCTGAAGAGCGATATATGTCCTCCTTTTAATTTCCCTCATTGTATCTCCATTATTAGTTAGTAGTGATCCAAGATATTCAAAACTCTCCACTTCTTCCAGTTTTTCCTCATTGATACATATTTCAGCTGCCTTGTTTGTTTTGTCAGTTTCATCAATTTAGTTTTCTTCGCATTAAGATAGAGGTTTTGTTCTTCGCTGTTCTTACGGACTGACATAATTAGTTTTTCCATTCATTTTTGTGGTGTTGACAGTAATACTGTGTCATCAGCATAGCTAATCTCTGGTATTTCATAATCTCCAATTGTTATGGCATCGTAATATTCTTTGTGTACATCTTCTCTAACATTCCTCATTATATTTTCAGTATACAAGTTAAATAAGTAGGGTGACAATATGCACCCCTGACGGACCCCTTGTTTTATGTCAAACCAAATTGTTGTTTCACCATTTATTCTTACTGCTGCTTGTTGGTCTAGATACAGCAGTGATGTTAATTGTATCAAATGTGTTGGAAATCCCATTTTTCCATTATTTCCCAAAGTTTCTGGTGTTGTACACAATCAAATGCCTTTGAGTAGTCTATAAAGGATAAATATAGATTCACATTAAACTCTCTGCATTTCTCTATTATTAATCTTATATTGAATATATGATCTCTTGATCCTCTTCCTTGCCTGAAACCAGCTTGGACAATATTGACTTCTTCTTCTATTTTCTTTCGAAGTCTACCCATTATGATTTTTAACAGAATTTTACTGGCATGACTAATCAGGGCAACAGTTCTGTAGTTTGTGCATAATTTCAGGTTACTCTTTTTTGGCAGTGGTATGAATATAGTTCTTTTCCATTCTTTTGACCAAATACCTGAATGCCATATCTTTTCACACAGTGCACGATAGATTGCTGCACACTCCTTTCCTCCTGCTTTAATAAATTAAGCTGTTATCTCATCACATCCTGGTGATTTACCATTTTTCACATTCTTTATTGCTCATAAAACTTCTTCTATTGTCGGTTCGGGTTCTTTCTCCTCCAATAATAATTCACACTGTTGATTTCTGCTTTCACAGTCGGTTTTTTCATACATTCCTCTGCAATATTCCTTCCATCTTTCTAGAATTTCCTCTGTCTCTGTCAAGGTATTTCCCCATCTCATCACAAATTACATTTAGCTTAGGTGTGACATTTCTCGTCAATGTCTTCATTTCTTTAAACATTTCACAATCTCTTCCTGACTTCTGATGTCCTTCTATTCTTTCACAACAATCTTGTATGTATTGTTTTTTGTCTTTTAGTATGTTCCTTCGTACATCTTGCGTTAAAGATTTATATTCCTCTTTTGTTGTTGTTTGTCGCTTTCCATTGCGTCTTCATTTCTCTACGTTGTTTTATCAGTTCTAGTGTACCTGCTGGAATCCATCCATTGTTGTGTGTTTTCTTTATTGGAACCATGTTTTTATTAAGATATATTTGGCCTGCGTAGCCATTTCATCTGGTGTCATCTCCTCCTGTACAGCCATCAGGATTTCGAAACGGTTCTTCACTCCTATACTATATTGTTCTGGTATTTTTGTAAGATCAAAGCGGAGTGGTCTTGATCCCGTAACTTTCCTTTTTTATCTTTATCTTCATGTCTGCAGTGTAAATGGACAGTGTAAGATAAGATTAAAGAGACAGTGGAAAACATAAAGATAGAGTGTAAAGAGACAAGCAAATACTGTTTGTGGAGTGCCATGGACTACTTGGAGCTAACACAACAGATAAGAAAAATGTTAAGAAAGAAGCAGATTAAGTTAAACAAGACGTACGGACCGCTGGGAGTATATGTTGTAGATGTTCAGATATAATCAAAGATAGATGAAGATGAGGCATAACTGTGTTCTACACGGCTGTTCACAGGCAGAGAAAAATGTAAATAATACTTCAGATAAGAGACGAGGCATGACCGGCGGTGATAAACAGCCAACATGGAGGAAGGAGAGCTAGAGGAGGAGAATATGATGATAATAATGAGGCGTGTACTTAGTCTTTTGTAAACCGTGGAATGATTGTATTAGAGGTTTCGTGTACACGTTTCTTGTCCTCACACTCTTTGTGTATTTATCACTGCATGTATTAACATGAATGTTTGAACGTTGAGTGATAGTTGAGTGTCAGTTGAATGTCAGTTGAGTGATGTGTGGCAGAATGTCAGACGCTCCTGCTTGCCCAGTTTTCACCACATAAAAATACATTTCTTTCATTTTGTTTGTATGTATATCTGCTGTTGTCTGTCTGTCTGTCTCTTTGTCTGCTGCTTGTCTGTCTGTCTCTATCTATGTGTGCTGCTTGTCTGTCTGTCTCTATCTATGTGTGCTGCTTGTCTGTCTGTCTCTATCTATGTGTGCTGCTTGCCTCTGTCTGTCTCCATCCCTCTACTGCTTATCCGTTTGTCTGTCTGTCTGTCTGCCTGTCTCTATGCTGCTTACGCCTACTTGTTTTGTCTGTCAACATGTGTGTTGTTGTCTGTCTCTGCTTGACTGTATGTGTGTTGTCTGCCAGCCTGTCTCTGTTTGCTGTCTGTTTGTCTAACTACCTGTCTCTATATCTGCCCCTTGTATGTCTGTCTGTTTCTGTATCTGTTGTCTACGGTCTGTTTTGTTTGTCTGCCTGTCTCTATATCTGCTCTCTGTCTGTCTGTTTTGTCTATCTGCCTGACTGCCTGCTGCCTATCTGTATGTTTTGTCAATCTGTCTCTATATTTACTGCTTGTCTGTCTATACGTTTTGTCTGTCTGCCTGTTAGTTTGTCTTATCTGTCTATTAAAGTATTTGAAAATATTTTCCCACATTATCTGTTCTTTGATTTTAATTTTCAAATATTTTTTTCTTTATACTGTGCTCTTCATAACCTGCAACTTCTCTGCAACTCTTCACAATCTGCAACTTCTCAGGAACTCTTCACAACCTGCAACTTCTCTGCAACTCTTCACAATCTGCAACTCTTCACAATCTGCAACTTCTCAGGAACTCTTCACAACCTGCAACTCTTCAAAACCTGCAACTTCTCAGGAACTCTTCACAACCTGCAACTTCTCTGCAACTCTTCACAACCTGCAGCTTCTCTGCAATATCCACCGACCCAAATTGTTCCCATCTTCAGTGTTTCACTCCACATTTCCCTCCTCACAATCCACCTATCCTCACACACAAACTGACACTCACGGGTCTATCGTGTCTGGCCAGACCAGGAGCTGAGATTAACCAGTTTAAGACAATCAATCAAACCTAATTATGAAATGGCCTGCGGGCCAGCACGACCACCAAAACATGGGCTGATTAAAGGCCAGAAGCAGTTTGTACCACATCTTTTTGTTTCTTATTTTTGTTGTAGCCAGCCTGCCCGTGGACGTGTCAGGCGCCTGTCAGTCTGGGCCGGTGGGTTAGCGACGGGGGAAGGGGGGGGGAAGAGAAACATCTGGAACATGTTTCATAATTAAATCACAAAGTAGGACTAAACCTAAACAGAAGATGGCAGGTCACGTGATGAAGGATCGCTGGAAACAGACAAAGAAGAGATATGTCGTCTTTGAAAATCATCAAAATCGTGCTATAAATTTCCTCAGTCTCCCAGAGACCGTGGTTCGAGTCCCAGACATTGTCTTAATATTTTCTTTCGCTCGCTGGGCCAGGTGTAGCAAGCTGTCTAAGTAAAAATATTCCGATCTTCCATTACGAAACGAAACAAATAAAAATATGTTACAGTGAAACGAAACAAATAAAAATATGTTACAGTGAAACGAAACAAATATTTATGGCATAAATCTAGAGACGGTACAAGACCATCTAAAGACAGGACATTATGGAAATGAGAAAAATCCTGGGATATTTGCAAGACATAATTTAGGATACATAAAAAGTGTTTACAAGAGTTCAGGCCGAGTCTGTGTCGGGAACAGAAAGATGATAAGCACAGGCAGAAAAGATGATAAGCACAGACAAAAAAGATGATAAGCACAAACAGAAAAGATGATATGTACAGACAGAAAAGATGATAAGTACAGACAAAAAAGATGATAAGTACAGATAAAAAAGATGATAAGCACAGGCAGAAAAGATGACAAGCACATATAGAAAAGATAATAAGCACAGGCAGAAAAGATGATAAGCACAGACAGAAAGGAAAAGTTTAAACTGAAGACAGAAATCTGACAAACAGGAATAGTTTGTGTTTTGGGGACAGTTTTAGAGTATGATGTCAGAAAAACAAACACAGAAACAGAGAACAGAAACAGAGAACAGAAACAGAGAACAGAAGAAAAGCTAAGCTACTAACCGTTGACTAATATTATCAGTGGAGGGACAAGCTTTCTCAAGTGCGTAAGCACTGAACAAGAAGTATAGTGAACTTTTGCCAGCCCTGTTAGGAAAGATGAGGCTGCATTATGGAAGAATTGTAAGAAAATACAGAGATGAAATAGTTCAACAATGAATTTATAACATTTGTATACATTTTTATCTTCTCAGACTTTATACCGTGAAATACAACAGAATAACACATCTACTACATCTCTAAACCTCTGTACGGTTTTATACCTGAAATTAGATATCTATTACATTTCTAAAGTTCTGTAGGGTTTTATATCTGAAAATAGACATCTACTACACCTCTAACCTCTGTACGGTTTTATACGTGAAATCAGATATCTACAACATCTCTAAACCTCTGTACGGTTTTATACGTGAAATCAGATATCTACAACATCTCTAAACCTCTGTACGGTTTTATACGTGAAATCAGATATCTATTACATCTCTAAACCTCTGTACGGTTTTATACGTGAAATCAGATATCTACAACATCTCTAAACCTCTGTACGGTTTTATACGTGAAATCAGATATCTACAACATCTCTAAACCTCTGTACGGTTTTATACGTGAAATCAGATATCTACAACATCTCTAAACCTCTGTACGGTTTTATACGTGAAATCAGATATCTACAACATCTCTAAACATCTGTACGGTTTTATACGCGAAATCAGATATCTACAACATCTCTAAACTTCTGTACGGTTTTATATGTGAAATCAGATATCTACGACATCACCAAACCTATGTACGGTTTTATACGTGAAATCAGATATCTACAACATCTCTAAACCTCTGTACAGTTTTATACCTGAAATCAGATATCTACAACATCTCTAAATCTCTGTACGGTTTTATACCTGAAATTAAAAAACTACTACATCTCGAAACATCTGTACGGTTTTATACGTGAAATCAGATATCTACAACATCTCTAAACCTCTGTACAGTTTTATACGTGAAATCAGATATCTACAACATCTCTAAACCTCTGTACGGTTTTATACGTGAAATCAGATATCTACAACATCTCTAAACATCTGTACGGTTTTATACGCGAAATCAGATATCTACAACATCTCTAAACTTCTGTACGGTTTTATATGTGAAATCAGATATCTACGACATCACCAAACCTATGTACGGTTTTATACGTGAAATCAGATATCTACAACATCTCTAAACCTCTGTACAGTTTTATACCTGAAATCAGATATCTACAACATCTCTAAATCTCTGTACGGTTTTATACCTGAAATTAAAAAACTACTACATCTCGAAACATCTGTACGGTTTTATACGTGAAATCAGATATCTACAACATCTCTAAACCTCTGTACAGTTTTATACGTGAAATCAGATATCTACAACATCTCTAAACCTCTGTACGGTTTTATACGTGAAATCAGATATCTACAACATCTCTAAACCTCTGTACGGTTTTATACCTGAAATTAAAAAACTACTACATCTCTAAACCTCTGTACGGTTTTATACGTGAAATCAGATATTTACAACATCTCTAAACCTGTGTACGGTTTTATACGTGAAATCAGATATCTACACCATCTCTAAACCTCTGTACGGTTTTATACCTGAAATTAAAAAACTACTATATCTCTAAACCTCTGTACGGTTTTATACGTGAAATCAGATATCTACAACATCTCTAAACCTCTGTACAGTTTTATACGTGAAATCCGATATCTACAGCATCTCTAAACCTCTGTATGGTTTTATACCTGAACTTAAAAAATCACTACAACTCTAAACCTCTTTACGGTTTTATACGTGAAATCAGATATCTATAACATCTCTAAACCTCTGTACAGTTTTATACGTGAAATCAGATATCTACAATATCTCTAAACCTCTGTACGGTTTTATACCTGAAATCAGATATCTCACCATCTCTAAACCTCTCTACGGTTTTATACCTGAAATTAAAAAACTACTACATCTCTAAACCTCCGTACGGTGTTATACGTGAAATCAGATCTCTATAACATCTCTAAACCTCTGTACGGTTTTATACCTGAAATTAAAAAACTACTACATCTCTAAACCTCTGTATGGTTTTATACGTGAAATCAGATATCTACAACATCTCTAAACCTCTGTAGAGTTTTATACGTGAAATCAGATATCTACACCATCTCTAAACCTCCCTACGGTTTTATACCTGAAATTAAAAAACTGCTACATCTCTAAACTTCTATATGGTTTTATACGTGAAATCAGATATCTACAACATCTCTAAACCTCTGTACAGTTTTATACGTGAAATCAGATATCTACAACATCTCTAAACCTCTGTACGGTTTTATACGTGAAATCAGATATCTACAACATCTCTAAACCTCTGTACGGTTTTATACCTGAAATTAAAAAACTACTACATCTCTAAACCTCTGTACGGTTTTATACGTGAAATCAGATATCTACAACATCTCTAAACCTCTGTACAGTTTTATACGTGAAATCAGATATCTACAACATCTCTAAACCTCTGTACGGTTTTATACATGAAACCAGATATCTATTACATCTCTAAACATCTGTACGGTTTTATACATGAAACCAGATATCTATTACATCTCTAAACATCTGTACGGTTTTATACATGAAACCAGATATCTATTACATCTCTAAACATCTGTACGGTTTTATACATGAAACCAGATATCTATTACATCTCTAAAAATAAAACATTTCTCTGTACTGTTTTATATGTGAAATCAGATAAAAAATAAAAAAAAACACACAAAACCAAAGATGTACTGAAAGTATCCTGTAATTTCTTCATTTTACTTTAATCTTTACTTTAATCTTTACAGAATGTTAACATCGTCCTGCTCGTTGTTGCTGTTGTTGTTGTTGTTTTGGACATCATACGTACAAGATGATACGACTTGGCTCTTTAGAATTTAAACCAACAAAAAAAAACAGAAAGTAAAATAACACGATAGCGGTTTGGATGTTGAAGACACAAGTCGAAAGGTCAAGGCCGTATCGATGTCACAGTACATTCCAGTCCAGAACATACCAAGACAGATACTGCAGCATTCAAAGAATTATCTTCAATGTGTGGATGACCCAAAGCTAACTTAACCTCAAAATCTGGAGAGTGACCGACTGAGATGGTTGGTAGGCGATGTACTGCTAGTTCTTGGCTCTAAGGATGCCAGTCAGACAGGGGTTAAGTTGGGATCTTTGATGACGTCATCACTAACGGTGGCCAATAATTGTGGCATTACACAAATCTATGGTTAGTTGATCACGCAGGAAACTTCTATGGTAATCACACAGACGCGATGTACATAAGAGCACTGTGTAGGAAGATTGTAAACCAAGAAACAATGAAACTATAATCTGTCAGGGATCACGTTTCATCTCTGCATCTGTCAGGGATCATGTTTCATCTCTGCATTTGTCAGGTTTCATGTTTCAAATCTGTATCTGTCAGGGATCATGTTTCATCTTTATGTCTGTCAGGAATCACGTTTCATCACTGTAGATGATCTGACTCTTGTTCAGCACAAGAAATAAGATTACGTGTACGAAATCTTTGTTATGTCTTTTCTCCATCTCTTCTATTTTTTTTAGTTCTTGCTTTCTTTTATTTTCTATTCATTTTCCTTCCTTTTCCTCCAACGTCTCTTTGTAATGTTGTGACACTGTGACAATAAGCGAAAACAGAGCAGTAATGTGACAATAAGCGAAAACAGAGCAGTAATGTGACAATAAGCGAAAACAGAGCAGTAATGTGATAATAAGTGAAATCACGGTGGTTTTGTGACTACAACTTAAAACATAGTGAACCAACAACAAATTTCCCAGAAAGAAAACTGCTGGAAGATTTTGACTGTTTGCTCGGTTTCAATTTCTTTTCTCATTTCTTTTATTCAGAGCTGTTTCTCAGTGCGGGGTCAGTGTGAAGAATACACAGAGAAACAGTTTTTTTTCATGTATTCTGCAAGCAATAATTAGCTGATAAAAAAGGCATGGCGACCAACATCCAGTAATTAGCTGACAATACGTACACAACGTATACACTAGGAAAAAAGTAGTAAAAGCTTTAATACTTAACCAGCACACAGTTGTGACGTTTCGGCGTGAGCCTTAATCATACAAAATCACATAGGACGAAGAAGTAGAGAGAGAGAGAGATTGATTGATTGATTGATCTTTATTTCAAAAGGGTTAAGAATTGGGCACGCAGGCCCGTCTAACATTCTGCCCTTTATCATACATCTTTCACTCTATTCCAGACATTCTACAAATATGCTGTTCATATAACAAACATAACTAACATTGAAGCTGAGAGACATAAAATAAAATATAACATTTACGTTTCACTCTTAAACATTCACTCAGTACAGAAGTAACTACATACATTATAAATGACTATCTACTAAACAAAATTTTCGGGACTATTCAGAAAACAATTAATTGTATTCGGTGTCTGTAAGAGCAGCTTAAGATAACTTTTAAGTTTTATAATTCATGGAGGCATGTAGTCGACATCAAATAGATATTGGGAAAGCTTGTAGTTGTAGGAAGGAGTATAATTTATATTTTTTTATATAGGATGGGAGGGTATTCCAAAGATGAGCAGCAGAATAACTAAAGCTTTTCTTGTAAAGATCAAGTCTAGGTTTTGAGAGGGGGGGGAGAGAGAGAGAGAAACAGAGAGAAGATAAAATATAAATTCACATGAATGTTATATAAAAAAAGGAATGGAGAAAAGAATAAAATAAAATGAATTGAGCATTAAGCTGTGACTTGTAAGACGCTGTGACATGTAAGAGGCTGTGACTTGTAAGAGGCTGTGACATGTAAGAGGCTGTGACTTGTAAGACGCTGTGACATGTAAGAGGCTGTGACTTGTAAGAAGCTGTGACATGTAAGAGGCTGTGACTTGTAAGAAGCTGTGACATGTAAGAGGCTGTGACTTGTAAGAAGCTGTGACATGTAAGAGGCTGTGACTTGTAAGACGCTGTGACCTGTAAGAGGCTGTGTTTAGAAGTGCGCATGGAGGAGAAGTGTTGAGAATGTCGGAGTGGTGGAACTTAGTGCAGAGGGAAATCATTCCCTAATTAGTTCAATGGCCCCAACCACAGAGGTAAATCTGACTTTCTGGTAACAGCCATCAAACAATATCACACTGATGACAGAAGTCACCTAGCGATTAAGAACCGCTACATTCTGAGTATGGGACACTGGAACCATATGGTTTGAATTCGCATTTCGGTTACACCTAACATTCCCCTCTTACACAATCATATTTCATCTGCATTAAATTCCACTTCTTTCTCACTTGTAACACAAAGTTCAGAACCCCCTCACAGCATCAGATTACAATCCCTCTACCTCAGCTATAATCACCTAATCCACCTTCTCCCGGCTAGATTACCATTGTATCACTCTCTCCCCTTTCCGCTGTTCCCATATCCCCTCGCCTTCTCTCTTTACGACCACCTATCACACATCCCAAGTCTCCATTTATACATTCTCTGCACTCCACCATGCGCACTCTTGAACACAGCCTCTTACAAGTCAAAGCGCTCTACCAATTTTATTTTATTCTTTTTTTTCATTCCTGTTTTCTACACAGCACTCACGTGAATTTATCTTTTATCTCTTCTCTCTACTTATTTGTTCTGTGTGTTTTTGTATGATTAATGTTCACGCCGAAACGTCACAACTTTCTTCTCGTTAAGTTATAGTTCTGTTCCTACGTTTTTCCTAGTTTATACATTTTTATTACAGCTTCGTTTATAGTTATATACTTAGTTTCATATACTTAGTTTTATATACTTAGTTTTATATACTTAGTTTTATATACTTAGTTTTATATACTTAGTTTTATATACTTATACACTAATTATTCGTGTTATAATACGTACAGTGTGGCAACCTACATCCAGGAAACAACTGATAAAACATACAGTATGGCAACCAGCTTCCAGAAAACAGCTGATAAAACATACAGTATGGCAACCAGCTTCCAGAAAACAGCTGATAAAACATACAGTATGGAAACCAACTTCCAGAAAACAGCTGATAAAACATACAGTATGACAACCAACTTCCAGAAAACAGCTGATAAAACATACAGTATGGCAACCAACTTCCAGAAAACAGCTGATAAAACATACAGTATGACAACCAACTTCCAGAAAACAGCTGATAAAACATACAGTATGACAACCGGCTTCCAGAAAACAGCTGATAAAACATACAGTATGGCAACCAACTTCCAGAAAACAGCTGATAAAACATACAGTATGGCAACCAACTTCTAGAAAACAGTTGATAAAACATACAGTATGACAACCAACTTCCGGCAAACAGCTGATAAAATATACAGTATGACAACCAACTTCCAGAAAACAGCTGATAAAACACACAGTATGGCAACCAACTTCCAGAAAACAGTTGATAAAACATACAGTATGACAGCCAACTTCCTGCAAACAGCTGATAAAACGGTCGCTGATGAAAATCAAAGCAAGACGTCAGTGGAGAAATAGCTACCATGTATTTAAATCATTTTTAAAGTTAAGTTGTTTTTAAACATTATTCAGAGAAGAAGGAATGAGATAACTTATAGAGAACTTTATGTTTAACTTTTTTGTTATAGAGAACTTTATGTTTATGAGAGAACTTTATGTTTATGAGAGAATTTTATGTTTAAGGAAGACGTTTATGTTTATAGAGAAGAGAACTTTATTTTTACGACAAAACTGTATGTTTATGGAGAACTTTATGTTTATAGCGTGAAGAATTGGGCAGGAGTGACTCCTGATATTCTGAACTTTTGCAATGGACTTCATTGTAACATGATCCTCGCATCATTTGCTTTAGGTTGGTTGTGTACATACAGAACTTAATGTTTGGTTGTGTACATACAGAACTTTAGGTTGGTTGTGTACATATCACACTGATGACAGAAGTCACCTAGCGATTAAGAACCGCTACATTCTGAGTATGGGACACTGGAACCATATGGTTTGAATTCGCAATTCGGTAACACCTAACATTCCCCTCTTACACAATCATATTTCATCTGCATTAAATTCCACTTCTTTCTCACTTGTAACACAAAGTTCAGAACCCCCTCACAGCATCAGATTACAATCCCTCTACCTCAGCTATAATCACCTAATCCATCTTCTCCCGGCTAGATTACCACTGTATCACTCTCTCCCCTTTCCGCTGTTCCCATATTCCCTCGCCTTCTCTCTTTACGACCACCTATCACACATCCCAAGTCTCTATACATTCTCTGCACTCCACCATGCGCACTCTTGAACACAGCCTCTTACAAGTCAAAGCGCTCTACCAATTTTATTTTATTCTTTTTTTTTCATTCCTGTTTTCTACACAGCACTCACGTGAATTTATCTTTTATCTCTTCTCTCTACTTATTTGTTCTTTGTGTTTTTGTATGATTAATGTTCACGCCGAAACGTTACAACTTTCTTCTCGTTAAGTTATAGTTCTGTTCCTACGTTTTTCCTAGTTTATACATTTTTATTACAGCTTCGTTTATAGTTATATACTTAGTTTTATATACTTAGTTTTATATACTTAGTTTTATATACTTAGTTTTATATACTAAGTTTTATATACTTAGTTTTATATACTTAGTTTTATATACTTATACACTAATTATTCGTGTTATAATACGTACAGTATGGCAACCTACATCCAGGAAACAACTGATAAAACATACAGTATGGCAACCTACATCCAGGAAACAGCTGATAAAACATACAGTGTGGCAACCTACATCCAGTAAACAGCTGATAAAACATACAGTGTGGCAACCTACATCCAGGAAACAGCTGATAAAACATACAGTGTGGCAACCTACATCCAGGAAACAACTGATAAAACATACAGTGTGGCAACCTACATCCAGGAAACAACTGATAAAACATACAGTGTGGCAACCTACATCCAGGAAACAACTGATAAAACATACAGTGTGGCAACCTACATCCAGGAAACAACTGATAAAACATACAGTATGGCAACCTACATCCAGGAAACAACTGATAAAACATACAGTATGGTAATCAGCTTCCAGAAAACAGCTGATAAAACATACAGTATGACAACCAACTTCCAGAAAACAGCTGATAAAACATACAGTATGACAACCAACTTCCAGAAAATAGCTGATAAAACATACAGTATGGTAACCAGCTTCCAGAAAACAGCTGATAAAACATACAGTATGGCAACCAACTTCCAGAAAACAGCTGATAAAACATACAGTATGGCAACCAACTTCTAGAAAACAGTTGATAAAACATACAGTATGACAACCAACTTCCGGCAAACAGCTGATAAAATATACAGTATGACAACCAACTTCCAGAAAACAGCTGATAAAACATACAGTATGACAGCCAACTTCCTGCAAACAGCTGATAAAACGGTCGCTGATGAAAATCAAAGCAAGACGTCAGTGGAGAAATAGCTACCATGTATTTAAATCATTTTTAAAGTTAGGTTTTTTTTAAACATTATTCAGAGAAGAAGGAATGAGATAACTTATAGAGAACTTTATGTTTAACTTTTTTGTTATAGAGAACTTTATGTTTATGAGAGAACTTTATGTTTATGAGAGAATTTTATGTTTAAGGAAGACGTTTATGTTTATAGAGAAGAGAACTTTATTTTTACGACAAAACTGTATGTTTATGGAGAATTTATGTTTATAGAGTGAAGAATTGGGCAGGAGTGACTCCTGATATTCTGAACTTTTGCAATGGACTTCATTGTAACATGATCCTCGCATCATTTGCTTTAGGTTGGTTGTGTACATACAGAACTTAATGTTTGGTTGTGTACATACAGAACTTTAGGTTGGTTGTGTACATGCAGAACTTTAGGTTGGTTGTGTATATACAGAACTTCATGTTTGGTTGTGTACATACAGAACTTTAGGTTGGTTGTGTATATACAGAACTTTATGGTAGGTTGAAGAATGTAGGAGAAGAGCTGAAGAGACAAAAAACCTTGTCAAAAAGATAAGAGAGAGACAATGTACTTTCATAGGACAAGCAATGAGAAGAGGGGGCATTGAAAATATTATAACAACAGGAAAAATAGAAGGAAGAAGATCAAGAGGAAGACCAAGAGAAATGATACTGGACAGTCTGACGGGATGGTGTGAGATGAGATCACCAACTGAACTGATGGCCTGCATGAAGGATCGTGTACTCTGGAGAAGCATAATAGCTAACGCCAGTCGGCACGGCACATGATGATGATGATGATGATGATGATGATGGTATGTTGTGTACATATAGAACTTAGGTAGGTTGTGTACATACAGAACTTAGGTAGGTTGTGTACAAAAGAACTTCAGGTATGTTATGTACATATAACCACGAGTAGATCGGAGGTAAACAGCTGAGAAATGGCCGCCAAGAATAGCAGCCAAGAACAGCAACCAAGAACAGAAGCCAAGAACAGCAGCCAAGAACAGCAGCCAAGAACATCAACCAAGAACATCAACCAAGAACATCAACCAAGAACAGCAACCAAGAA
Source organism: Achatina immaculata (assembly GCA_009760885.1). Taxonomy (NCBI): domain Eukaryota; kingdom Metazoa; phylum Mollusca; class Gastropoda; order Stylommatophora; family Achatinidae; genus Lissachatina; species Lissachatina immaculata. Next base: position 42,459,920 of record CM019718.1, read on the forward strand.
CAGCAGCCAAGAACATCAACCAAGAACAGAAGCCAAGAACAGAAGCCAAGAACATCAACCAAGAACAGAAGCCAAGAACAGCAGCCAAGAACAGCAACTGTACATCGGAACAATTTGTGACCAGAAAACTAAAAATAGTTTACAGAAAGCACGAATGATATAAACTGTTCAGAGCACAAGGTATAAACAGGAATAAATGTAAAGTAAACCACCAATCACAGATAAAAATAAAGTCAATGGAGGCATGCTGCAGGGTAAAAGTGTCCACGTGATGTAAGTATACTGGCCGGGTCAGAAACCCACGTGGGTCACACATCCATGTATTAGCCATGGGAACAAGTGAAGGAAATTTGTTCTAATTCTCTACACGAGTAAGGTTGAGGAAGAGAGAGAGAAGGGAGAGAAGAGAGAAGGGAGAGGGAAGAGAGAGAAAGGAGAGAAAGAATAGAGAGAAGAGGGAGAAAGAAGGGAGAGAGAGAAGTGAGAGAGAAGAGAGAAGGGAGTGAGAGAAGAGAGAGAATGGAGAGAAAGAATAGAGAGAGAAGGGAGAAAGAGAGAGAAGGGAGAAAGAGAGAGAAGAAAAGGAGAGAGAAGAGAGAGAATGGAGAGAAAGAAAAGACAGAAAAGAGAGAAAAGAGAGAGAGAAGAGAGAGAAGGGAGAAAGAGAAGGGATTTATTGATTGACTGATTGATCGACTGATTGAAATTTATTTCCAAAGGTTAATAATTTGGTACGCAGGCCCGTCTGACATTCTGCCCTTTATCATACATCTTTCACTTTGTTCCAGACATTCTGCAAATATTCCGCTCATATAACCAACATAACTAAAGTTGGAAAGCTGAGAGACATAAAATAAAATTAAAGTGTAACATTCACATTTCACTCTTATCCATGCACTCAATGCAGAAAGTAACTTTATACATATATAAATGACAATATAAAGTAAATACTTATATATATAAATAAATGACTGTAGAAAGTAACTACATACATATATAAATGACTATAGAAAGTAACTACGTACATATATAAATGGCTATAGAAAGTAACTACATACATATATAAATGGCTACAGAAACTAACTACATACATATATAAATGACTACAGAAAGTAACTATATACATATATAAAAGACTATCTACCAAACAGAATTGTGGTACTATTCATAATAAACAATTAGGTGTCTGCAAGAGCTGTCTAGAATAACTTTTGTGAATCATGGAGGCATGTAATCGACATCAAATAGATATTGGAAGAGCTTATAGTTGTAGGAAGGAGTATAGCTTATATTTTTTTTATATAGGATGGGAGGGTATTCCAATGATGAGCAGCAGAATAGAGAAGAGAGAAGGGAGAGAGAGAGAATGGAGAGAAAGAAAAGAGAAAGAGAGAAGAGAGAGAAAAGAGATAGAGAAGAGAGAGAAGGGAGAAGAGAAGAGAGAGAGAAGAGAGTTAGAAGAGAGAGAAGGGAGAGAAAGAAGAGAGAGAAGAGAGTGAGAAGAGAGAGAAGGGAGAGAAAGGAGAGAGAGAAGAGAGTGAGAAGAGAGTGAGAAGAAGAGAGAGAAAGGAGAGAGAGAAGAGCGTGAGAAGAGAGAGAAGGGAGAGAAAGAAGAGAGAGAAGAGCGTGAGAAGAGAGAGAGAAAAAGAAAGATAGAGGACAGAAAAGAGAGAGAAGAGAGAAGAGAAACAGGAGAGAGAGAAGAGAGAGAAGGAAAGAAAGAATAGAGAGAAGAGGGAGAAAGAAGGGAGAGAGAGAAGTGAGAGAGAAGAGAGAAGGGAGTGAGAGAAGAGAGAGAATGGAGAGAAAGAATAGAGAGAGAAGGGAGAAGAGAGAGAAGGGGAGAAAGAGAGAGAAGAAAAGGAGAGAGAAGAGAGAGAATGGAGAGAAAGAAAAGACAGAAAAGAGAGAAAGAGAGAGAAGAGAGAGAAGGGGAGAAGAGAAGGGATTTATTGATGACTGATTGATCGACTGATTGAAATTTATTTCCAAAGGTTAATAATTTGGTACGCAGGCCCGTCTGACATTCTGCCCTTTATCATACATCTTTCACTTTGTTCCAGACATTCTGCAAATATTCCGCTCATATAACCAACATAACTAAAGTTGGAAAGCTGAGAGACATAAAATAAAATTAAAGTGTAACATTCACATTTCACTCTTATCCATGCACTCAATGCAGAAAGTAACTTTATACATATATAAATGACAATATAAAGTAAATACTTATATATATAAATAAATGACTGTAGAAAGTAACTACATACATATATAAATGACTATAGAAAGTAACTACGTACATATATAAATGGCTATAGAAAGTAACTACATACATATATAAATGACTACAGAAAGTAACTATATACATATATAAAAGACTATCTACCAAACAGAATTGTGGTACTATTCATAATAAACAATTAGGTGTCTGCAAGAGCTGTCTAGAATAACTTTTGTGAATCATGGAGGCATGTAATCGACATCAAATAGATATCGGAAGAGCTTATAGTTGTAGGAAGGAGTATAGCTTATATGTTTTTTTATATAGGATGGGAGGGTATTCCAATGATGAGCAGCAGAATAGAGAAGAGAGAAGGGAGAGAGAGAGAATGGAGAGAAAGAAAAGAGAAAGAGAGAAGAGAGAGAAAAGAGATAGAGAAGAGAGAGAAGGGAGAAGAGAAGAGAGTTAGAAGAGAGAGAAGGGAGAGAAAGAAGAGAGAGAAGAGAGAGAAGAGAGAGAAGGAGAGAAGGAGAGAGAGAAGAGAGTGAGAAGAGAGAGAAGAGAAGAGAGAAAGAAGAGAGAGAAGAGCGTGAGAAGAGAGAAGGGAGAGAAGGAGAGAGAGAAGAGAGTGAGAAGAGAGAGAAAGAAGAGAGAGAAGAGCGTGAGAAGAGAGAGAAGGGAGAGAAAGAAGAGAGAGAAGAGCGAGAGAAGAGAGAGAGAGAAAAAGAAAGATAGAGGAGAGAAAGAGAGAGAAGAGAGAAGAGAAACAGGAGAGAGAGAAGAGAGAGAAGGAAAGACAGAGACGAAATAGAGATGAGAGTGGGAAGGGGAGAGAGAGAAGAGAGAGAAAAGAGTAGGGGAGTGAGAGAAGAGAGAGTAGGGGAGTGAGAGAAGAGAGAGTAGGGGAGAGAGAGAAGAGAGAGAAAGAAGAGAGAGAAGGAGAGACAGAGACGAGATAGAGATGAGAGTGGGAAGGGGAAAGAGAGAAGACAGAGAAAAGAATAGGGGAGTGAGAGAAGAGAGAATAGGAGAGTGAGAGAAGAGAGAGTAGGGGAGAGAGTAGGGGAGAGAGAGAAGAGAGAGCAGTGAGTGAGAGAAGAGAGAGTAGGGGACTGAGAGAAGAGAGAGTAGCGGAGTGAGAGAAGAGAGTAGGAGAGTGAGAGAAGAGAGACTAGGGGAGTGAGAGAAGAGAGAGTAGGGGAGTGAGAGAAGAGAGAGAAAAGAGTATGGGAGAGAGAGAAGAAAGAGAAAAGAGTAGGGGAGTGAGAGAAGAGAGAGAAAAGAGTAGGAGAGAGAGAGATGAGAGAGTAGGGGAGAGAGAAGAGAGAGTAAGGGAGTGAGAGAAGAAAGAGAGAAGGGGAGAATGAAAGAAGAAAGTATAGAGATATAGGAGAGAGAAAGAGAGAGAGAGGAGAGAGAAAGAGAAGAGAAAGAAAGAGAGGAGAAAGAGAAAGAGAGCGGAGAGAGAGAATCTATAGACAAGTAAGACTGAGAGGAGAGAAATGTTATTTAACTCGTGAATTTTTTTCTTCGACTTTCATGTCAAAGTTCAAGTCTGGAGGCAGCCTCGCCAGCAGTTTGTTTTCTTATCTCTAGCATGACAGTTTGTTTTCTTATCTCTAGCATGACAGTTTGTTTTCTTATCTCTAGCATGACAGTTTCTTTTCTTATCTCTAGCATGACAGTTTGTTTTCTTATCTCTAGCATGACAGTTTCTTTTCTTATCTCTAGCATGACAGTTTCTTTTCTTATCTCTAGCATGACAGTTTCTTTTATCTCTAGCATGACAGTTTGTTTTCTTATCTCTAGCATGACAGTTTGTTTTCTTATCTCTAGCATGACAGTTTGTTTTCTTATCTATAGCATGACAGTTTGTTTTCTTATCTCTAGCATGACAGTTTGTTTTCTTATCTCTAGCACGACAGTTTGTTTTCTTATCTCTAGCATGACAGTTTGTTTTCTTATCTCTAGCATGATAGTTTGTTTTCTTATCTCTAGCATGACAGTTTGTTTTCTTATCTCTAGCACGACAGTTTGTTTTCTTATCTCTAGCATGACAGTTTGTTTTCTTATCTCTAGCATGACAGTTTGTTTTCTTATCTCTAGCATGACAGTTTGTTTTCTTATCTCATGTAGTTTGTCTTGGTCAGAGTCTTTCTGTCCATCCAGTTAGTCTCTGTCTCAGACACAGTCTTTCTATCAGGTTAGTTTCTATGTCAGAAACAGTTTTTTCCCGTCCCAATAGTTTCTGTCTCAGGCACAATCCATACGTCCATTTAGTTTCTGGACATGAGGTGTCCTTCCAGTCTGAGTTTAACTTCGTTATCAATATATAAGTCGACGCAGTATGATGATGATGATGATGATGATGATGATGGAGCACTAAACATATGAACGTCACACGCTAAAAATGCTGAACTTGTTTACAGCAGCTTTCTGGAAAATGACGGACACTTCCCGGCCTCTCGTTATCTCAGCGCCATTATCTGGATCTAGCCAGGGAGTGAAGTGACCTCCAGAACTAAGGGCATAATCCTTGTCAGGAACTAATTCATTAAATGCATTAAACCCACTGGCGTAAGAGATTGTTCTAGACAGTGTATGGGTTAAATAGATTGTTCTTGAGAGTTTGTGGGTTAAGCAGATTGTTCTTGAGAGTTTGTGGGTTAAGCAGATTGTTCTAGAGAGTTTGTGGGTTAAACAGGTTGCTTTAGAGAGTTTGTGGATTAAACAGATTGCTCTATGAGTTTGTGGGTTAAGCAGATTGTTCTAGAGAGTTTGTGATTTAAACAAATTGTTCTATGAACCATTTGGTGAAATATATTTTTTCTAGACAATATGTGAGTTAAAATCAGCTCCAGAGAAAGTCAACAATCTTTAGATTGTTCTATGGAGCATGTGGGTAACACAGACTATATCTACAGAGCATGTTGGTAGCATAGACTATATCTACAGAGCATGCGGCTAACATAGACTATATCTGCAGAGCATGCGGCTAACATAGACTATATCTGCAGAGCATGCGGCTAACATAGACTATATCTGCAGAGCATGTGGGTAGCATAGACTATATCTACAGAGCATGTGGTAGCATAGACTATATCTACAGAGCATGTGGGTAACATAGACTATATCTACAGAGCATGTGGGTAACAGAGTCTATATCTACAGAGCATGTGGGTAACACAGACTATATCTACAGAGCATGTGGGTAACATAGACTATATGTACAGAGCATGTGGCTAACATAGACTATATCTACAGAGCATGTGGGTAACATAGACTATATCTACAGAGCATGTGGATAGCATAGACTATATCTATAGAGCATGTGGGTAGCATAGACTATATGTACAGAGCATGTGGGTAACATAGACTATATCTACAGAGCATGTGGGTAACATAGACTATATCTATAGAGCATGTGGATAACATAGACTATATCTATAGAGCATGTGGGTAGCATAGACTATATCTACAGAGCATGTGGGTAACATAGACTATATCTACAGACCATGTGGGTAGCATAGACTATATCTATAGAGAAAGTGGGTAGCATAGACTATATGTACAGAGCATGTGGGTAACATAGACTATATCTACAGAGCACTTGTGACAGTGTGAAGGTATTTAATCTACCTGTCTACCTAGCACTTGTTACAGTGTGAAGGTATTTAATCTACCTGTCTACCTAGCGCTTGTGACAGTGTGAAGGTATTTGACAATATCCCGACTGTTGTAACTGTTCCTCTCCTAAAATCAAGTGAAACATAAAGGTGTCGCAGCGTTTACAGTAAATATTTCTCTGTACATGAAGTTACTTAAACATTAAATCAGTCATTTGCATGTCTCTTGTGCAACCTTGCCTCCCTAACAGCTCTCCTATAGGCCTCTCGGTTGTAAGCAAGATGCCCTGCTGCTGATGCATCCATCTGCAGATTATCAACAATGTCCTGAACCCATCTTCGTCTTGGTCTTCCTCTCTTTCTTTTTCCCATTATGTACACTTCTCTAGATTATCATTATGTTTAATGTGTCCAAAATATTTAAGTTTTCTCCCTTTAATCCTCTTCACGATCCAGCCTCTTCAGTTCTTGTAGTATGGGTGTATTTGTTCTTTTTTTTTTTAATGATATTTGAAGAACACTTTTCTAGCATTTACAGTAAAAGGCATTGATGTGTTTCTCAGCTGTTTTGTTAAGTGCCCAGGTCTCACAGGCATATGTTGCCATGGGAAAGATGCATGCCCTTAAAAATCTTCCTCTCCCCAGCCTCTTTAGTTTTTTACTCTCTGAAGAGCAATAGATGTCCTCCTTCTAGTTTCCCTCATTCTATCCTCCTTCTAATTTCCCTCATTCTATCTCCATTATTAGTTAGTAGTGATCCAAGATATTCAAAACTCTCCACTTCTTCCAGTTTTTCCTGATTGATATATATTTCAGCTGTCTTGTTTGTTTTGTCATTTGTCATCAGTTTTCTTTGCATTAAGATAGAGGTTTTGCTCTTCACTGTTCTTACGGACTGACATAATTAGTTTTTCCATTTACTTACACTTTACTGCAGAAAATTATATTTTATATTTACGTCATCACAGAATCTGAAATGTGCATCACAATACCAAGTTACATGTACATTAATATAGGAAGTTACATACAATCTAATACCGGAAGTTACATGTACACTAACACTGGAAATTACATGTGCACTAACACAGGAAGTTACATATAATCTAATACAGGAAATTACATGTACACTAACACAGGAAATTACATATAGTCTAACACAGGAAATTACATGTACACTAACACAGGAAGTTATATATAATCTAATACAGGAATGTACATGTACACTAACACAGGAAGTTATATATAATCTAACACAGGAAATTACATGTACACTAACACAGGAAGTTATATATATAATCTAATACAGGAAATTACACTAACACAGGAAGTTACATGTACACTAAATGAGGACGTTACACATAAATACAAAAAAATATATTACCTGCTTGAGAGCAAGAGAAATTTAACATCAGCGATTTACAACAGGAAGAAAGGCCGTTTCTGCTGCCGCCATTATTTTCTGGGGAGAGATTGCTCCCTCGTAGATTTGATCCAGGCTGAAGCAGGACGGTTTACTTTTAAAATCTCCTAAACATTAACAATAGAAACATGTGAAAAAGCCATCTCCGGGCTCTAAAACTGTGTGAAAATATTTATCTGTACATGAAGTTACTTAAACATTAAATCAGTCATTTGCAGGTCTCTTGTGCAACCTTGCCTCCCTAACAGCTCTCCTATAGGCCTCTCGGTTGTAAGCAAGATGCCCTGCTGCTGATGCATCCATCTGCAGATTATCAACAATGTTTTGCAGCCATCTTCGCCTTGGTCTTCCTCTCTTTCTTTTTCCCATTATGTACACTTCTCTAGATTATCAATATGTTTAATGTGTCCAAAATATTTAAGTTTTCTCCCTTTAATCCTCTTCACGATCCAGCCTCTTCAGTTCTTGTAGTATGGGTGTATTTGTTCTTTTTTTTTTGTTAATGATATTTGAAGAACACTTTTCTAGCATTTACAGTAAAAGGCATTGATGTGTTTCTCAGCTGTTTTGTTAAGTGCCCAGGTCTCACAGGCATATGTTAAGTGCCCAGGTCTCACAGGCATATGTTAAGTGTCCAGGTCTCACAGGCATATGTTGAGATGGGGAAAATGCATGCCCTTAAAAATCTTCCTCTCCCCAGCCTCTTTAGTTTTTTACTCTCTGAAGAGCAATAGATGTCCTCCTTCTAGTTTCCCTCATTCTATCCTCCTTCTAATTTCCCTCATTCTATCTCCATTATTAGTTAGTAGTGATCCAAGATATTCAAAACTCTCCACTTCTTCCAGTTTTTCCTGATTGATATATATTTCAGCTGTCTTGTTTGTTTTGTCATTTGTCATCAGTTTTCTTTGCATTAAGATAGAGGTTTTGCTCTTCACTGTTCTTACGGACTGACATAATTAGTTTTTCCATTTACTTACACTTTACTGCAGAAAATTATATTTTATATTTACGTCATCACAGAATCTGAAATGTGCATCACAATACCAAGTTACATGTACATTAATATAGGAAGTTACATACAATCTAATACCGGAAGTTACATGTACACTAACACTGGAAATTACATGTGCACTAACACAGGAAGTTACATATAATCTAATACAGGAAATTACATGTACACTAACACAGGAAATTACATATAGTCTAACACAGGAAATTACATGTACACTAACACAGGAAGTTATATATAATCTAATACAGGAATGTACATGTACACTAACACAGGAAGTTATATATAATCTAACACAGGAAATTACATGTACACTAACACAGGAAGTTATATATAATCTAATACAGGAAATTACATGTACACTAACACAGGAAGTTACATGTACACTAAATGAGGACGTTACACATAAATACAAAAAAATATATTACCTGCTTGAGAGCAAGAGAAATTTAACATCAGCGATTTACAACAGGAAGAAAGGCCGTTTCTGCTGCCGCCATTATTTTCTGGGGAGAGATTGCTCCCTCGTAGATTTGATCCAGGCTGAAGCAGGACGGTTTACTTTTAAAATCTCCTAAACATTAACAATAGAAACATGTGAAAAAGCCATCTCCGGGCTCTAAAACTGTGTGAAATATTTATCTTCCGTAACATAAACTTTGAACAAATTCCAGGTTTGTATATATCAGTAAATTCCTGATTTGTATATATCGTCAAGTGAAGCGCTGGAGTGTCAGTGATCAAACTTTCCAGGCCGAGGATAAGAGAATTCATAAACCGCTACTTTGTTTGGGTTACGCAGCCTACAGATTGACAAGTCCTAGCTCTAGATTAGTCTCTAGTACAAAATACATTTTACATGTGATTTCTGAGCTCTAGATTAGTCTCTAGTACAAAACACATCTTACTTGTGATGTCCCACCTCTAGATTAGTCTCAAGCACAAAATACATTTTACATGTGATTTCTGAGCTCTAGATTAGTCTCTAATATAAAACACATCTTACTTGTAATGTCTAACCTCTAGATTAATCTCAAGTACAAAACACATTTCTACATATAATTTCGCAGCTCTAGATTAGTTTCTAGTACAAAAAAACATCTTACCTGTGATGTCCCACCTCTACATTAGTGTAAAGTACAAAACATATCTTACATGTGATATCCCAGCTCTAGATTAGTCTCTAGTACAAATCTTACATGTGATATCCCAGCTCTAGATTAGTCTCTAGTACAAATCTTACATGTGATATCCCAGCTCTAGATTAGTCTCTAGTACAAATCTTACATGTGATATCCCAGCTCTAGATTAGTCTCTAGTACAAATCTTACATGTGATATCCCAGCTCTAGATTAGTCTCTAGTACAAATCTTACATGTGATATCCCAGCTCTAGATTAGTCTCTAGTACAAATCTTACATGTGAACAATTTATTATGATTCTTATATACAGATATTTAAAACCCAGGTACATGGCGAACCCGGAAGTCTGTTCTAGGTTAGGTCAACAAACAAGGGAGAGCAGCCTCGAAAACTTTCAACTAAAGCACGAAGACGGGACAGAACGACACAGCATAGTACGAAGACGTGATAGAAAGACAAAGTACAGTACGAAGACCTGATAGAAAGACAAAGTACAGCACGAAGACGTGATAGAAAGACAAAGTACAGCACGAAGACGTGATAGAAAGACAAAGTACAGCACGAAGACGTGATAGAAAGACAAAGTACAGCACGAAGACGTGATAGAAAGACAAAGTACAGCACGAAGACGTGATAGAAAGACAAAGTACAGTACGAAGACCTGATAGAAAGACAAAGTACAGTACGAAGACGTGATAGAAAGACAAAGTACAGTACGAAGACGTGATAGAAAGACAAAGTACAGCACGAAGACGTGATAGAAAGACAAAGTACAGCACGAAGACGTGATAGAAAGACAAAGTACAGCACGAAGACGTGATAGAAAGAAAGTACAGCACGAGGACGTGGTAGAAAGACAAATAAAATAAAAAGAATAGGGTTTAAACCCACTTACACTAGCAAGACGGGCAAAAGGTTTTGCAGCTGTCACCATTTTGTTGAAACTCTCGTTTAGCATTGGTTCCGGCAATGTTTTGTGGAAGTTGTTTTGTGTTGTCAGAACGAAGACAACAGAGGATTAAGACATTTGTTAGACACGATCTTGGGTGTCTCACACATGAAACAAGCAGACCCTACATGAGACATGTGAAAGTTGGGACTTGAGTCTGTCATAGAGTAGAATCTACATCGCTCTCTCTCTCTCTCTCTCTCTCTGAACCTTCAGTCCCCTTGCTTCTGCAAGGGTTTCCCACAAATGCTTGTCCTTCGCCTTTTTTTCTGCTCTTGCCCAGGTGAGCCCTCTATTGCTCAACATCCTTTCTGTTGTTCTTCTCCATGTCTCTTTTGGTCTACCCTTACTTTTGTTCCCCTGTGGTGTCCATCTTAGTGCTATTTTTGGTAGTGAGTTGTCAGTCATTCGGAGCACATGTCCCAACCATCGCCAGCGTCTTTCCTCAATAACTGCTGTCAGTGGCTTCATCTGCATTTCTGCAAATAAGATGTTATTTCTTACTGTGTTGGGCCAAAATATTTTTCTAATTCTTCGTAAACATTTAGTCTGGAAAGAATTCATCTTGTTTTCTATAGTTTTCGGTGATTTTCCAGCATTTACTTCCATAGAGTAGTACACTTAGAACATTACTCTTAAATATTCTGATTTTCATCTTCATGTTTTGGTTTTTAGATTTCCATATAGTCTGCAGCACTGCAAAAGCCTGGTTTGCTCTAGTAAGTCTGCTGCTGATATCCTCTGTGCTGTTTCCATTTTCTACTACTCTACTGCCAAGATGATTAAATGAACGATGACTAAATGAAGACCGTCTTGGAAGGTACATAATGGGAAAAAGAAAGAGAGGAAGACCAAGGCGAAGATGGCTATAAGACATCGTTGAGGATCTGCAAATGGATGCATCAGTAGCAGGCCATCTTGCTCACAACCGAGACGCCTACAGGAGTGCTGGCAGAGAGGCAAAGTTCCACAAGGGACATGCAAATGAATGAATGAATGCCTGCCAATATATACAAATCTTTGGCATCCACCACTAACTTGCTATCTACTCTCATCACATTTCTGTTCATATTTTGTTTCATTAACTTTGTCTTTCCTATATCGATCTTTAGTCCTGTGTTGTTTGCATTCTGAGTTAGTTTGTTTATTTTATCTTGCATATTTTTACGGCTGCTTCATAGTAGAAGAACCTACATGAGACATGTAAAAGTTGGGACTTGGGGTCTGTCACAGAGTAAACCTACATGAGACATGTGAAAGTTGGGATTACTTGGGACCTGTCAAAGAGTAGAACCTACGTAAGACATGTAAAAGTTGGGACTACTTGGGTTCTGTTACAGAGAAGAACCTACATGAGACATGTGAAATCTGGAACGACTTGGGGTATGTCACAGAATAGAACCTACGTGAGACATGTGAAAGTTGGGGCTTGAGACTGTCACAGAGTAGAACCTACATCTCTCTCTCTCTCTCCTCTCTCTCTCTCTCTCTCTCTCTCTCTGAACCTTCAGTCCCCTTGCTTCTGCAAGGGTTTTCCACAAATGCCTGTTCTTTGCTTTTTTTTCTGCTCTTGCCCAGGTGAGCCCTCTATTGCTCAACATCCTTTCTGTTGTTCTTCTCCATGTCTCTTTTGGTCTACCCTTACTTCTGTTCCCCTGTGGTGTCCATCTTAGTGCTATTTTTGGTAGTGAGTTGTCAGTCATTCGGAGCACATGTCCCAACCATCACCAGCGACTTTCCTCAATAATTGTTGTCAGTGGCTTCATCTGCATTTCTCCCAACAAGATGTTATTTCTTACTGTGTTGGGCCAAAATATTTTTCTAATTCTTCGTAAACATTTAGTCTGGAAAGAATTCATCTTGTTTTCTATAGTTTTCGGTGATTTTCCAGCATTTACTTCCATAGAGTAGTACACTTAGAACATTACTCTTAAATATTCTGATTTTCATCTTCATGTTTTGGTTTTTAGATTTCCATATAGTCTGCAGCACTGCAAAAGCCTGGTTTGCTCCAGTAAGTCTGCTGCTGATGTCCTCTGTGCTGTTTCCATTTTCTACTACTCTACTGCCAAGATGATTAAATGATGATGACTAAATGAAGACCGTCTTGGAAGGTACATAATGGGAAAAAGAAAGAGAGGAAGACCAAGGCGAAGATGGCTATAAGACATCGTTGATGATCTGCAAATGGATGCATCAGTAGCAGGGCATCTTGCTCACAACCGAGACGCCTACAGGAGTGCTGGCAGAGAGGCAAAGTTCCACAAGGGACATGCAAATGAATGAATGAATGCCTGCCAATATATACAAATCTTTGGCATCCACCACTAACTTGCTATCTACTCTCATCACATTTCTGTTCATATTTTGTTTCATTAACTTTGTCTTTCCTATATCGATCTTTAGTCCTGTGTTGTTTGCATTCTGAGTTAGTTTGTTTATTTTATCTTGCATATTTTTACGGCTGCTTCATAGTAGAAGAACCTACATGAGACATGTAAAAGTTGGGACTTGGGGTCTGTCACAGAGTAAACCTACATGAGACATGTGAAAGTTGGGATTACTTGGGACCTGTCAAAGAGTAGAACCTACGTAAGACATGTAAAAGTTGGGACTACTTGGGTTCTGTTACAGAGAAGAACCTACATGAGACATGTGAAATCTGGAACGACTTGGGGTATGTCACAGAATAGAACCTACGTGAGACATGTGAAAGTTGGGGCTTGAGACTGTCACAGAGTAGAACCTACATGAGACATGTGAAAGTTGGGACTACTTGGGACCTGTCACAGAGTAAACCTACATGAGACATGTGAAAGTTGGGACTTGGGGTCTGTCACAGAGTAGAACCTACATGAGACATGTGAAAGTCTGGACTACTTGGATGTGTCACAGAGTAAACCTGCATGAGACATATAAAAGATGGGACTACTTGGGGTCTGTCACAGAGTAGAACCTACATGAGACTTGTGAAAGTTGGGACTTCTTGGGGTCTGTCACAGAGTAGAACCTACGTGAGACATGTAAAAGTTGAGAGTACTTGGGTTCTGTCACAGAGTAAACCTACATAAGACATGTGACTGTTGGGACTACTTGGGGCCTGTCACAGAGTATAACCTACGTGAGACATGTGAAAGTTGGGACTACTTGGGATCTGTCACAGAGAAGAACCTACATGAGACATGTGAAAGTTGGGACTACTTTGGTTCTGTCACAGAGACGAACCTGCATGAGACATGTGAAAGTTGGGACTTGAGGTCTGTCACAGAGTATAACCTACATGAGACATGTGAAAGTTGGGACTACTTTGGTTCTGTCACAGAGACGAACCTGCATGAGACATGTGAAAGTTGGGACTTGAGGTCTGTCACAGAGTATAACCTACATGAGACATGTGAAAGTTGGGACTTGAGTCTTTCATAGAGTATAACCTACGTGAGACATGTGAAAGTTGGGACTTGAGTCTGTCACAGAGTATAACCTATATGAGACATGTGAAAGTTGGGACTTGAGTCTGTCACAGAGTATAACCTACATGAGACATGTGAAAGTTGGGACTTGAGTCTGTCATAGAGTATAACCTACATGAGACATGTGAAAGTTGGGACTTGAGTCTGTCATAGAGTATAACCTACATGAGACATGTGAAAGTTGGGAATTGAGGTCTGTCATAGAGTAGAACCTACATGAGACAAGTGAAAGTTGGGACTTGGGGTCTGTCATAGAGTAGAACACGAAGACGTGATAGAAAGATAAAGTATAACACGAAGACGTGATAGAAAGATAAAGTATAACACGAAGACGTGATAGAAAGATAAAGTATAACACGAAGACGTGATAGAAAGACAAAGTACAGCACGAAGACGTGATAGAAAGAAAGTACAGCACGAGGATGTGGTAGAAAGACAAATAAAATAAAAAGAATAGGGTTTAAACCCACTTACACTAGCAAGACGGGCAAAAGGTTTTGCAGCTGTCACCATTTTGTTGAAACTCTCGTTTAGCATTGGTTCCGGCAATGTTTTGTGGAAGTTGTTTTGTGTTGTCAGAACGAAGACAACAGAGGATTAAGACATTTGTTAGACACGATCTTGGGTGTCTCACACATGAAACAAGCAGACCCTACATGAGACATGTGAAAGTTGGGACTTGAGTCTGTCATAGAGTAGAACCTACATCTCTCTCTCTCTCTCTCTCTCTCTCTCTCTCTCTCTCTCTCTCTGAACCTTCAGTCCCCTTGCTTCTGCAAGGGTTTTCCACAAATGCCTGTTCTTTGCTTTTTTTTCTGCTCTTGCCCAGGTGAGCCCTCTATTGCTCAACATCCTTTCTGTTGTTCTTCTCCATGTCTCTTTTGGTCTACCCTTACTTCTGTTCCCCTGTGGTGTCCATCTTAGTGCTATTTTTGGTAGTGAGTTGTCAGTCATTCGGAGCACATGTCCCAACCATCACCAGCGACTTTCCTCAATAATTGTTGTCAGTGGCTTCATCTGCATTTCTCCCAACAAGATGTTATTTCTTACTGTGTTGGGCCAAAATATTTTTCTAATTCTTCGTAAACATTTAGTCTGGAAAGAATTCATCTTGTTTTCTATAGTTTTCGGTGATTTTCCAGCATTTACTTCCATAGAGTAGTACACTTAGAACATTACTCTTAAATATTCTGATTTTCATCTTCATGTTTTGGTTTTTAGATTTCCATATAGTCTGCAGCACTGCAAAAGCCTGGTTTGCTCCAGTAAGTCTGCTGCTGATGTCCTCTGTGCTGTTTCCATTTTCTACTACTCTACTGCCAAGATGATTAAATGAATGATGACTAAATGAAGACCGTCTTGGAAGGTACATAATGGGAAAAAGAAAGAGAGGAAGACCAAGGCGAAGATGGCTATAAGACATCGTTGATGATCTGCAAATGGATGCATCAGTAGCAGGGCATCTTGCTCACAACCGAGACGCCTACAGGAGTGCTGGCAGAGAGGCAAAGTTCCACAAGGGACATGCAAATGAATGAATGAATGCCTGCCAAGATATACAAATTTTTGGCATCCACCATTAACTTGCTATCTACTCTCATCACATTTCTGTTCATATTTTGTTTCATTAACTTTGTCTTTCCTATATCGATCTTTATTCCTGTGTTGTTTGCATTATGAGTTAGTTTGTTTATTTTATCTTGCATATTTTTGCGGCTGCTTCACAGTAGAAGAACCTACATGAGACATGTGAAAGTTGTGACTACTTGTGGTCTGTCACAGAGTATAACCTACATGAGACGTGTGAAAGTTGGGACTTGGGGTCTGTCACAGAGTAAACCTACATGAGACATGTGAAAGTTGGGACCTAAGATCTCTGAGACAACTAAACAGAACCTACTTGAGATTTATGAACGCCAGGATATTTAAAGAGAATGAGAAAAAAATAATCACAGTAGCAGAATGTACGAGCCAAGGAAGAGATTAAGAAGAACAGAACGGAATCATCTTTTGTTTTTCTTGGTAGATAGCAACTTTCACAAATATGATTCTCACATATTCTCACATATTCTCACATATTCTCACATATTCTCACATATTCTCACATATTCTCACATATTCTCACTACTACTCTCTACCTGAGTTTATGAGGACAACACTACACATAAAGTAGTATTTTTGTAACACCAATATATATAGGACAACAGCCAGTTGAACACTACACATAAAGTAGTATTTTTGCAACACCAATATATATAGGACAACAGCCAGTTAAACACTACACATAAAGTAGCATTTTTGTAACACCAATATATATAGGACAACAGCCAGTTGAACACTACACATAAAGTAGTATTTTTGCAACACCAATATATATAGGTCAACAGCCAGTTGACCACTACACATAAAATAGTCTTTTTACAACACCAATATATATAGGACAACAGCCAGTTGAACACTACACATAAAGTAGTCTTGCTGTAACAGCAATATGTATAGAGGACAACAGCCTGTTGAACACTACACATAAAGTAGTCTTGCTGTAACAGCAATATATATAGAGGACAACAGCCTGTTGAACACTACACATAAAGTAGTCTTGCTGTAACAGCAATATATAGAGGACAACAGCCTGTTGAACACTACACATAAAGTAGTCTTGCTGTAACAGCATTATATGTCCAAAAAAGACAGATTTTCAGCTCCTGTTGTAAGAAGCCATGAGAGGCCTCACATACAACGACAGAGAAGATTGGCGGGCCAGGTCCAGTGTTTTCGGGGTTTGCAAACTGGATCAGACTTTGGACTTCAAATTTTGAATCGAAGTTAACGCTGAAACTTTTGTTGAGAAGAATTAAACTCGTACCATACCTCGCCATCTTGTCACAATCTACATCTGCCAAAATATGAAATACTTAAGCCAAATTTTGTGTGGGTCTTGTCCAACAGTTATAGCCTATACATTAGTGAAACAAAGGTTACATAGATTTAGCATATCAGAGAATCAGATATAGCATTTCAAAGAATCAGATATAGCATTTCAAAGAATCAGATATAGCATTTCAAAGAATTAGATGTAGCATATTAGATAAGTATATGTAGCATATCAGAGAATTAGATATAGCATATCAGAGAATTAGATATAGCATATCAGAGAATCAAATATATCATATCAGAGAATTA